>JAWWEU010000138.1:10541243-10558111 GCA_035583155.1 Acropternis orthonyx
CTTTTCTTTTCTTTTCTTTTCTTTTCTTTTCTTTTCTTTTCTTTTCTTTTCTTTTCTTTTCTTTTCTTTTCTTTTCGTTTCTTTTCTTTTCTTTTCTTTTCTTTTCTTTTCTTTTCTTTTCTTTTCTTTTCTTTTCTTTTCTTTTTTTTGGAAGTTGCATGTGCACAATTAACTGCAATCTTGGCTTAAAAATAATATAAAGCACCCTAATTAGCATATTAAGCCTCCTCATTTCCCAGTACTGTATAATGTTGTGAAAGCTAATCTATAATGTATTGGATGTTATGCAAATTCTTGGTGCTCCGTATGGGGTTTATAAAGGCATGCAAATTAAAAATAGTGTTTGGAATAGGACTGGGGGGAGGGGAAAATTTGCACAATAAAATATGCAGGTAGGAGGAAAGGTGTTTATAACCTTCTTCCTATTGTTTTTGTATTCTCAGCTGTACAATGCTTTTCAAAGCAGAGAGATGTATTGCATAAAATCTCTCCAAATTGGATAGGTTTTAAATGAAATTTCAAATGAGAGCACTGTTCTCTAAACAATAATTCACTCCACTCTCTGCTGGAGCTTGTAAGTGGTAGGTAAAGACACTCAGCTTTCACTAACTGGCATTGCAGTCATGCATGACTGATGGTAGTGTGTTTGCTTGTGTGTCACTGGAGGTCTCATCACAGCCACTGCTGTCCAGGAGGGTCCACAGCGGTGGCTTGGCCAGGACCTGGCTCGTCGCCACCGCTGTAACTCGGCAGGGCAGGTGCATTACTGCAGCACCCAGGGCGTTTGCAGTGCGTGACGTGTGTTTTGATCCCGTTAATATTTTATAGCCCTACCTATAGGAGGATGTAAGTGTAGCTGCAGCACAGCTGGCTTTTTAGGATGCCGCTGGCTGCTGGTGGAGGGGCTCCGTGCCTGCTGCCCGCGCCGAGCCAGCAAACACGGTCAGTCTCCCGCGGCTTGTCACCGCCAGCCGTCGGCTGTGTCCGGCTGAGCGCGTACCGGCAGCCCTGATTGATACTTAATTAGATTACAGCTGCCGCTTAAAAATAGCCATTTTATAAAAATAAAATCTTGGCTGGTGTCAGACCGAGCCTTGTGCAGACCAGGAGTGGTGCTGCCTCTCCCTGGACAGCCAGGAAGCTCTGCAGGCAGTGCAGGCATTGCTGGGTCAGGGACCGATGGTTCTCCCCACCTCAGTGGCTTTTCCTCACTCCTGCCTCCCTGGTGGCCTCTGTGACAGCACACCGGGTCACGTTGGTGCAGCCCGTGGGGTGTTCAGTTCAGGACTCTTGAACATGCTCCATTTTATCATGGTGCCCCACAGACCAGCGGTTTGGGTACAGCTGAGCACAGCCTGTCCCCAGCTCTGAGGGTCAGCTGCCCTCCTCCCAAAGGGCACGTAGCACCTCTGAGGGCAGCGCTTTCCAGCATCAGCCACCGCCAGTCTCTCAGCAATCTCGGAGGTTGGCAGATGAGGGAAGGGGGCTTTTCCTTACCAGCTACTTCTTCCGGCATCTTGCCCTGCCCCAGGCATGGCAGGGCTCAGCCACTCCTGCTGCTCAAGGCTGTGAGCTTTCCCACTCTGGGGATGTTTCCCCAGATTCCACCGTGTAGTTAGGCTTGTATTTAAGGTGTTTTGTATAGGTCATGCTGCGCTTTCTCTTGAGCCTCTTTCCACTCTGCAGAGTCAACCACTTTGGGCAGGGGTGGGAGAAAGGCAGGGAGCAGCAAGACCCAGACATGAGGCTGGCACTGGGGCAGACATGGGCTGAGCTCCTGCATCTCCTCCACTGACAGCAGGCCTGGATGGACCCAGAGCAGGTGCATGTATCTGCCCGGTGTTATCCCATGCAAAATGGCACAGCATTGCTGAGGATAAGGGCCCAGCCTTTTTCTCCCTACCAACTGCCCTGCCCAGCCATGGAGCAGGGATCAAAGGTTTTCAAGCAGGAACAGGAACTGAAGATGTCCCTTATGCAGAGAGCCCGTCTCATGGAAGCAGGCAGAAAAAAAATCCAAGACATCACACAAGGAGGAAATGGAAATGACAAAACCCAACTGAGAGGTCCTCAGGTGCTGCTGTACCCTTGAGCTGTGGGCACTTTGGCAGCACCAGTCAGCAGCTCCCTTTGTCCTGCCAACATTTCCCACCGTGGGCATTTCAGCAAGTGTTTCCATATTCACTAATTTGCTTCACAGAGGTCTGCATTTGCTTATTTTCTGCTGCAGTTCCCTGGACTGGGGGAGTTCAGGATGCAGCAGCTCCGGGGAGTGCAGCCGAGCCCTGTGCCTCTGAGCACAGCCCCTGCAGCAGCACCCGCGGGAGCGGGAGAACCCACCGCTGGCAGGGAAGCGGCTGTGAGGGCTGGCAAAACCTCCCTCCAGGAATCCGCCCTGGGGGTTTTTGCTTTGCAGATGTGCACACACACACACCCCCACCCACGGGGCACGGGAGCTGCCGGGGGCCGGGAGCCGCAGGCGCTGTTTGACTGTGAGAAGGCACAGTGGCTGGTTTTGGGGCTTCTGTCTGTTAGTGCAATACGAGGGTCCTGCTAGATCAAACCCACCCGAATCCTAAAGCTACTGCAAGTGCCTGTGGTGCACCAAACTGGGAAATTGGCCTTGCTTTGTTTCTGCTGCCTTCATTTAACAGTGAGTGCCGATTACTCAAAGCGATATGGGCAGGACCTGGTAACGTAGAGATGCTCTAGCGTTAACTTAAGGGGATGATCCAGTTGCCTGCAGTGTAAATACTTTGTGGCCAGGAACCCTGCTTTATCGCTTTGTATAGTTTTAAAGTAGTTTAAAGATTGAATAACATAAAATAACATAATATAATGTTATTTATGTTATTTCCCACGTGAAGAACTCCTGTAAACCTTGCAGTATTGAAACTCAGTGAACAAGGCATCTTAGACAAGCTGAAAAACAAATGGTGGTACGATAAGGGTGAATGTGGAGCCAAGGACTCCGGAAGTAAGGTCAGTCGCTGAAGGTCTTTTTGTACTGATTAGCAATCACATTTTGACCCACTGTTTGTTTATACCAAGAATGACTTTCAAAAGTTGCTATTTACATTTTGAAGGCTGAAAGAAAAGAATAGAAAAACTAATTTAAGTCTCAGAACATGACAGCGTTTTTCTTATATGCAGTAACAGACTGTAGTTGTAAGTATGTTTTACTGTGTGAGTATTTTGCTAGAAAAACATGCTAAGAGAAGCCCCCAAAGTCTCCCAAGCTGGTGTATTCATTTAAATGTGCAAGTTTCAGCACAGTTATTGTGTATTACTCAGGCCAGCATCTTTTCTTATTTTTACTTTTATTGAGAAGACCCTCTTTTGTTTCAAAATTATGACTTAGATTCTCTACATGTCAGTTTGGGAAACATTCACATCACGCTTGCTAAGGGCATAAATTTTCAGGAGAGACTACTGATAAGGAAAAAAATGCCTCTTCCACCCTATTTCCCAATTCAATTTGAAATTGGCTGGATTTTTTCAAAAAATCTAGAAATACTAATGATGATTCAGTACCTAAATGTTCCGTAGTCCTTTTTACACTGCTTTGAACTATTTTGCTGCTGTACTGCCCTGTTGCCCACCAGCCTGGTGCAGGACCACTGTAGACCCCAGGGGAGCTCCCACTCCTGAGGTGGAGCAACCCAGTAGCTGCACATGTAAATTGCAGGAAATATTTATTTACACCACTCAGCTAAAAGAAAACACAGGGGATTTTTTTTTTTTTTTAATGTTTATAGACCCATTGGGGAGAAAAATACTGTAAAAGTGCTGGGCTTGTTGGAGTGAAGGACATTTTCAAAGGCACCAAGAGGAGGAGAAATCCAGCTCCAGCTGAAATCGGTCGCAGTTGAGTGCCTAACTCCCCTGGTGCCTTTGGAAGTGCTCTCTGTAATCATTCAAACAGAAAACTATAATTTCAAAGCACCCTCTCAGTGTCGGAGGACAATTTCAAGTTCCAGTGAAGCCAATAATAAAATTTCATTGCTTTCAGTTGGGCTGGAAGTTGCTTAGGGCACAACCCTGTAGCTGTTGTATGAGATAAACGTGGGATCATGGGATATCTGAACACACAGCAGCTGCAGGAGGGAACTGTAATTGAAAAGAGGTATAAATGAGTAAGATCTTTAGTTTATATGACAGGCTGTTCGCTACAACCACCTGTATCCGAACTACCTGTGAAACGCAGACACTTGCAATGTAGATCATATTTTATTCCAACTATATGCGAATTTTTCTTTCCGTGGAGAGACTCCTTTTACTGAGCTCTGTCAACAGGTGTCTTCTTCGGGCACAGCCGGGTTGCTTTGGCACCTGCCCGTCCATCCAGGCCGGAGCGGCGCGGTGTGCCAGCCCAGGCGGGGCCGTGCCAGCCTGTGCAGCAGCAAAAGGGTTGTGGCTCTATTTAATCCGATTACAGAATGCTGTTTTTAAAAATGCGAGCTTCTCCCCCATCTGACATGTATTGAAGGAAGGCAAACCGTGGCCAGTGATTTTTTTGTTACAATGTCTGGTTTTATTCCATAACTCACTCTCCCAGAGGTGCTAGTTTATCTCAGGGCTCTGCTGCTTGACCTCAAAGTAACTGACCATCTTCCTAGGGTGGTTTGTTTGCTTTTTTTAACTGTTGAAAAAACATGTAGGTAAGTTTAGCAGCATCTCAACGATTTTACCTACATTCACCAAAACCGAGTGTGCAGTGGTTTGGTGCTTTTTTTTTTCCCTAGTTTTTTCCTGGCCTTCTGTAAAACCTGCTATTTTACACAGCCACTGCTTTCCCCAGCACAGCTCTGCCACAGTGCCTTTGCCGCCAGGGATGCTCGGCCGTAGGCAGGTTTGCTCTGGGACACCGAAGGCCTGGGGCAGTCAGTGGCCAAAAAAATATCATCACCTTGGAGTCAGCCAGGGTTTTATCTGCCACAGGGCGGAAGACAGAGCAGTCACTGCTGCGCAGCCCCGGGCTGCGGGGATGGGGGGTCAGCCCTGGGCCGTGAGCCAGACACTGAACACCACGAGTGTAGCTGTTCCAGCTAGGACTAAGTGCAAAGTAGCTTGTTGTCTGTCTGCCTGTGTGCTCCTCACAGCAAAACTAACGGCATGGCTCATTTCTCTTAGGACAAGACGAGCGCTCTGAGCCTGAGCAATGTTGCTGGGGTGTTCTATATCCTTGTGGGAGGCCTGGGGCTGGCCATGATGGTGGCACTGATCGAGTTCTGCTACAAGTCCCGGGCCGAGTCCAAGCGAATGAAACTCACCAAGAACACGCAGAACTTCAAACCCGCTCCTGCCACCAACACCCAGAATTACGCTACCTACAGAGAAGGCTACAACGTGTACGGCACAGAAAGTGTGAAAATCTAGGGGTACGGCTGCGGGCCGGGAACCAAACCCTCTGGGTTTTCTTTCTGCTTTATAGCTCTCTGTGCTATTTTGTTGTGTGCATCAGTGGGCTGCTGCAAGAGGGCTTTTGAAACTTTGTCTTGTGGCAGTCTCAAAGTATCAGTGGTTTAAATTTCTCCTCTGATCAGAAGTAAGCTTGGTACCACCCTGTATGGCACACAGTGGTAGCTGGCTTCTTGCTGAAGTAACTCCTCTCTCCAGCATAGTGCTTGTTCAAAATGAAAGTATTTTGTTAATTGCTTTAAAAATCACTGTAATCACAATTTGCATCACTCTTGCTGGTGGTCTCTTCCCCTTTGTTTTTTAAGCTATAATCAGATCAGGTAAGTGCTCTTAGGAAGTCTCCAAAAAATCTACAATAGAACAAAAGCTTCTGCATGAGAATTTGTGATTTCTAAAGCAGGAAAAGTGGACCTGAATTGCTGAAAAATGACTCTGGAATGGTGTGGTTAGCTCCTTGCCCACAGCCTGTGCCTCACCCTGGGCTGAGCTCCCCTGCCCCTTGCTGCCAGGCAGTGATGAAATCTTTCTGATTTTATTATAGATCCTCACCCTGACAGCATGCAAGAGGAAAAGCAGCAGAGAATGTGACTACTTCATGGATTTGGACCACCTGAGCCAGGCGTACTCTCTCCGAGGTGTCAGGCATGACACGCATTGATGATGGTGCAATGTACTTTTAATAGGAAAAACTGATTTTTTTTTTTCCTTCAGTGCCTTATGGAAGACTCTGAGACTCACAACAATGCAAACCATCACTGAAATATTCTTGCTTTGCTTGAAAGAAGTAAAAGAAGAGAGGAAAAAAAAGAAAATTTAAAAAAAAAAAAGAAAAATGAGAAAAAGAGAAAGAGAAGAGGGAAATTAAAAGGAATGGACTGGTAACATATTGGTATGTGAAAAAAAAAATCTTGTAAAAATAAAATCAGTGCAACAAAAGCCATTCTTTGATACCACTGCACAGTAACTGAACTTGTGTTCTGAAAGCAAACCGCAGCCGGTTTCATCAGCCACCCCGATCGTATCGAATTATGGAACTCCTCCTGACACAAAGCCTCAGAAATCCGCTGCGTGCGAACACGGACCGGCCTGCCACTGCTTGTATGAGCTGATGTCAAGATGTTTCAGTATTTACTTACAGTGGTGTGATTTGATTTTTTTTTCTGAGCCACTTTGATCTCTCCAGCTAATTTGAGCAGTTCTGTATAGCAGTAAAAGGTGTAACACCTGAAGAAGAGAATCTGTGCATTCAAACCAGTCAAGGTCAATGACTGTGAGTCTGCAGATCCAAGAGAAAGGAATTTGTGGAACTGCATGTCTTGCTTCCAGATCAGTAAATTAATTTCTTGACAAGGTAGCTAAAGTGTGAGCAGAAAATATTGCATTCCTTCTTTTGTTCTATCATCAGGCATACCTACAGGTGCTTTATTTAAATGACATTGGGTGGCTTTTAAAATAAAAAAAAATAAAAAAAGGAAAAGCTACTTGCTGTTTAGGTTCAGACCATATATCTCTTTCTTGCTGTGCATTTGCATTTTAATTCACTGTTTAATATCAAGCAATGAAGCAAGAGAAGGGCAGGTTAGTTTTTCCCAGTCCTGCTTCTGCTTCACTCCAGTTCTCTCCCAACTAGCACTGTGCTCAGCTAATGCTTCTCGGCAATGGTCCTTGTAAAACAGAAGTAAAGGAAGAGGATAGTAACTCAAATTAGAGCTGCAGTTCCAGAGTAATAGTAAGCAATCTAACATGAGTGCTGCTAGTACTGTTATATTATATCAGCTCCTGCCAGCTCTTGTTTCATGGCTCCTGGTGAGAGGATGCTCCCGTCCCTGCCTCTCAGGGAGGAGGACACCGCGCTCCGCCAGCTCTGCTCCAGGCAGGGCTCGCTATTACTCACATCCAGCGTCTTAGACAGCAGCGTTTCAGCCTTGAACCTCTGCCTGGAAACTACTTAACTTCATCTTTAAAAGTAAAAATAATTAAAAACAAAAAAAAAAGCAAAAGACAAAAAAAAAAAAAACCCACAAACCTTTAAACATATTGTCAATCACATGGAAAATGTTCAATGGAATATCTGCATACTAATTACCTCTAATCGACAATATGTATTTTCTGTAGTTTACGATAGAGTTTTATTTCATCAGTAACATACAATGAAAAAGAAACTCATTTAAACCAGTCTGACCCTTAGGCGTTTAGTTTGCTGATGATAGATTTGAACTTTTAATAGGATTTAAAAACAAACAAACAACAAAAAAAAAAGAAAAAAAAAGAAAAAGAAATCTTGTTGAAAATAAGTATTTCCAACAAAATGTAATATAAAATCATTTTAAAAGCTCATAGAGAATAATTTATTGTTCAAGTTTTTAACAAGATATTGACAAAAAAATTGTCGTTTTGTTTTTATTTTCTTTTCATGAAACTGTGATTTTTTTTTTCAACTTCTGAACGCGATCACGTCCCCACCAAGGGCGAGCTAAAGCTGTGCGGTTATGAGTTGTATTTAAAACAAACATTTTTCTTAAAAACTGTATAAAAGATGTATGTTTATCAGATCAATTTTTAAGAGTGGAAGCTTCACACCAGTGAAGGGAGTTTGGTAAATGGTTCGATATTTTTTAAACTTGCATGTAAAGCTAAAACAAAACGTGTTGAGTGCTTACCAATTCTGGCTACCAACTTCAAGCTATTGGAAGTTCGGCAGTAGTCTCACGATGATTTGTTTTGGTATATTTTTTTAATTTGTTTTGCTTTGCGGCATTTGGGGGTTCTTTGCTTTTACGTTTCTGTTTGGGATTTTCTCTCTCTCTCTTTTTTTTTTTTTTTTTTGTTTTTGTTGGTTTTGGTTTTTTTTTTTTTTTTTATAATTTAAATTACTATTTTTGGTCGTTGAAACTGCACTTCAGTGAGCAGAAAAATTGCCAAGCAAACTAATGGCTGTAAAAGCATAAACTGCATGTGTGGGCATCAATTACTGAGCCTCATTTTGATGAGGTGTTGTACAAAGAGTTTTAATACATTTTGTAAATAAAACTGCAAAGAAAAAAATTAAAAAGCCTGCTTATCTTTTCATGGGGAGAGAAAGAGTCCCTCCCTACTGTTGTCCCTTTGACCAGTCTGGGATGCTCCACAAGTATTTACCACAGAACCCTACAATGGTTTGGGTTGGCAGGAACCTTTAAGATCATCCAGTTCCAACCACCCCACCCTACACCCACTAGATCAGACTGCTCAAGTCCCATCCAGCCTGGTCTCGGGCCCCAGGAGTGTCAGCGGTGCCTCTCCCACCACACTGAACCAGGGATACTGCTGGGAAATGTGTATTTCTGGTTTGGGACCCTGCAAACCAACTAATTTATTATTTTCTTGATGAGTGAAGCTGGTTGATCCTGGCCAGGTCCAAGGGGCACCCTGTTGGGAGCAGAGAAGGGGCAGGGGAGAACCCTCAGGGCTCCAGCCAGGGCAGGAAATGTTCTGCCCCTGCAGTGGGCAGCAGTGTGGGTAAATACATTCCTCAAATGGTGACTATATAGATGTGTTTTCCTGCAATTCCCACCTTTTAAGCAATGCTTTTTTTAAGAAAAAAGCACCTTCACCCAACATTGCAACTACTCCCAACTCAATAAATTACAGTTTACTTCATCCACCGTGTGGTTTTTCCAAGTCACCACAAACTATGAACTGTAGGAAGTAATCCTGGTATTAAACAGCTGGTGTGCTCCAAAATCCAGCCCTGGCAGGGTCAGCCTCTCCAGGGGTACCCCTGGCCCCCCTACCCTGATGGTCCCCATCAGGAACCAGCTCCCTGGGCTCCTTCCAGAGACCATCAAGGGTGATGTCTGCTGGGGCTGAGCTGGAGCAGCACAAGGCTTCCCTTGGATGACTGGAGGTGAAAATATAGCTCCTTAAAAATAAATAATCCACCAGTGAAGGTCCTGGGCAGTAGTGTGGCTGCAGAGCTGGCAGGTGTGGGACCTGCGTGAGTGGTTTGGTACCTGCTGGCCAGAGCACACCCTGCAACCAAGCCAGAGGTGTCCCCGCAGCTGGAACCGCTGCCAGCCACTGGGGCTTGTCCGTGAGCACAGTGGTGGGACACGGGCTGAGCCCACCCCCACATCCTCAGCCAAGGCTTCAGCAACAGCAAAATAAGCTCAAGAATAAGCAAGGGCTAAGCGAGAGCAATAAACAGCAATTATCTGACTCTAAACCATCGTACAAGGATGAAGGTTTCAGGTCGGTGTGGGTGTGAGCAGGGTGCTGTGCTGGGCACACTGGGCTCCGTGCAGGGCCACCCTTCCAGTGGGCACAGGGACACAGGCCTTGCTTGCCTTGGGCCTGGGGGAGCCCGTGCTGAAATGAGCCTATTTATATGTTAAGTGCCCACACAATGAATGCAGGGAGGCATGGAGAAAAATATTGTTCTGTTCTTTAACCTTCATTTCACGCTCAACATCCAAGCAAACATGGGCAGGCTGCGTTTTTCTAGAGAGCAGGGTTGACCTGCTCCCTACTGCCTGACAGCCACACACAGCCCTGCACTGGCCACAGTGGTGAGCGATGCTCCCTTCCCCATGGACCTGCCAAAATGTGCCACTGCAAGCAGGACTTCATGTGCCCACTGAGCCCCAGCACCGAACTGGGAGGGTGGGAGTGAGACAGCAATGCCAGACTGAAGCCAACTGATACAGCTGGGGAGGTGCTGCCCCACCAGGGTGTCACCAACACCAGATCCTGCAAAACAGGTGTTAGGGGTTTCTAATAAATATGAGTCGGGCAAAACAAGGCAATTAGGGCAGGGGCAAACAGGCACAGCTGCACTCAGGTAGCTGAGAGGGACTGGCCAGCTGGGACAGGGTGGGGGATGGCCCCACCATAGACTGTGACCACATGGATGAGGAGCAGGAGCAAGTCCTGCAGTTCCAGGCCAGGCTGGGGCTGTCGGAAATCCAGAGCATCCCCTGGGCCACAAGGACAGTGTACTTTGGTCTAAAACCTGGACTTTGCTACACAGACTGCAGCAATGGCAGCGGGGCTGCATGACTGCCCTGGAACCCTGGGCTCTAACACACCCCAACATGACCTTGTCTCTAGATTTCTGGGGGGGAATAATATAGGGAAGAATTCAGAGTAATGCATCCAGTTTCCAAAGTCATCAGTGGGAGCAAAAGGACTTCAACAGTGTTCAAGTTCAGGCCTAAAACCCCAAACCAATAGCAGCTCCTCCCCCCAGTGCAGAGCACACCTAACAACAAAATAAAGCCAATACTGTATTGTTGTGGCATAGTTCGAAGGTTTTGTGCAAAGAATCTCTACATTTATTTTTTTAAACTAATTATTCTTTATGGTTATTAAAATAATAATACATCATGGATATTAAAATTAAATTACAAAATGTCTTTGGTTCTCATATTCGTCATTTCAGTCTGGAAAATTGGCTCTATTTTGCAGGCAGCAATACATAAACAAGATCTGGATAATGATAGCTCTATTTAATTAACCTAAAGGATTTAAGTAGAGAGATAATATTTGCATGGATGTTATAAATTTCTAAGTAATGTTAACTCAAAATATAATACATCTAAAACTGGTATCAGGGAGACCCACCACCCCTACGGGACACCCCTCTTGTGTGTGCCCTATGGGGAGACGCATTTGGCTGAAACCCCTCCCTGCTCCCACAATATCCCAGTCCTGCTCTGACTTTGGGCATCCTTGTCTATATTTCTAAGGGTGACTGATGAGACTGGTTTGTAATATGGCACCATCACTGCAACAGCATCAGGGAAAGTGCTTTCCAGCCTCCCCCAGGCACAGCTGCCCTGTGAGGCAGGGAGCAGCCAGACAGCACACGGTACCCAGAGAGGGGTCTGAGCAAAGGAGCTGCCGAATACACCTTACAGCAGGGTAACAGTAAAGCCTCTGCCCTTCTGTAAGGGAGCTGATCAACCCTGCTGGAAGCACCTGCAGCACGGTTTTGCTGGATGCCATGGCACTGGCAGACTGATGTGCTGTGTGGCAGTGTCTCCATGGGCTGACACAACAGCCAGGATAATGAAACCTTTGTGCACACACCAAGTATTTATTGCTGTTTCTAATATTGAAGTGTTAGCCCTAAATTATTTATGCCATTGTGGCATTTTAGGATGATAGGACATCTTACAGCAGAGCAAGAGGACAAGGTCCTACTCTGCAGCAACTTGCAGTCAGATGAGCAGGAGCAGGGAAGTGGTGGAGCACAGGGCAGGGGAGAGCAGAGCCAAGGCAGAGCAGGGGCTTTGCAGAATCACTTCCCGCTGGTGAAGAGGCTGTTGACACCTCCAAGCAAGCAGGCAGAGCTGACACCTCAGGGTGAAGTTGGAGCTAAGTTGTAGCAGCAGATGAGGATTGAAATCTGCCCCAGCAGACAGTTACAGGGGATTCTCCTGTCACCTGTTTTGTTGTGGTTTGAGGTCTTGCTTACTTTATTCTTTTTTTTTCAGGCAAGGAGGAGCTGAAAGCAGCAGTAGAAAACAAGCTAAAGCCAAAGGGAGACAGCTTGAGGAAGGGCTGGAAAACCTGGCAGGGGATTACAGACCTGCCCTCCAAGAGTGGGGAGCTGCACAGGGCCCAGGATTGGGGCTGAGCTGGTGACTGGTCCACAAAGGGTTAACAGGGGTCCAGACAAGCACCCCAGCCTTGATGGCAAGGAGAGGGTAAGGCACTTAAAGCATATGGAAAATGCACAACACAAACTGCAGCCATGGTGCTGGTAATGACTGGTGCTTTAGATAATGGTTAGCATATAAATAAAGTAATTGACCAATTAATGAGCACATGGCAGATGCTTGATACTCTGTAACAAGTAGGGAAGGGTATGATATAACACCAGAAATTGATTAAAGGAATATAAACGCAGAGCAGAGTGTGGGAGAGCAGTGCCTGGGCCCTGGGCCAGCTGCTGCAGGCAGGTTTGGAGTCGGCCACAAACACAGGGAGAGGGGACAAGGGTTTTGTCCCTGCTGCAGTGACAGAGCAGGGCACAGCAAGGGCAAGGGAATGACTGTGGGATAACATATGTGCACTGGGTGATTCTACTCCCTCTACCCTGCTCCTCTGAAATCCCACCTGGAGCACTGTGTCCAGCACTGGGGCCACAGGATAAGGATGCGGACCTGCTGGAGCAAGTCCTGGGTAGACCATGAAGATGCTCGAAGGGCCACAGCCCCTCTCCTGTGGAGGCAGGCCCAGAGCTGGGGCTGTCCAGTCGGATGGAAAGAAGGCTCTGGAGAGACAGGATCCCTTCCAGTACCAGTAGAGGCTACAAGAGAGCTGGAGAGAGAGTGATAGGACAAGGGGGAATGGCTTTAAACTTGAAGAGGACAGGTTTAAATTAGGTCTTAGAATGAAATTCTTCCCAGTGAGTGTGGTGAGGCCCTGGCACAGCTCTCCCAGAGAAGCCGTGGATGCCCCATCCCTGGCAGTGTTCAAGGCCAGTTTGGATGGACCTCTGAGCAGCCTGGACTAGTGGAAGGGGGTCCCTGCTTATGACAGGGCGTTGGAACGAGGTGATCTTTAAGGTCCCTTCCAACCCAAGCCATTCCACGATTCCATAACGCCAGGATGGATTCGGGAACAGGCACACGGGGATCTGCTGCCGTGCTCGGCGCAACACTGACATGCAGCGGCCGGGATGGGGGGCACGGCCGGAGCGCTCGGCGGCGCCGGGGACAGCCATGGACTGGGGGACAGCCTCGGACCGGGGACAGCCATGGACTGGGGGACAGCCTCGGACCGGGGACAGCCACACGCTGCAAACCCGAGCTTCGTCTGTCCCGTGTCCTCCGCGAAGCAGGCTTTTAATATCATTCCAAGCCTTTTGACAAATATTGGATTTGAATTCCAAATATGGGCTGAGCAGGCTAATTACCAAAAAAATCCTGCAAAATTAATGTAAGGGCCACAGTTTGATCTGAGCAAAATAAATATAAACGATGTTTATTTAATATCCCCCTGCCCTTTAAACAAGGGAAGTTTGCCAATGTTGAGGCAAAATACCTTGTTATGGAATAGGTGAAGCTGTGACCCATCACAGATGCTGCAATTAGAGCAATTAGGATATCACATGAGACAGAGCTTAATTAATGAGAGCTGAGTATCAGGTTTTCCCGCAGGACCATGGGCCAGGACCGCCACCCACACAGACCTTTCTGCTCTTTGCCACAATCCTCTCAAATATAGTCATAAAATTATTTAGGTTGGAAACAATTTCAGATCAAGGCCAAGCCTTTTAGCCCGGCACTGCCCTGACCACCACTAAACCATGTCCCCCCGTACCACATCCACACACCTTTCAAACACTTGCAGGGATGGTGACTTCGCATCCCAGGTCTGACCAACACTGTATTCAGAGGCCCCAGGGTGACCTCTGCCTGGGTTAACCCACCTGGGTGTGACAGCCCTGAGCGTGGGGGAGGCTGGTGGCTGCAGCCCCAGACAAAGGCTCAGCTAGAGTGACTTTGATAAAAGTATTTCATTTTGGAATGCCCTAATGAGTTAATTAAACCTGAGTATTTAGCTCGGCTACTCTACTCTTTAGGAATTCTTTCTCACCTTTAATTAGCTGGATCACTCTTACCCAATTCTCTTCCCAATTTGTCTGTGTCTTTCTTGCACTGCAGGCCAAGGGTTTGTAATCTACAATTCACTCAGAAATACACTCTAATTAATCAGAAGAAAGCTAATCAGGAGAGTTTTACTGATCAAGTCTGTAAGCACTAATTTCTTAACATTCAGTATTTCAAATACAGCCACCAAGACAACACCCTCCTGTCCCAAATCTGATTACTGAGAGCACAAAACACCAGGAATGCTCAACTTTTGATAAAAGTTCCCTTTGGATTATACTCATAAAGACCCCCAAAAACACCAGCAAGCCAAACCCTCAGAATATTTAAGAGACCAGTAAGTCTCTGCGTTTAATAGTATTAATACTTGATCCAAGGAGAGATTTTAATGACCGTTGGATGAGGGACAAATGCCTCAAAAGAAAGGTATAAATGTGACTGAATGCAGGAAGGCAAACCCTGACACAGCTGTCACTTCACAGTAGGCACCACACTCTGTGACCAGTCCCCTTCTTAAAGGACAAGTGCAGAGGGGCTTCTCAGCAAATTCAGGAACCACCCTCCCACAATTCCAACTCATATCCAACTTTTGTAACAATTCATAAGGCAATAAAGTGACCACACAGAGAATGATTTACGACCCATTGAGAAAACTATTGTTTATTTAGAAAAAAGGTTACACTGGTAGAATTCAGCAGATAAAAAAATTCTTTTTTTTTTTTTTTAAAAATGTCATTGTGAAATCTTCAGACTAAAGTTCAGCAATACAAAGCTCCTGTAGCTGTAACTGAAACTTAATTTATTTCAGTTTTGAAGAGAGCATTTCCAATCAATCTAAAAACAACATGACAAACAAAAGGTGTGACAAGGGACAACTGAGCACAGGTTTAAGTTGGGATGGGACAAGGTTCATTCTTTGTTTCTTTAAACAAGTCAACGTTATACACAATATACAAATAATCCCTAAGCATTGCATGAAAACAGTGCTCCCACTTAACTTTTGTTTTTTAGTTACTGAGATTAAAAACAGGCCAAGTAATAAATAAAAACTGAGTTTAAATGAGGTAAATCCAAAAAGGTTCAATAACTGTTTATTTGTGGTTTTCAAACATCTAAAAGAATGCAATTCCAAATTGAAAGAATTACTAAATTCAGGCAGTATTTTCGACAAACTAAAGTGGAACTATGTACACATGAAACCTCATTTGCACTATGGCAACTGTTTGTTTGCAGCACATTGTGCTAAAATATGGAATAGGTAACACTTTCAGCCAGGTACTGAAAATAAATGTGTAAGAAACTAAGCAACAAGTTAAAAATACAGTAATGTACAACTTAACAATTAAGTCCTTAGCATGGGGAAATAAAGCAGAGAACTGAATAATTTAAGGAGATGCAGATGGGTCCTCTTCATTCACAATTTTCTGTGCAATCTGTACTCTGGAAAATACATTTCTGGTCACAGCTGGGTATCTTCCCATTTCAATGTCACCTGCAATGAAGGCATACATAATTGGAATTGGATGTTCAAATGAACACTGATCTCACAACTTCACATTTTGTTCCATTCACAACTCAAAGAATGACAGGGGATATAAAACTATTTTCATAATTCCCTAACTCTAGTTTATCCCCCAGCAATAAACACTGCACTGGAAGTAGTGAAACACTAATCTAAAGATACAAAAAGGAAACAAGTAGTCACTTGTGAAGGTATAAACTCCTTTAGAAATACAACCCCTTCAGGATGTTACTATCTGTAAATTAGGCAAGACATAAATGCAGTCAATCAGACATTGTATATTAGGAAGAATGTTATCAAAGATTTAACAAGGAGGAGCAAAGATCAGATTCCACAACTGTGTTATTACAACAAAGCACTTTTTCATACTTCACTATGCACATGACGTGGGTGTGTCAGTATTCCAGGCCAGATGCTCCAGTTTAGCCCATTACACAGCTGGATATGAATCCTACTGTTCAACTGACATTTACCTGAGCACTTGTTACTTACAGTCATCAAAACACAGTTGTGCTTTTTTAACTGATGACAATCCTCACTTTATATTCAATTGCTAGTCAAAACTTCACATTTTATTATTAAAGAAGCTGCAAGTGCTCTGTAGTGAACTTCATCTACCAAGACTGCCTTTTTTCCTTTTTTTCAAAGTAACATTTAAAGAAATGGGGAAAAAACTGGAATCCATCCACAGTGATGAGATGATAATAGCTATAAAGGACAAAGAGTCAAAAAAAATCCATTAAATTCTTTCCAGAAATGCTCATAATTTTCAGTTTGTAGACTTTCAGAAGTATCTTCATCATTTCAAGAAGATAAAAAGAAATAGTACTGAGAAGCAAAAACCTGAATTCCCATCCTTTTTACTACCAATACACTCCAAAGAGCACAAGGTATCAGCACGCTTTGTTACCCAAAACCCCTCCACAAGTGCCCTCACCTGACACCAAATGGAACAGGAGACCCTCTTTGCAAGAAGCCCCCCCTTTGCTCTTCTTTAAGTAAGAAGAGGATACCAAAGTTCAGTTTACAACATATTAGGCAAGATACTCTTAATTAACATGTAGATTACTAAGACTGATGGCTTTCAGGATCCCATGGATTCACTTTTGTTTTGGTATGGCAACCTCTCTCAGAAAAAGCAACAAAGATGCAACTCCACCAAACACTGCTGACACACATCTCTCTGTTTTTGTTTTCTTTCCCCCAAAAATTGGAGCATCTGTATAACCTTTGTGCTGAGGGTTTTTTTAAAAACAAACAAACAAACAAAAAACCAAAACACCCCCCAACCCCCCCAAACAAAATGTCACAACCAATCAAACATC
>JAWWEU010000138.1:10558610-10642130 GCA_035583155.1 Acropternis orthonyx
AAACCACACACTCCCCCCACAAAAAACCCCCCAAAACCAAAACACAACCAGCCCAAAAAAATCCCCACAAAACAAAAAAAGAAAAAAGCCCAAAGCCCCACCCAGCCACCCTGGGTGATTTCAGGCTGTTTTGTCTGTATATCCTTTACCAGTCAACAGGACCCATGGGAGACAGAAAACCAAAGAAAGCAAATTATAAAAATTTTTACCTTGACTGAAAGAATCTTCATTATCTATGCTTGTCTGAAGACTTATGAGTAGATTCAGTGTTAAGGAAAAAATAACATATTTTGCTACATATAATAAAAAGAAGCTCATTTTCAGTAATTTTCTGAAATACTAATGTGTAAAAGGATATTGTTTCTTTTCTTCTTTCCCTCCAGTACTGTCCCGTTTTTCTTTCTTCTCTGTTTTTTCTTTATCATGTCTTGATTCCTTTAAAAATACACACAGAGGGAATAGCTTATTATGGTACACAGTGTACAATCTAATTAGGAGGACTGTAATAATTCTGTGATTTCTGAGATTTTAACTTTCTCTTCCAGTTCTCTGATGACCACTAGCACTAGAGTTACAACGAGGAACTAATGTTTGGTGGTTTAGAAATACAACTACAACATTCTTACCTGTTTTCATCAAAAAAATAGCTGTGCTGACACCCAGATATGAAAATCTGAATTACAGACTGGTCTGTATGTAAATTAAGCCTGCTTTCATCTACTTGCTCACTAAAGCAGCAGTCAGCAAATATTCTGGATTATTCAAAACCTGAAGTGTAAGTTTTGAATTTTCCTGGTTACTGCCAAAATGAACTAGTCCTCCAATTTGTCCTGCAAGGTGTGACTGCTGAAATATTTAAAGCCACAAGATATCAGAAGTTTCAGAAGCATTTTCCTGCACATTCACAACATATCCTTTTGCATTTAGGCCATAAAGCAGCAGTAAAATTTAAAGAGGGGGTGGGGGCGGTGGAAATCAGCTTGTTCTGTCAACAACAACAAAATCAACAAAATGAGAACAGCTTATATTTTACCTTTTTGCTACCAGAGGAACTCTTCTCCATCTTTTCTGCCTTGATTGAATCACCTTTCTCCTTTCCTGAAGATTTTGATTTGTTTTTCTCCTTTTCTTTTTCATTTAAGCGAGGGGAATCAGAAGGACTTTCACTTTTGCTGTGTTTTGAAGAACCAGCTAAAAACAGAACAGAAAGTTGTAACTCACAGCAAGTCAAAGTGTAATAAACCCAGACAAAACAAGTTAAATACGTACTTGTGCCATTTTCCTCTTTGCGTCGTTTAGTTGAATCCTGCGGTACCTCTCGGTCACTGTTTGAATGATCCTGGCACCAAATACAATTATGCAGATGTTAGCAGACTAACACATACTCCTGCAGCATCACCTGCTTACAGTGTCATTTTGGAGAACTGATTTTTGAATACTTTAAATGTAACTGAGTTGTTACATCCTGTGTAAAGTTTCTTGAGATTGGTTTTGAGGGGGAAAAGTTTTGAATACATTATTGGAAACCAACCTTTGAGAGAGTAACAGAACAAAAAAAACCAGCTCTGATATGGATCAATTCTGCTCAGATGGGCTGTACAGCCAATTATTACTGCAAGGACTTGGAGCAGAAGGCTTTTCAAGCACATACCAACTGTCTAAACTTGTTCATTAAAAATGTCACCAACCCTTTTTCGATCTTTCCTGTCCTTCTCATCTTTCTTCTCTCTCTCTCTGGATCTTTCCCTTGACTTGTCCAAATCTTTCTTCTCCACTTCTCTCTCCTTACTCTTGGACAGTGTTGGAGTAGTGTGGTTTATGTAGTGCTGTTAAATTAAGGCAACATCACCAAATATTAATATGTATTCTTAGATGTGTAAATAAAGTCTTAGTCTAACATACCAGATCTAGCTCAACAACCAAAATTAAACATAAATACTTTAGTAGCAAAACAAAAAGTGATTGAAGGCATGTTCAAACTTGTCATCTACAATTTAACTTACAGCTTATTGACTCAACTCTGGAAATTGAAGAATATTTTCTCTTAACTGAAACACTTGTATTTAAATACATACAAGTCTATTCACCGGCACTGTTGGATGCATGAACACAAATTGGCCAGCAGGGCTACCAAAACAGGATATGCACATTACTGGATTGAGTTAACACCTGCAATCTTGCCTGGAACGAATTAATGGAATCAGCTGCTTAAGCAAGCTATAATTAATTTTTAAAGAATAATCTTTATCAAACAAGTATGTAAGCCAATACTTCGAATAAAGTGTCTTTTCATCTAACTCCTAAACTTCAAATGGCAAAAACAGCTGAACACAGAATTGCTTTTTTCTGTAACGTGTTCTAGATTTATTCCACAATCTCTTCTAACCAATTCTGATAAGCGCTGTAAAACATACTAGTTTCACAAAGCTGAATATTTTGAATATAAACTGGGGTCATAGGGGAGGAGAACAGAAAATGAGTCACTGTCTTGATGAAGTTTAAATGCTACTGTGTTTATATATCTATATATATACGTGTGTGTATATTTACATATATATAAGGTAGCACATGTGTTATATAGATACATCACAGTAACTAAATTTGTCTTTTTACATACAAGTTAGATCTTTCTAAGAAATATTAAGAGCCCATTTTAAATTAAAACCAACTTCCTTGGTATTTGATACACTTAAGTTACAGCAGCACACAGACTTAAATCGGTATACTTTAATATTTCCCCAGTTCCATAAGCCAACAATTTTACTTGGGGAAAAAATATCTTCTTACTAAAATGTTCTCTGTATTTCTTTTTTGAGACACCTTACTTAAAAGGATACCAACAAAAGATTACTTTAGAACAATCTAGAAATCACTTGAACCAAACCAATTAAGAGTTTCAAGTACCTTTATTCTTTGAATTAAATTAATTCTGTCCTCCAGGTTCAGTAAATGTTTATCTTACCAAAACCTGATGTTACAGGTCCTGTGTTAGAAGTCACACTGACAATGTTAGGTCTATTTTCCTTTTATTGCTTAACTGGACTTTTATCCTCCTCCTACAGCAGAGACTGACCTTTCAGTACTTCTTTCACTAGATATCTTTCTTTTTGCTCTTTTCCCTCACTATTCTCTTCTTATTCCAGTTCCTACAATGCTATTCCACAAGCAAATTTATCCTTCCTTCCTTCTTTGCTGACAGTGACATGCAAATATGTTTTCTCTAAGCAGCCCCATTCAGTTGTCTCCCAGAGATGATTTCCATGTGAGAAAACAAACACATAGTTCTGCTTTCTTCTGTTTAATTTCTTATGTTCTCATGGCTGTTCACGACAGATTCCACTGCTCTTCTACCATTCCAATGCAGTTTTGGAAAACTACTTCCATCCTCCTCAGCTTTACAAGAAGAATTTTATCAACTTGATTCCAGAAATGCTGCCAACTGAAAGCACATCAAATTTTGGGCACTGCTGTGCGTTGTGTAACTTGGGCAAATGACAAAGCAAGAATAAATACAGACCTAACTCGTCTGGCATCATTTATTTTATAAGCTGCAGTATATAAACCAACATTTCCATGGTCTGCCTCCAGAAAATAAGCCAAGTGAGAAATAAAGGAAGCCTGTAAGCAGACAACAGCACTAGACCTCTAAACTTTCAGTGGAAGCTGAATTCTGAATACCCCATCCCTTCCCCAAACAAGTACATGGGAGTAAATAAAGAAGAGAATTTGTCTTACACCATGTACAGGTAACATTGTCAAGAAGTGCTTTAAGTCTGTTAGAATGGCACTGAAGAACGAAGATTAGTTCATTAAGTGAGAAAGATTAGAAAAGAGCATTTAGAAGTGGAAGGAAGGGGTTGGACACCCTCCACTCCCCAAGCACTAAATGAATAAATACATTAAAAAGTCACACAACTGCAATACGCTGCCAGCTAAGTCTACACAAACACATTATAGTTATTTCTAAAATGTAACTTTTCAAGTTAACTAGAAAAATAAAGCTGTTTGTTAATCATTTAATTACAAATAGCTCCAGTCTGCTTGATTATATCAGTGTGCTAATAAGCAAAATACATATTTTTAACTAAAAATTTAGCTTAGCTAATGAAAATGTGAGCAAAATACCAATTAGGTAGTTGAACCTTGACTGACTAACACAGGGAGGGAAGAGGGAGATTATACAGACTCCCATATACCACACTTCAGGTAGAGGTGAGCTCAACACAAATATTATAATTTTTTAATTTAAAAAAATTAAATATACAAGATATCACGATGACGATTTATCAAAGTATCTGGACTCCATCTATAGACACTGTAATTTCATCAATTGTAAGATTAAAAGGATACTTCCTATGTACACTCTCCCTATAAGCAAGTACAGTTGGCACTGGAAAGATTCAATTACAAATCCATCAGCAAGCATCCCTTATAGACTCAGCTATTTTGAATTAAAACATACAAAAAGTGTTCTGAACACTATACAGAAAGAGCTACAATTAAAACAACAGTGTAAATGCAGAATAGAAGTGGTAATCCATTATGCATTTTTAAATGAAGTGAATGTAAGTAATCCTAGATAAACCCATAAATTATCCAGAAGTCTGAATGGTTGGCATCTTCCAATGATAAATACCTGTACAGTTTTGTTACACATTGGTACTGACTGTGCAATCAAAGATCTTTACAGCAACTTTAGAAGACTGGATCCCTTTCCCATTAGTCACATACCCTGATGCATTGGAACATCCGCAGAGGTTGTGACTGTTGCTGTACAACACTTATTGTGTGCTTGAGTTCTACCAGTGCAACAGAAGAGTTACAGAATCTGTCTAAAATACAATACCCCAGGTACTTGTCAGGCCACACCTACACTACTCTGTTCAGTTTTGGTCTCTGCTATACAAAAAAGACGTGGACAGGCTGGAGATGGTCCACAGAAGGGCCACAAAGATGACCCAAGGCCCAGGAAGTCTGGTATCCTGGGAGGAAGGGCAGAGAGAAAAGATTTGCTCAGGGGAGAAGAGACGGCTTACAGGAAATCTTATGACCATGTCCCAGTATTTAAAGGGTGGCTACAAAGGGGATAGAGACATGGAAAACACAAGGGGTAATGGGTACAAGTTACTCCTTGGGAGATTCCAACTGGACACAAGAGGAAAATTTTTCACAGGAAAAACAATCAGCCATTGGAATAACCTCCTCAGGGAAGTGATGGATCCCCCAACACTGGACACCAGCATCTGGCTGGACAGGGTGCTGGGCCATCTTGCCTATACCATGCTTTTGCCAAGAAAGACTGGACCAGCTGATCCTTGAAGTTGCTTCCAACCTGGGATTCTGATTCTATGAACTTCTGAGAGCATTCTTAAAGTATTCCTTCTCACAAAACAGGGAATCTGAACAGCATTTACAGGAAGCGAACGCACAAAGATAATTTAAGAGGTTGTCTATGACGCTTAGAAACAGTACTATAGCACTCAAATGTGAATACAAGCGTATGAGGAAAGAGTAATGATATTCCAGAGATATGTCTCAAATATTCTTTGTTTTAACTAGCTGCTGTTTTTAATTGTTTTTTAATTCAACCCACCCTCAAACTATTCTAAGAACTATTTTAGCTATTTATTACCTTTTCAACCAAATGAATGGCCTAATCATAAGGCTACTTCTACACATTTACAAGTTTCAGAGGGGAACAGAAAAGATACTGGCCCATAAAATCTCTTCAAAATATTGACAGTATGGTCAATTCAGGGGATTTTTGTTATGTTGCTTCTACATAACCAACCCTCTCTTCCGTCCAGAAGTTCTATATAGTAGGATAAAAAAAATCCTTGTTATTACACCAACATTCACAGGAATGGAATTTGAATTTTCTGATGGAGTTTGCCACAAGAGTAAAAGTTAACATCTCTCTGCAACAAAACACGAAAATAAACTTTGGTGCTTTCTAAAAGATTCAAACCTTTGCTGAAGAATCCTTGAGTTCGTTGAGGTTGTCCTGTAGAAAATGAACGGAGATGACACGTGAGCTGGAATAGTTTTCAGAAACCAGAGGGACTTTGGGAAGCACGGCCGTTACCTTGAAACAAAAAACAGCTACTCCTTCTGGAATAAATCTTACGTTAATACTGTACTCTGAATAAAGCTAGGAACTGAAATACTTATTAAAAAGAGAGAAGAAAAAAAAGGACAGTCATATCTATTTTCTAGACTCTGTTATTAAATAAACTACAAAATGTGTCTATCTCTAGTTCTTCCTAAAACAGTGAAAAAACACTCTCTGCCTAGATAAAATATAGAGAAAAGGTAGTCTTAACTCTGAACAGCTGAACCAGAGGTGAAACAGGCTTTTAAACCTGTATCTTCTCCACTTTCAGTTAAATGTGGTAGAAGTCACTCTAGTATGACTTTACACTGCCATTTACAAAAATCTTCATCATTATGAGTAGTTGTCACTGTCCCCTGTTACCTCAAAACTAGTAAAAGCTACTTCAGTTCTCCAAAATTAAGCTAAACCTTTCAAGTAAATCTTACACAGAAAAAGATGTACTGTTTGAAAAAAAAGAAAAAAAAAAGAAGAGCTTGTTCTAGAGTTGGTAAGATGGTGAAGTTTAAAGACCCACATAATCCATCACAGTGCTCTTGATGAAGTATTAGTAACTTACAGTTTTAAATGTTCAAGGTACTGCAAATTCAAAGATTCCATGAACATAGATGGTTTAGAAATAATATAAATATGGAGCAAGGAATGGCTACCCTGAGTCTTCAAGTAGGCTACGCCCATGGTTTTGTGCTGCGCTTGAATGCTTGGGGTTTCTCTTTGCTGGGTAGGAGGCTTGGTTGCCACATCTGGTTTTATCGTAACGCAGGGCTCAACATGGTGGGAACCCATTGGAAATAAACAAACCTCGAAGGGAAGGTACAACAGAAGCTGCATGCGCACTGAATATACACAACTACAGGAGAACTGATCACCAAGGAGACTTTAAAATGGAACTCCTTTCAAGACTCCTCCTTAGAAGGCACATATCGGTATGATGCTCATCAAGAAGCCTGATGAATTCAGAGGTATCGGACATCCCGTATCATCCAGGAATCTTCAGTGCTACAGATTCTTCAATAGAAGTGCAGAAAAATATGCTCCACTCTGTTGCAAAGACTCGTTTGCTTGTAGCTACCATTGCACTCCAAAAAAACTGACTGCTTAAAGCAATGAGGCACTTCTGTGTAAAAATTCTCTTGCAATTTCCAAACACTATTTTACAAAATTTGTGCTAGGTCCTTGAAGTATTATTTTGGTTAATTAAAAAATATTTTTATAGAAAAAAAGACAGTCCGCCAATAAAGAAAAGGAATGCATTTTCTAATGCAACATAAAACCTCCAGCGGTTCCAGGATATACTTGGCACAAAACTTGAAGGAAGTCGAATATTGGCATCCCAAACTTGTGAGCCTAACATGGGTGCTGCCTTCCTCAGGCTATACTAACCTTTACTGTTGAGGAATGTGATGGAGAAGAATGTGTATCAACTTTGCGGCGTTTTTGTTCTGAGAAAAGAACAGAACAATGGCATTATTAAAACAGTTAAAAGAGGATAATCCAAAAATAACACTTTCTGAAGTACCAACACAATTAAAGCTAGAATTCAGGTTTTTTCACTATGTACATTTTGTTTTCCTTAAGCTATCTAGAGTTCCCAGCATGACCTGACCCTCTTTATAAAAGTCTGCAGGAAAAGTGGAATGCAAAGAAACTGCTGCAAAATTACGCTCACTTCAAAATTCCACTTTATGGAAGTCAGTATGTGAATTTCAGAGTTGCTATGAAGATGCTGGAAAGGTGAACCCAAAGAAAAGCATTATAACCCTCCCTTATGTGGTTTGCCTTAAGCAGCACAAGCATAAAACTCAGCATCAGCCTCAGATCACAAAAGCTTATGATGTCAACATTAAGGATTTGCTAACCCTTAATATAAGAAGCAACTGATACAGCTTCCTGTGTCCTTCTTAGGGACATAAAGACCTATATCTTCCACTCTCCCTGTTTTCTTCCAATTCAAAGGTTGTGATGAAAACTTCCAGAGCACACTACTGAGGTTTTTGCATTACATTTCTGCAAAACTTGCAAGGCCAAAGTTTTACAAATATGTTTTCATAAAAGACTGTTTAGACTTGTAGTAGAAAAAAAATCATAGGCTTTGTGAAAATAAGCATTCACAGAAAATATGTGAAGTTCACAAATTCAAATAGTTTGCCTTTTGGAGATATCCTGACCACCTATTTTAAGCACAGTATTGAAAAGCCAATGCCAGAATCCTAGCCATTATGTAGGGATTCTTTTTCATCTTCTCTAGCATTTTTCAGTGTTCAGTGATTTTCCAGTGACACATTCTATTTTTCAAGACAAGCACAGATACACAAACTTACCCCTTTCAGATTCTGATGTTTCTGATCGGGGAACAGGTGACTTCAAGGACCCAGCTACTGGCACCTTTTCTCCTCCTTTAGCATTTTCCTTGGATTTCATTTCCTTGGCTAGATCTCTTTCTCTGGACGGCTCCTTTTCTCTCTCCTTTTCTGCAGTTGACTTTGACTCAATGATGGTAACAACCGTCTTGGATTTTTCTTCTTTCGAAGCCTTCTCTTCTTTCTTGACTTTTTCCTTCTCTTTGTCAGATTTTGGCGTTTTCTCCTTGATCTCTCTCGCCTTCTCCTCTTTGTTTGCTCGTTCTTCCTTCGGTTTATCTTTCCCATCCTTCCCAAGTGCCTTCATCTCCGGAGTGGCAGCTGGAGTCTTGTCTTTTTTTTCTTTATCTTTTTCCTTCCCGCTTTTTTCTTTATCATCTTTCTCTTTAATAATTTTGCTGCATCAAAAATTAAAAGGCCAGTTAGCATGCATACAAAACACAGCTCTGGTTTTATCACAAAAGTTTTACTACTCAAGGTTTGATAGAATTTCCTGAAGCAGTCACTGTAAGATTTCAGATTTGCTGTTTCTTTATCAGAACAGCAACAAGCAAATCTTCTCATCTGTTTTATCTTTGTTTAGCTAAAATGTAATGTGTTTAACAACAATGTCAGATCAGTAGAGCCGTGTATTTTGAAAGACATAATCTCATTTATTAACTTCTAAGGAAATAGAAACAATTTATATGGAACCTGAATGTAAAAATAAAATGCAGCTAATTTTTAAGTATAGTTCTGTGCCTTGGAATGAAGAAAATAGAGAGTGTGTAAGAACCGTTTTTCTCACCTATTAGATGCACTGTTTCCATTGCTTGTTGTCACTTTTGGTGTAGCATTGACAGTTTTATTAATAACTTTCACCACACCCTGAGACTTCTCCTTTAGTTTATCTGTTTAAAATAGAGAACAGCTCTATTTCAACAAGTTAATATACATCCTGTCGTTAAAATAAAACACACAGCTAAGCATATTTATGTAAGCAATTAGGTTAAGAACACTCCCTCCCAAAATCAAGGAAAAATAAAGAATATACACGGATCCTATTCAGCATCACATTTATAATTTTTCCTTTTCAGCTTAGTGAGCTGAATTTTGAGAGAAGCCTGTAATGCCAGAAGAACTCCATTAAAAAATAAACATATAATAATCATATGTGTGCTTACCAGTCTCCTCAGTATTGCCCTCTTCCAGTCTAACTGTATTTATCGTGAGAGACGTTGGCATCCCAGCACCACCTGGCCCATTTTGTACTGTTGCAGGTACAGCATTCCTGGCAGGTGGGTCTTTGTGGTGAAATTCATTTTCAGGTATCATGAAAGGCTTCCTACTTTTCAACTGTCCAGAATAGCTGCAAGTCGCACAGATTGTTAAATATGCACAAACATAAAGCAAAACATGGGTTGAATCTTAAATGAGGATCTAATCTAACAGTTCCTCTGTTATTTATTTCACAGTTTTTCCTAACCGATAGGCAGTTTCTTCCCCCTTTATCGATGAGCTCAAAAGAATAAAAAAAATCCAAACA
The DNA here is from genome assembly GCA_035583155.1 of Acropternis orthonyx. Taxonomy (NCBI): domain Eukaryota; kingdom Metazoa; phylum Chordata; class Aves; order Passeriformes; family Rhinocryptidae; genus Acropternis; species Acropternis orthonyx. The sequence goes on from JAWWEU010000138.1 coordinate 10,568,608, forward strand.
AACCCACTAGACACAGAAGCAGCCCTACTTCCACACCCTCTTCATCACCACCACACACACACACACACACACCTGTCAAACACACAGAACAAACTACCTGCTGACAAAATTAAAACTGTTCGGGCACTCTAAGCTGCCCCTCAGGCACACGAGGATGATTCCACATTCACCACAGAAAGATGGAACATGTAACTAAGCATTTTAGAATCATATAAACTTCCAAAATCTAAGCAGTCTTGCAGGAATAGCCCTTGGCTTTCTTCATTTTACTATCCTTCCTATCTCCTTGCTGCTATATTTTTCTCTAAAATTAAGCTATGCTCCTATGAGTGGAAATCTTTACTATTTAAAGTGTTTTACTAGAGTCTTGTAAAAGGAATTAGTGATCATCCAGCACAAAATGAATGTTTTCATTCACACTGCCAGCACCAAGATGCAGGATAGCGAATCTTCTGTGATAAGGTAAAAATCAAATGTTAGGACTGCAACAGTTCCGAGTCTTTAGATGCCTTTCATGATCCACTTTTAACCACTTTCTTAAAGTAAGTTGTTGTTACCCCATAGCCAATGCATATAGATCAGGTCTCTTCTCTTTCTCTTCCTGACATATCTTGTGTACTCTTCTTTCCAAGGCTTGACCCAGGTTCAGCACTTTTGGATACCATGGAAGGATTTTGGTCAGCACAATCAGGATGTTTCTGATATGTGTATATTCACCTGTTTCTAGGCAGTGCACAGAAGCCTAAAACATAAATTAAAACTAATGAAGTTGGTTTCTTTTTTTACTAAAGCTTCCAAAAACTTAAGGCTTTAGGTATCTCTATTTACCTTAGTTAATTTATAGTGCCATTTGTGTACCACGTGTCTAAAATTCTCATAATCCAACTGATCAGCCTTATTTCCACCATCAAATCCAGTTGCCCGTAATATAGTTAGGAAACCTGGATAGTTGCCACATTCCTACATGCACATCAAAGAAAAAAAAAATTTTTTTCAGGAAAGAAACCTGGTAATTCTAAGGACACAAATCACACTTTACAAGCCTTATACACATACTTTTTCTTTAAAAGCTTATTTATGTTGTAATTTTAGCTGTGAGAGAAAATTTTACTCATAATTTAACTAGGCTTTTTTGCAAGAAGTATTAGAGAGTTTCCATATGCTCCTTAAATTATCTTCAAGACAAGCTATGAGAAAAATCAGAAATGGAAGGGGTTTTTTTTTAGCCAATATATTTTTTACCACTGTACAAAATCACTTCTATCAAAACTACATGAATCACAGAAAGTCAATTCTATGATTATGCCATCAGAAAAATCTGATCACGCTTTTTAAATCTAACTAAATTTTACTAAATCCATTTTTACTAGACTGAATTACACAAGTGGCCATTACATATTCTAATGAGCAAGCTCACATACCTTTTCATATATGACTCTGTCACTGTGCCATCTAGTCACAGTCTCCAGCATACAGCACAAAAACCTCCCATATCTGCTGGCTTCATTTTCGGTGCAACTTGCAACTGTGTATATAATATCAGAAAAAACCTGGCAACAGAGCAAGAAAAAGTTACTATGACTCTACTGAACAACAGAAAGGAACAAAAACCAACAAAAATGTCAAATTTCTCTCATCTAAACCACCATTAAGCTGGTTTCTAAATACAACAGAGATCGCTTATAAAATATTCTGTTTGTTTTCAAGCCTTTGTTACCCAACTGCTGGTTCTTCACACTTAGCCCAGAATTCAAGCACTGAGTACAGCTGCTGCTGGCACACAGTTTTCAATAGCTGAAGTGTCTCTGCTGACATAACTATCCTGTTTTCCTCTAAGAGGAGGCCACAGAAATGCAGAGTGCTTAAAAGGTTGCAAAGCTTGAAAGCAACTCCTATGACTGTTAATGACCTTGCTCTGAAACTCCAGACCCATTAGGGTAAAACACAAACAACATTTCTTGAAAATAAACCCCAGCTTTATGAAAACTTGGCTTGTAAGACCTGAAGTACAAAAGTGAATTTCTGATTATCACAGATTCTAGAATTAAACTTCAGTGATTATTTAACTCTTCTGAGAGGCAGTGGAGACACTAGTTTTGCATGTTTATGTGGTAATTATGTACACACGGAGTTGTAGCTACTTACTCGGTCATAGCAGAGAAGTGTGGAGAAGTTGGGTGTTTTCTGCTGATGCACCAGTTCAACAAAGTGAGCACAGTAAACTGCATCAATTGCCGAAAAAATGCATCGAGGAAATATACACAACTGCAGAAATTTGGTGATAGTCTCATTTTTCGTAGATTCTTCAAAAACAAAGAAGTTGAGAGGGGAAAAAAGAAAGGAAAAATAAAGTAAGCTAATGGGGCTAACATTCAATTCCTCTCTTCCCAAGAAGTTCAGTTTTCACACACCCACACTCTGGTGTTTGTCATGTGGCCGCTTGTATTCCAGACATACCTTTGGTACTGATCAGAAAAAGTCAAAATAAGTTTAACTGTTTGAGGATGGGGGGAGGATAGCAGGGTGGATGAAGCAAATGTTTACTTCTTATTGGGAAAATTCTTCTATTACACAATGTGGGGAAAAAACAGGTTCTGGAAAAGTTTTAGTGAACTTCTCCACTGCTCAAATTGTTAACAAAACTGGTCAAAACATTATCAAAAGGAACACCAACTGCCATTTCCCTAGAACACTTGCCTTCACCTTTCTAGATGGTGTTGACTTTCAGTTCAGTTTCCTTAGAAACTGAAGAAGATGCTGTCTATATACAATCCATTAACAACTGTTTTTCCAATCAATCAATTAGAGGAATTTAAAGAGGAACAGTCTTCAGTAAACCACCACCCCAATATACACACATTTTGTGAAAGTTTCCTTCTAGCACTGAGTAAAAGACTGCACTGTATGCTCAAGCTACCTGTTTCCATTTGACCTACCACTGGTTGGCAAACTCAACAGCCAAACACATTCCCAAACTGGTCCTCAAATGGCAAAGAGGAACATAAAAACAAGCTGGGAGGAATGTACAGCATAAAAAGAAGGTTGGAAGAAAAACATACGGACAAAAGCACAGAGCTGCAGACTGCGAGTGGATGCCTTCAGAGGAAGAACAGCCATGATCCTCATGAGGGAAACTGGTGGTTTGCACAGGTCACAAGTCATTAATAACCAGGATTTACTTGCTTCAATTTATGATGCTCATGGAATAAAGCTTGTTCAAGAAAGAACTGTCAGCTTTTACTTAACTAAAAACTTTATGTTGACTTTGTTTAATTTTAGTATCTACCCCTCAAAGGTTATAACAAACCTTTGGCACTTTAAAAAGAAAAAAATATACCAAGAGACTCACAGTTTATAGGACAATCAAGTGTGTGCTACTTCCAAAGTGAACAAACAAAGCAAGTAAGCAGCCAGTCAGAATAGCTAGTCTCCAATTGCTAAAGCTATCAGTCTACTTACTCTGCCAAAAATTAACCTATTCCTAAGGATACAAACTCTATAAAAAGTTTCTACACAAGGAGCCAGCCTTTAAAAAAAAATAAATAAATATTAATAGTTTTTAGAAGTAATAGAAAATACCCACTACTATAGTGGATGTGCTGTTCACTTTCTTCATATAGTACAATTACAGACTATTTCTTTCAATGGGGAAACTGCTGAAATAGTAAGTTTGTCTCTGGATACAATATTGGGAAACTTCTTGCAGCTGAAGGCTGAGCACTCAAGAGCCAGCAATAAGCTATTCCCAGTACCACACAAATGCTTGTATTGTTTAGAGTATGTGTTTACAGACAGATCATATCTACACAATTTTCTACACACTTTTGGGTGCCTCCTTAAGCAGACAAATTTACCAAGTAAGCTCTAGACAAAGCTTTAGTCAGGTAGCAATTTTTCAACCAGTAATTTCACGTAGCTCATTCGCTGTCCATGCCAGTACATTAAATACTTATAGGGAATAACTTCTCTTGATTTAATTGTCAGTGTTTCTTCGTTAAATCAGTTGGGTGGATCTTACACGAGTCGGACAATAAAACTCTTTTCCACTGGATTACGCTAGGCTTCTTGGGACAGACGAACTACTACTTCCAGTTACAAACTCAAAGTTCATCCAGAGAAGAAAACTGACCAGAGAAAAACATTTCAGATTAACCATATCAAGCAGAGTTCACAGTCAACATGAAACATTACAGAGGCTTTGTAAGAGAAAAATCTTGGTTCTGCCTCCTGCATATCTGCACATGAAACATGTGCATGCAGGTTCACTGCATGGTGCTGTTATGCTGCCACAATACTTTTCCTGTCATTGGAACAGGGTTTATGCTGCTGCCCAAACATTGGCAGATCCCTCTTAATCACAGGATTCAAAATAAATTAACTCAAGCCACTCACTGAGACTTCACATGCCTATTTCTTGTAAAGTAGCCATTATCCTAACTTAGCAGCATTCTAACTTCAGGTAGCAAGTACAAGCCCAGCTTGCAATTACAGCTTTCCACTGAATTGGTCAATCTCTAACTTACTTCCTAAATTAGTGCAATATTTAAAAGGTCTTGACATTGCAAGAAATAAACAAAACATCTCTGAAAATCTCAGCATTGCAAAGACAGATTACATTCTAACTAAAAATTTACCTTACTAACAGACCGTAACATAGAAAGGGATCAAATTTTCCAATCAGGATTAAGGTTATTAGAACAAGCCAATTCTGGGGCCAGCAATGACTACAAAAACATCCACAGCATTTCCCCTGGACACACTTACTTGCCAGAAGCCAGTTATCTTTCTCTAGTTTCAGTCTCTGTAGAACCCTCTGCACATGCTCCAACTGCTTCTTCTCCTCTTCAAGAAGCTTATCCTGCAGAGCTGTGCAACGTTCTTTTTCTTTTTTCTTTTTATTTGGAGGCTATAAAATGTCAACATAACTCATTTACTATTTACTAACATTTGCTATAGACAGAGCAATAAATTCCTGGTAACACTAAAGCATACTTGAAAAACTTCCCATTTCACTCAATAGTGTTCTGTTCTAGTAACCAACTGATTTTATAAAGACTGGCTGACCAAAGTTAAGATAAAACTGAACAGATAAAGTACAGATACAGGTGTCAAGAAATGCTTTATGAAACAAACTTTTTAGTAATTTTCACTTAGTGGAATCACCGTTACTTTTCATGTGGGAATTATAAGGAAATACAAATTATATTAATGTGACAAATCAGATCTAAACAACCTTAATACAATACTTCATGAAAAGAAAGTCTTTCAAGATTAGAAAATTTAAACTCGACCACAAAATTTTATCAACATACCATTTCCTGATTGTCATCTATGGCTTTCATCTGGACTTTCAGTTTATTGACTTCTCTGTCATAGCTGCTGTGTGGAACAGCAAGGTCATACATTGTCAGAGACCAGAATGTAGCATAAAACTGAGGGCTGATGTCATCCCAAACTTTGGGGAGGTGCAGAGAAATCACAGCTTCATGAACAGGAGCCATCACCAGCTCACACGATGTAATGTATTTGTGAACTTTGTGCTGCTGTTTATTTCCCTTCTCAGCTTTTTTTAGTTCATCATACTTAGACTGTGGATTAGAAAATACAAACTGCAATCTATATACACAAACAAAATTTAAACTTAAGATTATAATTTAATTTTTCTCAAAAACCTTTCTATGTAACATTTACACATGTGAAATGCCGTTTATGTACATAAAACACTGAAGAACATCACACAGAACTTTTAGTATTCATCCACATTGGAGGGATTTATCTGTCTTCACTGATGCTGCTACCTGTTGTTATAGTAACAAATTATACTACACCACCAAGTAAAAACTGCTCTCCATATTTAACATTTTAGATGCAGGAACAAGTTTATTTCCGACGCTTTCCGAGTTAACCCACCATTTGGCAGTTGCAACACTTTCCTCCACAGCAAAAATCTCAAACACCTGCAAGAAGAATTTAGACCTTTGGGGGGAATAGGGAGGGAGAGAACTCCTACTGATGACCCAGGACATCAGAAAAGGTGACTTCATTAGCTACAACTTCTGTCAGTTGTGTGAAAGTCGACACATGGGCTGTATTTTCTAAGACGACTGAGGACAACCCGTTACAGTTCCTATTTCTAACTCTACTCATAAAACCTTGCAAGTTTTATTTAGCAAACAGACTTCAGCAGGGACCCAACATATATACTGGTGAAACCTAACAGAGCAGCACCAACAGCAGACAAAGTGTAAGAGTTGTACTCACTGAAATATGGTGTGCATACATGGGTCTCGAGAGGAAAAATGCAGCATCGTGAGGGGTGTGAAACTCATTACAGAGAACATCAATAGAAGGCACTCGCTTAATGTAATCCTCTGTGCTTAGATTGGATGCTAAAAACCCACCAAATTGTACCAGGGTGTCATGGCACTACAAGTGAAAGATACATAAAGTTAGCAAGCAGCATTATTTTGCTCAAAAATTAAGTTAGGGAGAGCCTGAAAGCTTGCCTTTTTTCTTGTTTTTTCCCCAACACCACATAGTAGAGCCATATTTTTAAAGACAGCAGAACTGTAAGAGCATTCTGTTCTACCAGAATGGAATGCAACTAGTTCCTACTGCCTAAGGCAGCAAAAGAATTCTTTTTTAAAAAAGGAAGTTCCACTGCCAAAATCAGAAAAAGATGGACAACTTAAGAACTTCAGTTTTTATGACAAAGCATGCTGTGATCTCTTACTCAGAAGTCACTTGTAAATATAATATATATTTTAGTAATGCAACCACTGCAATTAATTTCAAAATTCTTATATATTCACATTTATTGTACTGAATTCTAACATATAAATTCATAGACATTTTTATTTATGTGTTGCATTCTTGTATCTTGTACTGATATACTAGAAGGTAACAAAAAGAAGGGATTCTTATAAATACAGGTGGTTTTACTTGCCTGATCATACAGTTTTCCCACCAGCTTCAGATGTTTTTCCCCTCCCTCTTGAAAGATCACACCATTTCTCTGTTGAGCCATAAGCAGGCACAGTGGGAGGGCAAGATCATGGTCCAACAATGCATCTTTCAATCTCTGAGATGATTTTTTTGTATTCCTGATTTGGCCAAAGTATCCACCCTGCACAGCACAGAAAATGTTATCCAAGTATGAAAACAGTGCATCACTAATGGAATCCATGTGTGCTGACTGCAAGAATACCGATGAATGAACATAAATTTTCTGTCCATCAATAAAATTCCCTGGGTCTTGCACTGCAAGGTATGTACACAAGAATCAGAAACTAACTATTCTTGCTTGCTATTACTTGGGTTTTGTTACTCCCCTCACCAGGATCTGCTACCCCCCGAGCAGAGCTGTACCAGCAGGACAGCACCACATCCAAGCTCGCTGGCTGCCACAGATCACAGCTCTGACATGTGACACTGTCTCGTTAAGACAAGCTGCTGCGATGCACAATTAAGGTTCACATGCACTGCCTTGGGCTGCCTGTCTCAAAAGCTGTAAGCTCAAGGGTGGGGGAAACTCCCTGATGAAAGCACACCACCTTTCTCAGCTATGCTGCCAGAGGTCATGAATCAGAGTCTTTAGAACCACCATTAGTGACCAAGAGTTACTACACTGAACACAAACACACCTCAGCTTTCAGTTGTTCTCCACCAGTCATGGCTTCCAACTGTTCCATTGTCATTTCTTCAGTAATTTCTATCCCTGCCATTTTCTGTACCACCTCTTTTAAAATAAGCAAATCGAAGCTGCACAGAGAACAGAGAAGTGGAGTAAAAACAAGACAATTTGTTTAAGAAATGGAAGCTATGACATTCAATACACATTACAGAGCAATACCACAACACATGTTAAAACAAATAATATTTTCATTCTTCTCTGAAATAGAAACTAGCAAGTTGAGCACAAGGATTTCCTTATTGCAAGTAAAAAGCTAGTACTTAAAAGCAAGCAATGCAGGCAATTCAACTGCTGAATTTCAGAACTCCTTCAAGAACAACTTCACTGTTTTTGAAGATGATAGTGAATGTAGTGCTACTAACTTTAAATTATTGTCAAATTGATCATAAAGTTTATTGCTCCCTTTTGTTGTTTTCCATGTTTCAAACCATATCTATACAGTTATTTCACGGGCATAGAATATTTCATATTTTGTTAAAAGTTTCTAGAATAGTATGCAGCCTTAGAAATGTACTGGGAAAGTTAGTCTGCTATTAGAGCCATCCCTGCAGAGAAGACATTATGATAAATGAAAAACTAAAACTGTAACTGTCACACTCCTTTAGAGCATGGATACTTATTTTTTATATAAGGTACAGTAACTTCTATGATAAAATTACAGACTGGCAGGTTTATCCTCCATCTGGTTAGCTGTTCAAAAAACTATTAAAGTAAGTTACAGATGAAAAATCAGTACTTCAAAAATGTCACAGCTACACAATTAGAGGAAAAATAATGTACTAAAGAGGATATTATTCTTTCTGCTACTTAAATTTCTTAGCCTTCCCAGTTACTATAAATGGAGTTTTACCACTACTAGAGCAACTACGTTGAGTGCCCATCTATCAGCAAACACCCAAACGATACATTATAGAAACTGAGTTTATGAAGATCAATTGTGCAAGACTTGCCTTTTCCCAGCTTTCAGCTGGTTGGCTACATACTGCAACAGACCAGCAAGTTCGATTGGGTATTTCCGGAAAACTGCACCACAAAAGCTAGCGAGACCTAAACCAGAGAGAAACAGCTGTCACTGCACCCTGTGGGACACTGATCATTAAATAAACATTAACAAAGTGCATATGGGATGTTAGCAATAAATGCATTTTTGCATTACAAAGGAAACACTGTTTTCCTATTGATTAAAGTTATCAGCTCTCAATTTTGTTTAAAAAATTAGCAAGTAGGTGCAAGTGAAATATTGATCATCACGATCAATGGTATAGTAGATCATAGGGAAGATGAAGTGTTTTAAACATTAATGTAATAAATACACCAAGAATACTAACTCTGCAGCCAGCTCGAGATCGTAGTGTCATCATGCTTCATTCTCTCCTTTTCAGGGTTTGCCAGTGCTTCAATGATACAATCTTTAGTGGAGTTAAAGTCAATATTTCTCCTCAACTTATAAAAACCAAAGATACACAGACCTGTTTTTATTGCTCCATGATTTGTAATATATGACCATGATATACAAATAGAGCAAACACAATATAGGAGATTCACTAACACAGTTATGGCATAAAAAAAATAAACCCATGAAATATATAGTAGCTGCAAAGCAGTATTTACCTCACTATTTACAAGACCACTATGCCTTCAAGAACAGAGTGAAAGTAGTAAAAAAGACTTCAAAATAAAGAATAATTTTCATACTGTGAAAGAACTAACAGAGAGGGTTCCATAATGCACTGAAAGTGCAAAGGTATTTGCAAACCTCACTAAAACTTCCAGCAAAGAGCAACAAGAACAGAAGACAATAGAAGACAACACTTACTTACAGATGACAGACTTAATCTGTCTACAAGCACAGCTTTATCAATAACTAATGTATTTGTTTATATTAAAGGATACATGCCAAGACATCATAGTTCAGCGACGTGAGGTATTTCAGTGAATCCACAACCGGAGTTATTAAGTTATCGTATTTTTGTATTTGTGATAAAATCTGAAAGTTACAAAAGACATTGAGCTGAACTGGGACAGTATTCCTTGTCTGTCACATAATAAAACCATTTAACAATATCTGTCTTCAAAACATACACAAAACATGCTTTGAAATCAATTTTTCAGAAGGTCCTAAACCGCTGTTGAAGCAACAGGCAATGCCAATTTCTGGTACCTTAAAGATACCACTGTCTCTAACACATAAAAACAGGTCTGTATACCTATTTTTTAATTATCAGCAAATAAAATGTAAAACCACTTTTTTTCTAAGATTTCTTAAGAATCCTGAACCTTAACAGCAGGAGTTTCTGTTGCTATTTATAGTAATAAGGCTACTTAAAGAAAACCCTAAACACTTGAACCAAGCTCATGAAAGACTACAAATAAACTGTATTAATCAAATCCTAGAAAGGTCTCTGTGGTACATGACATGTATGTGCATGTACTGCAATATTTCTTCAAGGAAAATCTGAAAACTGGTAAATCAGTACTCTCAGGTCACATTTGTGAATAAGGTGGAGGTCCATCAGCATTCTTTTACACCTCTCAAGTAGTCTGTAACACCAAGTAATCTTAAAAGTTCTTCCCAACTTCATAGATGTATTTCAGAATTCAAAGCTGTAAGTTTTCTTCAAAATGACCCTGACCCATCTTCGCAATACACAACTGACCAGAGCAACTTAATCTAAATTTGCATTCTGCATAACCTGATCAGCACATCCCTACACCTGAGACCCACCTCAGCTATGTCAAACTCAATGCTTTACTCCTATAAATAGGTTGATGTAATTTTTCTGTGGAGCTGGTTATTCAAGAGCTATTTTCATATATAACACCAGAGACCTGTGCACTACTAAAAAATGAACATGTTTTAAAATTTGCATCAGAAGTAGAAAAATAATGGAATTAGAACCACAGGTCCCTTCCTGCACTTCAGTATCTGTTGTTAGGATGAAATAGTATTCAAGCACATGTAACTACATACATAATCAAATAAAATTGTAGGATTGCTGTGGCTGAGCTTCCCGATTTGTCTCCCAGAGGGTTTCACATTTTCCTTAGTTAAACGCCTGTAAAAGAGAACACATTTTATTGCAATAGACAAGCTAAAAGAATACTAAAACAACACAGGTTAGTTCCAGAGAAGAAGATTAAATTCTCATTAGCAGATGTGTTTTCAAGAAATCTAAACGTAGAAGTATGACTCCTCTGAGAATCAAATTGATAATCCCACAAGATACAGATGGTACAATCAAACTAGCTGTCCCTGTATTACCATGGGCCATATTATAGTTTCAGCTTGGAGCATTTCACTTTCAGGAGTTGTCAGTGAAACCTACACCACATACAAAACTACCATGAGATGCTGTTAATCTCTCCTGAAAATTTAACTTAGTAACAGATCATTTTATATTTCTTGTATTCTGTTCATTGAAAAACAGTATTAATTTCTTCGTGTTACACTTCCCCAGCGTTCCCTACTGAAGATTTGACCTTAACGTTGCTACACAAAAGTAAACTGTACACACAGCGACCTCAACAATTGACAGCACTGTGTTTCACCTGCACAACTGAAATCCCCTGTACAAGGGAAGGGGCAGCAAGTTTTATGGTCTGTGCAGCAAGTTAGAAGGGAATCAAAATCATTGTTTCTAGCTTTCACAGCTTCAAGTCCAAAGTCTTTTAACCAGTAGCAACTACTGTCTCACCTACATAGAAAGGTTCTGCTTATCCACATTATAATACCACATCATCTGTTTTTGGCAACAAGAAATGGAGAACCCAAATCTCTGACAATGTCAGAGATGTTAAATACGAAGTAAATCTGAAACAGTTGTGAGTCCCCTTGAAGGTGAGAAAAAAATCATTTTGTTCAACTTACTGCCCTACCCTCAAACACTTTTGAGACTCTTTGGATCAAAGTCTCCATACCAAGAGAAAACATGTTGCACTCTGACATTTCCATAAGCAAAGAAATGTATCAAACAACAGCATATCCATGGAAAAGGTTTTAAATGATTTAATGGGACATTTTTCACAGACTAAATACCCTTGTTGGTGACAAATTTGCCTGTATCCTTATTTATTTGACAGTTTTTAACCACAGTAACCTTAAATATTTCATGAACAAGGACTATCAGTATAATTACAGACTCCTTAGAAAGGGAATGTATGTAAAGTTCTTTTTATTTCAGTGGGTGACAAGCAACACATTGTCTCACAGTTCATAATTATTTATGGGAATAGACTACTTACTTCATGATATATTTGGCTCTGTCTATGGTTTGAGCTTTAACTTTCACAAGAAGTGGGTGACTGTTGTATGTTTCGTTCTTCCACTGCCCATAAAGGCGGTACCTTGAAAGATTATAAAGGAAAACTAATTTCAGTACTGACAAATCAACAGACCATTCCAAAGAGTGGAAACAAATTATTCTACTCACCTGTACTGGTATGGGAAAGTTTTGAACATCCCCCACAATTCCTCAGACATGCATGCATTGCAGTCCATCAGAGAAAGGGATGGAAGCAAGACTTGATCAGTGATACTCAACAAACAGCTGAACAGTGTCTCCTGAGAGAAACACAAAACTCCAGGTAACTCCCAAGGAATTGCCTCTGAAGGAATGTTGTGCATATGATGCAGACATGCAGGAATGGCACATTTTAGTAGATTGATAAAAAACAAGTACACTGCAAGATTGAGCTTCCAAAACAAAAATCTAAAAAGGACCTACAAGTATCTCCCATCATAAAACATTTCATAAATAATTTATAGACTATATATACTGCCAATATTTTATTTGCCTATGTAAGATATTTGAACAAAGTTGTGGGAATCTTCAGCAAGTTGCACTCATATTCTCAAATCAATCGTTAAAAAACGGATATTGCGTGGATTTGCATGAAATGCAGCAGGAGAAAATAGATTTTTGCAACTGCTTTCATCAACGTATTAAGGTATTCCTTGCCTCTACTTCCATTTCCAACATTTTAGATTAAAACCTGAAGGTATTATACATGTTCCCAAGACACAGTTCCAATTTCCATGTTTTCAGTATCCTATCCATACCCTTTCTTAAACATTTCTCTTTCCCATTGAGCTACTTAAGAATAACTGTGTAGCAGCAATTAAAAAAACAAAGAAAACAATACAAAAAACCTTGAATAGACTAATTTTCTCTGCAACTACTCAGGAAGTCAGAAAATCATGGTAAGGGAGAAAGAGAAGGAATAATAATGAAAAGTGTACAAACTTCATATTGAAAACTCACTTGTTGATATAAAAAACCCCAACTTGTTTTTCTAAGTTACATTTCAACTGCACACTTGCGATTCATTGTGAACAGTCTTGATAATTCAATAAATTAAAGAATTTAGAAGTAAATAAATTAGCCAATTAAAAAAAACCCTCACTGTACTAATAAATACCTTCCCTACTTCTAATTTCTTTTTCTCTGTGCTTTCCCTAGTAAATTCTTTTAGATAGAAAGTGCTACTATTAAAAGTGTAATTATAGAATAAATAGCTGGAGGTTCTCCAGCTGATTCTGAGCAAATAAGAAGTAAAATTCATTGGACTAAAGAGAACAAGATTAGGTTTGAAGAATGCAGGGAGAAAGAAGAAGAAAAAAGGACAGGAATACAAAACCCCCTTACAACTGCATTGTATTTCCCTACAAGATAAAAAAATCCAGACAAGTTTTATTAAAACATAAAACTCTACAGTTTACAGAGTTCTACAGAAGTGTTTGTACCGTTGTTAAACATTTGGTCAGAACTACAATCTTGCATAAAAACACCTTCCTCCAAAATAAACTCACCATTTTCTCTTTATCTTCTTGTTTGCTTCCATCAGACTGAAACTGTAACATAGACACACAGGTTAATTGCAGCACAGTTAATTGTAGCACAGCTAATAATGCAGCAGTTACAGTTTCACAACAACAGCTACTCCAGCAAAAGCACAAACCTGAAGGGCCAGGCATCTATTAAGTGTTTAATTTGCCAGATCTGTCAGCATTAAATATTTTTAAACAGATATTCAAATGCAGAGATGAAACGCATTCCTTACATATACCTTTGTCCAAAATGGGATAATAACTAAAACTACAAGGAAACTTGCTGTTCTATATGAAATACTGAATTTTCTTACTGGAGAGAGGAAAAAAAAAAATATCCTAAGTGTTCACCTTCTACCTAAAAACACCTCAGGACTTTTAAGACAATTATCAACAGACACAGAGTATTTCCCTATTTTTCTCTCACAGTAACACCCTCTTAAACTAATTTTAGTCTTTGTTATTAAATTACTTTTTTGCTCTTCTTGCTCCACTCACCATGAAAAGCATATTAAGCTATCACACCAGTAAGTGCACAAGTATTTCAAAGGTACACTTAAGCATGAAAGCTGCAATGCAGTGTTAGTAGTCTAACTTTTAATCTACTGTATGGGTTAACTTACAGTCAAATTACCTTCAGTTATAAGTATTTCTACTGTACATTAAATGTAGTTTCACAAGTAGAACATGCTGATGGCAATAGTGCATTAAAAATAACTTTCCCTATTTTACCTTAACCACTCTGTCACTGACGAATTTCTTCACAGTTCCAACCTAGAGCAAATAGCTAAAATGTTGCTCATTCTTGTCAGAAACACATTGAACTATTATATAAATAGATTTACAGTAAACCTGCACAAGAGGCTCCTATAGCCAAGTAATTTCCATTCTGCTGTACATACCCACAGAAAGAACTGCTTTCTCACAAACCTTCAGTACCTGAATTACAAAGTGGTCCTAATAATCTGCTGACAGCAGTAAAAGTAATTAATCCCTTGAAATTATAATTCCCAAATTAACTGCACTGTCAGTGCAACACTATCACTGAAGTGCTATCACTCAGGTATCTATCTTCTCAAAGGCCAGCAAGAAATAAGCATGCTATAAAGTCAGAGTATTAACTATTGGGAAATTACCATCCTGGATGAGAATGATCAGAAATCATACATATACAGACATATGGAAATAGGGAAATGCTTGAAGTTATCATGATTTTATTACAAAGACTACATGGAAACCAAAGTTTGCGTATGTCTATCACCCTATCACTGCATCTTGGAACCTGGTAAAAGTAAACTCTATTGGCAAAATCTGCTAACTTAGACAAAAAGATCATTCCCAAGAATTATCTGTGTTCTTAACTCTGCATCATCAGGTACAGCCAGGCACGAAAGCCTCCCCTCAGGGGGTACATAAATTATGAACATTCCAAAATTTGTTAGCTGCAGCTGAAACAAAAAAAACCACTTCTAAGAAAAAGTTATAAAACTGAAAATCTCCCCTCTGATACAATTTAGATCAAACAATCTCTCCAATTTACTGCTTTAAATTAAAATAAAATGCTAGGTAACAAAACCTGCAATTTTTAAGTTTCAGGAGGTGGACTGCTCGTTGCTATCAATAATACTTCAAAAACTACTATTTCAAAGTTTCTCGGAGCTGCTATTTAAAAAAAAATTCTAAACCCTCTATTGCTGACTTGAGAATAAAACAGAAACTGCTAGTTAAATAGAAATTGCCAGAAAAGCAGCAAAAGAAATCATTAGCCTCAGTCTGAGTACCAAGTATATTTCAAGGGAGCTCAGAATATAAATTCAACCTGCAGCCTTTTAAAACAGGTCATACAACCAATCCTTCGATATGCAGACAGTAAAGATATGGTCAAAAACCAGTGATCTCAAGAGACCATTTTATTTCCGAAGATGGCAACTTGAGGCCCTCTCCACATTGAAGTCATTAGTAGTGTCCATAGATTTGTCACTGACAAAAGATCAATAGCAGCAGCATTTTAACTAGGCAAAACAGGGGAAAAACCCACGAATTACAAAGATGCAACATCCCCTACTTCACAAGTAATCCAACAGCTGGAATAGTAAGTACAAATTTATTCATACTGAATGTGTCTTAGGTTATCAATCCCCATTGTCTGCCCTGTTGCTCTAATAACGTAAAAGCTTCCATGCAGTAAGTACCCTGTCTTTTTTTTTTTTTTTAAATAGACACCCATAGATAAAGTTTTAAAAAATTAAGACCACAATGAGAAATTAGCTATCACTAATATTTCTGGTTATAAACTGAAAGTCAAAGAAACATTTTGTGTTTCAGCATTTGAATATCTACACAATTACAAAGACATGAGCATTTTTTGACATCAGAACAATTGGTATTTTTGAAGTTTTGACCAGCTGTTGTGTCATACCAACCTCTTTCATGAATGCTTTTCCAAGGCGCACTACTTTAGCAAACAAAATGGGATCGTGGGACAGATGAGGACCAAGGTAACAAAGCATGTTGAACACTTCTTTCCTCAATTCCTCAAAGCTCTCTGCTTGTTTTGGTGCTCTCTTGTTTGGCAAAGAAGAAATTGGTGACCCTTTAGCTCCTTTAGGTACACCAACTCTGAAAAAGATGATGTGCAGCATTTCACATGAAACAGAAGTGAAAATTTTAGAAATGTATCAATAATTAGGCTTATTAGTGAATTCATGCTTGGAAAGAGATCGTTCTGCCCTGTGTAGCAAGAGAACTGTGATGTCCCCTTTACCTGCGGTACAGAGGCTCAATTGTCACGTGGACAAGCTGGCAAAGGGCAACCGCAATCGGCTTGTGCGAAGTAGCGTAAAACGGAGGCATCTGATCCATAATACTTTGTGCATGGTGCCAATCACCAATTTTTAATAAGGCTTCCAATAAGCCAAGCTTTTGATTATCAGGAGGCTGCAAGATAATAAAGGAAAAGTGTATTCATAAAGTCTTCATAATACTATTCCTTAAGCAGCTGCAATCCAGAGCTAAAGGGAAAAAAACCCAAAACAGCAGTACTTCAGCTGCGTGACAAAAAAAATATATACAATAAAATTCTGTTAGACATTTCAACACCAAGCAAACTTCAAAAGAAATAATAAACCAGTACACATAGAATCTAAAATCTGGATCAAAGAAAAAGTTAAAAATAAAATTTAAAACAGGAATTTATGAAGTTCCCTGACATATGTCTGATCACGTATTTTTCAAACTGCCACAATCTATTGCAGCTTATTTCTTTACGTGACTTTTTAAGAACAATTCAAGCATTTAAGAATCCTTTATGCTGTGTGTTTTTCTGGATTTAAAAGTACATATTTCTCTTGCAAAGGCAGATTAAAGTAAAAAAAAAAAAAAAAAGAAAAACGCACCAAAAAACAACAAACCAAACCAAACCCAAACCCTTTCCCTGTCTCTTAGCATGCCTTTACCATGAGCTTCATATTAGCAACTCTTCTAGAAGACTATATTTTAGAGCAAGTCTCCAGGAAGTTTCCAAATATGCCTTTTGCAATATTGGCCTAAGAGGAAATAGGACATTACAGTGTCCTACTGTCCAATGATCATGCCTTGTGGTACTTTTTCATGGGCATGGTATTGATACATTTTGATGCTATGAGTTGTTTTTCCCTGGCCCCCAAGGTAAAAACCTATTCATAAATTACTAATAGTAAGGAAAACTGGCTGTAAGTAACTACAAACCAAGATGATGTTTACACCCATTACAAGTCTAAAAAACTGTTTCACTGCAAACAGACATGGCAGACTGACAAAAAAAAAAAATTCATTACAAAGCAGACACTTGTGTTCCATAGCTTGCGTGGACATTTTAATAGGTTTTTTTTTCCTTTTAAAACATTTTTATAACACTAGTAACGATTTTTTTATAGTTTTGAAACGGAAAACAATCTAGTACACAATAATGTGCAGAACATGTTTCAGAACAAAACAAAATGCTCAGGTCTACTCTATAATACTGAACTCATGAAGCAATGAAATTTTAGCATTTTCTTTGGGGAGAAAAAAAATGTAACTGCACATTGAAACAAGATGAGCCTATAAACTATTAAAAACACACTTGTGCAATCAGAAATGCACTCACTAATGCTATTTTACCACGTAACTACTTCAAGTTCCTTTGATGCTAAGAATTGCCTTTTTAGGTCAATATATACTATGCTAACAAAGGGGTCTGCTGATCCTTTATTGCAGTACTTAAAAACTTGCCCTGTGCAGTATATTCAGGAAGGTTAAAACCCATGTTCAAGACAACACAATTCTTAAACTAAAATCCATATCATTGTCATAAAAGGGTTATTTAATTGGTATGATCCTACCAGTTAAGGTCTGATACTAACCACCAAATTTTCGGTGGTTTTTTTTTTTTTTTCTCAAGTGACTACCAACTGCATTGGTCTCTTTCGGCTGTATGTGCCACAGGAAGCGCTGCCCACAGGCACACAGCCTGCCTGACTGGGCCTCTCTTCAGGTAAACCAGCTCTTCTGACACGAGCTCTGCGAAGTCAGCACATGCCTGGCACAGCAGGGTCAGTCTGGAACTGCTGTCAAACCCAGTCGTGCTGCCAGGTGCTCTGACCTCTCCCTATCTCCCAATTACATGGTTATGTCAAATGCATCCAAAAAGGCAAAAGCAGATAATGCATTTGTCAATACTAAATTACTCATATTAAGAGTCATGAGGTAACAATGAATTTTAACTACACAAAATAAGCACTTCATGCATTTAAAAGAATAGTAATGTCAGTAACTGTTAAACACTACTTTATCCAGTTACTTTATCCATGTTACTGTATCAAAAATTGTACATTAAAAAGACACACTGGATACAAAGTACTTATATTTAGACTGCCAGCAGCTTTCACATGCAGTTACTCCTCTAACTGCTATGAGTGCACAGCTAAGCACATACAAAAATACTTCTAACACAAAACAAGCTTTTCGTGAAACAGCATGCATTGCATAACTGTGTACAGTCACAGAAATTGTTTTGTGTTAAGTGCAGCTCTTAATTTTCCCATCACACAGGCTCAGACTTTGTTGTCATTTTAATCCTTCAGAAAACTGTTGCAGTTTCTGCTACAGCTTAAAATTCCCTAGTTCTTAATTCTAAAGCTTATCCATAAAAACTGTCTTAATTCTTCTGAAACTACTTGCAATACATACACTGCCAGGTCCCACCACGAGTTTATTTTTCCAGCAGAACATGGTGACAGGCACACTTCAGAGAATTCCAGGCAGCCCCATCTGACTGCAGAGAAGGTGGACCAAAGCAATGTGGTATAAGGGAAGGGGATAAGAAACTTAAAAGACAATGAATCAGTTTAAGCAGCAGCTGTGGCTGCAGTTGAGAGCCAGAGAGTGACTATATCAGTTACCTGAGGGAAGAAAATGGAATTAGATTTTTCAAGTTGGTAAGAAAAATGGAAGAAGGAAGGAAGCTCAGAGATTAAGAGAATCAAGGAGGATACAGAAAATCAAGAACAGAAACTGTCAAGACTGATGTACCCCTCCCCCTACTCCAGTATGCCACTTAAAAAAATGCAAATATCGAGCTTTTTTTCCTTTTAAATAAGATGTTTGAGAAGTACCTAGGCACTCAAATGAGCCTGACAACAGAAAGGTGGCTAAGAGATTAAATAACTTTGTTTCTAAACCAAGGCTTGGACACACTGAAACAAATTAGACCTAGGGCAACATAAATATGACATATCAAGAACTTTTAAATAGAGTATAAATTTACACATACAGAGATACAGATTTAAAGGAAAGTACTACAAACAGTTACAATTAAAAATGCTCAATTACAATCTTTTTCTACAATGAAGGATAATTATACCAGCATTCTTAAGTCTGGCAATTCTTTAGATCCTAATTCTTGATAGAAAAAAAAGGAATAAACTCTTATTGCTGTCCTTATTTTTATGAAATCAACTAGGATTACACTATCACGGGTCCTAGAAACACAGTTGTTAAAGACTGTGAAGTGCATGTATGCTGAGACATACTTAGTGCAGCTGACACAACAAAGAGGGAGGAAAGAAATTAATTAGTCTTTTAATCAAGAATATAAACATAGAGAAATCGAGAACGAACTCCAAACCATGCATTTTCGCATATTCCATACAAAGGAAGTGCAGAGGACAGACAAAAGCTGTCCAAGAAGTACATAACTGTCTTTCAAATAAATACAAAAATATTTTCGTAACAATTATTTCATTTAGTCTAATGTAATTTAAAATCATTTTATTGAAAAGAAAGTTACTCAGACACACACCTTTTCAGTTTTCTCCTCCTCTTTTTCCTTTTCTTTCTCCTTTTCCTCAGTCTTTTCAGATGACAAGACAACCATTGTAAGTTTTCTGACAATTTGTTTAGCTTCCACTATCTCTCGCTTGTGTTCCTCCATGATGGCATTATCACCTGGCAGAAGCTGAAAAAACAGAAACATATCTGAAAATGTGACCTACTGCTACTTTGATCACTTGAGCCCAAAGCAGAAGTTTGTCCTTGCTTGTTACTAATCAGCTTGTCTTTCAGGGAGTCAGTTTCCTTGCCGTGTTGCCATCATCCCAACAGGGAATTACACTATTAACAGACTATTCTGAAATCAAGGTCTCATGAGAAATAACAGTGTCCTATTTCTTTGCAACCATTAGATGACTAAGCTCCCCTTCCCATCCACAACTGACCATTCAGCTGTGGCTGTATGGCAACAATTATGCACAGATTCAATGACAACATTATCACAATTCAGTGCCTTTAAACCAAGTGAATATTCAAAAGCATAAATTTTCACTTGCTCATCTAAGGGAAATAAAAAAATAACCTACTTAGCCACACATTTTGACTGCACCTTTAAAGGAATACTTTAA
Source organism: Acropternis orthonyx (assembly GCA_035583155.1). Classification (NCBI taxonomy): domain Eukaryota; kingdom Metazoa; phylum Chordata; class Aves; order Passeriformes; family Rhinocryptidae; genus Acropternis; species Acropternis orthonyx. Next base: position 10,589,045 of record JAWWEU010000138.1, read on the forward strand.
AGCTTACCGAATTTTCTATTTATCAGCAATGTGGGTTAAACACATGTAACATCTGTTCTTAAAAAAACACCTTAGACTAAGAAGTACCTAGTATGATAACACATCAGCACAATCTTGTACTTGAGAATGATCAGGGTGAGGAATATAACCCTACACTCAAAAGTCAAGGTACAAGACAAAAGAAAAGCTCTTTTTCTGACAAAGCCAAACTTCAAATTAGTTTCTAAAACCAAGATCAAACTTAACTGCAAACATGTAATCAAAAGTTACTGCAGAGTCATGAGCTTCTCAATACAATAATCTTTTCTTTTAATGTTTTTAACAAGCAATTGTTTTACAGGTTTCTCTTTGCCCAAACTGATGAGAAAAGAAGGTAAGATAACAGAATTCCTCCATTTCACAGAAATTTGGGGAAGAAAAAATACCACTGGAAAGGTAAAGGTTTTAAAGAGCTACACTTTCTCATTTGAAAACTCAAGGAACCTAAGATTCACTAAGAAACACCTAGTGTGGAATTTCAATGGGTAAATTGTGTCTTCAGGATGCAATACATATTCTGTATGGCTGTGTGTATATACACACACTAATAGAGAACAGTTCCTACAGGCTTGGAAGGGAGGGCAAGGATGGGGGGAACATTCTGGATATGAACAATAATCCTACAGTGCTCTTGTACAGCAGCTGTACAACACACACACCAATTCAGACTCAACACCTACAATGTTAATTGTTTTCTAGAAACTCACAGCAAGTTAAATTAAGCCTGAACTGAAAAGAGATTAAAAAAATATGCCATCCCAAACATGCACAGGCAGAGAGACTTGGCAGAGAGATTCTGGAATGAGACTGAGTATCATCATCATGCAGATTAACAGTGTAAATGACTGAGCTGTGAGACTGTCAGAGCACGTGCCCACACCTGCACAGGTCTGAGCTGAGATTGCACAGGCCACTCTAACTCCAAGTCAGAGCACGTTTTGTAAGCTTACAAACATTCCTTAACAAACAAGCATTATCATCACACATTCCTCCCTCCACACCAATTACCTCAGACATACATTCCTACTCTTGCACCGCCCAACACATTTTTAGCCAAAATACTCGTATGAAGCCAGTTACTGGCAAGTCAAGACTGCGACTAAATGCCATGAACTGCCACACAAATTAATGGCAGGACTACCTTGCAAAATTTCCACAGCTGTAACTAGAGCTCATTTCCTTGATTTCAGGGGAAGAGTTGAGTCTTAAAATATCTATGGATATGATAGAGTTAAAAATTCTTGTATAATGTAAAATTAATTTGATAACTGTAACATTCTGTCTGCCATTTGTCAAACTGGGATGGGGATGGTTGATGTCTGACTGTCAGAATGCAGAGGATAAGCCTCTTTGACTAAATCTGAACACACAACTCCATTTCTCTTTCTACCTAACTAATGGTCAGGATTCTTGTGGAGAATGAGAGGCCTATTCAGGAACATGCAAGAGCTTAAAAAAGAAATCCTATTATTAAACTAAACAAAGAATGTTAGGAGCCAATTGTCCTACTAATTTTTTCAAAAACTGATCTTGTAAAGCAAAACTCAGGAGGGCCTGATTCTTAAGGAAGGCTACTTGGGCATTTACCTCTGACCTCCTATTCAGCCAGGAAGCAAACAATCTGGAGGACGTTACACAGACAATTCAAATAAAGTTTACCACAATTTATATTTTAGTGTGTGCTTATTTGAGTAGGAGGCATCAGAAAGTGCTGAAAATTTTATAAGACATTAAACATTGTACACATAAAGGTATTAAACAGTATGTCATGAATCTGAAGATTTACAAATAGGGTAAAGAATCTGATTTTCTTTTTTAAATGTCCTTAGCTTTGGCATTTGACAAGAGCAGTACTGTCACTTACATGAACATAAAGATCTTCCAAATCTATGAGATTATGTTGCAAAAGGACAGCAGCAACTCTGTACAAGGAAGAAGGTGTCTCACCACTTGGATCCTAAAAATGACAACATTGCAAATTTAAGTAAAAAAAAAAAAAAAAACAAACACAATCAGACCACTGCAAAAGGTTATGAAACAGAAACCACTCAAACATCGGATGAAATGTATTAACCCACAGTTCTTGTTATCATGTTATTTGACTGCTATTTCTACAAAGTCACAACATCTAACTGTGATACACAATCAGTATTTTCAGAAACAAAAACATTCAACTATCTTTATGCCTTATAGTGTAAATTGCATGCATGCAATTGCTAATTATATATTGAAATAAAACCTTGAATATTTTATCAAATATCAACCACGACTCCCCTGCAAACATGCTTTCACTCCTGGGGACAAGGCTTTTGTTTATAAGGTACAATCTCTTTGTTCGTGCCAGTCCTTATACAACTACACAAGTTCAAGTGAAAGATATCAAGATTGTTTTTAGCTCTTTTAGGCAACGCTAAACATTCTCCTGTAAATTAAAAGATTTCCACTCAAATAATGAAATTATTGCTTTTAATACTGGAATTTTACTAATTAACTTTTCATTTCTATGTAAAAAGAAAAATCTGCAGAAAACCTGTTATTACTGACTAAAGTTCACCATTGTGTATAACCAATCACCAAACCCAAAAATTAAGAATAGAAATACATTACCTGATAAAATTTGAATTTGAACCCAAGGATATGGCATAAAGTTTGAGGTTCACACATGTACATGTAAGACTCTATCAGTGGTACAAAGAAGTCATCATACTCAGGCCTGCACTCATAGACTTCTAAGATAATATCCAAAACTCTGTTAGGATCAAGGTTGAAACATCCTAATGGAGAACAACAGAGTAGAGAAGTTTAGCATTGCTAATTTTCATTTTCACTCTGTTTCTAAAATACAAGTGCGTTAGTTTTTTTTAATTCATTCTTTTCAGTAAAAATTGAGCCCGGACTTATTAACAGCAGAATAATCTGGATCATCTACAAATACAGCACTGATCATTTTGACGTACTGAATATCGAACTAGGCAAAAATACTAAGCAGGACTTCCAATTCAGATTACAGAAAAAGAAGAAATTAACACCTTTAGGAGAACATTTAGTAAGTAAAAACCCAATCTCACTAACACCACAGTGCCAGCAAAAGGCACGGGCTGCTGCCTCTCCCCTTGTGCTGGGCACACGTATCCATTCAGTCACACAAATCAGCCGGGTAGTAATTATCTGACACCCCAAAAACTGGTCTGGGTTTGAGCTAGACCCCGATTCACTGGTGTGCACTGTCAGGTCACTTCAGTATTACTGAGAGCAGTAGGGTGAATGGTTGGTTTGTTTTAAGGGGAGCAAGAGCAAGGATACACATAATATAAGCCAATGCTGTAATCATACCTGGACTTTACTATAAACTTTTCCACCAAAACTCCAGGAGACATGCTTGAGACAGAAATACTACTTGTAACCAAAAAATCCACATGAATGCTCTTTTTCACTGTGCCATGACAAGTTTTATTCAGACTCATCAACTATGCAGATATGTAACTGCATCAGTCTTTACTTCCCCAAAGCCATTTCCAGTTCACCAGAACCTACCGCAAGTCAGTACTTTAAAAGAACTGACATTTTGTAGAAAGTCTATGTGCAATTCTTAAAATTCCAGAAGACAGAAAAATGTCTTGTTACAAAATTCCTGAAACTGAGTGTATTTTTTATTGTAATAACTAGCGAAACCATCCTTTTCTCTAGATCTCTTTCAAAACAAGTAGTATTGTTACAGGAGTTTGACACTTAGGCAAAATTCTGTGATGATGAAAAATTATTTTTTTATAAAATAGCAGCATAGCCTTTTGCCCATTACCGCACTGGCACCATGTGAAACGGGCACTGGTGCAAACATCAACATATTGAATAGAACTCTATTCAAAAACAAAGTGTAATAAAGGGGCAATTAGAGGCATTTCCTGTTTTTAACTTATTTGGCACTTTGATGTGACATTTTCATCAAGACTCAGCTCATTAAGACAAATCACTAAAAGAACTAGATAAAGGAAGAACATCTACTTTTCATTTCTCTTCATAAGGAGTCACTCATTCAACTTCTTCAAGAATAAAAGAATTTCATGAATTGAACTGCGTACCTTACATAGCAAAAGCATTACTTTGTTAAGCTCCAGTCTGCCTGCTGAGATTACAAGCACATCATCAAAAGATACTGCTGAAATGAATCAAAACCACAGCACATTTGAGGCAGTACCATAAATTCAATATCTATATTAAGTTTACCTACAAAACATTCCCAAAATTACTTTTTCCACAGAAACGGTAACTTTCAAACATAATTCTATCCAAGGTGATTTATTTTGTGTAGTCAAAGATCATATATGAAAACCAATGCCCATATTCTTTCAGTAAATTCCTTACCTATTAAGGATTTGATATTTTCAAGGATTAAATCACTAGTGATATTTCCAGATAAGTCTTGACCCAGTTCTGCAATGAGCTTTGCATAACCTTCATTCTCCTCTCTTAACAAATTAAACTTCTGTTGCTTATAACTGCAAATAAATAGAAATTAAATACTATTGTGTAACACATATCCAATGAAGCCATTTATGCCCCAAGTAATTTGTCATACAAAATGCTAATTTTGAACACATTTTTAAGCACTTGTAATTTACTTGAGTTATTGCAAAAACCACTGAATGCAATATATGAATACCTTTAAGGCAGTAAGTACTCTCCAAACAAATCCACCTTTTATTTCAAAGGCAGACCATTTAAAATATCATGGTTACACTTAACAGGAAAGCTTGTTCTTACACACTGTGCTGGAGAACTGCTCTCTAGCAGTCCATGCTTAAGGACCTGTTCTAGTTTCAAGTGACGTTCTTTGAGACTGAAGCGATGGATGCAGAGATAAAAACCAAATGTACACCAAAAAAACATAATCCATGTTGCTCAAATAAAGTAAAATACATTTACTTATTTATGAACATGAAAGTCTACGCTTAACTGATACAACAGCAATAATTAATTTTCTTATACTTTGTAAGTTCACAAGTCACAAATAAAATAAAATATTAACCTGCATATATGGAATCACTGCAGCAAACTGTAGCCATAGGTAACATGAAAAAGATTTTATACTTCTCAAGAGTTTGAAAACTAGGGGCTAGCAAAGTTCTTTTGTCAACAACAAGTGAAAGCGCAACAGAACACATTTCCTAAAGAAAACTGAGTGTCTTCGAAGAAGCATTACACAGTGGCAGAAAACACTGTTATTACACCAATTACCATTGCCCCTCCCCACCCACTCCCCAAACAACCCTTGCCCCAAAACTTACAATAGCTTTGTCTTTATTTTAACAGATTTTTGATTGAACTGTTGAGACTGCTTGATGAGTCCCAATGACTCCAGTGTCTCTGGATCTAAACGCTCCTTTAAGACAGTGTCAGATACAAGATACTAGAAAACACCAAAAACATACACCAAATTTGTCAATTACAAAGACCTAGAAACCATATGATTATTGCTTTAGGCTACACATGCACTCTGACTACAAAAAAACCCAATTTCATGATATTAAATGCATTTTGTTTCAACCACAGAAGTGGACAAAACAGAAACTATTAACTGAAACTGGAATTTTACAGTGGTAGATTTTACAAGACCATCTTGAAGAAACAAGCCCCAGAGTCTAATTGGTGGTTAACAAGTACACATTGCACAGCATCTAAGGATATTGCAAAGAGCTGCATATTTACAAAGGCTTATACTCATTCTCATATTCTGGGAGAAAAAGCCTTATTTTCATATACTGCACTTTCCTACAGATCAAGTTTACTCCCTGTGGTTAGGAATGCTACTTCTAAAGACAGAGGGGGTGCAGAAGAAGTGCAACTCCAAGCATACTTCAGTAGCAAAATTTCTGTTGAACCGACAAGTAGAAAAATTCAAGTTCTCTCAGAACTCTTTAAAGAATTCAAGGGAGATCTATACTATATCCCTCTACCACTACACTTTGAAGATGAATTTTTAAATAATTTGGCCATCTGCAAAAACACTCTAATAGTCTTTTCTAGAAGGGTGAGTTGGGGGAAAGAAGCAAGCTTCAACACTCTGATTTTTCTTGTTATATTTTGACATGCAATTTTGCCAAAAGACTTCCTAGTTGCAACTTACCAAACAGGCCAATACCAGTTGTGTAAAATGATCCCTCTTATTTTTCTCTTCTAAACAACTTGTTTCAATATCTACAAAAGAAGATGGGGAAAAAATCATTACTTGTGAAATTTTAAGAGTTTCTTCTTTTAATAACTATTCTAATAAGTGCTAATGATAACTAGGCAAAGCAACTCGCTGATAACATGCTAGCTTCCTGCCACCCACCCATCCCTCATGAGGATCACGCAATATTTGGATGATAATTCTCACACATCCATAATTCTTATGAAAAGGTAAAACAGAAACCAGAGGAATGCCTTAATAATTTTTCTTGCCCTTCTCTTTGCTGCAGTAACATTTAGGCAAGCATTAAAAATCAGTAATAGGCACGAAAACAAACACAAACCGCTGCAGGGAACTGCATGATCCCAGCCTTACTGTGATGTTCTACTCTTTCTCTGTGGCTTCAGAGTAACTCCCATTTACTGTCTGGTCTGCAGTCTTTTACCAGCTATGATTCTGTATTACCATTAACTTCTTTTGTATTGTCAACTACTGAAAGCAAGTCATAAATTCACTCCTATAGGAAGACAGGCCATAGAACAGTGGCCAAGGAAGCACACCTGCCTAAAGTAGTTTTAAAAAAGCACACCATTACAAGAAGTGAGGAGCCGCAAAAGGAGTAGAAAACTCCATTAGAGATTGCAAGGCAGACATTACAAAAACAAACCAACCAAAAAACCCTACAAAAACCCCACACACATATATTAAAATCAGACCCAAAGAGAAAACATCAACAAAAATGTGAGAAAGAAGACCCCAAAGAGATGCAGTAGAAGCAAGGCTGGAAGTGGAGGCAACAGACTGCCCAGATCAGCCTGCACCCTACAGCCAAGCCTCTCAGCCAAAGAACAATCTGCTGAATAAAAGTCAGTCCAGAGAATGTGGATGAGTCGATACATCACAATTCTCATACATTGAAACACATTAACTGTAGGAACAAAAATCTGGATAGTAGCAAATACTAAGGAGAAAGTGTTAGAGGAAACAATCAAGAAGTTACCCAATGTCCTTTATCCCAGAATTTGAAACCTAGCTCACAACCATACCATCCTCTGCTACTAGTGAAGGCATGGCATTTGGCTGCACATTAATTTGAAAGAAAGGAGAAAAAAAAGAAAGACATAAAAAGGCAGACAGATACGAAAATAATTATTACAAAAAGATGCTACAAGTACACAGAATGAAACAGTAGGAAAAAAACAAAATCAAAATTCATTGTTTAGATGTTCAAACTAAGGCTGCACATGTAAGCTTAACTGGGTGTCTCTCTTCAAAAGCAGCCACAGCACAGAAGACACCTCACTCCTCCAGTACAGATAACAAACAGTATATGTGAGGAGTAGACCATCAAAAGAATTTTCTGAAATCTGTTGAAAAACACAGAAAGGCAGAAACTGCAAGCAGTTAAGGCTACAATCTGGAGAAACTTATACAGGATTAAAATGCTAAAACCGTGAGAGAAACAGCTTTGGATCAACATGACAACACAAAAATCCAGAAGTTATCACCAGAATAAGACGTACACATCTTTAAAGCCTGCTCAGTGGCAGATAGTGACTTGTCCAATGATGTCATTTGCCTTTAGATTTCTGGACAATTTGCATAAGCTCCATTTCACTAACAGTGACTGCAAAAATACTTACAGAACACATTCTGAGAAGAGAGGATCTACCTGTCAGTAACTCAACTTTTATTTAAAATATTTAACAACGATAACATCACTAAGTCACTGATTCCATTAGCTAACATCCAACATTCTTACAATCTAGCTCCTTTAACTATTCCTGGCAGATCAACTTCTGCTGCCTTTAATAGGCAAACCTCTGGAAACTGAATGAAAATGCATTAACAACTCTGATACAGATACACTGAGGAAGAATGAACACATACTGTGTAAAGAGAAGCCATGCTTTACAGATTTCACGAAATTTCTCAAAGAAGTCAACAAGCAGACACACAAAACATGCATTTCTCCAAATCTGCTACAATGCTAAAAGGAAGGGAACCCAACTTACCTAATATGCAGAATACATCAGCTAGGATAGAAGGCATGTCTTCTCGAAACTCCTAAGAAGGAAAAAGATCCCACTTAATGAATACAGAATTCCAACATGCATACTGAGAAAATTCCACTATATAAACAACACTTAAAGTTCAGAATAATTAATAATGCATATTATTTATATTATTAATAATATTAATAATGAAAATACTTAATTATTGACTAATATATAACAGATGTGCTGTACTAATTATTGATACATAGTGAAACACCGTAACATTTTAACATAATTTAAAAGTGTATCTAGCGACCAAAGGAAAAAACCCTCCATTTCCCTAATCCAGTTGAACTCTGTGTGGGGAGCAGCAGCCTGTACAGTGATCTGCACCTTCTCAGGCACCAAACAAATTACAATTTCCTGTAGCAACTAAAGATCTGACATTGTCACATGCCATTCCAAAAGCAAGGTGCCCTACAGCCTTGACTTCCCTCAAACCCATTGCACAAGTTTCAAAAGCATAAAAAGGTTACTTACTTACCAAGAACTTACAAGGAACTTACAAAGAATAAGAAATAATTTTACAAGACTTTTTTTAATGTATTTTTTTGTTTGTTTTTGTAAGGAACAGCTTGGAAGTTTAGAGGAAAATATCCTTTTCCCTACTTTCTCCGTTTATTCAAAGCATTTTAATAAAAACCTTTTTTCAAACAAAAAAGTAAGTCTAATGCATTATTTTAAAGGCTATCACAGACTTGCACATCCCAACAGTAAAATGGCAGACAGGCACCTTGTTACACAGTTATAAAAACCAGTAGGTGGCATTACAGATGTGTTGCACAAGCAAGTGACACTCATTTTTAGCATTTATGAGAAACTTCAGCCTTCATACGCCCTTAAATAATTACTTAATTTTTAATTTATGCTGAAATGAACACACCTATTCCTCATTCACTAAAAAGTAGGGGAAAAAATGAGACCGTTCCAGACTACATATATATCAAGTGCACACAAAATAAGAACTTGCCAAGAATGATTTTTCAGACATGGAAAAAAAAAAATCTCTTGAATATTATCCTGCTTGGATTTCATTCAGACTTTTATTACAAAGTAAAAATTTAGTAGGTATGCAATTATTACAAAAATATACTTACTATGACATCACCAAGAACATTAGAAGCTTGATCATGCTTTAAGTTTCCTCTGACAACATGGTATGCAAGCTCATACAAAGCCTGTTGGATATCTGTTGAAAGAAAAGAGATGATTAAGGAACATATTAGGTAATCCCTGCTCTAACTGCAAAAGCAGCATTTACCATAATGTTGCAGACTTCAGACACCCTGCAAGTAAACGGGATATGCTTCTCTTACCAATGAGAGAGGATTACTTTGCTACTGCTGCTAGATTAAAATTGATCATCAATATCGAAGATTTCACACAAGCATCTAGTAAGCATTTTATCTAGAGAGTTTATGGAGTAACTGTAAAACAGGATAAAAAACTACAGTCCTGCGTATAATAACTTGAGTCTTGGCAGTTAGTTTAACAAAGACACCTTTACCTTATAATTCACATATCATATTCTAAATAAATAAAAAACATTCCAGTATTTTTTCCTAATCATGCTTCATCAGATATGCTTTCAAAAACCATTTTTCTTGGAATAAGTAAAATTTAATTGGAGAAAAAAAGTGTTAATAAGGATTTTTTAATTCCATCTTCTTAAGGAAAGTATCCTATAACTCAAGAATGCCATGTTACAAAAGCTTCTATTAAGCTGAAGCAATAAACAGAGGTACTTCTTTTGAGAAAAATCTTGCAATGTTAAACATGGTCATTGTAAAACCACCTGTGGTAATCCTGTCAAGTTCTTAAAGAATACACCACAATGGTGTTACACTTTTTACTATTTGAAAAATAACAAAACCCCATGCTTTCACCTTGCTCTTGTACCACCTGGTTTGCTCAATAAACAATATTTAATAAAGAAGTTGCAGATCTTAATGCTTTAAACGAAGTACTTAGTAATATGGTGACTGCAGACCACTGCAGTTAAACCCAAATTTATTTTTCCAAATAGACAGCTTAATTTCACACTTGTATTCATTAGTGTTCATATATTTAACTTCTAGAATAAAATCTCATTGTGTGTTGAGTTTGCAAAATGCAATTCCATTTTCTACCACACAGACCAAATACTGGATGATGCTGTCACCACTCACTAAAGACAACCCTAGCTGTGGATGTTTGCATTGCCTTAATATTTGTAGTATTTGCCTTTATCATGCTCTAATGGTCACCATATATGAACATTCCAACCACATACATGCAGAGGTACCATGATCAACTGTTTCCAGGGTTGTTTTAGATTTAATTAAAACCAACCAACAAACTACACAACTTACCTCTGAAACCCACGTCATGGTTTTTGTTTTCGCTGAGAGCCCGACACAGCTGCACACTGAAACAAAAGAAATATTTTTTTAAAAAAATTGTTAGTTATTAGCATACATACACAAATGTTTTGGGGTTCTTTCCTTGGCTGCTGTTCTGGCTAAAGCAGCTTTAGATTTGGGTGGTTTAAATGGCTGACTACATTTAATTTTTCCAGAGTAAACCCTAATTCTGTGAACTTACACAGCTAAGAAACACAAGACTCCCAACAGATCTCATACACATATAAATCATACTTAAGAAATATTCTTCCTAACATTACACATCCTTGCACAGAGAAAGGTGGGAACACAAAGCTATTTTAGTATGCAAATGGATGCATGGAAGTGCCAGCAATAACCTACAGCTGTTATCCAATGAGGAATTCTTTTCATAGAATTACTAGAACTATGATAGTTTTCAAACTCTGGCCTGTGAAAAACTTTCAACACCAAACTATGTGCATGATTTCCTCACACCATGTTTTACCAATAGAAAGACAGAATTTTATCTAAGAGAATCCACTGTAGGATGCAAAGACCTGTCATGTTCTACTGTCCTTGGCCACTCCTGGGGCTTCTTCAACAAAAGAGCCACATGCAGAAAGTGCACTAGGTACTACACAGACTGTTCCATGAAATAAATTAAGGGTTCCCTGTAAGCAAAAGAAATGCTTAAAGAGCAGGCTTCTCCACGACACTGACAGCTTGGAAATGGTCATACTTCCAAGATACAAGGATCTTCCCTTTTCTCTACCACTACTGTCACCCCAGGATGAGGGTTCAAAAGCAGTTTCACAGTTAAAAGTGACAGTTTTTAAGAAAGGGTAGTGATTTACCTATATTATAACAGACACCAATGAATATTTTAAGAAGCCTTGTCACATTTGCACATTTTCAACCAAAAGTTCACATATTTTTTCAAAGTATCTTTCCTATGAAGAAACTGAAGATAGTATCAGAGCTATGTCACATTCCTATAGAAGATGGCAAAGCTACAGTTTCCTATGGGAGCCACTTTGCCTCAAATAAGGCAGGTATGTACCATTATTACAGAGGCTTATCATGAAAACTAAACAGCAAAAAATAGTCCTTTTGCAATCCATTACTCATTCTATTTGCATCCCATATAGATCACCGCCTCTCTAGCAAGACTAAACATCTGTTCCAGCAATCACAGAATTATAATTAGCAAATATAAGGTATACACACCCTTTAAAGATAACTGGAAAATGAGGAGTTTCACACAATGTAATCAGCAGAAACATATAAGTTGAGCAAAAAGCAAAGGTCTGGCTAAGATGTTACTAAATGCTATCAAAGAGAATGCAGTGTATTTGGAAATAACCAGAATAGAGACAGCAAAATAGGCGAATAGGTATCTTATTTTTCATGAATGCTAACTATAAGGTTTTTTTTAAATAATAGATTTTTTCCCCCAGCTGTACCCAAAGAATGTATCAATTTGATATAGATCAGTTTTCTTAAATTTTAATTACTCTTCCATAAAGAAGGTAGCCTATAAGCACTCATTTCTAAGCTCTGTACACAAATAACAGTAAAATGAAACATCTGATTCCAAAAAAAAAAAAAATATCTGAGATGCACACTTCAACCTCTATGTTATAAGGTGGTATCATCAATCAGATTACATGAGCAATAACCCTGTCTGCTTGGACTGATGAATTCACTTAACTACATCTTAACTACATACAAAATACAAGTTTTAACCTCTTCCTCTTCCCTTTCCAGCAGTACCAGAACAGTACAATCGACGTCACACTACTTTAAGCCATGAATCTGCTTGAACAATGTAACAAGAAACTCAGTATTTAAGATGAGTCTGCAAAACAACTTGCTTAATATTTGGAATTAGAATGCCATAATTATTAAATTCGGACCAAAAAAAAAAAATTTCTTTTTGTGCTCATATTCTTTTCTACAGGCACTATCTCCAGAGGAAGACACCCTTTTCTGCAGGTGCTGCGCAGTAGAGTCGAGGTGATTAATGACTTGTTGCTACAGAAATGGACACAATCACCAACACTTCTTCCCTTCTCTGCCCCACAGTCAGCAACGTGAGTTCAACAGACCAAACCTCCCAGAAAACTGGTCAAAAACCAAGTGTTCAGTCAACCTGAAGCAGCTCACCAAGAGGTCAGGCAAGCACCTAGGTGAATGAAGACAGGGCAGAAGCCCTACCTTCCAATAACAACCAGCTGTGAGATTAGTTCATCTAGTCTCAACTGAGTGCAGCATAAATTAAAATCAAAATACCTGCACCTTCACAAGAATAGAAATATTAATGTTGGTACAGTCTGTTAAGAATTCATTTGCAACTTTGATTGTTCTGACCTTGTAGCTCATTGCTGCAAGCATAGGATGGAGAACTTCCTTGCTTTACTAAAATACATCCCTTTATACGAAGATAAAACCTGCATGAAACAACAAATTCTGAAGCAGTGAGAGCACCAATTAAACAAGTTTGCATGGCAGAGCCAGCAACTGAACAGAGGCCTCCCAACTCATACAACACGTCCTGTAACCTCCATTTCACTCCCACACATGGATTAAAGCAGTAATTATCACAAAGTGCATGTGCCTGCTAACATTTAAGTATACGCATAATTAAACTGATGTGGGTAGTTCTCTCGCTGAGATAAAATGCAATCAATTGCATTCTGCCGTCAGGATGGCAAAACTACAACTGAACTGTTTTCCTGACTCTCAGTCCTTTACTTGCACGAGGAATGTCACCATTAAGTTACATGTTGGGAGTACCTGAAAGATCAAGTCTCAAAATTTCACATTCACAGAATGTTAAGCTTCTTCAGTTTCTCTTGAGGCTTAACATACTGCATAAACTGCCAGGCAAGTACTTTATTAAAGCCCTCTGTCCACACTAAAGGCTCCTTGATGTGTTCAATCTCTCACAAAACACGGTAAGGTATCAGTAAGTGCTTGCCATTGCATGTCTGTTATAAATATCCATATGGGCTTCAGTCATAGACCAACGTCTTGTTGTGGGAGACACCAAGCAAAACAAAACAATTTTCCCACACGGACAGTACACAAATAGATCTATAAGGGGTCCAGACTGAGCAGCGTAAGTAGTCACCCTCATATTTCAACTCCATCTGTACACAATATCTGGCAGTAGCAAACAAATGAACGTAATTTAATAAATTGTATTTAGGTAGAGAAGGGTCTGAACAAAATAAAAAATGACTGATAAGATGACCACATCCTGACCAATGTAGCTTTGACAGCTAAGAACACTTGAAACTACTACATGATATACATTTAAGTATTTTTACTAGATGTTGCTACACATCAGTATCTTGATTAATTGAATTCAAAGCTTGTAGAGTTTTGAACAAGGTCTCTCAACAATTTCCTGGAAGCAAATGATCACTGTTGCCTCACTAATTAACATGGTGACAGTCTAAGACACCCAAAACCCTTATCTTCTGGTTTTTGGATGTTACTGTGAAATCATGACAGGCTGATCACATGAGCATAAACACTACAACACTCAAAAATGAAATATAAGAAAACACAGAGCAATTATCTTAGGCATCTATTATTAATCCCCATAGAACATGAAATGCCAAATAAAACCAAATCATTTACTTCTCTCAATACCATTTCATATTCCTCCAAAACATGTAACTGTGCTTTCATTTGGCATTAGTAACTGCCAAAACACTATCTCAAGTGATCTAGTCAGGTCATGAAAGCCATTTCATGCTCCAGCAAGTAAATATTTTTTTTCCATACGACCTAATCTTTTATTTCTACTAATTATGAGGGATTTTTTTTCCCTGTAATACTCACTTTTCAAAAAAGTTGGTATTTGTCTCCCTGTGAATAAGGTCACCAGTTTGTTTAAATACAAACCCAACCCCTCCATACAGAAGTGAATGCTCTCTGACTTCATTTGTGGACTTTATTAGACCAGGCTTCCATAAAGTAACAAAAAAAAAAACCCAAAAAAACAAAAACCCCAACCAAAGAAAAACCCCCAAAACCTTTCAAATTTTTGCAAATCCTCTATTTGCTAACAATGTCAGTTTTCTCTCCTTTTGCAGTATCCTACCCACTTTTCTAACTTATAATGCATTGTCTTAACTTTGAACCACGAAGTCCAAGACTGGGCTTAGGCCTATACCTAATTTATGTTTCTGGGCATATTGGTATTAAACAAATAATTCAATGTAAATGAGAAGTATCATTACATTTATTCCCTTCTTACTTTAACATTTAATCATATATCATGTGTTTCATTTTGAAATGACAGCATCCTAGTTTTGTTTTCCTCTAGTAAAACAGGAGATAGGAAGTTTTGGAAAAATAAACACAAAGTTACACACTGAAGACTCTCCCAATAAAGTTAGCTTCCTAAAAAGTTCTCTGGATATTGGCTACAGATACATACTTTAGGTTCTACAAAGTAAGCTCATGCATATTTCTCATGTTTATAAAGCTACCACTGCAAAACCTGACAACTGTTATCCAGACACAATCACGTTTCTTTAAAATACATGGCCTCTTCTGCAAACTGCTCTTGAAGTCATGCCTGGAACTGCATTTAAACAGTATTCCAAATGAAGCGCAAATGCCACAAATACAGTAATTTAGTTAATTATTTTGTTTTTTTGGTCCTGCAGCAGATGAACACTTTCTTTCCATCGCGGTTAAAAAGTACTGCCCTAAGAGGAGGGGAGCATCCTAGAAGGTTTTAGCACAGTCAAAAGCTGAGGTAACATGCATTTTACAAAGCTCAAAGTGCTGAGAATTCAATGTGAACAGCGCAGTTGCCATTATATGATCAGCTATGACATTTCTGTCCTCATGCAAACTCCACACAACCTTTCAATACGTTTAGCTTATATACTGACATGATAACGGTTCCAGCATAATTCAAATCAAAAATTACATGGCTCTAAAGGGGGGCCCCTTCACTACAAAATGGAGGATTTGGAGAGAACAGTGTTTTGTGCAGGGAGCCACTGCCTTCTCCATTCTCTAACATACCACCTTTTTCTTCATGCACGTGGAGAATCATTACCAAAGCCGTACAACCTTTTAAAAAAGATGAACAAAAGAGTATAACAAAAAGAGCAACTGTCAAGAAGCGTTTCTCAAAGCAATTCCCCAAGCACTCGTATTTAAAACTGTAGGATTTTTAAGTTACACCAAAACCAGGAGTGCATGGAAAAAATCAGAGCTCCTAAAAAACACGTAGTTAGTGCACAGAACACCGCTGTTAAAGCTAACAGAGTAACATGAAATGGCCAAACTGGTGAATTACCCTGAAGAGATACCCCTCCTGAAACGCAGCACGCAGCAGTCAGTTAACTTGCCAAGATGGCTTAAAACAGACACACAGAAGGCCCTGAACGGACGGTTCCCAGCACACCGGGATTGATTCGGGAGGCTGCAGCCAGACCCCTCGGTGCACAAAGGTTACTCTGTACGATACCACAGGCACGACTGGCTGATCCTACCTTGCCTGGGTCAAAGAATAAAGCGCCAGTCCCCCCGGAATAGGTGGAAAGGTGGGAACGGGGGTTGAGGCCTCTACCACAACGGTCAGAACCGTACGAGCAGTGGAACGAGAACGCATCAGGGTCCCTATTACCCCGGGGGGCAGCTGAAGAGGAGCCCGACCACCGACACACCCGGCCCGGAGGCTGCAAGGGGGCGATCGGGGAGGCAGCAGAGCTCCCCGAGGAGAGGGAGAGGGGGCGGGCGGCAGGACCGGCCGAGGCGGCCGGGCCGGGCCGGGAAGGCGGCGCGGGCGCTCCGCCCGACTACGGCTTCGACCCTCAGCCCCGCAGCAAGGACGCGGCCTCGGCCGCCGCCCGGCCCGCCGACCCCCTCCGGCCTCCCCGCGCCGGCGAGGCCCGGGCGCTCCCCGCCTGCCTCCCGCGGGCCGCGGCGCCCCGTCCCGCCCTCGAACAGGCCCCGGCACTCACAACTCGCTCTTGCCGCCTTTCTCCCAGTTCTTTATCCACTCGCCCGGGAGCAGCGCCGCCATCTTCCCCGAGTGGCGCCGAGGGGCCCGGATGGAGCGGCGGCGGCGGCGCCGGGTCAGAGGGGACGGGCGGGCCGCGGGCCGGGGACGGGAACGCGGCGGGGCGGGGGCTGCGCCTGCGCGCTGGCGGGGCCGCGCGCCGCGGGGCGGGGCCGTGCCGGGGGCCCTCCGTTATGGGGGCGCGCGTGGGGCGGGCGGGGCGGAAGGGACAACCCCCCCCCACCCCCGCGTGTGCGGTACGGGAGGGGGCGGGGGGCGGCCACAGCTACCCCCCCTCGCGTGTGCTGTACAACCGCAGGGCTGTGACACCCCTCCGCGTGTGCGGTACGGGCGGGGGGCGGCCACACCTCCCCCCCCTCGCGTGTGCGGTACAACCGCGGGGCTGTGACGCCCCCCCGCGTGTGCGCGGTAGGAGCGCGCGGCCGCGATCTCCCCCGTGCAGCCGCGCGCACGCGCTGTAGGCGCCGCGCGGGTGCGTGACAGGCGCGGTGTCCCCGGGCGGGGCTGGGTGCTCGACACGTTTGCTCACACAAAGTGGCTTAGGACGGTGACTCGGATTCATAAACATCGCTAAAAAAAAAGAAGGAAAAAGAAAAAAAGTTTGTTTACAAAATTACTGTGGAGCATCTAAGCAGTGTCACGCTCTGGATGTAAACACGTCTTTTTGATCGCTGTCCCTGATGCATGTGCCTGTTTTCTCACATGTTCCGCACCTTGGCATCTTTTGTTGGCAAGGTGGTGTTGGCCAAAGGTTGGAGTTGATCTCCGAGGTCTTTTCCAGCCTAGTTGATTTCTGTGGCCTCCCTTAACTCTCCCCAGGCAGTTCTGTATTCAGTTGGTAATCAGGACATAAGGGCTAAAACCACTCCGTTTGGTCAGGCAGCACATGTGTTCAGTCTTTCCAGACATTCCTCTTGCTTGTCAAGAAACCTGTTTCACCTGCCTTCTCAGTCTTGTCCGTGCCTCTTCTGATAACTGAAGCGTAAATCGTTTCACAAATACAATGAAACCTCAGAAAATTGAGAATCTGAAATAAAAAATAAATGAGGTAAATACAATGGACCAGAAGAAAGCAGAGAATTTGATGTAATATCGAGCTGAAGCCTCAGTGCACCTAGTTCCAACCCCCTGTCATTGACAGTGACACCTCCCACTAGACCAGGTTGCTCAGCAAATGCAAACAGCACAACAGCAGTCTTAACTATAAATTGCAAAACTACAACTTCTTTTTTACTTGGATCCTGTAATTCAACACTGGAACAACCTAACAAAGTACCACAAGCTGAAATATGGCCTTACCTAATTGGATTCAGTTTTAAAGTGGACAAGGTACTCAGTTCTAGGAAAAGTGTTGCATCTTCTTGTAAAATGCTGACTTGCTTCTGCAAACCTTTAGGTCCCTCGACTATCACTGAGAGCATTTCACTGAAATTACTGTTTTCCTTCTCTCTTGGCCAGGGCTATGAACTTCTTTTCAAGATCCTGTATGTTTGTTTGGGTTTTTTTTAATGTTGACTCCATACCATGCCAGTACAGTGCAATGACAACTTGCACTGTTTCCAAGGATGTGGATTTTTGTAGCAAATGCCTGTGGTCTGGGTCTGTGACAGTACTACAGTGCCATGGGGTAGGATTCTGTACCATTCACATTTTAGTTAGCAACCACAATAATTGCTGGCACAAGAACAGAATTTCAAAGACGTTAAAAATGCAGTTGGGACCATAAAAAGATTTTACAAAAGGCCAGATCCCTGGCTCCTATGGCTTTCAGGGGTACTCTAGGAACTACCCAGTTTCAGTACCTTTGTCTCACAGGCGGTCACCTGCAACTTTAAATGTACAAATATATTTACATGTCTGAATCTTAGAATATACTCACTTGAAATATCCATAAAGTGTGATATACCTCTCAAGGGTAAGAGTTCTAAGGGCTTTCTCATGGTTTCTAAAGATTCACAAAATGAATGTCACTGAAAGGACTTTTAGGAAACCTGTAAGTGCTGTAGATCCACCTTTCAACAGTGGCTCAGTAAAAGAGTATTTCCTGACTGTAAGAGCTGGGCTATTAATTAAAAAGCTTATTAAATACTTAAATAATTATGGAATAATGAGGCCTGGGATTAAAGTACAGTCAATTATTGTCAAACAGTTTTACCAAATCAACATTGCTACGTTTTTCTGTATTGTCTACACATTTTGTTTATACTGAGTGGAATAGTGAAATTGTGGTGAATGGTAGAACTGTTACAGTAATGAAATGCATTAGCTGTGGGCACTGATGTGCTACAACTCTTTTGTGTGGCAGATACTTAGTAAGTTATTTACTATCCATTAGAGGCTATTCTGATGAACATTTATGCTGGTGAGTAATTTTACCTGCTGAGACTTGCACAGACTAGACATGAGTAAAGTTTTCATCTTACATAAAAGTTTGCAAAGTCATGTCCTAATATATTAGATTTTTTTAGATGTAAATACATTGATTTGTACCTTAGAATTATTTGCACTTTTCAATACATTGCAATTCTCTGTTCCAAGTTATTCTTTTCAGTTTTTAAATAAAAAATAAGGAAGAACACTAAATAAGACTGGTTAGTGAAACAGTTTTCTTAGAAGTCCATACAAAGTGGAGTATTTTCTCAGAAATTATTATCAGATGAAGGACTACATATTTCTGATTTAGTGTTTAGAACTACAGCATAGCAAAGAGGAATGAAAAACATATAAAAATTAAAACTATGTATGAAATGTACTTGAGCCTTAGAGATACATTTGTTATAGACTCAATTTGCTTGCCATTTTCCATTAACTTACAGACACAGTCTAAGATAGATATGAGGGGGGAAAACCAGATATAGATCTTTATAATGGACCTAAATAAAATTATTTTGCACTTGACTGAAATGCATTTTAGATATATTTTAGAAATTCTCTTGCAAATAGTTTAGTTATTGCACATTTCCTATTACCTATTATATGTAAAAATAGATATATTTATTTCAGCCATTTACATTTTTATGGCTTTGACAGTCACAGAATTATAGAATATTTTAGGCTGGAAGGGGATTTTGGTGGCCACCTCCTCCTGCTTGAAGCACGGCTTAAAAAGCTCAGTGAGGTTGCTCAGTGCCTTCACAGAGCTGTGAACACTCACGGGGAGGTGATCTCCCTTTCCCAGTATTTAAGCACTGAAATGTTTCTTCCTTGAGTCAAGCTGAAATTTTCCTTCCTGCAGCCTATGTCTACTCAGAAAAGTCTGTCTCCACAGTATTTCTACAGCACTATAGAAAACATTTTGTGATAGGATTTATATAAAATATGCTCTATTTAATTAAGAGGCATGGTATATCTATGATATATAACATCTAAAACATAGACAAACATTTTATTAAAATAATGTAGGCAAAGCAAAATATTTTGAAAATAAGTATGTACTAACTCCTCTTCAGATTAATATATTATTGACACAGAGTAGTTTTCATTCCAGGCTACGAAGTTATATTTAAATTTGACTTATCTTTGCTTTTGTGATGTACATCTTTATGTAGTAAAACATCTTCCCCAGTACCACCTGATGTTAGCTGAATTGTGAGGAATACCTAGATTAAAAAATACGATTTATATTTTAGTTCTATAAAACAGCCCTTGTAGTTTATTCTCCATCTTTTTATGAGGCTTTTGTGTGCTACAAAAAGCATCATGAGCACCCTAAGATTCATATAAATGAGTCAGAGAACCTTGTTAAAAGCTAGGACAGCTTTATGTTTCCTTCTGTTATTTCTACAGGTTGACTTTACCTTTCTAAATAATGGGATAAAATAAAATTTTGAAAAGAAGGAAGAATGATGATGACTGCAAAGGCAGAGTATGTCACACCACAGTCTTAAGTCGCCTACTGTGCTTCCTGCCTGAGTAAAGGAGTACTCTGAAGGTTTTGTCCCAGCTACATTAAAGAAAATGCCTGTGTCACCACTATGGTAACAGCTGGATAGCAGCAGGAAGTTATTTAGCTTAATGGCAAATACAAGGTTTTCAAGGGTGTAGTACATTATCTGGCAAATACACAGCTAGAAAAGTATTGGTGGTAATTTAATCTTATAAAAATATATTTTTTCTTGGCTTTCTAAATAAATACTACTGACACCCATTAGGAGAACTGGAAATGTACTAAAGCAGAAGAAATAAAACATCCAACAGCTCTTTGGATTACTTTTCATGCACAGACATTTAAGAATGACTGTTTCAAACAAAATGTCCTTTATTATTTGGCTTATCGAATTAATTGTCCTAAATTCCTGATTCATGTTTTAAAATCAGTCATTGTTTGATGATTGCTCCGGTTCTTTTTCTGGAGGCATTTCCTAAATTCTCACACAGAAGAAAAATTCTACAAAGAAGGCATGCTTCCACATTTTCCAGATGATTTCCATTTGGTGAGGCAAGTAAGAATTCTAAACATTAGCTGGTACCAGCTGTTTCCATTTCTCTGGGCAACTGAAAAGAGAAACATTCTCAGACACAGTGATTGTCAAACGCCTCTTAAAACTTTTGTGGTTTTTTTTTTTTTCATAACTAAACTCAGTGTCACTTCATCATCTTGAGCTATAAAATGTCCCAGATTTAAGTAAGATCAGTGGATGTGGAGGATCACAGTGTTTGGGAAAGGTTTGCTTGTTTTCAGTTTGCAGAAAGCAAGGTTGTTTCAGTCAGAGTTGTTGTTTGCCCTTCTTACCCAACTTGCCAGCACAGGCAAGAGCCAAACTGTAGACTTAGGTTCCATTTCCAAACCCTGTTGACCTGGAAGTCTTCTGGTCAAGGCTAAAGTTGTTGGTTCTCTGTTCATGCAACCTGCTGGTGAAAAATGAAAGGCAGAAAGACTAATTAAACTCTTCCACATAATGCCTGTAAAGAAGGGGCTTTGCATGTTAAAAACAGTGCTGGGAGCAATGCCTGGAGTATTGTGATTGGAACAGCATTTGATAGGCAGCAGATCAATTATTTGCTTCACAATGTTTTACTCCTTCAATGTGTATTTCTCTCTGATCAGAGTGTATAGCTCTAAAGAGTCGTGCTTGGTTTTTTTCTGATTAGCATTGACAAGGAAAGACAAAAAGAGCTCCCAAAACCTCTGTTTCAGCAACAGCTTTGAACAATGGAGAAATTTACAAATACAGGAAAAAGCATAGTTATTTCTTTAATCATGGTCTCACCAAATGGCAAAATGTTAGTGCAGAAGTGGAGGTCTGTGAGACACTGTTGGCACTTGTTTGAAAGATGGAGACAAGCTGTTCTAATGGGCTTTACTCCCGACCTGTGCTGGAACCATTGCGTGGACAATTCCTGTTTTTCTGCTCTGAAGAATAATGGTACAATAGAAAACAAATTAATTAAGAAACATTTTGTTTTCCAGGACATACACCTTCCTAGCGAATGCCTTATCAAGGTCAGTTACTGGAATTTCAAGATAGTAGTATGTAAAGTGTGAAAATGTGAAAAAGCCCTAGGAAATCTGCATGTTTTACAAGCTGAGCAGTGACAGTATCACTGCAGCGCCATTTAGAGTCTTGCAGTGTTTCCTGAGTCCACTAATGCAGAGAGGCAGAGTACAACTTGTAAAGCAGATATTCCTGGGCTCACAGCTATCACTCACTCGATCACACAGCTGGATATTCTTCAGGACAGGTCTGTATCATTACCCCTCTTGGATAGCACACATCTCACAGAAAATGGGATGACTTACTGCAGTCTGCTGACAAAATCCCTCTGGTAACTTCAGCCCATACTTAGGCTGTGGCCACACATATGAAGGGTCTGTTGCAGCAGCTCCCTGACAGTGTCTCTCCAGCACTGGGAGGGCCAGGCAGCCCATGCTGCTGTCCCAGCAGCTCTGCAGCAAGTGCTTACAGCTTGTGCCCCTGTCCCTGTCCTCTGCATGTGTGCAGTGAAACTCCAGGAGGCTGAGCCTCTAAGGAGAGTTGGCTGGGTGCTGGTGATGCAGGAAGTGTAGGAAGCCAAAGTTTACAGTCACCACTTATCAGTGGGTGGGCAGTGCCTACCAGGCCTGTTGGTGAGGTTGTTATTGCAGTGGGCGGGCACTTATCCCATGGCATAGGTGCCTCGTGCTGGTTTTTTGTGAGAGGTAAGGGTATTTATTAGTGCATTGAGAGAGTGTGAAGGTTTGAAGGTAAAACCTGAATTTGGTAAGTCAGACTCTTACCAACACAGTCCACACCCTTGTTTTGGTTGTGTACTCCAGATACCGAGTATGTTACAATAAAAATGTGTCTGCAGTTAATGATAATCATGTAAGAAGAATCCTGAGCACCTTCCTGAAGTTGGGGTTGGCAGACTGTTAGCAGTCAAAGAAGCTATTTCTGAAACTCTTGGTCCTGATTCCTCATTCTTGATCCCAGACTAGAAAGCTGTCTGGGGCATCTTGTCTCTGTTCTGCTGCTGCATCTCTTTCTGGTAGTTTGAATGAGTCCAAAGTCAGAAGATACTTATGAAATACACCTGCTGTTAACATGTGAAGAATATCTTTCTTAACCTTCTACTTAAGCAGCACTATAAAACATTTAAGAACTACAGAAAAGTTTGCTCAGCTAAGATTTGGATGGTCATGTTGAGTTTCTCCCATGTATAATAATTCCCAGAGATCATCAATAGGACATGGGGAAAACAAGTTAAAAAAGTGATCAGTTAAAAGGGACATGTTTGTTAACCACAGCATTCCTCTTTGCCTCTTTTCTCCTATCAGGGCATAACATGGAAGCATGCAGGGAATAGGCAAGCATTGCCTTGAATTTGGCTTTTTTCTACCTGTTATATCGGACTTATATAGTATTTTGTGTACCAGCACTAATATTCCAGCTCGAAGGAATTATGAGCAGAAAACCATGTATGTGGTCATATGCCACATTCTTGTTAAGTCGAAAGTTCCAGCTCTAGATAATTATTTCTGTCATTAGTCAGTTCAAACAGAACTGAAATAAATCACTAGTTGCATGTTTACCATTTCTTCTTTGTTTGGCATTTATCTTTGCTTGCCTGCTCAGGGAATTGTGAAAGAAAGTAAACAGTTTGTCCCTGATTTGACACCACGTGCAAATGAAATGAGAAGTAGTTTCAGCGAGCAGCATACTAAGGTATCAAAAGAATGTTTGGTTTTCACATGCTTAAAAGCTAACTTTTCCACAGGGCATGTATTATCAGGTTCAGTACTGGTGCCATTATTTGATGGTTTTAGTTTTAATGAGAAGGCATTTTATTGCACTGTCTGATCAGCAATGGATTTGGAAGTTATAGGAACATTTGTCCTGCATAAGATTTCATGGCTGAAATTGAAAAGGCTCATCATGTTTTTTCAACTTTTCCTGTTTCTGTACTATAATGATACCTCTGTTTAGCTCAGATTTCTCTCGAGGCTTTTTCACTACCTTCATGAAAAATGTAATGAGAATGATGTCTATCACCTGCTTGCAACAAAAGGAAAGAAAGAATATGCTGTAATGGTAAGTGATGTGGATAAAGGGAAAGGGTGTCATACTGTTTTGGAAGAGAGAACCAGATTTGATTTTCTGTGGCCCAGCATACAAATGTGTGGCTTTCCTATCCAATGACTGCATCTCTTTTCCCAATTGTAGCAAGAACATTGGGTGTAATTCATGGGGAAAGACAGCTTTCAGACATCTGTTACTTATCAGTTATTTGATTTTCTACTGTCGTATTCATGAGAAAATATTCCTAATCAAGGCACTATTTTGTCATTTTTCCATATTTGATTTTCTTTCTCTGCTGCACCCCTGAAATTCCAGATCTGGATTGCATAGCTTTTTTCTGTCCATTCATTAACCTGATGGTCCAATTTATTAGTCAATGAGATGGGTGGGAAATAAACTACACTAATTTCTTAGAGAATACATCAACAGACACATATGAACTCATGACTCCTTATTGACTAAACAGTTTATGTCAAAGACCTGTGTGCTAAGTCCAGTTTATATTTATCTGACTCAAACAGGTTGAAACTGATTGAAATTTTAACACAGTTGTTTAAAGAAAGTTTCAAACAGATTATACTTTTTGTATGCTCTGATTTTTTCAGATTTAATAACTAGAAGCTTTGAATCAAACTGGGGTTTTAGTAGGTGCTGGACAGCAAAGTGAGAAACAATCCTTATCCAAAAGGGCTCTCAGTCTAAGCCCTGGAATCTGCAAACATTCTGGTATGTTGTATAATTACACTGTGTCTCCTGAATCTGTCCCAGACAATCTGCCACAAGTCTTTGGAGATACATGACCTGAAAAAAGTAAGTCACTACTGCTCATATGCACAATGGGAAAAGCAAAAATGTTGAGGGTGTTACTCCAAGTAGCTGAGTTTTCTTGAGGAGAGCAGGAAGCAGGTCCCCCACATACAGCCAAGTGTCCTGGCTACCTTAAAATGTGCTGGGCCAGCCACGAGGGCTAAAAAAAGGAAAAGGTTAATGGAATATTTTAGTGTTCTAGACCATCTTGATCATAACGATTAGATGATTTTGGCTGCGAGTACCAAAGAAAACAAACAGCCTGAGTTTTCTGTCTGATTTGGACAATTCTAGTCCAAAAAAAAAAAAATCAAGTTTAACAGATTTAGGTCGTAACAAGCTGTAATTGTGCGGGGACAGGTGAGAGGAATGGGATCGCTGGGGTGGGCAGGTTTGGGACTAGAAGTGGAGGTGGTGATGCAACAACGAAGGGGCTGCTGGAGGTGCTGAGGGAGGAGAGGCGAGGGCGGCGCCGAGGTGGGACAGTGAGGGGGCCGAGGAACCACCACAGGGGCTGAGGCGGGGGATGAGCGGGCCCGAGGGGTTTGAGGGGCCCGAGGGGTTTGAGGGGAGCTGAGAGGCCCGAGGGGCCCGAGGGCAGCAGCGGGGGCGGTGCCGGCGCTCCCGCCCTGCAGTTCCCCCCGCGGCCGCCAGGCGCCGCCCTGCGCCGGCTGTGGCGGGCCCGCCGGGGGCGCCGCTCCCTGCGCGGGGCCTGCCGGGAGCCGCCATCTTCTCGGCGTGTGCCTCCCGCACCGGGGCGGGGACGGGACGCGCACGGTGAGTTGTCTGGGGAGCACTGCCGCGGCCCGCGAGGCCCGGGGCAGCGGGCGAGACCCCCGGGACGGGCTGAACGGCTGCTCGGTGTGGCGGCTCCCGCTGCCCGGGGCGGCTCGGCGGGGTCCCGGCGCGGCTCAGGGGGCTCGGTCCCCCCGCGCCGCCCTCACGGCGGTGCTGGAGGTGCCAAGGCAGGGCCGGCCGGGCCGCCGCTGTGTCCCCCGGCCGCTCACGGAGCCGCGGGGTGGTCCCGCCGGCGAAGCGTTGCCATGGGAACGGCACCGCCCCCGCCGGGCCGGGTCTGCCCCGTACCGAGCCCCTGAGCCCGCAGGGAGCCCCTGAGCCCGCAGCGAGCCCCTGAGCCCGCAGGGAGCCCCTGAGCCCGCAGGGAGCCCCTGAGCCCGTACCGAGCCCCTGAGCCCGTACCGAGCCCCTGAGCCCGCAGCGAGCCGTGCCAGGGCCTCCGAATGGAGCCGTCAGTGCTGTGTGCGCTCTGCCTTCCATGCTCTGTGCTTTTTACAAAAAGTTGAAGGAAAAACTTGCTCTGTTAATAAACGCTTCTGGTCGCCTCTGGTTGTTTTGACACATTTGAATACTGTCTCCCCTTGCCCGCTCTTTTATTGTTTTATTTCTTTTATTAGACCCATCAGACTTTCTAGAATGCCTTTTCTGTTTCTTGCTAAAAAGAATGCAGTTTTGTTCAGTTTTTCTTTGTTAAGATTGCAGTACTTTTTAAGAATTCTGAAGGGAGAAGTTCACTCCGGTAATAGTTTTTCAGCTGTGATTGAAACTTCAACCAGTTCTCTTTTGCACAATGGTTGTGCTTTTGTGCTTACATATTTTTCTTTAAGTGTATTTCTGCTTCTGTTCTGCTGTCTGATGCCCCTGCTTTCCTGCTAGAAGCCCTATAAATGGTTGTAAGTACTCATTTCAGTCTGTGTAATATTTGTCTTGGTTAACTGTTATTAGTTTGCATCTGCTAAGAAGTACAAATATGTTTACAGTGCTGCTTCCATTATCCCTTCACTGCTACGATCCTACATTGCTATTTTCATTGCTGTACTTTATGTAGCTAACTGGGAGGATTCTGTTTCTTCAATGAACAGTTAGAAACTATGAGATCTTAGAATAGACCAGTTTGGAAGGGAAAAGCAACCAACTTCATGAAAAATCACTTTTTTGTCAAATACTTTTTATGGAGTCCAATACCTTGACAAAGAACAGTAAGATGTATGTTAACTTGATCTACTCACTGTTTATCCTGAAGTAAATCACCATATAAAAAAGAAGACAACAGTGAAGTATTTGGTTTAAGAAGGCAAGTTTTCTTGTGATGGATTGGTTGATTAGGCTTCTGTTTGAATATTTTTCACTTTCTTTATTGCTTCATTTTGCTACCTGCTTGATTGCTTTGCAGTTTTCTTTGAGGTCCTTTAAAGAACCCACAACTACTTCCTTCCGTAGAAAGCTTGGCACCCACAGCAATCGCCAAGAAGGGCAAAGGAACAAGTTAATGATTGTTTTGCTCCTCCTCTGACCTTGCCCTTTGTAACCAGCAGCAAAAGGGAAGGAATTCTGATGAGGGCAGTTGTTTGATTGTGGGATTTTTTGACCACTCCCACTGATATGAGGCAGACTTGCATTTGTTATCAGAAAAGTAAGAAAATCTGTGATCATATCTTGATTTTTAGAAGTATGAATATAGATTTCATTTCAGGCTATATGTACCTGTGATAGGGCTTCTGTGTTTGTTGCTGTCCTTCCAGGGTGGGTGAGGCAGTGACAGGGAGCCAGAGAGTTCCAGGAAACCCAATTTATAATCAGATACAGAATTTCCTCGGAGCGAGGAGTCTGGATCATGGGATTTTATTCTGTCTGCTGTTACAATCTTTCTTCTTTTTGCTGCCCTCTAGTTTTTAATTCCATGGTTTTGTTTTGTTTTCTTTGGATTTTCTGAAGTATGTACAATTCATGTCCCTTGCTAGTTTTAGTCAAACATCTACATTTCAGACTTTCCCTGACCTCAGATTCTTCCAGCTTCAGAATGTATTTTAATTTGGATTTTGTCATCAAGAGAGAGTTTTAAAATGGTTTTTTGGCCATAATTTTGAAGTTCTGCCTTCATAAACAATGCAGTTTTTTAACCTCTGGTTTTTTTGTACCAACAGGAATGTAAATATTGGAATTTGTTCTAGAGATTGCTGGAAAATAGGGATGAAACCAGTATCTGCTTTCATTAATCTATTGCTGTACTTGGTCTGATGGGATACTAATTTCTTAGGGAAAAACTATTGTAAGTACCTTTTGTATTTTTTTTTTGTTGTTCCAGGAGTTAACAGTGGCATTTGCTGCTTTCTAGTTTTCATAGCATGTGGTCTTTTTTGTGGAGTTGTAATCCAAACTACTCTGAATGTGGTGATTGAAAGTCAGGCTCTATAAATACCAAGATTTTTGAACGTGAATATAGTAGCTGTGTGTGAAGATTGCAAGGCTGTTAAGACTGAAGAAGGCATGCTGCAGATCTTGAATGGAGTGTCACTCCTATCATAAAAGATATAAAACGAAGCTGCACATCTCTTGCAGATCATTGTCCTTCCCTTTTTATGTTTTCGAGAGTTTCTTATTAAGTAGCAAGGCAAGCAGAGTGTTTTCAAAAGGTGAAACTCACATTTTTGGTACAATATTAGAATTAATCCCCAAGTCATCCCAATTTCCTGACAAAATTAAAATATAGAGGATAATTCAAGACAGATTTCCTGGTTTAGAAGATGATGAGGTGTGTTTCTATAAATACATAGATATGCACACACATGTGCAAAATATAGATGCAGATTCTCCTCATTTTTTAATGGCAAGAGGTTTATGCCAGTGATACTATATTAGGATGCTGCCTCTGCCTCAGGCTGCAGTGACTGACTGCCATGAGCTCGGCTGGCTGGGCAGGAGCACTGTGTGCCGCAGGGAACACCCTCGGCAGGGGAGGCGGGAGTACTCCCAGCTTGGGTACTTTGCAACTTGGCTTTACAATCCAAAGAGTTCAGCAGTTTTGCTGTGGCATTAATCATGTTGCTCTAGCTAAAGCTCTATATCGTTTTATCTCCCTGATGAAAGATGCCCTCTTTTCCCATATTTTTCTTCAACTGTAAGTTTAAAGGATTAGTAAAAGAATGTAACTAAATCTGAAGCATAGTTCATACTCAGGAAAGGAGATGCAACCCAGGGCACTGCAAGTGTTGATGGGCAATTTTTACTATGGGCTGTTCTCCTTACTAAGCCCTGTTGACTGGGTAATTTTTTTGTTTTTTAGCCAAAGGAGCAGTAACCTACTGAGTCTACAGCATGCTGGTTTTTCCTATAGTGGATGGTGTTTAATCCTTCTGATGCATACAGCTAAAGTTCTTCTGAAGACATGTAACTTGCAAGTTCACAAAAACAATTTTTTTTTTCTCTGCCCTTAGCAGATGTAAGTTTGTCCTGGTCTTACCTACTGAGAGCACTGCCATGAACCCATTTTTGTTTATTACTCTATTCCATACCCATATTACTTTTTCATGAAGAAAAATATAATGGCATAATAGTTGTCAAAATAGTCTGTGTCTGTTGGCCTGGTTATGCACATTTCAAAATGGGGAGAGTGTAAAAGTCTTTGTGACTAAAGTCAAAAATTAGGAGGATATAATAACTACTATAACCTTGAGGAGCTGACAGACTTCTCGTGATGACAGACCCTGATGGGAGGCTAAGTAGGACCTGTTCAAAGAACAGACAGATAAAGCTGAGCTGATGGGTTATATAAGCTTTGGCACTGAATCAAGAGGCATTCTGTAGATACATACCCTCTTTCTAAAATAAAATAAAAAGAATCTCTAAGCAGATTTTTTTAAATGGCTATTGATAATTAGCTATAAATATGCTAAAATTTGTAAAGACTGTTCAAATAAATTCTATGGTTGTGATAATTTTAATCTTTTTAAGTACACTTTCAGTTAGCAGCACACACCTTCCTTGATCTAATTGCAGCTGAGCAGACAGAAACTGAAGTTAGTTGAAGTGACATGTGCATAATCTGTGTGTCAGCTGGTACAGTATGTTCTGTTTGATATTTACTTGGTGCACTACTCACATTTCAAAATTCAGTCAACAATAAACACTAACATTGCTCTTACAGTCAGCCAGTCAAGGAGTAGAACCTCCATGTTTATGTACCCTTTGGTCAGGAAGGAGGCTGTGCAAGTAGGTTTCTGATTTGGAGGTTACTGCCATGCTTGTCATGTGGAAGAGTTAAAAATAACTCCTTAAAATGCCAACCTGTTTTAGGGTTAGGGATGGAAATAATGAGATCTAATAAAATATACTTGAAAGGGCAAGTGAGTTCTACATTTCCTTTGTAGCATTTCAGATCTAGGTAATATGATAATGTCATATTTTTGCATGAAATCATACCTGTTAGTGTTTTTTTTAGCTGAATTAAGCAATATTTTTTTTGGCAGAACCACACTGTACAATTTTGAATAAGTTAACATTTTTTGCTCTAAATTTTTTCTTCATTTTTTCTTCTGAAACATAATCAATAGACTATATAAATTAGTACTTTAGCTTGAAAGTGGGTGGTGTCTTGTGACAAATAGCCTTCAGACGTTTAAAAGCAGGATTAAACTTGGCTCAGCTTCTGGAAGCCTTTCAGGCTAAAATAGATTTTGTTTACTCAATGTATAAGAAAATATATATATATATATATATGTATGTATTTTCTGCTCAAAGAGATCATGATTAAGCTATGTGGTTGATATAATTCGAAAAAGTTACTTCATATTAAAGAATTGATCTATTGTGATTGGACCTCCTGTGTCAGTACTTACTGCTCTCTTGCTCACTTCCAGAGAATCCAAATGTGGCAAATATTTTGGTTATTGCCATGTTGAGGGCATAATTTTATTTTTTTTGTTCACCGTGTTAACAGGATTATTGAAGTATTCATAGCACTATAGAAAAAACTGTTTGAAAGAATAAAGCTGATAATCTTAGTGTTCTTAGTGATGAATGCATTATGTATTGGGTGGGGTCTTTGGAATGAAATTATCTAAAAAGTAGATATTTGCCCATTGCATGAAATAAACATATTTGCAATTTTCAGCTAATTTTCTAAAAAAAAACCCCAAAAAACCCCAAAACCAACATCACAAGGTTTCTTTGATGTTGGAGGGGTAGAGCTTTAGTGAAAGAATCCAGAAAAGGACTGCAAGATTCAGCCTTGCTCATGAAGCATAGACATATTTATATATGGTTTGAAGATCATCCCTGACAGAGGGCACTGGAGAATCTGGACCTTACTTAAGAGACAATATTTGTTCAAATGCCTTTGGTAAAATATCTTCTTTATCTTATGAAAAATAAGTTACTTCCTGTAAGAAGTACGTTCATGTTATGATAAAGCTGAGCAGGTCATCTCTGATTTGCTACGGTTATCAAAGAGGTATAGAGAGACTATTCTGATTGTAAAGTAAATATAAAACAGAAAAGGTAATATGTAAAAATTAAAATAGGATGAGCTTTTCTTACTGTTCTGAACTAATTTATATATAAATAAAACAGAAATGAAGACATACTGCTATTCATACAGTGAAAGCATATCCATTTGTTTTGATTTTTTCAATGAACAATTTGAGGACTCTGAAGGATGTGAAGTACGCTTTGTGTTCTTGTAGAAAGTCTTTTAGGCATGCAAATAAGAAAATTAATATGCAGCTAACTGTTTTTGAGTAATACCAATTACTTTATGGATGCAGTGTAGTAGTAATGATGATAGTTGCATAAGGTCACTTGAGCTCTTTACAGAAACAGTTCTAGAAGCTTTAAAATGGGATTTTAAAAGGAAGTAAACAGGAATTTTTAAAACTTTTATTATAAAAATCCATTTATTTTCTATAAAAATACATGTTTTGTGACAACTTTCATATTACTACATGTAATTACTGGTTTTTCGGTTTATTTGCCCTTCAAAGTCAAAATAAGCATGCAGGTCAGATTTGTAGGTCAGTCAGTGTAATTTATTCAGAGGCTATTTTTGAATTTGCTAAGCTAAAACAGAAAGCTACAGTATAATTTCCAGTGTCATTACATTAGTCATGAACTGACATACAGAAGGAAATAAAGCTGTTGCTCAGCAGCCTTGTGATTACATCCAGCGTTCGTGCTGGATCTCTAACGTCACATTTTCTCCACCTGCTTGTGTGTTAATTATCTGTGTCATCTTGGCAGAGCATGCAGCGATCCTGCAATGCACAGGCATTTAAATTTCTGCCTCTCCCTTCTGAACTCTAAAAATGGTTTTGTCCTTCCTGTAGAAGCTAAATCTGGTATTATATAAGCAGTTATTATAATTATATCATCTGCATTCACCTTACGGAAAGCGTAATCAATATTAATGCAGGTGTTGAGGAAGCTGGCCTACTGTAGACAGATGAGGACTGGAAATAGATATATTTCAGGATTTATATAGAAAAGGGAGAAGGACACTTGTTCAAATAAATACATATTCTGTTCTTCGTTATATGGCTTTTTTTTTTTGCTAGTTGCTGAATTATTACTGCTTTGTGCTAAGAAGTTCATTTGAGCAGTCTCATAATAATTTAATTTACCACTTTGATATGTGTATGAGCAACAGCCAAGACTTTCTAAGTCAATAATATCACCACACTTGAATTTTTACTACGCTCTTACTTTGTCCATCTTGGTATGAAGGGCAATGACTGTGCCAGTTTGTGGTTCTTGCACAGGACCTGCTGTAGCCAGGTTGCTTTCTTTCATCCTTGGGGAAAATGGGACTTGTTTGAGTGCTCTTAGCAGCCTTCTGGTGCAGAAGGGATGCCTGGCAGGACTAATAGTTGGTACTCACCCTGGAAAAGTGTAGGCAGGAATAGGAATGCGCAACAAGTAGCAAGAATGGCATTCCTTCAGGAGGGGAAGGGAGGAAAAGCTGAGGTGATGACAGAGGCAGAGGAATTTTTGGTAAGAGAGTATAGGCAGGGGAGTCATGGCCTTCATATGGGAATAATAGATAGTTGTGTTTGAGAAGCGGGCTCTAAAATCTTGTAAATATGGTCTGGTTTGCACCTGTATTTTAAATTGAGTAACTTTTGTATTTCAGGTTTCAGAAGTCTTTTGGCAGGGTTTTGCCCAGTAGTTTTGTTAAATACTTTGTTGATTTCATTCTTGCAATCTTTATTAAAAAGTAGAAAACGCTTTTGAAGCTATAAACTGGTGTGTTTACCAGGTAAATCTTTATAAGCCTGTAAAACATCTTGATCTTCCTGCCTTTCTTTATATATTTTTTTACTATTTTGGTTTTAGCGTTTATGGTGTTTGCCTCTGCGTGGCAGGTAATGGGTGAGATGGAAGAGGAAGAGTTGTTATCTTAATACCTAAGGGATGGAGTTGAATTTAGCCAGTTTCCAGCTTGCGTATGGGTATGATCTATCCTTCTGTCTGTGAAACTAAAACATACATTCTTTGTTTAGGAAATCTAAAGGAGAGCCCTGCTTATGCAGAGATGACGTGTAATGTCCCACATGATTCAGAAGCTTGTGCCACAGACACTGACTATGACCTGGAATGGGCACAGGAAGGCTCTCGACTGGGAACTTTTGCTGAATTTCCACTTGACTGTCCAGTTTCAGCATTAGCACTGGCACGAGCTGGCTTTGTTTATACTGGAGAAGGTGACAAAGTGAAGTGCTTCAGTTGCCAGACAACTATTGAAGGATGGGCATCTGGGGATTCTGCAGCTGAGAGACACAAACAACTTTCCCCAAATTGCAAATTTATTACTGAATCTGCTTTTCTGGAAGATTACATGGATCCTGTTACCCAGAACTACCAGCACAGAACTGAAAACGGTTCCAGCAATTCAGCCCTCCCATGTGCTCTGGATGACCCTGATGTGGAGGCAGATTGCCTTTTGAGGACTAGGCAGGTTGTGGATATGTCAGATAGTTTGTATCCTAAAAACCCTGCTATGTGCAGTGAAGAAACAAGATTAAAGTCTTTTCACAACTGGCCCCTCAATGGCCAGTTGACACCAAAGGAATTAGCTAATGCTGGATTTTATTATACAGGTGTTGGTGATCAAGTGGCATGTTTTTGTTGTGGTGGAAAATTGAAGAACTGGGAACCCAGTGATAGAGCTTGGTCAGAACACAAGAGGCATTTTCCCAAATGCCTTTTTGTACTGGGCCGGGATGTTGGAAATGTTTCAAGTGAATCTATTCCTGATGAGTTTGGGATAAGTGGTCTGAACAATGCACAGCACCCAAGGAATCCATCTATGGCAAAATATGGAAGACGTTTACAAACGTTTTTATCTTGGATATATCCTGTTGACAAGGAGCAACTTGCAGAAGCTGGGTTCTATAGCGTAGGTAAGCCAGACCTTAGAATGGCTAATACTTTTTACAAAGGAATTGTATATGAGGAGCGTCCTGTTATGGAAAAAAAGGCATTTTAAAAAATTTGAATATGGAATGATTTGCCAGAATTTTTTTACTCTGTAAACTACTTTTCACAGCTCCTGTGTAAAATTGTATACATTATATCAGGTATGTTCAACAGTGAAGTATAAACTTGGCCATAAATTTATTTTTAGCAGTAAAATAGCCAAGTGTTTTCCTTGCCTGCTAAAACCCTACTCTTAGACGTATAGTGTTTGACTTATAGATGAGACTCCAGTGTCTCTCTGCACTGGTTTCCCAGTTAGATGGAATTGCACAGTGCCATTAAAGACCTTTGTAATTCCTTACTGAGAGGTGCTGTACCAGTGCAAGGTGTTGCCCGTACTAGGTCACAAAAGAAGGGGATTATCCATGATAATTTTTTGCTCTCATCTTAATTGACTTCTCTCTTAGTAGCTCTCAGAAGAACTTTTTAATCTGATTCCATTTGTTTTACTTGTGTCCATATATAATACATTTTATATATTCCTGTATGGGTTATATATAGGGAAATGCTTGTACACAATGGAACTGTTTTTATTGATTTTTTTCCTTGGATTCCTGAAAGTACTTAGATATCTGTATTGTGAAGGTGCACTAACTGGGCACCTGCTTATCAGACCCATGGCTGTTTAGGTGATTTCTGTGAAAACTGTTCCCTGTGGCCTGAGAATAATTTAACCTTCTAGGAAAACTATCCATACCTCCTCTCATTTCAATAAACACAATATCTAAGAAGTTTCCAGTGCAGTCTTGGATTACAGTAGACATAGTGCTAGAACAGAGGGAATGCAATTCTCTCAGCTGGTTATGCTATTGCTGCACAGGGCCTGTTGACTTTATGGGGCAATGGGGGACCAAAAAGACAAGCAAACATCCTTAATTGCTTGTGGCAGACATCTTCAGGGCTTGTTTACCATTGGATCAAGTTACTCAATAATAGATTATTTTTAGCTTTTGCTTTTTATCTGTAATTACTTACTAAAATAAAATTCAGGAAAACTTCACACTACTCTCATTTTGTATTTTTTTTAAGCTGTGTTTTCTCCTGAGCATTTATTTTAAATAATGTGTGTTGTCCTCCATTGAAATGGAGTTCTTTTTAGTTGAAAATGGGAATCAGTAAAATAAATATTTTACTTCTTAATCATGTAATGTTTTAGTTGAAAACGTTATGACTACTAGAAATTCATGTGTGTTTCCTCAGGTAATGGTGATCACGTTGTGTGTTTCCACTGTGGTGGAGGATTGCAAGAATGGAAGGAAAATGAAGATCCATGGGATCAACATGCCAAATGGTTTCCTGGGTAAGGTAGTTTTTCCTGGTTTTTGAGTGCATGTCTGAATCTTATTTACAGTATATTGCATTGTAACAACAGAGCATACTAATCAAGGTTTCAGAAGGTTGATTGTGCTTACATTGTTTAGATTTATGAAAATAATTTTATGTTGGGTTATTTGTAGGCATTATTAAGGGGAAGGGAAGATTTCTGTGTCTGGATTTAACTGGTGTCTCAGCAAGAAGAATTAGGCAGTTTCGTGAATATGTATCCAATTTTTTTCTTATTATCCAAATGCTACATTGCAATGGTTAGTTTAATAGCATCATATATGTCAAAATTTGTAACTTATACCAAGATACAAAATAACTAAACTAAACTTCTGTCACAGTGCAAACATATCTGAAAAAGTCAGTAGTGGCATAAAATTCAAAACACAATTCTGTATAATTTTAAAGGATGGAGGATTCCAGACCCAGAAGCATTTTTTAGAAAGACTGACAATGTCTTAAATCTGTTTTGAGGAAAGGAAGAACAGCATATGACCCACTAGTTCTTACAGGTAGACAGAACCTGTCCTAGTACAGAGACTCAGTTACTTACATACCATTGATAAAATCAATGTCTTTTATGCGTTTGTTGCCAAATTTCTCTTCTGTGGTGAAAGGCACTCTGAAAGTTTGAGATTGGTATTTATGCATTAGCTTTCCCATTTTTAATAGTGGTACAGGCAGCTTTTAATTATTAGTCGCTGCCACTTGAAAGAGATACCATTCCAAGTTTTTGGCTTGGTGCCATAAATGGTTATGATGTATTTTCTTGCTGTGTTTCACTCCTCTTTATATGGGCTTGATTTTTGTTTAGGTTGCTTAAATTATGTCAGGTTTGATTACTTCCACTCAGATCATTAACAGTCTTATTTGGGGGTTTGCTGGCATGTCAGGCTCTGTGGCAGTGTGTCAGTCTCATAGCTGCTGTCTGTGTCCCTGAAGGTAACTGCTGGAGCTGGAAAACTATTGTCAAGGATTACGGCATTCCCTAAATCTTCTGGTAGGGAAGAGCTCTGCCCAATGGCTAAGACTGGCTGGAAAATAGTGAAAGAAAGCATGTAAGGCACCTGTCTGACCAGTGACTACTTGGATTGCAAAAGACTAAAGGAACCAGCATTTTAACATAATGTTTGTTTTTCACTGCAGTCTTTACTTTTAAAACCTGTGGCATGAGCTGTCATGGCCAACAACTCTTTAGCTTTCTTTCACCAAAAAAGTGAGAAATATAAGTACTGCTTAAGTGATACAGGTATTTCTAGAAATGTTTCAGTGACATCACAGATATTGACTCAACATTAGAGATTTTAAAAGCAAGCATTCTGTATGATGTGGGAAATTTATGAGAGCTTCCAAAGTTATGTAATCAATTTTTGCTTTTTACGTAGTTTTAGTAAAACTAAGTATTTTCATTTTTAGGTGCAGATTTTTGAGCAAGGAAAAGGGGATAGAATTTATAAATAATGTTCACCTAAGAGACACATGTAGTGATTCAACAGTAAGTGCTTTGCTTATTAATCGTTTTGTTAAAATAGAAAAAAATCTTAACATAATTCTCATATGAAGTTACTCCTCTTATGTATCTATCCTTTAATCCTCCTGCTGCTTCTTTCATTGGCAGAAAGACATCAAAGTATGTTTTGGTTCTGTCAATCGGAGTTTATAGATCTCCCAGTTCTCTGTAGCCAGGTCATGGATCACATCCAGTGTACTTTGATATATTTTGGCTACTGAGCAAGTGTCATTTGTTTTATAGCCTGTTTATGATGAATAAAAGTAGATAATTTTGCTTTTCTTGTTGGTAGAGCATTGTTACATTCACGTGTAGTCACTAAAATGTAAAACTGATGATATTTTAGAATTCTTATGTATGTGTGATTATTGCAAAGATGGGTTAAAATTAAAATTTCAAACAGTATGAAAGAGATAAAATACTGATAATTTTATAATTGTCCAGAGCAGATTTAATAAATAACTGAGATCAATTAGCTTTTTTCTGTTTTGTAGCTGTATAGTTTTCCTTCTGCTTCTCCAGAATTGTAATTTTGTCTTCTCGTATTTCACTTTTAGACAGAAGCTGCTGAAGGGACAATGCTTCCTAAAGGTATCTATTCAAAACAAACAATTCCCCCTATTCTGAAATATCTGTATTTGAATGTATAGTAAAGGAAACGGTTACATTTAAAAATAACCCTATTACATTTTTAAATAAAGCATGACAAGCAAATTCTTGGTTGATACTCTTCCATTGCGTCATTGCTTCTAAAGAACTCCAGAATGAATTTTATTTCTCTCAGGGGAAATATAATCATGGTTTGGTAAATAATTGTAAAGTAGAGATTGCTGAACCATGGAAGAATGTATAGGGTGCAGTCTTACAGCTAGTGAGTGTGCATCAGGCATTGAATGAGTAGTGCTGTGGGATGGATGTTAAAGAATACTGCACTGAAACAATCCTTTTTCATGGGGCAGGAAGAGTTGGCAAGACCAGGAAGCTGAGAAGGCTGAAGTAGTTTGTTATCTGTTCCAGTATTACACATTCCTGCAATGCTTTTTACAAATACCAAGCAATAAAAAGACAAGACAGTTAATAAAAGGGTAATAGGAGGGCAGACAAGCAGCTTCATCCCAGGGAATGAGAGCTGTTGCTAATAAGAGTGGTTACCCAAAATCTGTTCTAAAAATCTCTCACAATGCTCATTTATGAGAGTGAAAAATTTTGCTTTTTAAACAGTCTTGGTAGGTAAGAGGAAAGGGAAGGTCTGACATGCTGTAAAATGGTTTCCCAAAACAGTGTTGTATCTTACCAGGAATAGACCTGCTTGCTGGCTGATGCTACAGTGTTTTGGTTTTATAAAATAAAAATATTTATTGGTTTCTGTCAACTTAAGTGTGATTTTTTTTTTTTCCCCCTGAATTGAGTTAAAATTAATGTAATATCACCAAATACTTAATTTTCCATTGTGCCTCAGAATTTTGGATGAATTTCAGTTAACATTCAGTTACAGAAGTTATGATACTATTTATATGAGACATGCTATTTAAGTAGGTGAGTCAAACAGGAAATCTGGGAGGATTTCTATGTTGCAAATAGACGAAGGGATACTGGGAAAGCCTTAGGGTAGAAGAAAACTCAAACTGGGAGTTTTGGGTGTTTGAAATGTAGTTTTTACAAGTAGCAAAATTCTCACATTGAAAATATGGTTCCTTTGGCTACATATTTGCAACAGTATCTTAGAGTACTGTAGTGAATACTGTCCAATAATTAGATTCATTCTTGTTAAATTGTTTTTTCTTTAATTTCTTGTTTTAGATGATCTCTTACAGAATCCTTTGGTACAAAGTGCCATAGCCATGGGTTTCAGTTTGTCTGAGATTAGGAACACCATGGAAAAGAGATTGCAGATGACTGGAGAAAGTCACACATCTGTTGAGGATCTGGTAGCACACTTAAGTGCTCAGAAAGAAAATACAAGGGAAGAACCATCAAATGAAATCCCAGTTGAGGAAGATGAGCTAATTCAATTACAAAACCTCTGTGTGTACTTTCATATCAGCTCTTTAGTCTATGAAATACTTTTTATTGTTATCGGTTTATCCTACCCTCTGATCCCAGCCTTACCTCAGGTGAAGTTACAGTATTGTAACTTAAAACTCAAGAGATTTGTGTTTGGACATTCAATAAAAAACTGAACAAAGAGGGTGTTAAAATATTTGAGTGTAGCAGCATTTATAAATATCATCTATAAAACAAGTAGTTTTAATACCTCAGAAGTGTGTAATACTGAAAGTCTAGTGTGCTTCTGGGAAAGGTTATACATACTAACAAAAAAGCCAAAATCGTTGAGACAATTACATGAAAAAATAAAGGCAAGAATAACTCTGGATGTGGGGTATCTGGTGGCAAAATGAAATAGACACAGTGATACACTGTCATATTTAGCGTGCTCAGTATGAAGAAGTCTTAGTAAGGGATTATTTTTCAAGATAAAATTCTGCTTGGGGTAGAAGCATTTTCATTCCTGGCCAATAAGAAGAATTGTGCTTGTAAATGGTGTTTCTCTTCAGTTATTTGTGTTCCAGCTTTGCTGGGACATGGAAGTCATGCTCAGAAAGCCCTTGTGGTGCACTCTGCAAATAAATCAAACCCAGGAGTTCTGATTCAGGAGACTTGTCATTTAAGACAAGCATATGTGTGGCATGTTAGGCAGAGATCTTTCCAGCCTACTCCTTTTAGTAAGATTTTTAATGGACATTATGGGGAAAAAGAACTTGCAATGCAGCAGGACAGTATTTTGGCAGTTGGCCGTGCAGAGCTTTCCCCAAGTGGCACAGGAAGGTGTCTGAATTTTGCATTTTCAGATGGGGCATACTAAAATAACAAAGAGCTCATACACAATGCAAAATTGATTCTTTCTGTATTACAGATTTTTAAGCTGTTTGAAGTATGGGCATTTTGAAAATGGAGGCAGGGAAGGAAATCACATCCCTCTGTCTTTGCATTAGAGAAACTAAAAAAAAGGCAAACTTTTTAACCAGTACCAATGAGCCTTTCTTTCACTTTGTTCAAGTTTGGGGAAAATTGTCAATGGGAGGTCTGTGCAAAGGATGGCTCCTGATTGAAATACGCATATCCTAAGTTCTGTAAGTATTTCAAGCTCTTACAGATACAGTGAGCTGAACTCCCTGCTTGTATTGGCCTGGGAGATGTAACGAGATGAGAAGGGGGGAAAAAAAGCAAAGGATTCCATGCTGCATCTTGGATTCCTCTCTTGTAATATTTTGCGCTTTTGAAGGGTGTGACCTTTAAATCATATGAAGCAAACCTTGTCTTTGTGTGCAGAGAGAGAAGAAAAAAAAAGAGATTAAATGGTGCTAAGTATGTTAACTTCTTTTTATGTGTTTATTTTCCTTAGACCTCAGTACTGAAGAGAAGTTAAGACGCTTGCAGGAAGAAAAGCTTTGTAAAATCTGTATGGCTAAAGATGTATCAGTTGTCTTCATTCCCTGTGGTCACTTAGTTACCTGTA
The DNA here is from genome assembly GCA_035583155.1 of Acropternis orthonyx. Lineage (NCBI taxonomy): Eukaryota > Metazoa > Chordata > Aves > Passeriformes > Rhinocryptidae > Acropternis > Acropternis orthonyx. The sequence goes on from JAWWEU010000138.1 coordinate 10,629,651, forward strand.
AGGAATGTGCTCAAGTACTTAGTGAATGCCCTCTGTGTCGTACAGATATTATGAAAAAACAGGAAATTTTTATGTACTAGTGAAATACATGGCACCAGGGATGCAAATGTTTCCTGCTCTATTGCTTTAAATATGTGTAATGTAATGTTAAAAATGCAGTTAATTCCAGGATGTAACCATATGGCAGTATTTAGATTTTTCTGCTGTTAAAACTCTACACATGTTTTAACACTTCAAATCATTTTTCTTAAGTGAATTTTTTTATATGTAAAAAGCAATATTAAAAGGCAAATATGTAAATTTTGTAACTTCAGTTCAAAGACCTGATTTGGGAAAGCCCAATGATGCAAACCTTCACGTGATCATTCCTTCACTTTGGTACAACTGAAATTTATGCAAATCAGTTGTATAAAGAGTTTGTCCCTGTATAAAATTTGTAAGTTAATTTAATATATTTATTGTATACATGTATATTATAGTTGAGATTTTAACGTCCTTCAAATGTTATATAAGATTGAAAATATTGTCTTATTTCTGCAACTTTGGCTGTGACATAATTCAGAGAATACACATAATTCTGATGCTGCATTACTTCACCTTATGTTTACTTCTGCTACTTTGTAAGTTTGTCTGTTTTGATATATGTCTATTTTTTCTGGTTTAGATGTATAAACTGGCTCCAGTAAACTGAAGTTTTAGCCATCTGTTTTTCATAAAGATTCCTCTGTATATAAAGATTAATTAAATTGATTTTTGAGAAATGGAGATTTTATGTACCTTGTGCCCTTTATGAGACGAATGGGCAAGTTAAGGACTATTCTAATGAGAGTCACTTTAAAATACTCAAACTTTTTCTTACTGGACTGAGCATCCATTTCCAATTTTAAAAAGTATCACAGCTTTGTATTTAAGTACAGCTGTTTTATGATCACTCATTAATTATGTGACTTCCTTATTTTGTGGAGTACTAGTATGTTCTGTGTATGTATTTTTGAGTTCTGCACACTAAGAGATTTAGAATATATAGAATATACAGAATATAGTTTTTCATGAAGGAAGTTTTAAATCAAATACACAGAAATTTAATATCTACCTTTTCTATTTTTTTAAATCTGTACTGTATAATGTAATGAATATGTAAAATAAAGTGCAACCCAGCTGTTCCTTGATCAGTGTATTTGATTCTCACATGTAAAAAAAAATTGAGGGCTGCTTTCTGTTGGTTTTTTGTTTTATAACTGTTATTAATGTAACCACAGTGTTAGTAAGAATAACAAATAGATTTTAATTTGAGAGGAAATAAAATCTACTGTTTGTTTAAATTAAAGTTGGTTAATAATAAAACTCTAATACATTAATTTTGCTAATTTTTTTCTGATAGAATTTTGTCATACAAATAGATGATGACTAGAAATTCACACAGATTTCAGCACAGGTGTTTTATTTTACCTCCTTATGCCTTTTGAAGCGTTTAGTGTTTCAGGTAAGTCATGCATACAGTGATTTTTCAGGACAGCTGTCGACTGTCAGTTCTGAGACTGGTCCCTAGCACCCATTTTTACTTGCAGGGAGGGTTTTCTGTGCTCTTCGTGGGAATTAGAGAGGGTTGTTCACCCATTAGCTGGTGTATCTTGCCTGAAATAGCTTTTTAGTTAAGGTTGCAAACTGTGTTATGCTGACTTGCTTAAGCAGATGGTTGGTTACCTAACCTTGTCCTGAGTCATGTGAGAGTCTGTTTGGATCAGCTGGCAAGACTTGGCACGAGGCTCAGTAAAGTCCTGGCTGGGAAAGAGATTGACCAAATTTTACTTTAACTGTTACAAAACTAAATCCTGGTAAGGGGATGATTTGGGGTGTAAATACAGTGTGTAAACTGGCTGGGAAAACTGAGAAGTAGGTCACAAATAGAACCTTCTAAATTGAAATGGAGGGCAAACACATTGTCCAACTAATATGGAAGCAGAGCATAAATGCTTCACATTAAAGCTTGTTAAGTTTTAAAAGATATGCTTCTGTATTTTTATAAACATATCCCTTACTGCAGCTCCTTTCATTAATATTATAAAAGGTACAGCTATATAGCAATTCAAATTATCACTTAGGGATATTAAAGGGTTAAAAGCCTGTTAGTGAGATGACAACTGCCCTGTAGGTTTAGGGTTTAAAAAAAAATACAATCAGAGTTCTATTCAGACCAAATGGGAAAAAATAATTAACATAGTCATCAAATGCTGACAGCTTGAATTAGGAACACTTTTTTTTAAATTACTTTGATTTTCAGTATCTTAAAGAACTAGAGAAGAAATTCCATGGCCACTGACACTGAGCTGAGTGTTTCAAGAGACAGAAAAGAAGAATGCAAATCCATGGAGTGGAAGCACAGGGGCTTTGGAAAGCAGCAGGACAAAACTGCCTTGGGAGTTGAGTTTTACAAGAGTTACCTGGGACCTATGCAATACATTCAGGTATCAGCATTCAGTAACTTTCTTCTAGTGGCTTCTGTGTAAAATCTTTCTTCCATTTTATTTGTAGCAGCAGAACTATTTGCTGCTCTGGATACATGGGAGATTTATGAGGGTTTTCAGTAACCCTTCCTGGAAGTGTGTTATTTGGAAAGCATGGAAAGTAGGTGCCTCATTTAGAAACAGAAGGCTAAAACAAGGAAAACCCAGACAATCAATGGTTTTGTTACACATGTAGCTTTTTCTCACTGCCTTGAAACCTAGGGCCTGAAACATAAGCCTGACTTACTCCGCTGGTTTGCATCTCTACAGATAAGTAGCTGTCTGGCCTTACTTGTTTTGAGGCTTGATCCAAAGCTCATTGCACAAATAAAATTTTTTAGATTAGTACAGCTTGGGTTTTGGTTTTGTTTTTTTGTTTGTTTTTTTTCATTGTTGTGTTTTTGTGGGGCTTTTTTGTTTTGTTTTTTAATTAGAGTATTTAAACATTTCTTTTAGCACTGCCTGGTTAGTTTCCATGGCAGTTCTCCAGTGTTTACTTTTGTTAGCTGTATGTGCAGTCTGAAGTGACAGGACAACTTTTCAAAGCACTGTTGTTAAGGCATGAGTTTTAAAGTTACCTCTTACGTTTGTTTTTATTGAAATTAACAAAAATGTAATAATAGCGGGTGGTTGGACTTGAGCTGTAACTGTGTTGGGGGTTAACACAGGCACTTGGTCACCGTGTTGGTGTGAAATGCCAAGTTGAAGGGTTGTACACTGGGATGGAACCTTACACGGGGCAGTGACCTTTGCTGCCACAGTATTCAGTAGCTACCTGGAAGAGAACCTGCTCTGCCTCTCAAGGTGTGCAGGTTCAAGCATACCATGTGTAGGGCCTACCCGAGGGGGAGGTCAGCGCTTCCTAGTGCAGAGTAGGAGCTGGAGCTTTTTCTGGCTTTCACAATGTTTCTCTGCAGTGGTGAGTGTGTGAGCAGTTGAGTTGTTACATGCTGTTCTTGTTACCCTCTGCTTTGTGCACTGATGACTCCCGCCGGGCAAGGCCAGATGCCAAAGAGTGGGCAAAGAGAAGCACTCCAGTGCTGCCCCTGAGGCTTTTCTGTGCCAGTCTTGTGCAGACCAGCTGGATTGGCCTCAGCTCTTGAACCTGACTCATGAACAGTGCTGGTCCTCTTCTCCATAGGGTCAGATAGGAGAGCCAGTCTAGCAACATTGCCTTAATTCCTCACAGAACTGAAGTATGAGTGAATATTCTCCCTCTTACCATTTGTTCTGTGGTGTTCATGTGTTAAGTTTTACTGAGTAGCTTGAAAACTTGATAAAGAAAATCTTTCCTCCCATGTGCCCCTGAAATGGCTTTCCACTGACTCAGGTTGAAGTCCCTTCCCATCTTTGTGAATGCCACTGTGTTGCTTTGAGAGATCTACTGATGCTGCTGTACAGCAATTAGTGTGCTGTAATTACAATGTGGCTTTCTGTGAGGAGGCAAATGACCTGTGGTAATAAACAACATGTGCTGAAATTCAAATTTTAATTTTTTCTTAACCAGGAATTCCTATTAAGTGATATTGACATCAACATTATAGTAAAACTACAGGTGTTAACTCAGAGAACATGGCTCTATGACTAACTTACCAAAAAACTTTCTTTTCCCTAAGACAGGAGAGAAGACAGTATATATTCAGCATAAGTGGCTTGGATAAACAAAACCCCAAGGAAAATCTGGGGCAAAATGGTATTAATTATGTTGTCAGTATATCATATTTCAAGGCGAGTGAAAACTACTTGGTTGCTTTTGGATACTTATTAATTTATAGTTTTATAGCCTGGATAGCTATTGATGTTGGCTGAGATAAATTGCTTGATAAGTAAGAGTTATTGCAAATGTATTGAGAGAAACTTGAATTAGGTTTTGCTCACAGATTGAAAAATGGTGCTTATTATCAAAAAATGAAAAACACATTTGCAGAGTCCCACTGTGAAAGTATCTAGAAGAATCATTACAATAATTGCTGAAAAGCCAGGTATAGTATAAATGCATATGGTCACCTGCGAATTTTGGAGAGGGATTTAATCTAACCTTCGAAGATTAACAAGACAGCATTTAAATTTATTCATGTTATGTCTTTTTTGATCTTATGAAGTTAGATCTTGCTGTAAAACTCTTGACACAATTTCTCCTACGTAACTTAATTTTGCAGTGTACGATAAGAGTAATCACTTAATCCAAATAGTTAATCTTCTGAATACAAGCTTTTCAAAAGTGCATGTCAAGCCACAGTCATCTCTTCCTTTTAACTCTTGTGTAACAGAGAGAAGCTTCTGAATCCAGGATTGATTTTGCCTCCCTGTCCTGCATAAATAACTCCTGTGATGTTACTGGAGTCAGTATGGGAGCTCTGACAGGAAGGCTACAAACCACCAGAAAAAAACCTGTGGCTTCAAATGGGTGTTTTGCAAAATAGATATACCAAAAATAACAATTTGACTCCTATCTCTGCATCACAATTTAGCACTTTTATAACTTTATTAGCAGTTGTTGTAAAGGCTTAATTGGCAATTCCAAGTTTCTTTTAGGAAGATCTATGTTCCAGGTTGGAAGCTTCACCTCTGCTGGGCTCACAGCTGGAACCAGAGGTACAGGGAATGGAGAAATGGGAACACCCTGGGGGAGTGGGGTTGGGAATCGCTGTCCTCAGCATTTATGGTGAACATCCCAGGTGTGCCCTTTGCCACAGAGGTGGAAACACTTTGGTTACAGCTGCTGGCACTGAGGCTTTGCAGGACTGCTGCTCTCACTCTAAAGGAAGTTACAGTCTGAAAGAAGTATTTTTATCTTAACGGTTTTGAACATCTGTGCAAGCCACCAAGATGTCATAAATTGTTGTAGTCCTTGCTGCTTGTTATGCATTGTGCCACTTACAAAAACTCTTAATCACAGCTAATGACAACATCACACTTTGCTGTGCTTTCACATTCCACTGAGCCAGAGCTGAGGGAGCAGAAATGGCCTTGAGCCCCAGACACAACTGGCAGTATGGGGGACTTATAAGAAACACAGTCTGAAAGGAACCTTGAAGTTGGTTGATGGTGAAATCTAAACCAAAGGAAACCATGTAAGGGACATAGATTTAGAACCTTGGGAATGTGGTAGGTCAGCCATATGAGTTTATTATCTGGAAGAGTAATCTCTTCCTTGACCTTATTTGTCAGTAACAACCCCCCATTGCCTATACTTCTCCTTTAACCCTCTAAGTTCCAGCCTCAGTAGTTTGTGGGGAAAAGACCAAGATACACCATCCACTGTCATCATACAAACCTTGTGTTTGCCTTCACACACAGAGGAGAGCTATCCCATGCATTTGATGGAGGATTTTCTTCAAAGCTTAAACATAAATGTATTTGATTTTGTTGTTTTGTTTTGTTCTATGATCTTGGGCAGAGGTTGAGCTGTATAACAATGTTTCTGTCTTAGTTCCACTTTTAACTTCACCTAGCCACAGGCCAGCCTCCTTCCTTGCCTTTTCAGGCAACCCCTGGCTCCATGTCAGAGGCTCAGGAGCGCTGAAGCCTTAGAAATCTGACCAGCTGAGAACTGTTTTCTGTTCCTGATGGATGAGACACCCTTACACATCCAGAGTATGATGGTTTTTAGCTGTTGCTCAGCTAAAGCTGCTTCCCCTGTTCAGTGCTAGTTGTTGCTGTTTGGCCTGCTTCACCTTATTTCACTTCATGGCAGCTTCTCACCCCAGCCCTTTTTCTGTCACATAAGCTGTTCTCTGCTGCCTTTACCCATGCCCTGTCACTTATTCAGCTTACCCAGTTTGAAACATGTTTTTCTGGTTCCTCTGCGTCCTCCTCAGACTTTGTCACTGATGCTGTCATAGTGCCTGACTCATAAAATGGTCCTTGACTCATGATCCCTCTGCCTGGACTTCAGCTGCAGGACACCAGTATGACTTGCCTGTGTCTTTAGAAACTTCCCTGCATCTGGAAACTGGAGCAGATTGTGTCCTGGATCCAAGAGAGGTGGCCTGAATGGTAACTCTTGTCCCTGTACACAGGGTGAGGTGATGTCTCAAGTGAAAGCGACTCCTCCTGACTAAAGAGAAGAAGGGCTGTTCATTATTTCCTACCCAAAACTGGTGTGACCTTTACACAGTTTGGTGATGGAACTTTAAAACATGACTAAGATTTTTATCTCTAAGAATGAGACATAGCAAGAACACCTCACCCACACAGGGGAATGAGCACAGGTCTTTGGGCAAGGAGTGCCACAGAGGACTGAATAAAGAGGCTGCTAATGCAATTAGCAGAAGGGCATCTGTGACTTACTGGGGTTCTGTTCATTTCTAGAGCTGATAATGAAGGGGAGTTAAAAATTCCTTTTTAGTGGTACAGGACAAACCATGATTCTGTGCTCCTTTACAGGTCCGAGAATCAAAGAAAAATCAGACATGATTTAAGTGTTCTGGAAAGACCTGGAGAGAAATAGGGGCACATAAAGGGAGACTTATGTAAAAGGCAAAAGGAAGAAATTATTCACAGAGCAGGGAAAGGCCTAAGGAGCTACTGATCTGCAATCTCTCTCCTGCAAATTATGGGAAAGTAACCCATTTTTTGGTTTTTATTTTTGTTTCTTATGTAATAGCTCATCTTCAAAAGGATTTAGAACAGATTTCCCTAGAGTGACTAAGCCAGTTTCAAAAAACTGGGAAAAAAAATCTGACTGGAAAGACTGCTTTTTCCCTCTGTACCCAACTTAACAGATAAAAATATGGCTGTGGCTTATTCAATACAGGCCATCAAAGTTACCGTCTCACCTTGGAAGGAATCCAGTATACAAATTCTGGTTTGTTTTCCAATTATCACAAGCAAAGTTGGGGGGAAAAAAAAAAGTAAGGGATTGTGAGTGTTGTTGCTTTTTTAAAAATGTTGTTTTGTTGTTTTGGTTGGTTTTTGGTTTTTTTTTTAATAATAGAAAAGAGGAAACAGAACTGCAGAGGGGGTTCCTATTTTGCTGTCCTCAAAGAAAAGGAAGCAGCATGAGCATGAATCTCCTGCCTTGAAGAATGAATCAGCCATCTGGCAGCTTGGGTTTATTCTGATCTCTAGTGTTGAACCTTTGGCCATTAATTCAGACATGGAATTGGTATCTGACCTCTCCTTGCTCAATTTCCTAACTGTGTGACTGATCATGAAACTCTCTTTGGATCAAGCACAGTCAAGGTGCCTGTGGTAAACTCTTTGTTAAATGAGCTCTGAATTGGGCTCAATATCAGAAATGGTGGACTTTGAAGCTCTTAAAGAGTAGCTTTTATGAAAAAGGTGAACATAGTCCTGTAGAATACTTTCTCCCAGTTTTCCACAGAAGTTATTTTCTATCAGATATAAATCCTTTCTGGGCAGGTCAGAATTTTAAATATATCTATTTCCTTACCGTGCTTTGATAGCACTTATTTTTCTTTTACATTTTTCATTGTATTGGAAAGGATGCTAGAGTGCTAAAACTATACAGAAACTTCGGGATGTTCTTTGTTTTTTTTCACAAAGTCTGAACAGATGGTAGAAGCCCATTCTGAAATTGTTAGCTTAGAAAGAAGTGGTGTGCTCGCAGAGGAACTGCTTTTCATCTTGCCTTCCCTGCTGTACCAACTGGAAGGCTCAGTCCCAGAGGCATGATCAGTTCACGGGGAAACTGCAGCAGTTAGGCTCTTTGGAGAGCCACTTTGGTCCTCCATCACAGAGCCAGTTTGGTCCCCCTTAAGGTGAGGAATCCTTGCAGGACACAGCTGACTTAAGAAATTCTTGTCTTCTGATCACTGGAGCAGAGCAGAAACGTTCCTGGCCTCGCATGAGCGCACGGCACCTTCAGTTGTGCTGACTGAATTGCTACTGTAGCTGTACTCTAAACAGAGTCTGAGAAATGATCCTGGTTTGGGGAGGGTGAAGTTAAACCAGTCCCTTAGAAAACAAATGTCCCTACCCCTCCTTCTCTGATGAGGCAACAGTTTTGCTAAGACAACAGCCGGGCAAACAGCTGAATGAAACAACTGGGAGGGAGGAAATGAACTGGAGAGTGCAAAATCCTCTTAGGCAGGCTCCGCGACCAGAGGTTTGTAACATGCCTGTGCACCTGGAGTCTGGTCTCCAGAGTGTTTCCATGTTTTGTCACAAGTTTAAAAACGCAAATTTTGCCGTGTTGAGTCAGGACACACAGAAGTGTTATGGATCTGGGCTTCCAAAGCCTGAGTCAGCTTAGGAAAGGGGCTGAACTCTCTACCATGGTATTGTCAGCACTTGCACACTAATTCCTTCAAAAACACACCTGTGTCACGTTTTCTTCTGTTAAAGTAATTTGCCTAAAAACTCTCAGCTGTGAGCTCAAGTGTGAACCACAGTGATTTTAGAATAGACCAAATATCTGACACACATGCTGTGCATGGATTTCATGCACAGCTGACTGGAGCTGCCTCAGTGTTGTGCTCCTGCCAGCTCCCGCAGTAAACTGCCATAATCTTCCAAAGTTTTGGATTGCAGTTGTAATATGAGTCAGCCCTATTGTATCTCAAGCAGAAGACACATTACTGGAATTCTGTGTGCAAGCAAAATGTTGTAGTTTATTTTCATGGAAAAGTTGTCTTATCTGGCAGCTGTGAGAAGGTGACTTTGTACAAGGAAGGCACAAATGGATCCAGCTCCTTTCTGTCTATTTCTAAGTGTCATTTTACAACCATACATATCATGTTTAAGGCTTACTTGAGGTTTGGTTGTTTTGCTGTTGTTTTTTTTTTTTTTTAATTCACATTTTTTATACAATTTCCAGACAGACATTATGAGATGCACATTCAAGATCAGCAGCAGCACCTGTAGTTGTAACTGAAACCATAAACATAGTTGTATGACTAGGCATTCAAGATACTATTTAAATGGAAAGGAAACCTCTCTACTTATTTTTTTATCCCCCACAACCTTGACAGGAGTGCAAAACCATTTTCAAATGTGATTTCAAGCTATATAATGTATTTTTGTAGGCCTATGTCATGGACCAACTGACAGATTGTACCTAGAATTCCTAGGTAACATCAATTTCTATTAAACACTCCTTATCTGATCACAGTTGCCATTGTAAGCCTTATTTGGGGATGCCTCCTGTTAGTTTTGAAAAGATTGGAACTGGTGGATATTCTTATGTCCTGCTTTTGTTAAGCAGGTGAGTAGAGTAACTCAATTTAGTGCCTGCTCAGCTATGCTAACGCTCTCCCAAAAAATTTAAAGTAGATAAACACAAGAGGATGATTAGAGACTAATTATCAGGGCAAAACTATTATTGTGCTGACTTATCTAAATATAAGCTTACGTGCAACTATTCAGCATGAGTAATGTGCTTAACATTACACAATAGAGTGAAAAAACCGCATGTGCCACAGACTGTACATCGAGTTTCTTTAAGAATTCCGTACTGCTTGGATGGATTGCTTCAGGTTCCTGAGAATCTCCCTGCAGAAGGGAAAAAATGAATCGCAGAGTCTGGGAGCGAACGCTCATGTAAGCCGGGAACACTCTTGGTGACGGGCAGAGGGAGAACACGTTGCAGCAGGGCGCTGCTGCCCCGGGACCCGCCCGGTGCCGGGACAGGGACTCCCGTCCGTGCGGGCAGCGCCGCCTTCGCTTCCCGCCGCACGCGGCCTCGCCGGATCCCTGTGGACCGGCCCAGCTTCCCCTCGGCACAACGATTATTCCCCCCCGCCCCAGCGCTGCAATGCCCGCGGGCCTACACGCGGCTGCCGTGTCGCGGCGCCCGCTCCTTTTTAGGCCGTGCCGTGTCTCGATCCTCCGGATCGCGATCCCCATCGCGATCCCGCCCCGGCTCCCGCCCCGCGCATGCGCCGCGCGTTGTTTACCGGGCCGGTGGCGGCGGCGCGGCGCGCGGCCGGCAGGTGTCGCCCCGCGCCCAGGAGAGCGGGCCCCGCCGCGCGGCCGCCAGGTGGCGCCTGCGCCCTCCATTCGCCCGCGAGCCGCCGAGCAGCGAACACCCCAAACAATCCCCAGCGCCGCCGCCAAATTAAATAACCCCAGCCCGCCCGCGCCCCGCGGCCCCTCCGCGCCCCACAGCCCGGCACCGGCCGGCACGGGCGCGCAGCCGGCGAGCCGCGCCGGGGACGCGGGAGCGGGAGCCGCGAGCCGGGGCCTTCCTCGCTGCCTACGCCGACACTGTGCAAGGTAAGTTAGAAAATGGCGGCGAAGCTTCTGGAAGTTTGGCGGGGGCACTCGGGCTGGCGGTGCGCGGCGGCGGGGCGAGGCCGGGCCGGGCCCCGCGGCGGGCAGAGGCCGGGCCGGGGCGCCAGGCCGGCTGGCCGCGGGCTCTGCGCGCAGCCAAGATGGAGGACGCGGGGCCGAGCCGCGAAAACACTCCAGCCCCCCGCCTCCCCACCCCCCGGGCCCGGCGCGCCGCGGCGGGGAGGGGGCGGCGAGCGGAGCGCGGCCGAGGGAGCGAGAGGGCGCCGAAAGCGGCCCCCCTGCCCGCCCGGGGCCCCCTTCCTCCTTCCCAGAGCCGGCCGCGGGCAGGCCGGGCCCGGCGCTCGGCGAGCTAAAATGGAGAACCGCCTTCTCCTCCTCCTCCTCCCCCCTTCTGCCGAGCCGAACAGGGGCTGCCGGCAAGATGGAGGACTCGGGCATTGTGTGCGTGGGGTGTGTGTGTGGGCGAGCCGGGCCGGGCCGGGCGGCGAGGGGAAGGGGGTCGGGGGCAGCGCCGGGCCGCGCACAGAAAATGGTGGGGCGGCTGCCGCTGCCCCGGGCCGAGTGCCGGGGAGGCCGCGGCGGGAGAGGGGGCTCGCACCCCTGACAGCGCCCGCCCGGCCCCCTGCCCCCCGGCTCCCCGCTGCCCAGCAGCAGAGTTCTTCCTGCCAGCCCGCCCCTGGTGCCCTGCCCGCCTAGGGAAGTGCCGCGGGATCGGGGTTCCTCTCCTCCGTCTCTCTTCCCCGCGCTGGGGCAACTCCGGCCGCCTTCCCGGTGACTGGGCTGGCGGGACCGGGGCTCCCCCGGCCCGAGTGCGGGCGTGGGGACTGACCGGCGCCTTCCCCCCCGCCTCCCTTCGCTATGACCTCCGCCCCGGCGCCCCGCTCGGGGAAGGCCTTTGTGGGGCGAGTTTTCCCCTCCGAGTGACTTTGGCCGAGCTCCTCGGCGGCTGCCCGCGAAGAGGAAGAGTTGTGGCAGTTTCCGTTCAGCTTCCTTTATTTTTTTTTTTAAATTTATTTATTTATTTTTTTTTTGTAAAGAAAGGGTGCTTGCCAACTTGTGCTGGGGACGCCCGATGCCGGGAGCCGCGTGTTGCTGGAACCCCGCTGGGCTCTCGCCGGCCCCGGTGGGGGAGGGGGGGGAGGAGGAGGAAGGGGAATGCTTCTTACTGGGGGGTTTTGGCGCCACTTTTGTTTTAGATAGTGCTCCTCTGCCCCCTCCTCCGCGGCACGCGCTGAACTGAGCTGAACCCTGCCCAGGTAGGAGGCGAGAGCTTTCCTGGTGTTTCTCTTTTCTGGGCGCTTATTCTCTCTACACGGATTAAAAATCTATATATGTAGTTGTTGCTGCGGTTAGGGACGGAGGGTCAGGGGAGCGACCGGCCGCAGATGGCTGGGCTGGGCGGCCCTATTTTTCGGGCATTCCTCTCCCTGGGCTGGGCGTGCTGGCCTGGGGGGCCCGCAGCGCTGCCTCCATGCCTTCCTCTGCCCTGGCAGCGTTGTATAATCCGTCTGGCCCGTGCATATCCGGGACCCACCGACCTAATTTTTTTATTTTTTTTTCCTCCCCCCGGGATAGCGGGGGCGGAGGCGCTCGGGTCCCTCTTTCTCTGCTTTTATTTATTTATTGTACTGCCCTGGCTCGGCTCTCGCTGCTGTTGTCTTCCCACGGGATGCGGTGTTCGGAGCTAACACAAAGTTTCCCTCACCGGCGAGTCCGGTGTTCTAGTTACCGGGGGAGGGGGTTTGGTGGTGGTGTGGGTTTTTTTTTTCGTTTTTTT
>JAWWEU010000138.1:10642189-10686499 GCA_035583155.1 Acropternis orthonyx
TTTTTTTTCCTTCTTTCTTTTTTTTTTTTTTTGTTTTTTTTTTTGTTTGTTTGTTTGGTTGGGTTTTTTTCAATTACTTTTTGGCAGCCCTTCCCGTGCGCTCCCCGGGGCCACACCCCGGCCTGCCCGATCTCCCGAGGCGCCTCTCCCGCCGGTGTGACCCCGCGGGGCCGGGGCGGGCGCCTGTGGCGGGGCCGGGGCGGGTGCCGAAGTGCGTCACGGCGGCCCCGCCGGGCCTGCTTCGCTCCGCCGCGCCCGGGCCCGCCCGCCGCCCATTGGCCGCCGCCGCCGCGCGGGAGGCAGCCGCTTCCGCCGCCCCTGCACCCGCACCGCGGGGAGCGCGCCCGCCGCTGCCCCGGCCCCCGCACCCCGCGTGGCCGCGTCCCGGCGCTGCCGGCAGGGAGCGGGGGGAAAACGCCTTTTAGATCGCTTCCCTCCGAGCCGTTGTGCGGGCGCTTTAGCACTCTCCGGGAGTTTTGTTGAATCTTGTTCTAAATGACCGGGAACGAGAGTTCCTGGCGTTTCGTACGGCGAGGTGTTCTCCAGGCGTAGGTCTCGCTGTTAACTCTTGGCGGTTCAGTCTCGGTTTGTGATTGATCGCTTCGTTCTCGTTTGTAGTACTTGACCATTTGAAACAACTTTTCCCCCTTTTCGTATTCTCTTTTTCCTTAAATCAGTTATTTATTATTACTCATGGAGTGTTTACCCGGTTTTGAATTGTCCCAAGACTTGCAAAATACCCATGTGCAGGCTGGCTGGTTATGTGCAGGTAAATAAATACCACGAGTGGTTGTGCAATTGACAGTCATTAATATCTGTTATCTTGATATCACTTGCTCGTTATCCTCAATTCATAATTTGTGGATAAATCTTGGTGGTGATCTGTCACAGACTCGAAATACCACAGATCTGGTATGGGCCTCTTAAGTGGGTAACACAGTTTCTTTTCCCTTATAGCCATGATAACAGTTTCATTACTAAATAAAACATGGTGTGCAAAGACAGCTGCCATGCTCTTAGCATAAACCTGCATCTGTTTGCTGCTGAAAGAGCTGGAGGTGAATGGGATGGAATCCCCACACTGTTCTGATTAAGTAAACAAAGACTAAGAAAGCTTCAAAGTTGTACAAAGGAGAAAAACATCAATTGAATCACATTTCTACCTGATAGATCTTGCTCTGTTAACTGATGGGGCTTATGTTGGTCCTTCTTGCCTAAACCAGTGATATTTTGCAGTGTTGTCTCCAGGTGGACTTTGTGCAATCTGAGACAAACCCCTTAATTTTTGTTGCTGTTGTTTATATTAAGGTAGCTGTGGCAAACCCAAGGTTGGTCGTTGTATAAGCTTAAATTCAGACAAACAAAACCAGGCGTAGAACTGGTGGTAGAGGCTTTATGTTTGCTAGCACTCAGATAATTCCCAAATTATGTACGTGGGCCAGAGTTCTGGTTTTGGAGCTTTTTCATGCATTTACAGTTTCAGGGAGATAATGCTGAGTAAAGTCAATAAGCAGTGTAAGGGTTTGTGAGATTTATATTTAAGAAGTTCAATTAAAATTCATGTCCAGCTCTTCTCTTTTAGATATAAAGTCTTGATGTTTTGCAACTGAAAGCTGAAATTGGTTTGAGTGAGTTGGCTCAAATCAAGGATTCTGTGGTATTTTAATGTATTTTAAAAAATTGAGTTCTATGAAATGACAAAAAATTGGTAGGTTCATAGATTATTAAGATACTTTAAAAATGCATTATATTACTTGAATAGCATCCATTTTTAAAATAGGAGTGTTCAATTAGCTGGCTGTTAATATAACTCAAATTCCATAAATGTATCACATTCTGGCTTTATGTGTTCAAGTCTTTAAATGTGCGGAATGAAATAATTTCCACTTGCAAGGATTGTAAATAGAATTGTCAGTTAAATACTCTCTAGTTTTATTTTGTTTCAGTGTAACTTACCAACAGCAACTGAATTCTTTAAAAAAAGTAATGTAGACAGCTTCTCTTGAATATTACATGCTATTGCAGTCTCCTGTAGAAAATAGCTGCAGGCAACAAACCACTTGAAAGTTTGTGCTCTAGGTGGTGGGAGCAACCGTGTTAGACTTGGTTAAGTCATGAAATGATGTTGGCAAATCAGAGCTTTATGAACTTTTTAAAATTAGATTTCTCTTTGTCACTTATGGCTCAAATTTAAAATGATTCAAGAGTCCTTGTTTGTCATGTTCATTTGTTGTATTACTGTCTCAGTTGTTTTGCTGCTGGCAAATAGAGATTAAGTTTTCTGAAACTTGTGAGCCAGCAGAAACAGGTTGTATGTTTTACAGAAACCTGAAATACTTTTGTTGCTTATTTTCACCAAATGAATCCCCAAAAGTAAGCAAGTATTTCTCTGCTGGCTACTTGTACTTGTTGGTTGTGTTAGTGGAATGCTGTGCTTTGTCAGAAGAGGTTTTGAACTCGGTGATCTCTGCCTACAGTGTAGCCATTTCATCTCTGATTAGTTTGAAAACTTAGGAGAATATTGTAGGTGTGAATTTCCAAAATGGTTCCGTTGGGTTTTGGTGGTGGGTGTTGTTTGTTTGCATTTTTTTAAAATTATTTTCATATATTTTTTATTGTGCATAATTAAGAAAACATACTGTAAAAAGGAATGTGATGTCAGTTGTGTCTCTATCATCGAGATGCGAGAATTTCCAAGAGCTTCATCTGCTTCAGTAGTTGTTTTGTCATGAAAAGAAGTGATTGATAGCAGCCATCAACATACCAGTTTAATACTTTCAAAGCTCTGCTCACTTTCTCAGCATCACTTAAAACATTAACATTCTTAACACCGCATCTTCCTTATATGAGGATCATTGACAAATCGAAAGAGAGAATGAAGTGATAACTTAGTCCTTGGGAAACTGAGGTGAGCAGGGAATTGGAGTTTTAGGTTCGAAAATACAAAGCTTGTACACAGCAAATCCATGGAGGAATGGAAAGAGCTCTTTTCCATGTGCATGACCATAGCTTAAATGGTGGTATACAAGCTTATTGCTGTGGTTTAGATTCAACGCCATCCAGTGTTTTAGATAAACACCCCTTTTAAACTCAAAGGGTAAGTAAAAATGGGAATTCTTCATGGCCCTAATGCTCTTCTGTCCGTAGCACAGGCAGGTGGTGTGGGTTGCCCTGGGCCTCCATCCGCCTCCTGCCCCTTCTGCCCTGTTGACTGCGCGCAGAGGTGGCACCGGCCGGGGCTGCAGCCGGTTGACCGCCCCGGTGCCGTGCCCGCGGGGCCGGCCCGGGCCGGGGTGCAGCGGCCGGCCCCGGTCCGCAGGGGGCGCCCCGGCGGCGGGGCCGCGGCTCGGCGGGCGGGGGCGCCGGGAGAGGGGCTGAGGCTAAGGGGAGGGGAGGCAGCGCCCTCCGGAGCCTTTGCCGTGGCACGGCTGCCTCACCGAGACTCCTGTGCTGGCGTTGGTGCCTTCTCAAAGACGGCTTGGAGGAGTAAGCCAGTTAAACTCTTGCACCATTCGGTGAACAAGTTTCATGTTTGAAGATTAGTGCAGTGACTACAGCTGGCTTTTTATATTGGAGAAAAAAGTCTGCTTTCAGAAAGTTCTGTCTGTGTGGTTTAAGGGTAAGCCTTGAAGTCTGATGTGACTTTTGATAAGGTCAGGTATTTGCTTATGAGTACTATAGTGAAAACTTTTGAGAGTTGGAGATGAAAAATGTAGTTTTAATAGTATGTTGTTTTAACTAGAATTTATTTTCTTTAGATGTTCTCATCTTGCAGTTCATAAAAATCTGGTAAAGTTGGATTTATTTTTTTTTTTTTTTTTTGTATGGGTGTAAATACAAAGTATGGAAACCTCTGAAGGTGACCCTCATTTAGATCATCACAGACAGTAATAGGGCTAGTGCTGACTTGTTGAGAAGCTTGAGGGGCTGTTACCTGACTGGCATCTGTCTTGAGATGTTTCACTGCTCAGGTATCAGCACAGAAACTGTCTTCTTTTTTCTTGATCCTCTCAGTTTGATGGGTGGGATCACTAAGACTAGGCCAGAATCTTAAATTCGGTGGGTTATGCCATTGCGTTATTTCACAGAATACTTTATCAGTTTTTAGTATCTCTGTCTTTCCAAGTGTTGTATTGTTAAAATTTCATATGAGATCTTAGGTAGAGAAGAAGGGAAGTGAGATGTTTCTTTCATCTCTCAAACATTTCGTGAGATCTGGCAGCCAATTTTGGGGATAGGAACGTGGGAAAATTTGATCCCCCAGGGTACCCTCTTGGCTTTTATGTGGCGGTTGGTTTTTCCTAGCCTTTACTGCCTACAAACTTGAATGGAGAAGCACAGGCAGTCTGTTTTTAAACTTCTTTATGCCAATTTGGGTCAGAAATGAAGGACAAATGCAGGACTACATTCATATGCAGCTACCTCTTGCCGTACTGTGGCTTCAGAGGGAAATGAAGTTAGCTGTCAGATAGCTGCTTTGTCCAGGTACGTGCTTTATTTTTGTCTATTCTGTACATTTTATTTTTTTTTTGATTGTGTAGCTGGCTATGATTTTCCACTTTGAAGGGCTTATTTTTGCAAAGGAATATGATCAGAATGAGTAGATGTAAGAAGATTGGCATGTGTGGCAGCATAGATTGTGATCTGTGATTGAGAAGTTAATCACAATACCTACCCAAAAAAGTATCGGAGAACATGTGTTGGTTTCTTTAGTGGTGGTTTTTTTTGTAGGTAGGTGAATGGTTTATTTTCTTATGGCTCTGAATCTAATGGCATATTAGTCCTGCCCTTACACAAGCTTTTAAGCATTTGACTTTATGCATTTACTTTTTGCATTTTTATTTCAGTGAAGGTTTGTCATTGGATTAAAGCAAGTGAATATGTGTGACATTACAAGTCAGTTTGTTTTCTACAGCAGATTCTGGTAGTGCTTCTGTGTGGCTCTAAAGAAGAAAGTATTTTTGCATGTGTTTGCATTGTTGAAGAGTTGATAGAGCAAGCTGATGACCTTTGCTCCTATTCTGAAAAAGGTCTCAAATGCTGCCTCTTGCCATGTAATGGGTATCTCTGTAGCTGTCTAAATTGGTAAGTAGCTATATTTCAAATCTCAGGGTTTTCTATTAACAAAATAATGAAATCAAATGTACTGACATTTTATAGAACACAAAACATTTCCAAAACTACTGACCATTTTAAAAAGGAGCAACAAACCTTAAGTATCCATGTTTTACTTAGCTGGGATTGTGTTCCAAAATTGACTTGGATTTGCTACCAAGGTTTGGTGAAATGTTCCTCAGCTTCTGGCCAGTGAGTGAGAGAGTTTTGGGTGATCTGCATGTCACCTGACCATACCTGCAGGCTCTCCCCAGGTTTCTCCCTTCTCCAATGGTGCCCCACTTGTCTGGCATACACACTTGTCTGATACTGCCTGAGAAGGTGTGTGATGTAGTGCACATGGTCATGTAGCAAACAGGGCTCAATGCAGTTATTTCCGTGTTGCTTAGTGCATGTGATCTGCCTAAAAAGAGATGGGTGTTTTTCATTTGGAGGTAGCATTGCAGTTCTTGGTAATGGCTGAATTGCAGGTTTTACTTAGTAAAGGATTCAGCCTGAGTTTTAAGACCTTCCTTGCAGCACCATATCTGGAAAAAAACAAATGGACTGACTTTGTTTACAGATAAAAATAAGCCATTCGAGATAAGGTTTTTTAGTCTTTCATGCTATTATTACCTGTTACTTCTTTAGGTAAAACTCTTGGTTCATCCCATAAGAAGGCTCATCTTTGTAAATTGGGACCATATCAAGTCTTAGCAGATAATAAGCAAGTAATATAATTGGCTGATTTTTTTTTTTTTTTTGACAGAGTGTAATCTTCAAGCAGGGACAGTTCATTATAAGGAGAGTTTATATGGAGTAGGAGGGTGAATAATGAAGATCTGTACTTTTTCACGTGTTACTTTTATTATTTTGCTGTGGGCAATTGAATATGTATACTGAAGTTACAACCCCACCTAGTCTAAGTAGTATATGTCCGGAACACAGATTTGTAATTCATGTGTGCATTTGAGGTGTCTGGTTTTTAGTTTGAAGATTACTTTTTCTGACATGAGTCCTGGAATAAGATGGTTTTTGTAATCTTGGATCTAGTGCCTAACTTTATTCGTGTAATAAGGCGGTGCATCCTGACCACTGACCATTTCACTTCTGATTTTCTTAGAAACAGAGACCTGATTAATTACGATTCTTTTTTTTTTCCCAAGAGAGGAAATTGGGAAGACTTGATCAAGACTTCCTTTTTCAAGACAAGAATGACCAGTGGCTGCAGTCTACATATCACATGGCAGAGCTGTGCTTGCAGCAGAGAAACAGGAGAGAATTGTTACGGACTATAATATCTTGATTTAGTGTAAAGAATACAACTTAAATGTATTTGAAAAGGAAAGATTATCATATGAATAATTTAAGAGTAATAACATAAGAATTTGTAAAATTTTGTTATTTTGTACTGTTTTGGGATGGGAGCTATATTTTTACAAGAAAGTTCCAGTTTGTTGTGTGGCCATATACTATTTTATTTTTACTGTTTTTTGTATACCTGTTTGAACAACTGTATCCAAAATACTTTATTTTTAGCCTCACATAAAATAAAACTTTGCATTATGAATGCACAGTTGCTTCCTAGAAGTGATGCCACAATGAAAATATTAGTTGTGTTCTTGGTCGCAAAACTGTAAAGGTGGGAAAGGCCCCTTGGAGGTCTGGTCCAACCTTCTTCTTGAATCTTGTCCAGTAAGGCCAAGAATTTGTCCAGTCAAGTTTCGAATGTCTCAGAGGATGGAGTTTTTGCAATCTCTCTGGCAACCCTATTACACTGTTCTTATTGGAAGGGCCTTTTTTATTTCAGGTCTTAAAGTTACCTTGAATTCCTGTGAAGATTCATGCCTTTCCAGTATATGTTTAGAAAGTATTGCTTGATGATGGAGACTTGGGAATGTTCTGGTTTAGAGCTGGTGATGTGTTGGGTTTTTTTGTTTGTTTGGCTGGTGGGGTTTTTTGTTTGTTTTTGTTGGTTTGTTTGTTTGTTTTTTATTGGGAGTTTTTGAAAAAGAGCAAGGTGAATGGCTTTTTGGTGCTTATGTTTCTCTTCGCTCTGGTTGCATGTGCTGCTGCTATCCTTTTGCTGCTGTCCGTGCTCAAGTTTCACTACTGTGCCTATGACAGTCTTGCAAATAAAGCTTCCTTTCTTGAGCATTTACCTGTTCACTTAAGTGTCATTCATACACTAATCAAAATGATTCTTCTTGCAGTTTTCATGTTTAAGCAGTGATATTTTTATTCCTTCTCATAAGTATTTTTTCTAGGAATCTACAGTTCATTTGAAACTATGGTAACCAGAAAGGAAAGCTGCACAAGTATCTCTCTCGGATCTGTGGTATAGGTCTGTTATTACTTGCCTAATAAACAATTGGCTAAAGAAAAGGTGAAGGTGTCCTTTGCATGTTGTTTTACCAAACATAGAAGTGGTTTATTAAGGCAAATACTTGCATGACAGTGGAAAATGTTTGGGTGTTTTACCCCACTGAATTAATTTTTTGTCTCCAATTTTTGTTCATGCTCCTCTGTTTTATTGTGTGTGCTTCCATTTGAATTGCTTTGATAAACTGCATTTTCAAAACTGCTAGATATTTAGTAATTAATTTTTAGAAATATTTATCAATTAAAAAGTACTGCTGGTGCAGTGATGCATGTGTGCTATATTGCCGCTCTGCTGTGAAACACAACAGATTCTCTACGCAGACAACCTGTGGCTTGACAGTTGAAACGTAATCAGAAAAATCAGCCTTTAGGCATTTTATTTCTCTTGCTGCATTGCATCGTCTTAGTTATACTGCTCAATTTCTTTTCAGCAATGCAGTGGTTTTATGAAAGTTAATAAACTTGCGTACTTAGAGTATGTTTGTACCTCAGAGCAGTAGTTGCTGCTAAGCAAAAATTTTCAAAGGTGACAAGACACGGATTGTATACATCAGTATAATGTAAAAATAACAAATTGTTAGACAATTTCAATAGCATTGGATAGAAGAACATACCGAAAGTTCCCCTCTTCTTATGCAGTAGGTCACTCATTAAGATTCTTTGTATTCACCCCCAAATGCAGTAACAATCTCTGTAAAATTGAATTCTCAAGGGGTTTCCTTTCTGTGCCAAGGGGCTATAAACTATGCAAAGTATACCTTGCATTCAAAACTGGTTAGGGAAGTTTTGTTTACAAGAGAGTATTTATGCATTCTTTCATAATCCTACAAATAGGCTTAGTCTTCCCCTATCTCCAGTGAAGAGAAGCATGGAAAAATTCTAATGGTTCTTTTGGATGCAAGATTGAGTTGATGCTCTTGAGAGCTTGGGGATTTAAGAAACTTAAGAAATTTTTCAGTTCCTTTACAATAGGCACTATTTGTTAATATATAAGGAGTTAAGTGTACTGGGAGATGAAATAGGACTACCAGGATGAAGGAAAATATAGCCAGGAAGATGGGAAAGGTAGGAAAGTGTAAGAATACGTTGATGCTTACTGGAGCCATTTAAAAGTATACTGTGTGCCCAGTTGTATCACCTTCACATTATGTCTGTCCTGGAATATGTTGAGGTACATTAGATGTATAAGTATCTATAAGTAACTGGTTTAATGTAAAAATGTAATATGGGAATACATGGTCCTGTCAGATGTGGAAGGTGCAGATGTTTGTCTAGAATGTTTAATTTTTTAATACCGGAGGGAAGAAGGCAAGCTAGCAATCCACTGAAAATGTAAAGTTGTTTTTTCAGTGAGGGTAGTTGGTGGGGATACTAGTTGCTTAACTGATGTGAAAGAACAGAAATTGGGCAGTTTTGTAACTGGAAATAGTTCTTGAACATAACTCCCATGTGCAGAGTTTCCTCCCTTATTTGTAGGGTTCTTCCTTCCATATTTGTTCACTTCAAGCTGTTGAAGATGAACCTTCCTATGTCAGGACCAGTTCCATAGGTAGCTGCTGCTGCTAGCGTGGTCCTGTCTCTGTGTCCTGACTACATGTTCTGTTGTTTCCCTTGGGCCTGTGTTTTCTGCCCACTTGCACCTCACAGGTAACCTGATTTAAAGAGAAGAGCAGTTTTCTGTGGGTTAATTCCTTGTGGAGTTGAATAGGGTGCTGCTTCTGTATGGAAGAGGGTACGGGAACTTTTGACCAGTGAGAATACAGAAGTGTTCAGTCTTTCAGTAGTTGAAGTGTTGTATCAGTTCCCTGGTCCAACAGTAGTGACAATGCTTTCTGTAATGTAGGACCAGGAAAAGAAAACTTTATTCCTGCTGTCATCTACTATTTTTCTACCTGGTCTTACTCATACAAACCATTAGGGTGATATGCCAGTTCCCAAAGTGGTCTTCTGATCTCTATAGTGATCTCCATATTTTTTTGTTTGTTTCGGGTTTTTTTGTTTGGTTGGTGGGTGTTGTGTGTGTTTTGTTTTTTTTTTTTCGCCCCTGAAATGTTACAAAGGCTGTCATAGATCAATTAGAGCTCCACAAGGAAATGCAGGACTGTGGTTGATTTGCATTAATTTATGCAGGCAGGAAGATCATGTACATTTTTCTTTGGTTTCAGTCTGTGTGCTGGTTAGAAGTTGTACAGGTGTTACTGGAAATAAGATGGAAGGGATAAAAGAAGATTTTGGGAACAGTTATAGAGGAGATTTCTCCCCTCAAGACTTTCTTCCAGCCTTGGCATGGTTAATCAGATGCTGTTGTCAAAATCCTGCTAGACCTCCTCCTTCAGCTGGATGCTTCCCAGCCTGTTGTGGTTAGATCTTACTATGAGCCTTTGCACTCTTGTGTTTTCTGTGGTTTATGGAAGCTGCAGTGCCAGTTCTGTGCATGAGGTCTGGCTTCGGCCTGTTTACAGAATGTGGACCATCATATGCAATGATCTGAAGTCCCATCCCTCCTGGCTTCTGAGATTTTTGGGACAGGCTGAGGTCTCATCTCTGGGAGTACCTGATAATTAAATCAGTCATACCCTCTTTTAATCTCATAAAATATTGTCTTTCAGAGATACTGAGAAATGCCTGAACATGTCACATGCCTCTCCTCTTGGCCTGACTTTGGTCTCAGTTCAGACCATTTTGTTTTCTTCCATTCTTGGGAGAAAGCTTGCTGAGTATTTTTTACAGTGCGGAATCCTAGCTAAGAAGATGCTGGTTTCCTTTATGTGTTTGTGAAGAGCTTTACTGTTGATTGATCAGAAACTATGACACTGTGATTCACTGCTTAATTCCTCGCCATTTTAGAATTTAGATGTGGGGAGACTAGTCAGCTCTAGGCAGAACTGTGATTTGTTGAAAGTAAATTTCAATGTGAAAAATCAAACTGACAGCTGTGGGCTGTGATTTTGCTTTGTGAAGTTGTAGTCAGAGGTATTAGACAACAGGCAAGCCACATTTACAAGATTTTTTTGAGTTCTCTAGATCATTTTAGATTGTACAGAGGGGTATAGAGATGTGGGTTGTTCAGTATGCATTTATAAAAGCCATGTTGGAGCAGGAGTTTCTTTTTTGGTGTTGAATTTGTAGAAGGGAGTGGGCATTGGTTCTCCCCAGTTTTGCAGGTGCTCCTTAGAAGGACTGTTGTGAATTTAGCTGCAATTGCCTGAGCTCTGTTTCTCCTTACTGCTGTTGAAATGTTTCTGTGGGACTTCCCTGCTTGGAAGCATGCCAAAATGAGTGTGTGGGAAGACTTAATACTTGCTACTTACATAGCATTTTGTATGTTCAAAGTCTTCTGCAAATATTAACTAATCTTTATTTAGCATTTGTGCCCAATTTCTGTCAGTATAAATCAGTAACAGCCAGTTATGACCCCTACTTTTTTTGATGTCAAAAGAACAAAATGCTGTAACTAGTATAGTAAGAATAATCTTTATCATCTTATTAAAATACCAGGTTTTGTCACTCTGCAATTTTGGCTTCGTGTGGTGTAGGAAAAAGTTATGAATAGAGCTTAGTACTACTCTTCAGGAGGTCTGTGTGTTGTACGATGCTGACTGCTGGAAGGAATGGCATTGCATTCATTTTGTGTGTGGTATTTCAAGCTTTTCTGTGCTAGTTTTTGTTTCTGTGATACTAAGGTTTATTTCTTTCCAGTCTGGGGAGCTCTAGCATATTTATAACAAGTAATGCTGTGAGAATAATATTCAATCTGAGCTTGCTTCTTAAGAACTGTCATTCATCTTAAAATGTAGTATTAAGTTGAAAAATTATTGTAATTGCTTACAGTCTACCTGTACTAAAAAGTTACCAAGGTTTACTCTACTTGTGTTCTAGCATTATAAATGCCTGATTTTACTTAACTGATACTTAATAAATGTAACTATGTTAAATTCATTGGTCTGTTCGTGTTTTAGGTATGGTAGGGTTCTTGCAACACTAAAACTCAAGTAGCTGTGTATGTTTGTATTAGGATCCCGTACTCTGAAAATTACTACTATGTTGGTTTTTGTCAGTGCAGGTGATCAACTGTAAATGACTAATGTGTGGTATAGAAGTATTTTGCAGCAACAAAATAATTGGTCTGATGGTAATGTATAGTGTCTCTATAGTTTTCAGAATTGTGACAAGAAAATTCTATTAGTCTGTGAGTTTAAATTGTCAATTTTAATGCATGTTAAAAGCTGACTGTTAGTTTCAGAGACAAAAAGTCTAGAAGAAAGTCTAATCTTTTATGTTGCTGCATTTTGTCTTTGACCAAAAAGTTCACCAATTTTGTTATGTATTATAATTTACTGTTGATTTTTAGTTAATGAGGTTTTGAGTTTTAGTTAATGAGGACTTTCAAAATTTGTTTTAAAGTTCAGTAGGCTTAGAATTTAAATGGCTCTGGGACTTTAAACCTTCACTAAGTGTCTAAAATGTAGATTTTTGAGAAAAGTAGCATTGTACAAAAATGGAAAGTGTATATAGGTATCCCAGATATAGGCCTATTGTTCTAAGAATTCTTCTGATCTTAGCTAAAATGGACAAAAACTGTATTTCCATTTGATTATCATTTGATGAAACCTTAGTCTAAACAACTTCAGTATGAATGCAAACCCAAAATTTTTTAATTTGTTTTCTGGTAATAACATGAATTGTGGAAGCCACACAAATCAATGAAGAAAATTATTAGAAATAGAACTAGTTCTCGTTGTGTACTCTTGGATTTTTAAACTACTCAATGGTGAGTGCTGTCTGTGACTGTAAAAACCTAGTCCTGGCTTTATATGGAGTAATTGTAGATTCTAATCATGTCTGATGTGTTGAAGAAACATTGTAGTAGTAATGGATTACAGAACCTAAATGAGACCACTCTTCACTGTACTTGGTAAAATGAGCTAGTGGTTCACTTTCCTACAGGGATTTAACATCTTTCTATTTCTGTCACATCTCTGCTGCTTTCACTGCCATTTTATATAGGCTTTAGGTGAAGGTGATCAACTATTGGCTTGTCAGAACATTTATTCAGACATCACAAACCAGAGTGAGTTACGAATTTTCATTACTGTTGGAAAACCAGCATGTGAGGCCAGGCTTTTATGTTTCATAGCTAGCTAGATGGCACTTGGTAGTGGTATTTGGGTGCTGTACTAAGTATGGGTCATAGTGCCATAGTCAGAGAGGGCACCAGTGTGTGGCAACTCGTAAAGCAGTTGTAGCCTATCAAAACAGTATGGACATCCCTTTTTTGGCATAATTTGACAGTTGATCGTGTCTGCCGTGGTGTCTGACTGATGTTGGAAAGAGCTGTTTTGCACCAGCCACAGGACTCTTTTGTTGAGACAGCTCAGCTTACTAAAGTGTTGGAAAGCTAATTCATTCAAAAAGAAATTAATAGACTGTTGCTCAACAAAGGGTCTGACAAGTGCCCTTGACTAAGAGATATGGCCAGAAGTAAATGCAAGGAGAAGGGAAGAGTAGGATTGTTCTTTCTCCAGTAGCAACCCATCTATTTTATTGTATTATCAAACTACTATGGTTATTATTTGTAATTTCATTCATTATTTAGCAAAAAAGAGGATAGATACAGTTAATGCAATCTGTTCAAAAAATGTGCTTTTAGTTGATAATTGAAAGGAACAATATAATAAAATTTGAAATTACTAGAACATGGACAGGTTGTTGCTATTGCACAGCTTCCTTTTTTACAGTTAAATGATGAGAGGGTATAGAAAAGGCAAAGATGATGAAATGAGGAAGTAGAAATGGTCGAAATGCTTAAATTTTAGAACGAATTTTGTATAATGTATGCCTAGCATGCTTTATATTCTAGGTATTCAATAATAGTGGTATAAAGCTTTTAAACTGTGGGAGAGCATGATGGTTTTAAATGTATATGCAATTTTTAGGATTTGGTAGTTTCTGCACAAAGGACTTACTGACATTTAGAATTAAAGGATATGTGTTGCAGGTCATACCTTGGACTTGTGTATTACAGTATTGTAGAACATAGTCTAGCGTCTTAGAAACATGGGATATCTGTTCTCAGGCTGCTAAAATTTTGCCATATTGTTACTTCTATTTAAGTGGAGCCACTAATCTGGGAAAAGATTATGCTCCAAATAAAATGGAAGAAGATTCTTCATGTTTTTCAGGGAACACATAAATGACTGAATCAGCTACAGAAGTTGAACAGTATAAGTTGCGTATTGCTATAAAAACACTGCTATTTTGGGCATCATACAAAAAATTATTACACTGGTCACATTCTGAAACAGTATCTTGTAGCAAATCAGAAGTTAATATTTTATGGTAATAAACAATAAGAAAGAAGTACTATTGGCATGCAAAAAAAAGTTGCTTGAAAAATATATTTCACCAGTGTTCACCACTAGATCTTCAAATCTTGAGAGCTTGAAGCGGTATGTTCTGTGCATGTCTTCTTCCCCTTTGTCTTCATTCTTGATATTCTCCCTCCCTCCCTCCCAAAGCATAAAATTCAACTGGTGCTGGGTAAAGGAAGAGCTTCTGTTGTCTGTAATACTGCTTTGAGTATTGCTTCAGATAGTTAATAAGTTTATAATTTACAAAACATTCATATTTTGTGCCCAGCTTTTGTGAATGAGGGCTGGCAGCACTCTTGAGTGTCAAAAAATCAAAAATGCCACAGCTGTATGTTAGGAAGTTGCTGACTTTGCCTGTTTGTGAAGTCAACCTGTAATTCTCAAGCAGATTTAATGATTTAATCTTCTGTCCAGGGCTGATGTGGCATTATGTGTTAATGCTGAATTATTAGAAATGTAGTTATGGGCCTCTTTCTAAGGTATGTCAAGATTCCTTGACTATGTGATCGGGGCCTGCTTTGACCACATATTAACACCTGTGGTATCACTGGCAAAGGACTCGTGGGTGTGCTTCTGTGTCTTGTTGGCACAGAAGGCAGATGTTTATGCAGAAACCTGAATGATGGTGTGATTTAGGTATCATGCTGCAGTTTTTGACTGTCCTGTAAATAACACGTTGCTGTGCTTAGACTCTTTCCCTGGTAGCTGAGTTTTTGAATAAGGTGGTTATTTGTTCTGAAAATGCCGTGCAGTTGTTTGGTTGGACTCTGTATGGTGGCACTATAGGTGGGGATACCTGCTGGTGTGTATTATCTGCCTGTATTGCTTTATGGGGTGCAGAATTAAATTCATAAGTTATGTTATCGCTAAAGTTTCTAATTACTGTGAAGTATTACTGGAATACTGAATTTCTCTTCATTGAGAGCTTAATTAAAGACACAAGATACTGCAGAAAAGTCTACTAATTTTGCTTAATAAAGACTAAATTATATGATGTATAAATACTGTCCATTTCATAATGGCTGAATATTAATCTTCTGATTCTAATTGGGTAGCAGTTGCCTTCCTGAAGTAGTTCTTCAACCACGCCGTTTTCATTTGTTTCCTCCTGCTCCCTCATTCCTGCCCCCAGACACTTAGATTTATGAATAGCATGTCTTTTAACAGTGTTAACTCCTCTGTCTTTTGGAATTCTCTGAAAGACATGGTAGTGCTTCCTTATTTAATTGCATTAAGAAATATTTTTCTTGCATTGATGTTTGGTAATTTATCTTGTGAGGTAAATGGTCTTTGGCATAGCAAGTAGGAACAGGGGAGTTGTCAGTAATGGAGATGTAGGCTAATGGATCCACCTCAACAACTACCACTGACAAGGCATGGGAAACTCCATCAGGACATTTTGAAAAAGTCGGCTAAACTACAGAAAGTCTAAGGGATGCCTGGGCCTTTAGGAACCTGTTCATAGCTATGGAAGTAAACTTGATCAGTTAGTGCCAGTTATGGCAAAAGGCTGGAAAGGGAGAAAAATTATTTCCCCTGGTTTTCTGATTCTTTTTTTCTGGTTTTCACTAACAATTATTTAGCTAGATATGCAGTTTCCCGTGCTGTTATTACAAAGGCACTTTTAAATTATGTTTTTAAAAATACATTGTTAAACTTCTGTAGCTATGCTTACCTGTAAGACTGTGAAGTCGCACAATCTGATTAGTCATAAACTCAAGTTCATAAAGCAGTTCTTGAACTAAAATTTCATTTTGCTCTTGTAGGTATTGATGGACAGGATAAAAACCATATATTTTTCCACTGTCTCAGGAAAGGTTTCCACGTTAGATTGGTCAACTTTAATTAAAATTATTAATTACTTTGAAGTGAGAAGTACAATATTGTACTTTTGAATACACACTTCTAAGAAATTTTCTGGTAATAACATTCTCCTTTTTTAAATGCAGACTGCTTCTAATCTAACTTGGGCGTGCAATAATGTATGCTACATAAACTGGGCTGTGAAAACCCAAACTTAGAAAAGTGATTGTTCAAGGCTTTGAATAAATGAGCAAGCAGGTGGACTGCTGAGCTCTTGAAGGAAGTGGAGTTTTAGGGTTAAGTCAGACAAGAGCTGTAGCTCCTGCAGAGCTAAGGAAAGAATTTAAAAAGGTGTGAGCTTCGGTGGTCTTGCTGTTTGGTTTAGGTAGTTTTAGTGGTAGGAATTTGAAACTGGGATGAGCTATAATGATTCAGTTATTCTTTAGAGCAGGTTGAGTGCAGTGGATGGTCATCCAGTTCCTTAGTCTTTGGCCAACCATGTTTAACTTTGTGTGGCTGGATACAGTATACCCTGCTTAAAGGTCTGTTTTTAAAACTTGTATTCTCCTAAAAATCCTCTAATTTCTTGTCAGTAGCATTTATACTATGTTAGTGTCCAGTTGTGGGGGGAAAAATGGTATACATTTGAGTTCTTAATGTTTTTTCACATAACTAAAGCACATGAGATTCAAGAGGTAGCCACTAGAAGAATGTTTTGAATTCCACAGTATTTTTAACAACTTAATGGCTTAAATTAAAAAAGAAAATTTTTCTCATCTTAACACCATTGGTTGAGAACATCGTGGCTTTTTCAGGGAACAATACAAGCTTGCTTTGTCTGAAGGGTAACTGTTAGGTTAATAGCTTGTTTTAAGGATTAAGTTTATATAGTTAAAAGGCTGCCTTTGAAAAAAATAAACAATGGTTACATATTTGCAAATATTTGTGGGGGACAATATTTTTAAATATGTAAACATTCTCCAAATGGATTTCTCTGAACATCATTCTTGTAGCATCAGAACCATTGATGAATCAGCTGATGAGTTATTGCCTGTCTTTGTACTTTGCCCGTACGCCATGTGCTTGTAGGATTTTTAGTTTGGAAATTGCAGAAACCTTCCAAAAGTTTGTAGTAATTGTCACAGGTTAAAGTGAGATTAAAAAAAAATAAATTGTAAAAATGCATAGTCATGATTTCCTTTGGCCAGTAAGGGATGTGGGGAGCCTGTGCTGCAGGGATGGATAGATAGAGACGCAAGTGTGAGTGCTGTCTGTATTGTATGTTAATGCTCAAGAAGGCTTTGAAGAACTAGATTCCATCTGTTACAGTGTCCTTTTTCCTGCTCCCCCCATGAAAATACAGCACTGAAGCAGCCATAGGAGAAAATTTGTCTACTATAAAATGTCTGAGGGAAGACAAGATGAATACTTTTTATTCCAGGTTTGCAGTTTTCTTTGGGCTTTGTGTGTTCATCATTATTTCTGGTTTCAAACTGTTTCATTGGAAAAGAGGTAACCTGTGCCTGGTGTCACGTATAAAAGTTTGTGAAAGGGTTTATTTTAAATGACTTGGAAGTTGATAAATAATCTTTTCAATCTTTCTTAAAATGCTACTTTTAACAAGTGATTTTATGTTTGTATTGAAACTACTCAAATATCAATATTTCCTGTGCAAGATGAGAGTTTTGCCTGTTGTGTCTTAACAAAGGTTTTTAGTAGTACATTCTCTTTACTCATAACAAAATCCACGTGCATCCCTCTTTTCATGGGATAGAGGGGAGTAGAATGCTGTGGTAGTGCTTGATATTTATGGCTTTGTACTGCTAAGGTTAACCAAGTCGTGTGGCCTTTCACTTTTTTCCTCTCCCTGGCAGTGGGGGCGGATTGTTACCTGCCTGTGCACAGGTGTTATTGATGCTGCTTTAATTGACCATAAGCAGTTTCTGGAGAACATCTTGAAGACATACTGTTTCCTTGGGGATTTATTGCATTTGCGACATCACATCTCTGATCCTGCTGCTTACAGAATGTGATTATCAGCCATTAGGACTGAATATTTAAACATGGTCACTGTATAGTGTTTCCCTCCTCCTCATTTCTGATTTCTATTGTGCTCTCCATTAAGGATCTGTCCAGTGTGTTTAGTTTTGTGGACTTCCATGCACTGTGATGTTTTTCCTCTACTCATTGTTTCAGTATGAGTTCTGTCTAGTTCTTAGTCTTGCTGTCAGAAATGTTGATAGATTTTTACAAACTGAATTTTTATACAAAATGTATTTTCTTCATTTTCCTAGGAAAGATAAAAGTTATATACTTTTTTCCTACTGATCAGTCAGTATCTAGGTGCTTTATATCATTTCTCCTGCATTCAGCCTTGTGTGCTCCAGAAAACTGAAAAATCACATTCAAAATTTTTGGGTTTTGCCATCGTGTTGCCCAGGTGAAAACTACTAACAAGCAGCGTGTCATATTGCACATTAGAGACCGTGTGAGGTAGAAAACATCAAATAGTATTTCAGCCAGTATATTTTAAATAGTTTTTATTTGTTTGATTTTGTTTGTTCCAGCACACACCTGTATGGTCATACTTTGCTTACTGTGCTGGAGATGGACATGTTCTAAACCATGTGAATTATTAATAAATAATAAAACCAACATTCAGTCTGTTATTTTAATGCAAATTTTGGGAATGGTAAGTGTTAAAACTTCTATTTGTTCATTTAGTTTCAGGATAAGAAGTCGTCATAGTGTGTGAACCTTGATGTGTTAATTGGTGAGGGTTGTGGTTTAAATTGGCAGTTGGGGCACTTCTTTGTCTTCTCTCCCTTGCAAATATTAGCTGCCATTTTGAACAAGAATGTTGTTTTGATTGAAGGGGAAACATTTAATAGCATCATTTTATGCTAGTGCTTGAGGGTTATAAATATTGCAGTCCAGCAAATACTTGAAGATTTCTTGAACTGGAAATTGCTGCGTATGTTCAAGGTTTTGCCTGTTCCAAGGTTTTGCCTTGTCTGTGAAGTGAATTGCTTGATGAGTACTTCATTTTCTTCAGGGTTATTGGAGGAAGTGAAAATACTTTGATATCTGCTTCTGGAAATAGTGCTGGATAATTGTCTTTTTCTCTGCAAATGGATGTTTTCCCTCCTATTAAGGCCCTTGATTCTGGGGAAAGTCAGGTGAAGATATGTTGATATTGCTAAAATTCTCAGTTTATACTCTCCAGTGTTTCATGTATCAGTTGAAACAACTTTATTTTTCTGCATTAAATGTTCTTTTGGGGGGCTTGAGGGGACTAACTGTTACTGCAATTCTAAAATGTGCACATTCAGGTTAGGCTGTAATGCAGAATTAAATATAGAAACACTGTAATGTAAAGAATGATTAAACCTTCATTGCTGTAGAATGTATCTTGGTAGTCTGTAATCACCATACAGTTAATAACATCATTATATGGTCTGATAGAGAATGGCATACAGTTATTTTGCTTGGGAAGAAGAGATGTGTGTTTGTATATGCTACAGAGAAACTTGAGGGTATTCTGTTAGGCCTAAACAGGCAAGATGTCCTTTGTGGATTGGCTTTTTTGGTAGTCCTTATAAAATGCCAGAATTATTTCCTTAATCATGTCCTAGATGTTAAGAGCTTTATGCATTTCTTTGTGAGAAAGCTGTGTGAACTACAGTTCTGATGGAATACTATTCTTTTGTATCATGAGTGTGAAAAGGCTTACATAGAGCTTGTCACTGGTAGTATGTTTACTGTGTATGAATTCAGTACTAAGACTTGATACCTAACTTTTAACGTTTACTATGGTTTCTTATTTTTATTAATATATATGGATCTTAATAGGAGTTAATTGCCTTGGAGACCTGTGCAGAGCTCTGTAAATTGAGTGATATCTCCAGTTTTTGCTAAAGCTTTTTTAATTTCTCAGATGGCATTTGTGTGTTGTGATTTTATTTTGCTGTTGAACAGCTGTGACTTTGCCATTCTTGTGCTTTAGTCCTTGGAATGCTCCAGCTGTGTTCTTGGAACTTTTCTTACCACATAAGTTAAGTTCAGGAGTACCTAATTACTTGTTCTGTGGGCTGTCATCCGTCTTCTCTGACCCTTTGAAGGGTTCGGTGCTGCGGCCTGGCTCCCTCTCTGCTGGGCTGCTGGTCTTACCTTTGTTCCTTCCCTGCAGCCAAGACTTGCAGAAAAGGAATTTTACTAGTTTGTGGCCTAGCAAGTGCATTATGCTCTGATCAGCTGCAAGAACTGCTAACATACCTTTCTGGTGGTTTTTCTTTTCTGCCTTGTTTTCTTAGTGGACTGTGTGTAATACCAGGATCTGTGGTTCTAGAGTAGTTTTTACGCTTAGCATATAAAACCTTAAGTTAATTCACATAGTAATAAAATTTATGTTCTGTAATTAATTTTTTTGGCAGGCATCTGTTTCACAGTAATGAATTGGTAGCAGTTCCTAAAATGTCTGTTGACTGTCTAGAGAATTGTAGGAAAGCTGGCATTTAAAAATGTTTCTCATAACTGAAAGAAGTGGGCAGCTTTATATTAACCCATCTTTTCTCAGAAGAAATTCAAAAACTTTCAACTGAAATCTATATATGTACATTTAAAAAACCAGTGAATTGTTTTTCTCTCTGCCTCTGAATTTAAAGGGTAGTTACTTTCCCTTAATCTCAAAAACACCCTTAAAATAAAAAATCATGTGCTAAGGATAGAGATATACTTATGTTTCTTAAAAATGCATAAAATACCCCAATCCTAACCAAACAAAAATCTCAATTTGTCATTGCGTTATCTATTATTACTATTGTCTCCAGCTCTTAACAGCAGTTGAAAACTGTGGCTCTGATTGCAGGTTCATTTTAGGTTGCTTGCAAGACTAAATTCGTAGCATTTAATGATCTAGGATTTTCGTACCCTAGGGCAAGATTATAGTAAGTGGAGGTCAAGCTGAACAACCGCCAGACCTGATTTACACTTGGATAAAAATGTTCTTGTCTAACAATTAGATTGAATGTTATTACCTCTTTCCCGAACTTGTGCTGAAAATTGTTTTATATTGTTTCAAGACCAAGGCAGTCTGGTGCCAAAAAAAGCATCCTCTGAATGGAATATTAGTCTCACCTTTTGAGTTTATGGAATGACAGGAGGATCAGGTATATGTATCAGTGGCCTCGGCATGCGTATTGTGGAGGGATTATAGGAGGCTTACTGGAAGTAGAACATTTTTTTTAATACATAAACTCATCTTAATGTGATGTCCATGTGAAAGCAACAGTCAGTGATACTGAAATAGGGAGAAGAAGAAAGTCTTGGAAAGACGTAGCTCCTTTGATTATTGACATTTGAGTGTGCTGAGTGTGTTTCAGTAGGATTGGTGTAGTTACTTCAAATCAGTTGATTGACTGGTTACTGATGTTTGCCACCTGTGTAACAGATCATGACCAAAACAGTGAGAATTTTTTAATACATAATACATGTTAGGTGAGCAATTAAACTGTACTCTGAAACACTAAAAGTAATTACACTTAGTTATATGTGGGCAAACTGAAGGAAAGATGGTAAATATATTTCAGTCGACCATTGTGTTACTGTAATTAAGCATTATTTGTAGCTATTTTGTCATGTGATGTTAACTTCCAGTGGCATGCCTGCATAGGAATTTATTTGGGATGAAACTACTCAAGGTATTATACTTGTAATCCTGATTAGCAGTACAACAGCATGAGAATTCTATACTGCTGATTTACTGCTAGGGCAATTCTAAACATTAAGTGACTTTATGAGTAAAAACAGAAAGTTGGCAGTTTGCATTAGTAATGTAAAGAGATTACTGTAACACAGCTTGTTGTTCATCCAGTGTTCTTATGGAATTGGTGCCTGGGGCATTAAAATGATTTGAAAAAATTTGCTACTTGATGATACTTAGGCATACTAGGTTATTTTTTTGTACAAAGGTATCTTAAACATGCATGAATCCTAATCTAGTTACCTAATTTTAAGCCTTTTCCCATAATGTATAGCCAACCCTGTGATTACAAACTGCACATAATTGTATTTTTTTAAAGTAAAGCATGATTTCAGGAGCTGTGAATTTGCTGTAAGTAGTGAAGTATTTTTCACAATCTTACCAGGTTAAGAAGTTTTTATTTGCCATAATATGTTATGATTTCATGTTAGAATCCTGAGTGGTCATCACAAACCATTGGTAAAAGTAATTTGAGAACAAAATCTGTTAGGCATAAGTAACAACAGAGTCTGCAGAGTTCAACAGAGGAGTAATAAATAATTATATAATTGATGGCTAAGTAAGTAAAAAAAAATTGCTCTAGAGTATGTATCTGGGAGAACTGAATAACTTAATATGGGGTTTTCGACAAGATTGAATATCTATTTCAGAAAATATGTGTTTAGGGAAAGTGTATTGACTTATTTCTGCATTGCATCATTGCACAACATAAAATGGAGTAGAAAGATCAAAGGAATCTGAAAGAGGTATTGCCTATTTTAGGTAATCCCTCTTCTGTCCAACTATTCAAAATACTTGGAATTATTATTTACTGAAAAATGTCAGAGAAACTAAAGTAGGACTCAAAAATTCTCTACTTGTGACAGTATGTTGTGTTCTCAGCTGCTGAGTTACCCATTTCTAATTTGAGTGTGGGGAGGTGGGGGTTATGTAGTTGGTACAAAACAGAGGAAGGGAAACCTGTGCTAAGAGTAGTTAATTACAAAACCACAGCAATTGTTGGGGAAGACATGGTGACAGATATAGCACTTGCATTCTAGCAATTCTTGTTTCAATAATTAGAGGTAATTGCAAACTGATAAAGCAAATATGATCGTGGACTGAAAACCACAAGATGATGATACAGTTCTGATAATAAATTAGAAGCCAAAACTCTAGTGACTGAAGCATTTTTCCATGCAATTTTTGGACAGCGATGGGTTTTGTTAATTGTCCTCTGGTGACTTCCACTGTGGCAGTTGACTTTTCCATCCCTCTGTCAGAGGTTACCACCCATGCCATGAAAGTCAGCAAAATGGGATTTGTCAGCTCTTCAATCCTCCCTGTTTGCAAGTTCAGAATATTAGCTTTAATTGTCACTGAAGATGAGCTGCCGTTAATAGATCTGACTGTAAGACAGAGCATATGAAATGTGAAAAATTATTCTCTCTTGGTTTTAGGGGTGTTGTGGGGAGTGTTTTAGGGGTTTTTTGTTGTTGAGTTTTCTTTCTTTTCTTTTCCTTTTTTTTTTCTTTTTTTTTGGTGGTGTTGTGGTTTTTTTTGTTCCCCCCCCCCCCTTCCCTCCCTCCAGTCGAATGGTAATATTCAGTTGCATTAAGTTCTCCTCTGGTAGCATCCTGTCCAGAATCCTAGAAAAGGGTTGTCCAGCAGTAAATGTATCTGAATTTGACACATCAAATCATGAGTTTAAACTGCTGTATGAATTAAAATATAGCAGCTGTAAATACAGGCAACACTGCAATATGATGTTATTTTAAATTTTGCGCATACTTACCAACTAACTTTTAGCAGACAGAAATGGTTTCTGATATGCCTTGTATTAAAGGAAGAGTGTAAACTATGATGGCTGAAAAATGATGCTCTCTCTGTGTTTAAGCTTGGGTAAAAACAGTAGCTTGGTTTCTTTTCTTATGCCCAAGACGGCATTTTTGTCTCAGCTGGAAGGAAGAACAAGGGGGGGGGGGGGAACCCCAAACTACCAGTATTTAGCATGTGAAACTTGTTCCATGTGCTGGAGGTGATGGGATTGGGAAGCGATTGGTACTTCCAAGTGCTGGAAGAATGCTGTGAGTTTCACGTGCCTCCAAGAGCGTGGGGCAGTTGTGAATTCAGCTCCTTGGTGCTATAGGGTACACCCCATTCCAGAATGCCTCTCTTGGAGTGGGGGAAGGGGAAGGAATCATAGCACATGTAGCTGGTTTGAGACATCTGGCACTACTGCTCTTTTTTTTGTTTTTTTTTTTTTTTTTTTCCCCTTTTAAAAAGAAAATACAGGAAAAAGAGGCTGGAAGTAACTACCTTATCTCAACAGCTTCTACTGTGTTGCTGAGCTTTTAAGTTTGATAGTTGTAGTTTTAATATTTTCAGTGTATTGAACATTGCTCAAATAAAATATTTACTACAGATTGTGATACTTGCATAATGTAAATTTTCAACAGAATATAAATTTGACTGTAGGCTATAACTGTCTTTTGAAAGACAAGGGAGCTACTACATTTGTTTACATGATGAATTTACTCAAGAGCAAACATGTAAAGGTACAGCTTTTTTGATTTTTATTTTTAGATTAAATGAAGAAACTTAAGGTTTAATTTTGGTTGATTTAACAAGCTGTACTTCTGTATTTTAGATCTGTGTGGAAGGGATGCTCCTGTGTCCCTGTGGTGCCTAAAGCACAGTATTTGAGGCACTTACAAAGGAGGATAACTTCAAAAGGACAAGTCTCACTAACCTTTGCTTCAGAATATTTTACACACATCAAGACTTGCTCAGTATTTGTCAGCTTACTTAGTAGAACAAGACTGGTGTCTAAAAAACCTAGGTTTTATGCTTTTTCTTCATGTTAGCTTTCATAAAACAGGGCTGTTTGTTACAGCTCTCCCAGTTGGCATAATTTGTTACTTGCCTCATGTAAGCAATTACAGAGTTGAAAAGTTTTATTGATTTGAATAATGCCAATATTTTTGCAATGTTCTTAGGACTATGCAAATGGCCAGGCTGCTCTCCGCTGGATGTTCAATGAATGTCAGTAGTTAAACTCTAGGTTTCTATACATGAAGCTTCAGCACCAGTCATCTCTCCCACAAAATTATTTTAAGAGAGTGCTGTTTTAGCATGAATAAAGAAAAAGGAGAGGGTCATTTTTAGACTTAGTGATGATAATACGTTTTTTTTTTTTTTTTTCATCTGGTAATGAATTCATTAATGGATTATTAGCATTCTTCGTTGTGGTTATATTCAGTTCTCTGAATTGTGTGGGGGAAAGCCATGCACATCACAACTGCTGGTGTGTATAAAATTAGTATTCTGTGCTGCAAATCTCTGAACAAATCAATTGGGATTTTAGCCCAAATGTTATGAGGGAGAACAAGAACAAAATGTTGGGTATTAAAAATGTTTAAGTTATGACTGAGGATGTATGGAGCACAGATGTTCTGAGGTTGGCGTAATTGCAGAGATAACTTTTTAATGAAAGATAACAAGCTTTTTATCTTTATTTCTTCTGTTTTAGAAGTGAAGCCAACTTTTGCATACATGAGTAGTTTGCTTGAGTTTTATTTTTTAGGGATGATTATTTAGATTGATTGTTGAAAGAGCCATAATCCACTTATGAAAGGCTTAGGTCTTAGCTGTCATACTGCTTGGTTTGGATGCGGCTCAATATTTAGTCCTTTTTTCTTAAATACTCCTTTCCATTTTGCTGGCTTAGATTTCAGTTGGGCCAGGGAAGAGTGGGTGATTGCTCTTGCTTGTTTACACACCATGGTAATGGCACCTCACTACAAATGCGGGTTTACCCCTGCTGTTGGCTGTCAGTGCAGTAGTGATCCGACCAGGAGGGTGATGAGAGCACCCTGCACTGGGTGCAGAGCAGCTGCGTTCCTGCAGGTGGCCCAAGGGAATCCCAGGCAGCGATGACCTTGCTGTAGTCTGGGGCCTGTTAGAAAAAAAAGCTGGGCTGGAGTAGCAGGAGAAAGCAGGATGGAATTGAATGAAACAGTGTTATATACCCCAAACCCACTGCCTCCTCCCGCTTCTGCCTTTTTTTTTTTTTTAGTTATTTTAGAGGTTGGTAAGACTAATACAATTTGACTCATACTGACATTCTTTTCTATTTGTTGTTGTGGTGGATTTTAGTCTTTTAGTTATTGTCTGGAATCAGTTCAACCATTTTTATGTACTGTGAAGCTTAAGCTAATAAACTGGTGAATCTCAGCAGACAAAACAGAACTGAGCTGGTCTCTCTTTGCCTTCTGATCTTGGAAGGCTTGAGATCACTCTGCAAGGGCATACAGGGGGTCTTCAAAGGACTATCCAAGGTGTGCTGATATGGGCTGATACAACCTGACTGGAAGATGTGCTTGAGAGGTTTTACTTTCCACTCATCAGTAGTTTTATTTTATGGAGTTTTTCCCTTATTTCAGCCATCTAATACTTGACTGTATCTTAGAGTAGCAGCTGAAGCTATAGCAATATGTGTTGTGTAGTCTGTCCTCCAGAATTTATAATCAAATGTAGTTGATCTTAAAAATGCCCAAACTTGTGTACACAAATCTCTAGTGACCTGGACTTTCCTAAGGAGAAAATCTATGTAGTAGGAGGGGAAGCTGTGAGGCAACTTGCAGACTCACATTGATCTGTAGAAGAACAAGAAATAGGACTTGCTAGACGGGGGGATGCCTTGCCGTTTGGAAAACTCTGCCTCTGCTGTGTGTACTGATGTCATTCATCGCTGTTGGCTGCACATTTGAACAACGCTAATTCTGCTTAAGGGTTTATGGTGTAGCAGGTTACCTGCTTGCTGTGGATAGTGTGTATGTCTTCATTCCTTGCTTTTACAAGAGCCAAAATTTTGAGGGGACGTGCAAAGTATATTTTTGAAAAATCAGTATGTGAAGGGGCATATTGATCTATTCTGTAGTTTGGAAACTTAGGCAGCTGGAAGGTGTGCTTGCCTTTCTAGTACTCCTTTTTAGACTTCAGTAGGGATATATGACTATGTGGCTTTCTTCCCCACTTTTTGCCCCATTTATTTATTTTTTTTTTAAAGTCGTGGTTGTCATCTGACCTGGCTTTTATTCTTCCTAAGAGCCTCATTTTCCACACAGTCAGACTACAACATCTGGAAGCAATCTCTTCTTTGGCAAGGAAAGATGTGACAGACACAATGAGGTATAACTTCTACTTTTGTTATCTTACCTTTGCATTTTGTAAGACACCTAAAACCAAACCGTTTTAAAGATGTATGGGAATTTCAGGTGCATTTTAGCAAAGCTCAGGAATACTGTTGGGCAGGATCATTAACAATAATATAGGTAATAATAAAATATAGGTAATAGAGGTATTTTCCCCTTTAGTAAGGGTAATAATTGCATTTATTGCACAGTTCAATAATCTTTCAATATTTTGTAATGCATGTATGAAGTGTTTTAAACCTGCATTTTACTGGACAATATAAATTGTTAGATACCAATATAAAAACCTTATAGGACTCAATCAGTAACAGTGTACTTGTATTATTTCAGAGTAGTATTTAACTTCATTAAAGATATTGATGTTATTAATGGTACTTCAATGAGCAATCCTAAGACTCTGAAGCACTGTAGCAGTCTCTTTTCCTTCCATAATAGTTGTTCCACATATTTAATAAAACCAGCAAAAGTTTAAAAAAATACTTTTAATGAGAGGGGGAATTATTTGATGGTGAAGTTGAGGGTGGCAGAGTTATTATTTCGGGGGTACAAAGGTCCTTGTGTATTATTCACTTTCCGAGTCTCTAAACTTGGTGTAAAGTTTAGATGTTTACTTTAGGTTTTAGCCTGATTGTTTTCTTATGCCATTTGTTTTTTTCTTTTTCCCTTTCACCCCCTCCCCTGCAATAAAGCCTGTTGAAGATTTTGCTTTCACAGCATTAACCTGTGAAAGCAGATTTTACTTTGTATTGGCTGTTGAGTGCATTACCTCTGGGGACATGTGTTTCTGTGTGCTTGGCTGTTCCTGGCTGGCTGGTTCAGGTTCGGGTGTGCAGCTGCTGTCAGCCGGGCTTCAGGCTGAAGGCTGGTGAGAAGTGAACGGTTATGTAGTTACAGGTGCTGTCTGCTGTATAGTGAAAATGTAGGAAATGCATGTGGAAAAGGAGTATGGAGAGTGCGTTGAGGAGACAGCTAAGACTGGGCAGGTGCCTGATGAATTCAAAGGTGGAATGTGCTGTCTCTCAGCGCCGTGTGGGTCCCAGGCAAGGTGCTTGTCTGTAGGACCGCCTCTCCCTCCCACAGGTGGGCAGGTGTGTGAGTGGGAGCTGATGGGGGACTGGGGTCTTAGGGCCTGCTTAGTCCCACAGAACAGCAGACTCTTGGCAGTGGCTCCTCTCAGGGAAGGGCAGGAATACTAGCAGAAGCCATGCAAGGTCTCTAAATTTGCCCCTTCTCTTCAGTATGCATGGTCCTGCATTACAGCAGGGCTCTGCCACTCTTGGTGATGTGCTGACCTTGACAAAGCTCCTCATTGGCTTTGACATGAAGGGATAGAGTTCAGCTGCCCCTGGAACCACATCCAGTGACTTCTGTGGCTGCAGGAGGAGTAGACTCAGTTCGCTGATCCAGTGGAGAGCCATGGGAGTAGGAAATTGTTTTGTTCTTCTAATTTGCTTGCTGCTGGTTTGTTTGAGTGCTAGAAGGATCAGGAACTTTCCTATGTCTCTGGAGAGCAGGAAAGGAAGACTTAAGGCTTTCACTAGCAGTGTTGGAAAAGCATGTTGTGAGGTGGCTCTTTCCCACTTCTTCAGCTGACTTGTTGCATGAACTAGAGAGCAAATACTGTCAAAAATGAATATAGAGCAGGCAAAAGGAAAAAATGATAGTGATGGCATAAAATCAAGAGCCACCATAACATGGCTTT
This sequence comes from Acropternis orthonyx, assembly GCA_035583155.1. NCBI lineage: Eukaryota > Metazoa > Chordata > Aves > Passeriformes > Rhinocryptidae > Acropternis > Acropternis orthonyx. The sequence continues at coordinate 10,670,498 of JAWWEU010000138.1, forward strand.
TTTTATGTTCTGAAAGATGGAGAGGGGTGGTATGGAGGGGGTGTAGGAGCTGGAAGTTTAAGGAAAAAAAATGTGAAGGAAGAGACTGAAAATATTAAGAGCTGTATGAATTTGGTCATGTAGGTTCTTTGTTGGTCTGTAAACTGTTCAGCGGCTTTGGCACCATGGGCTTTTATTGTGTGTATCAGCCATGTCTGTGTTGTAAGCAGTGAAGAATGTAGTTTGATGCATGTCTAGTTCAGGTTTTTCTGTAAAGGAACTACAAGTCTCATTTATTAAGCAAACAGTACAAAAATAACCACACATCTAAAGGTATTAATTGCATTATTGTTGAGTTTAGTCTTGATTGCACTATCTTAATGTGATCAGAACTGCTGATACGGTTATAATGAACTCATGTTAAAGTACAGTTACATTACGGAATTCTACTTGTAGTATGCTTTCAGTATTTTACTCAAATTTCAGAATTGCTTTAAAGCTTGCTAGCAACTGAAAAATTAGGTTGTGTAATATTTCTAGAAGTAACACACTCTTGCAGGTCTGTAGGGAATTTGCATGTCATGCAGTTGCTCAAAATCTCACTAAAAAATCCATTTATAATGATGGATGCAAAAGAAATATGAAGAAGCAGACTTGTTTTGGGGAAAAAATCCCAGCCAATCAAACCTTATTTTATCAAACAAATATTCTAGTCTCTCAGAAAAGGAGTGAGAGGCATAATATAGCTGATAATAGCTTTCTTTTCTAAAATAGTTAAGGGAGAATGTTGGACATATTTCTGATCCTTTATTTAAATTTTATCTGACTTGCATTTTAACTGTCACTGCTGCATAATTGGTCCTTAAGCATCAGCTTATCTCATTCATGAACAGATAAATAATTCAGAGATGAACTTTAGCCACTTCAGCATCATAGTTTTAGAAGTTCCTATTTTCTGAATTAAGTGAGGTCCTTGATTTTACAGGTGATTAATTGAATTACTGGGAAAAATCAATACATCACTGAACAGCCAGTTGTGCATTACCAAAATCTTTTGCCTGGACATGTAGCCATTTTTTTAAACTTTGTATCTCTGCCTTCCTAAAAAAATGCTTTCCTGATTTGCCTTATAAAACTTCCAGATAATACATGCCAAGCAACAGCAACAAAAAAAAGTGCTTGTGCAGGGAACACCCCCAAATCAAACCCCACCTACGTGAAACCTCTCTCTGAGCTTGTTAAATAACACTGGAGTTACTCCATTTACACAAGTGTATGAAACACAGGCATCTGCGATTGCTCTTGTGATTCTTTATATTTGGTGTGTATTTATAGACATGTTTAAATGTGTTTAAGTATACCATTTAACAAAGGCTGCTCCTGAATTGTATTAATGTGTGTGTAGCCTATTTGTGCATGTAATAGGAATTGTGAGAGTACAGGTAGTCAGTCCTCAGCAACTGCTGATCACAGCATATGTGTTATTGTGTGAGTTGTGCTGGTGAATTCTGTCAGCTTTTGGCAGACTCAACATTTGGCCAGTGTATTTCAGTTAATCACAACCGTACCTAAATTAATTATTCATGTAATAGGGATTAATAATCTTTAAGATGTAAATCTTTTTTCAGTGAAGATGCATTTGGGGTCTTGATATTGTTTCATGTTTAGCTCTTGCTTTTAACAGTGAAATTATTTTAAACAGAAACCCCTCCCCTACATTTATAGTTGGAAGCATTATGTATGATTAGTGTTCCTGGACTACTCTTGTTTTTCCAGTGGTTTTTTTAGCGCATTAATGTTTTGTTAGTCATTTTAAATAGCAAGGCATAATGTAGAGATACCTTATTTCTGCTATTATAATGTATTTTTAAATTCTTCTGCTTGCTTTTGAAAGCTAAATATTGAGACCAGTCATACTACAGCAGCTGCATGTGTTTCCATCTTTGGAAGAGTCATTGGAATCAAACATGTATATGACTTTATTTCGGAAAAGACACAGGAGTCCCATGATGTCTTAACATAATCCAAATATAAACCTAAAGGATATGTGCTACAATATTATTGTAGTTTTAGCAATCTGTTATAAAGTTTATTGCAGAGAAATAACTAGGTCAACCTCTGGATGACCTGTCTTTTTGAGTTTCTTTAGTTAGCTTTAGGCTAGAGCTCCACCTTGTGATCCTTCAGCAGGATACATTTTCTTTTTATACTTAATAATTTAATTATGATTTCACAAAGTTGAGTGGCTTCAGAAAGTTTCCACAGGCTTGAGAGTATCTGCTTGGGAAAATTAAAGTTGGAATTCTGTGAACATCCCAAAAAAGAAAAGAAACTGAAGAGCTGATTTTTATGATGCACTTCAGTTTAGATTTAACTTCTTAAAGTAGTCTGCTCCTTAGAGCGCATTTAATAGATAACACAGACTTTCACTGTTTGAAATGGCATCTGCAAGATTTTCACTTTTTTTCAGACTTCACCGTGATGAACTTGATATCTTTTAAAAGTTATGGTAGGATGTTTGAACAGACTGTTTTTCCTTTCTTACTGACTTCCTGAACCAGGTTCTTTGAATGAGTCATCCAGTATGTGCACAAAGAAGACATGGCTGTCAGTGATCTTGAATTTTCAGAAGGCTGGAATGAGTGAAATGATACTGAGATGAAGGATAATAGAGAATGACCAATGTTTCTCTTTTCCCGTACCAAAACAAGAGAACATGAAATAAAACCGGAAAGTGATAAATGCAAGGCAAAGAACATGATTCTTCATAGTATGGAGTTTAGTTGTGGGAGTTCTTGTGTGGAAGATGATCATGGCCTAATATTGAGTTCAAAAAGTAATTGGAAATATTAATGGCAAAAAAATAAGGTGTTATGAAGTATAGGGACAAACTCTATGGCTGAAAAAAAATCCCTGAATTATTTCCGGGTGCCAGGAAAGCATTGAGGGAAACTTTGCTAATAAGAACAAAGTAAATGTGTTTTTTCCTGGGCAGCTTCTGCTGGCCACTGCCAGAGGGCACTGCTGGTTAAGCATCAAAAGTCCATGTCTCGTTCTGGATGTGTGTAAATTGTGTAAAATTATCCTTTTCTAGGACAAATGAAAGGGGTTTTTTTTGGTCATTGCTGGAGCTTGACGCTGGAGATGTCTTTCACTCTTACCTCGTACGTGGTTGCCTGGTGTTCATCTGTAGCTGCAGTTTTCCATAATACCAGTATATACTTGCATTCATGAGGGCCAAGTGTCTTCTTCCTTCAAGTAAAACAGTTCCTGAAATGTGAATCTCAGTAGTTTAACATTTCAGCATCTAGCAAGAACTTGATATTTCTTTTCTGTTTTATGAGGTGATTCTGACCAAACTGTCATGTTTTCTGTTATGTTTTGTGGTCTGTATTAAGATGAACAGTTCTTACAAGAAGTTCAAGTTGGTGTAAACAGCAGCCAGCTTGTTTTGTCAAGTGATTTATTTGGCTTGTTTGATGTAGAGAATATGTACTTGAATCATGTACCCATTCTTTTTCATAGTTTTGTTTTCTTTATTTTTTTCTTTAAAGTATTTCTGTGATTGTAAGAAACTTTATTGAGATTTTTTCAAAATTTGGTGGGTTTGGCTTTCATGAAAGGAGCCAATTTGCGTGTAAGCATACTGATTGTCACTTTAGTAGATGTGTTGCTTCTCAACGTTGAAAAATGTGAACTAGGAAAAAAATCGAATAACAGCATGTTGATAGACAGGTTGAACTTGAAACTGGGCAGTGTGGTTTTTGAAGTTTGCATCCTTGCTTTGCACTGGGACTGAATCACAATCCTCAGAAAGGACTTGAGTAGTTGTGTGGCTATATCCTTCTCTTTTTCATTTTTCCCCCCCTCCCTGTACACATGAGCAGGTGCCAGCCTGATGACCAAGACACTAAAATGTGCCTTTTTTTTTCAAGTTCAAGTTGCTGACTGGAGTTAAATTAAATACTAAAAAAAAATGTGAAAAAAATCCAAAGTGTAGAATGTTTTGATATGTTACTTACTGTCTGAGTGTATAGTTTCACAGACAGCCTGGGTGGTGTAATATCTCCTTGCCACCAAAGAATGAAGTTTTACCCTCCCCTCCTTTGCTTGTGGCTGTGCAGTCTTGTGTTTCCTGTGCCTTGGCTCTGGGTATCTGCTGTTGAACCAGTTTAACTTGAGAATCTAGGGAAAAACTTGAGGTGTATTTTGCCCGCTTCACTGGAGAATTAATTTGGTGGTAGTGCATGGCAGAGCCTACAAAGGTAAATGGCTGTGCAGGGACATTACCCTGCCTGGGACTGATAGTTTGCTGCAGAGCGTGTAAATGGAATGCGCTTGGTCATATGTCCGTGTGGTTTTAGGGAAGGAAGCAATGGAATGGCAAAGGTTGCTGCCCTTCTGCCACAGTGATGTTTTTGGTGGAACATGCTGTAGTAGTTGCAGATACCTTGAGATTCTTCAGCCTATCTGGACCTGCTCACTTTTTGCCACTGTTTATTTCCACTCGGGTTCTCTGCTTGAAAGTAATTGTGTGAATGTGAAGAAAGAGAACCTAGTAAGTTCAGGGTTTTTGGTTTCTCTCAGCTATAAATTCTGGAAGCTACAGTGGCCCCTAGCATTCAGAATAAGCACTTGCAGGAAAAAGCCAGCCGGCCTCTGTGTACACACTCGATTGAAATGCAGCCTCTGAAGCACAGCTACCAGACATTGAGCAACATGTGCTTAGCATGCCAAAATTAAATCTTTCCCTCAAATACCTAATCACTCCAGCAAGCTGTAAAGTCAGCAGACTGACTCTGAAGGTTTTCCTCCTTGGTATTCTGTTTTTAAAATACCTGAATATCATGCTTTCTTAATTTCACTGTGTAAAAGTCAGCCTGGGGTAGCCAAGCGACAGAGAACTTGAGGATCTTGCGTTTGAAGTATCCAGGGAGTTTTCCCCACCTCTTAAAAATAGGAAAATAATAGAAATAACAAAATTCATTAATAAATGCAATATTATAGTAAAGTTTAAAGCAAGTATTTGACAATCTTTAGCTATAATACAATGGCGTTTCTGATGTTTTCCTTTATACTGTGTGGATAGTATTACCTTCCTTGATATTCTTAGAGTCTTGACAAATGCTTTAACTGTTAAAACTGTTTCTAAGTCTGATTTATCAGTTTTGAAAAGCATGGAGCTGTGAAATATCTGGTTATAAGAACTTGTGGTAAGAGCTTATGTTTATGTAAAATTACACGGAAGCTTGCAAATTGGAAATACAAAGTTGGTACATAAAATGACCATAAATGTACACATACTGGGCGTTAAGTTAAACATCCAATCTAGTTTTGGTTTCGTCAACCAGAAATACCCTGAATGTTCTGAAGTCTGGGCTCTGCTGTGCACAGTGTTACAGATCAAACTGAAATTGAGTATAGATTTAGAAATGAAAGCTGCAAATTGCAAGGTATTAATGAAAACCATCCCAGTGCACTCATCCTTTTCAGAAAATAGTAGTTGTTGTTGTTGGGTTTGTTTGGGTTTTGTTGGGGGTTTTTGCTTCTTTGGGTTTTTGGTTTTGTTTGGTGTTTTGTTTTTTTTTTTTTTTTTTTAACAAATGTTTCCATATTTTGTTTTACTGTGATACTTTTAGCATTTGTGGGGCTACTTTGTAGTAGGATTGTGGGAGGAGTCAAAAAATCTTTAAGAGTCAAAAAAGCTTGGTTGGAAACAGAGGTTGGTGTGATGTACGTTTCCTGTTTCCAACTTTTTTATCCCTTTATATTTGGAATAATTTTCACTGTATTTTTTTTCCCAATTTTGTTCTAGAAGTTGTCTACTACAGAGGAAGAAAGAAAAGTAAGCTTGCACTTCAGACTGCTTTTTGAATATCTTTCTAATACAGTGGTGTTCCAGAAGATGATAAAGAAATGATAGCAGCTCCAGAAATACCAACTGATTTTACTCTCCTTCAGTAAGTGCTTTAAGAATTTGTAGTTCCTTTTGTAAATTTACTGTCTCTCTTTAGTGTTATTGATTGCTTTCTTTTGGAAACAAGGAAATAAAATGAGGGATAGGGTTCTAGATTTTTTTCCTATGGAGATGTTGATAAAGCAAAGCATTGTTTTAATTTTTTCTTGATTTTTAATTCAGCAGTAATTAAAATAAATATTTTAAAATTATTTTTTAAAAACTTATTTTAAATGAAGTAGTTAAAGTATTTACCCTTAATAACTGGAGTGGGTCATATAATATTTAAAATACCTGATGCCAAATGCTTTAGTTAAAGCCAAAGTCATAGCTTCTCTCAGGCATTGTCTTTGGTGGTTTTGACATAATTTTACTAGCTCTTTAGTCTTCCTGTAATTTTTAAGAAATGGACATTTGAATTTCCAAGATTTAGAACTAGGTACAGATTACATTTTTGGTCAGAGAAGGTTTTAAGTAGACCAAAAGAATCCAGTTCCTCCCCTTTTATTATCAAGGACTTGACATGCAGGTATTTCTCTAGACTGTTGAAATGGATTAACTTGGTTATGAAATCTCAAACGATGAAAAGGTGCAGTTGTGTGTCAGTGAGGTTATTTGTGTGGGTGTTTTTTTTTTTTCAATGAGAAATAAAGATTGGGAATAAACTGGAAGGTGGTTTAATATGAAACAATGTTTTTACAACTGTCTATAATGGGTTTGTACTCTGTTGGTAGATTTCATTGCTTGGTGAAATGTTTGGAATTTGTATTTAGTTCTTTCCTTTAAAAATCAGGACATCTAGAAACGTTTGAAGAAAAGATTTTTCCCACCTTTTTCTTTCTTTCATCCTTCCCCTTAACCCCCTGACTGGAGGCTTTTCCAGTCCCTATGAGCATACACAGCCAGCAAAAGCAGAAATAGCAAGATACACATTGAAAGAGAGAAAACTCCTTTCAGATACTTGCAATAGTGAGGGACCATAAGTTTCTGAAGTGTTTTAGAATGTTAACAAATAAATTCTTAGGAATGAGTCTCCTTTTCCCCCTGTCATCTTTCTGATTGTGTTGCTAATTGAGTCAGGAAGTGTGTATCAGAAATGTGCTCTATATGTTAAAATGAGACCTAGTAGCATCATTTAAGTTAAATTCTGCAGGAAATGTAGAAGTAGAGAATACAGAAGCCAAAGATTCTCTATTTATAATACAGTTGATTTAACACACCATTCCCTCATCAATGTTGGCAATAAAGGAATTGTGTGTTGATGCAGATTATTTTAATGTGTAGGAAATTAAACAAATGATTGTGTGTCTAGGATGTTTTTACCTTACAAGCCTAAACAGGATGACAGGTTATCTTTTTGATGAAGAAACCTCACCTAAACTTCTCTTCTGTACTTTTCAACATAAGTGCAAACCTCTAAACTATTTCCTAAGTTTCAAACATCATGAAGAAATCTGCTGAGGCACTGATTGTCAGGGAAAGTGATGGAGTTTTTTTCCCTTCTTGTTTTAAGTGTTTGTGGCATGTAGTTTATACTGACTGCTCTTTGCTTTTTGAGATGCTGTAATGTTTGTCACATGCCAAGAGCAAGGTTCCCAGCCTGTTGCTATTTTCTAACCACTCTCACATCTTTTAATCTTACTGTGTGGCTTTCTTCACAGGTATATTGTTTGGAGGAGGCCGGATAAGGTGTGAGCGTGGGGATATGCTCTGTTCCTCAACAGCAGACTTGAAAAGCAGTTTCTGTTAGTGTTGACTTACTGGACTGAGAGCATGCTGTGATTATATGTAGTATATTTAAGAACATTTCTGATGAAATGTGTAAATGGTTTGTCTTTTTATCCTTGCAGGGAGTCTGAAACACACTTCTCTTCTGATACAGACTTTGAGGATATTGAAGGAAAAAACCAAAAACAAGGCAAAGGCAAAGTATGTTCAGTCTTTAGGGATGCTGAAACATTTCCACTGTTATGAATTGAAGAGTTTAGCACTTTGCTTTGAAGCTGAGTGAGCTAGAAATACTTTCTGAAAAGTGCAAGTGTTCTGTGAAGAGAGTTCATATCTGTATTTGCATGGAAATGCTTTGTCTTGACCATTTCCATGATATTTTCTTAGTGCTATGAAGGCATAAGGGAGGTAGGGGAGAAAAGGTTAAGCTTCGATTTGATTAGTCTCTGCATGTTTTCCATCCTATACTTACATTTGGTGGTAGTACAGTCTCTTTTGGTGTGTGTCGTGAATTCTGTCTCTTCTAATTTGAAAAGTGAACAGAAACCAGTAACTCAGTTAAGTGGATTTTTTGAAATTGGTCACAGACAGTAGGTTACACTACTGGAGTGGGGAGGTCTGAACTCAATTACCAGTCCTCCTCTCCCCACCTGCTCCTCTGGCTTTGCACCCATTGCATGTGACTCCTGCCCTGATGAGGCTGAGCTGGGCTGTGACCTCCTCACCAGCCACCCCGTGGGCCTGTACCAGGGCAGAGGGCCCAGCTGTTGAGAGGTGCTGAGAAGTTCTATACAACTGTTGTTTAATTTGCTTTTAAAATACTTTTTTTCTTCCTTCTGTAAATCATACTTGGTTTGGGAATCAAATACAAAGATACCAGCCTGCTCTTTCTCACCCCCACTTGCCAACATGTGTTCAAATTAAAAAACAAAAGGTTAACGAATTGCAGAGGAGACTTTGTGATGTGTTAAGGGAATTGCCTTCATTGTTTTCAAGAAAACGTGCATAATCTGTTTTACAATTTAAACATGATAAAAATCTGTGTGTCATACACTGTCACTAATCACATTTTTAGTTTCTAGAGCATTTTAAATGAGGGAAGGAGGAATTGGAACCTGTAGAATTCTTGCTGCTTTGTATCAGTCAGGATCTGCTCTTATTCTCAATTTTTTAATTTTTATTTTTATTTTAACATTATTATATATAATTAAAATCTGGTTGCTGAAAATCAAAGACCTTGTGTATATTTGTCATGGTATGTATGGATAGTGGTTTGATTGTTTGTTTTTTAATACTTCATAATACCCAATTAAAACCTGTTCTGTGTGTGTGATTACAGACCTGTAAGAAAGGCAAAAAAGGACCAGCAGAGAAGGGGAAAAGTGGAAACGGAGGAGGGAAACCTGGTGGTCCAAATCGGATGAATGGCCATCACCAACAGAATGGTGTGGAAAACATGATGCTGTTTGAGGTAGTTAAAATGGGCAAGAGTGCTATGCAGGTAAGCTATGCTGGGTTATCTCTGTGACCTGGGTTATATACGGTTTAACTATACTTTCCTCTACATGCAATTTAATCAAATGAAACCTAAAGTAAATTTTTTTCTTCAATTTGTTGTTTTTAGTTGCAGATCAGGATCAATGTAAAGTGGTTTTGCATTAAGGTTTGAATTTGAATGAACTAATTTTTCCTTTCTAAATGTTAGGCATGAATAATCACATACATAATGAAGAAATTTATGCTGTGATTCAAAGTAAATGCTCAGTATCCCGAATGAAGAAAGGTTATTTTAGATTGCATGACTTAAAAGTCCTTTTTGTGTGACTGTAACTATATATAAATGTGGTTTAGGCCTATAGTTGTCGTAGAACTTAACAAGGAGTCTGTAGTTTATAGGTGCTTCCAGATCTTAGATTACCTGAAAATAAATAATTGCTTCTCTTCTTTCACCCCAAAGTAAAATCACTAGCTACAACTTAAGGGCTCCTCTTTAAAATTTCCTCACCCAAATTCCAGCCAATTCCAGTGTAGCAATGTACATTAGCCAAGTCAGCCTAGAGGAAGTTCAACCTGTATGTTAGGCACTCTCCCCGCTGCATTTACCAGCACGGCTGAAATCAGACTACTAATAAATACAGCACTTTTTCTGTTTTTTAAAGTTCAGTTAAATCACTGGAGCGTTTACTTGACTGTGAGTCTAGTGGAGAGAGGGTTAAAGTGTAAGCCTGTCAGCCATGAAGCCTTCCTGCTGACTCACTCATGTGACTCCTTGGCAGTGTGGAAGAAAGACTATCTTTGGGATTGGAAACGCAGAGTTTACAGCTTCTGTGATAGCATGCAGGAAGCTGGGTCACTCTGCAGTCCTCGAAAGGCTTGCAGGCTCCTGCGTTGGAGCTGGGAACAAGAACAGACCCACTTGGATGTATTTGCAAAAAGAAATTCTGATACTTCCATTATTTGTTTTGTTGTGGTATTTCAAAGCTGTTGGAAAAACAATACTTGTATAACTGTTGCTCGGTGTGTACACCTGCAGCCAGTTATCAGTGCTTGTAGCTTCTTGACTGTTTCAAATGATGTACAGTCAAAATATTTTGCTTTGCAAGAGTAAAATGAACGTTTACTCTGTTAAATTGGGGAATTGATACCTGAATCTTTGTCAATAACTTTTTAAAATTAGGAAGAAGAAAAATCTCAAAATATTTCTAAAATAAAGCCCACTCTGTGGCCCTCATCATTTGTTTACCTGGAAAGATTTTGATAATAAGTTAGTAATTTTATTTTATTCCGTTCCATACATTTTTCTGAATTATTGTCTGTTCTCTGGCAAAAAGAGATGGGTGATTCACTGAGACAAAATGTTTCAAGAAACTACTCTTCCGCTGGAGGTTCTTTAAATGAAATAGATTCTGAAAACAAGGCTACCTAGTGGAAATATTTGTTCCATTCCTGTTATTATTCAGTTCCTGCATAGTGACCTTCTTTAGAAGCCTAATTTAAGATGTTTAAGATGTACTAGTTCATAGCTTTTGCTCCTGCTGCAAAGACCATGACAGTTTCACTTGGAGTTTTTCATTCTTTTTGTTTTGCTGACAGAAGCTGTGCATCATACTATAAACAATCTTAAATTTAGGGAAGAGGGATTTAGCTTTCTCTCTTCAGAAGTTTTTCTCAATGGCCATGTGTTTTATTTGTCCTTACAGCATTATGGCCTGTGAGATTAAGCACTGAGAATACAGACAGGAAGCACTGGAGATGATGCATAGTCCAGCTGTCTTTTGGGAATTCTGAATTACTCCATCATTTAGAGAAGGGTACCAACATATTAAGAAAAGTCAAACCTGAGAATTTGATAGTAAAGTGAGCCTCTTGTGCCTGTGTTAATAAAATTGTGTGATTCTATGTTTTTATGACCTTGGCAGGAGACAATTTGTACTATACACATGGATGGTTGAGACATAATTACGTATAAATTCTGTTTTCTCGAAACTATTATCACAGGTTTCCTATTAATTTGCTTCACATTAAGGTTTTTTAGTAAAATGCTGTTGTTCCTCTTTGACTTAGTGACTACAGAGCAATATCCATGCAGTGCAGGGCAGTGCTGTTCATCCTGTTTTGGCAAATGTGCATGGAGCACATTTCATCAAAAGAGCACGGTTTTGAAAGAATACAGGGAGAATATCCAAATAGTATCTTTAGAGAAGTGTTACTATAGCTTGATGGGGTGGGATGATTGTAAATAAAATACCTAATTCTGTAAAATATACCAATTATTCTTGCATTCTTCCTCCAAAAAAAGTTACAGTAGGAGGATATAGTATTCCTGTGCTTTATATTTAGGTGTCAGTTTTGTACTTGTATATGTTTATAGAACAAAATGAGTTCTTTTCTTGAGGACTGGTGTTATGGCAGTAAAAGATCATTCAAACATTTAGTTATGTAGTTAACCAAAAAAGACAGAGTTCAACTTAAGAAATGAAGAAGAATCACTTACTGGAAAGCTGTTAAATAACACTGTCTTCAATGTATGAAAACTGAACAGTTCCTTTTTATTTGTTTCCTTTCAGTCTGTAGTGGATGACTGGATAGAGTCATACAAACATGACAGAGATATAGCACTTCTTGATCTCATTAACTTCTTTATTCAGTGTTCAGGCTGCAAAGGTAAGATACTGAAATGTTTACTCATCCATTTAAGTAGTATTACAGTATGATTCTCAGTCTTTGCTTTTATACTGCAGAGACTGGAGGACTGCTCCATCCCTGCTGCTAGTTTCCCTTACCATGTTCTTGGAGTTAAACTAGTATTTTTGAAGGTGTGAGCAGGAGGTTTAGAAATATTATAGTATAGTTTAAAACGTAGATTAAGCCTTTTGTATTTACAGCAGATGGATTGCAGTACTGATACTTAACACTTGCTTCGTCCTCTATTCCTGGCATTATTTTAGAAAACCATCTCTCTTAACTTAACACTGATAGTTAACCTGGAATTCTAGTTTGGACTTACATGTTGTTATCATTGAGTGTTTTAAGATTGCTTCATAGCCTTGTAGACATGCTTGATTTAAAAGATACAATGGACAAGCTCATGGTAGCCTGTCTGCAGTAAGGTTGTATTTCCATATTTTATTTTCTTCTTTATTTTCTGAATTTTTTGCCTCGTTTCCATGTCTTCCATTTTTTCCTTTCACCTCTTTCTGAAGAGGAGAAGGTAACTTATCCTGTAGTGTCACTGAGCTTGATAGAGTAGGACTGGATGTAATTTGTTCTGCTGAAGCGTTTCTCTGTCCTGATAAACTTTTAACATGCATAAATCTTCAGAAAGCCAGCAGCATTCCTCAGAGGTTATCCATGCTTTCGAGAGCAGTGACCTTTTGATTATTGTTACAAGATAAAGCTGCAGAATCTTTTAATGCTTTCTGTGGTGATCCTTGCCATGAATTTTGCAGTAAACTTTGGGAGATCTATTTGGTTTTTATATCACTATTTACACCCTAACAGTTTGAGGCCAAGACAAATAGGAACAGCATGAAATCACTCTGTTTATTAGAGTGCAGAAGATAATAAGTAGTAGCAATACATCTGTTCAGAATTGTCTTACACCATCTAGAATCTTGAGTCCTGAAAGGTCACTTCAGATGGTGTAATGTCTCACTGATTAAGCGGTCTGGCACAAGTATCTGTGACTTTTTAATATGAGTTAATGAGTAAATTCTGGATGTCTGTGTACATGCACACAGACACTCCTTAAAAAGAATAGCGATAAAACCCATATATATATATATGTGTGTGTGTGTGTGTGTGTGTGTGTGTGTGTGTGTGTGTGTGTATGTACTTATATTTGCCAAGCACTTGTTGTATATGAATGCTAAAAGAAAAAATGTGGAAATTATTAAAAAAATGCATGTGTTATCTGCAAATTAGCTGAAAATTGATAATTTTTACATTGTAGCAGGAATCATGTAATCTACCACTTTCATATTTAAAAGTACTAATGATCAAATATCTAAATTGTAGGAGTTGTTACAGCAGAGATGTTCAGACATATGCAGAATTCTGAAATAATCCGGAAAATGACTGAAGAATTTGATGAGGTAATTTAATGAAATAATGATTATGTGTTGATATTAATTTTGGGTTTTAGCAGCCCTAATCTTGCTGGATCACATTTTTAGAGGTTTGTTTCAAGGATAAGTTCATCTTTTATGACTGACAATATTAAACTGCCTTATTTTTCTGAACTTGTAAGATTAGGAAGTGAAGCTCTGCATGTATGTAACTTGTTTTATTAATGGTTTAAGAAATCAATATTCACTTTCAGTGTTTAAATAGTGGGAACTTTACTACTATGGGGCTGTGTGGGATGCCTCCCTTTTCGTGCTGTGTATGTTAGGCTTTAAATTTTCTCTTAAAATGGTTGCTAAATTTATTCCTCTGCATTCGTTAATCTGTATTGTGGGGTTTTGAATTTTATTTTTCTCCAGTTCAAGACTAATGCTTTTCCTTTCATGGGGCTTACAACTTTTTTTCCTTGAAGTTGTCATTTTCTGTTCCACTGAGTATTGGGGTAAATGAGATGTGTTGGGTTTTTTTGGTGATGTTTCGGTTTTGGGGTTTTCTTGGTGGATTTGAGTGATATTCCTTTTTCCCTGTGTTCCAAAGAACATACAGGTAGCTTTAAAACCTCCTCCTCAGATTTGCCCAGTACAGAAATATCCCCCTTCCACCACATTAAAAAAATCCTTAACTTTAACTGAGGGGAAAATGTAATACCCTTTTCTTTAAAAGGATTTTAGTGTTCTTTAGCAAGATCTCAGTGCAATACTGTACGAAATTTGTAAAGCCGCAGCTGGGACGGGTTTTTTTTGTTTTTTATCACCATGTCATGCTCACTTTTTTTGGTAACAGAATCCTTATGAACAACTCTTGGATTTTTAATCACTTTTCATGGATACTTTCTTCATTTTTCAACTTGTATTATTTTTCAGTCTCTTAAAGAAACTGTTCACAGAAGCCCTGACACAAATGATATTTTTTTTCCTCCCTGTCATTTTACCATTATTTGTAAAGGCTTCCAAATCGGGAGAGGAACACACATTTGTTACATTCAAGGCCCTGTAGCAGGTCATTTTATGACCTCAGGAAGTTTCAGTCTGATATCTTAAACATGTCCCTGTAAATTTTATTATGGTCATGAACTGGTGTTCCTAAGCCAGTCACCCAACTGTTCATGTGATGCTTTTAGTGTAACCTGAAGCAGATTTGTAAGGTGTATGATTTTTTTCTTTTCTGGGAGTCAAACAAGAAAGGGAAATTAGTAGTTAGAATGTTGTCTTTGCAGTATAACAAGCCTGAGCTGCAAAGTGGATGCATATTTATGGAATCACATTCTTCTGATGTATCATTTTTAGTGCCTTGGAGATTTTGTCTTTAAAGTTGTACCCATCTCTTTATAATCTTTATTTAATGAAATAATTTTTAAAATGTTTGAAAGAGTTTCCTGTTTCCTTTTCTGTTTTTGTTGTTGTTTTGTTGTAATAGGATAGTGGAGATTATCCGCTAACTATGGCTGGCCCCCAGTGGAAGAAGTTCAAATCCAGTTTTTGTGAGTTCATTGGAGTGCTCGTCCGACAATGTCAATATAGCATCATATATGATGAATATATGATGGATACTGTCATTTCACTGCTTACGGGGCTGTCAGACTCACAAGTCAGAGCATTTCGGCACACTAGCACACTGGCAGGTCAGTGAATTGGATTTATTTGTGTATTGCTTACATTTTATGTTTTGTGTTGCACAGGAAAGAATTGTTCTGGTTAAACTCCTTGATACTTGACATTCAGCTCAGTGTCATTGTGTTTCATCTAATGCAACTTGTTTTGGGACAGCTTTTTATGCTTTCCGGTTTTTTTTTTTTTACTTAATAACACAACATTATTTTTTAAAGCATTTTCACCAGCTGTCTGGTACTTAATTTTTATTACCTCCAAGTCTGGTAGAAAAAATAAGTGAAGGAGACTTTCTAGTTGATTCTACAAGCTTGTCTTTGGTCATAAAAAAGGGTGCAGGGATCTTTAACCTCAAATGCAGTTGAACCTGTTTATGCTCTGCATTAAGTCAAACAGAAGTTGTAGTTTATGTTGAGTGCAATTTTTGCTGCAAATTTAAGTTGTGCTGTATGTGGAGGCCATGGTACAGTGTGAAATAGCATTTCCAGTCTTTGCATTAGAAATAATTTGAAAGCCTATTTCATCAGTAATACAGTTACTAAATATCTGTTTGGTTTTAAGTAATTGACCTCTTCATGTGGATTTTTTTCCAATCTGTTAAATTATTGAGAAATCCCTTGTGGGTTAGATACAGAGTGTTTGAAAGAATTATGTCTTTATATGGACAAAGGATAAGTTTCTTGAAGAAGGAAGTCTGAAACCTGCATTGATGCCTGAAGGAGGGTTGTGAATGGTATTGTGTAGCTTCAGCTTATGAACGGTTGGAGTAGCAATTCTGTTTAGAACAAGGTGAATTTAGGCCATGCATGAAACTGAGTTTTTGCCACAGTGGAAATAATTCTTTTTACCTTCCCTGGACGTGGCTGGTTTACAGCTGGCTCCAGTCCTGGCTGTCCTATCAGTTATTCTGTATCATTGATAGCAATCTTGAATTTACATTAGCACACTGCACGTGGGCCTGCTGCTGTGAGATTCTCACAAGCCAGGGCATTTCTTATGGAGAGAGAGAGGAAAAAATGTACAGATTCTGCTGTGTCATCAGTTCTGACTGTTGTAACGTATGACTAGAACAAATTTTAGCTCTCAAAAAGCAAGGTTTTACCCTCC
>JAWWEU010000138.1:10686531-10838431 GCA_035583155.1 Acropternis orthonyx
TTTTTTTTGAGTTGTGCCTGAATAAAAGCTGCAGAAGTTGTCCTGTTGCATGTTAATTTCTGTAGCACAAAGGTGGTTTTTTTTCAGCAGTCTGTTTGCATTTCTTCACATCAGTAGTCAATTCTGTTGATTTTGTGTAATTACTTGTGTGTTTCATCTGAGTTTACAGTTTGTGTTCTTGACGATTGTGTTTTTATGGAATAGAGAGCCAACAAAATCCCTGTATCCATATTTACTGTTACTTGTGGTAATTTTGGCTTCTCTGATGAGCTCAGACTTGTTCTTTAATCTTGATATCCTTGGAGATCGCAGTATGAGATGATATTTCAGTAGAAGTGCATGTCTTTAAGTCTTGCTCATCAGCTTTATGCTGGTGATACACGCACAAGAATGTTTCATGTGTGCTCTGCCAGTGCAAGCCCTTTCATGCCTTGTTACTGAAGTTCACAAAAAAAGCAAGTACACTATTGACCTCCTGCTTGTTTCTGGGCAAGGGATATTTGTCTGCACCCTTTTAAAAAGGGTTGATATGGAAATAAAAGCACACCAAAAATCTAGTGCAAGTGTATTTTATATTTTCATCAGTTCTCTGGCTTGTAGTTGGCTAATGGTCTTCCTCTGCTAATAAAGGAATCTTTAGAAAAACCTACCCCTTGTTAGAGTTAATGTAAGGAAAAAAGACTGGTGTGATATGGTGGTGTTGGTTGTCTGAGACATTTCCTTTTGAAGAAGAAACCTTGTTGTATATTTAAAGTTGAGTGGTGTCAGTCTTACACACTCTGATAATGGAATCCTTTTAATATTTCCTCAACTGCTTGTAAATCTTACATTCTACCTGTGTTACAGAGGGGAAGCATATCCTATATCTCAATCAAGAAAAATGTTTATAACATTTTAAAATTGACAGAAAAGAACAGAATAACTGTGTTTTATGTATTGTATTGATAAGTAATTATGCAGTGATTGGTAAAACACTGCTAAAGTTTGTGTATCAAGGAATTTACAGTGAATATATTTTCATAAATACAGAAAGGGTTGGCAGGAGGAGGTGTCAAGATTTTTGTTTATAAGTTTTCTTAGGTCAGGTAACCTTTTAAATAATCCTTATTCTGTTCACTTTTTTTTGTAGCCATGAAGCTGATGACTGCTTTAGTGAATGTGGCATTAAATCTTAGTATTAACATGGACAACACACAGCGGCAGTATGAAGCAGAACGAAATAAAATCATTGGGAAACGAGCTAATGATAGGCTGGAACTCTTACTACAGAAAAGAAAGGAGGTTAGTGCAACTCTAGCTTTGTGTGCACATGATGACTGTTCATAACTGGCAAATAACAATTAATCTTGTTCTGTAGTATGTTTTGGTAGCTGTTAGTCACTCTGTTTAATTCTTTAAGTTGTTCATGTTTCATGTTTAAAAAACTTTAGAAGGTGCTTCTTACTGTCTGGTTTTCTATTAAAAGATAAAGGCTGACTCTTAACAACAGTTCTGTTCTAGTAAAGTTAGTAAGAGAGACAGCAATTAGTTAAAGCTATTTTTTTTTCATTCATTTCTTGAATATTTCCTAAACCAAGCTCAAATATATAATAGAAATTACCATACATTGACTGGTTTTGGCTTCTAGAGAAGATCTCTGAGATCTTGGGGCAAAGTACTGCTTTTATAATGTCAATATTGATCTCGGCAGAAAGTGTATTTAAAGGCTTTAGATAAGGCTTTTTTTCATCTACAGAAAGCACTATCAAAACTGAAAATGCAGTCTACTTCTATTTTCTTTCTTTTGTGTAAAAGAGACTTGCTGATTCATTGCTGACAGTGCTGTCTTGTTGAAAGCCCTAATTCATTCAGGTTTCAGTATTTATTTTGGGGGGAATTGGTGTGGTTTGTTTTGTGTGTGGGCCTCTTGGGGGAGGGGAGTGGTGTTTTTTTGGGGGGTCTGTTTTGTTTTGTGGTTCAGCTTTTGTTTGTTTCATTTTTTGTGGATCTTTTTGGTTTTGTTTTGTTGGCTGGTTTTTCCTAACCTTCTCGTGATCAAAGGTTTGCTCCTCAATGTTTGTTCTCTTACCTGTTAAGGTTTTTTGTTTTCTTGACAGTTCAGACAAACTAACAACTTTGACAGCTTTGTCTTCTGTTCGTCTTGCAAAGATCTTGCAGTTTGAGACTGGTCCCTTAAACAGCCAATCACTATAGTTCTGCTAGACGTGTGTACAGGACCAGTCCTAATATGAGTAACACATAGATACATAAAAAAGGCAGGAATGTTACCAGAAACTTGAATCAAGTTTTCTTTCAAGTATGCTGAGAAGGACCTTTCAGAAATGTAAGATGTCTTTGTTACACCTGAAGAACAGTTTTCCAGTGGTCACAATTAACTAAAGTTTGTATGCTGTGGTAGATACAATTCCTTAAATAATAGCATATTGTACAGTGAAATAGAATTGAGAATATTTCAGGAAGGGATTTAATGGTCACGCTTGTAAATGTTAATTTAGTTTGCCTAGCATCAGCACCATCTGATCGGACTGTAAAAGTGCTGCTCACTGTTTATGTACTCTGTACATTCTTTCAGCTTCAAGAAAATCAGGATGAAATAGAAAACATGATGAATGCAATATTTAAAGGGGTTTTTGTGCATAGATACCGGTAAGTTTATCTTAGTAAGTAATTTGTAGCTTCATTAATTTACTTGGGAAGCTGGTGGCAGGTTATTACTCATCTCTTTGAACTTATTGCCCCACTTCTCTCCACAGAGATGCAATTGCTGAAATAAGAGCCATCTGCATTGAAGAGATCGGAATATGGATGAAGATGTACAGTGATGCCTTTCTCAATGACAGCTACTTAAAATATGTGGGGTGGACTATGCATGATAAGGTAAACTGCACTGAGGACAAGGAGCAGGACCAGGAAGCATAACTCCCTGGTTTTCGTTGTTGATATTGTCAAACTAGGTTCAGATCTCTTAACTCTTTGCATCTGTCACTGCTTTTCTTATAACTCAGAAGCACTGGCATTTCAACATATATTTAAACCAGATTTGAATCTTTTGAATATTTTTAGAGAGAGATATATAGATTTTTTTTTTTTTAAGGAACTGTTATTTGTAAGGAAATGGTCTTTTGTATTTATTTATCACTGATGCAAGCTTCTACTTTATAATAGTTAATTATTTAAAATCAGTTCATGTCATATGGAATAATGCAGTCCTGTAAGCTCTCTTACCAGTTAAGAAACTTTCTAGCATTCTCATCTATCTGTAAAAAGCATGGGAGAAGTCCCCTTTTGTACTGGTGAGGGCCTCAAGCTGTTACTAACCAACTATCACCTAGAGATTATTGTCTGCTTGGAGGTATCAGGAGACATAGTTTACAAATACTCCCTGATTCATTGTTGAGTCAGCACCTGATCTCAGTTCTTGCATTGGAGAGTTCGAGAGTTGAAGTGGAACAAATAAGGGATGCTTGCTCGTGCTATGGTATTCATGGGTTTGGTGTAAAAACCAATAACCTGGCAGTGAGGTGATAGAAGCTGCATGAAGTCAGTAATCCTAGACTTCTGAGAAGTCATTCTATATCTATACCTTAAAACACGTCCTCTGGTAAAGTAGATCTTGTATTTCAGGAGGAATATTTCTCTCATTATTTACTCACTAATTCTGATCAGACAAGAGATGGTCATGATATAGATACAGATGTTGTCAGTTTTAATTTAAGTGAAAGGAAACACATAGAATTCTACTTAGTAGTATCTTGAGCATTTAGAAAGAATGAAACAAGTGTATTTGGACTTACAGAGATGCTAACTGCAGTAAGCTACTGGGGGTTTGTTTAGGTTTTTTCCTTCATTGGCTTGTTGCAAACATGGAGATGTTCTTTTGTCATTATACTACCAATTATCATGTTATAGTGACAGCATTTAATCTTTGAATTAACTCAGACTGTAAAAGAAACTTATCTTGTAAGATGTGAAGATCACATCTCTATCCTATACTTGACTTTTAATTCAGTTCTTTATTTTTTTTTTTAGCAAGGGGAAGTAAGGCTCAAATGCCTAACTGCTTTGCAAGGGCTTTACTATAATAAAGAGCTTAATTCCAAATTGGAACTCTTCACCAGTCGGTTCAAGGTTAGTGTAACTTCTTACTTTTAAGTATGTTATTATTTTTAAAGTTGGATTACACTTCTTTCCTCTTTAAAAATGTTTTCTTTTGTGTTCTTAGGATAGAATTGTGTCTATGACTCTTGACAAAGAGTATGATGTTGCAGTCCAAGCAATAAAATTACTCACTCTTGTTTTACAGTAAGTACATGTATATTTCCTTATCTGACTTACAACAGATACTGAAACTTAAAAGTGTTTCTTATCCCTGTGGGTGAGGCCAACAGCATGACACTTCAGATAATCTGAAGTCTATAGAATGTCTATGCATCTTGCACTCAAACAAATGGGAATTTCAAAAGTAATCTGACTAGAACAGTGCTGTTACTCGTCTCCCACAGCTAGGTAGGTGTAAGGAACTTGGAATTCAGCCTCCATAATTTGAAGCCATCGTGGAATTCTTGAAATGGAGAATGTGGAATGTATTGATCATTACACAGTAGTCAAACTTCTGAGCATAACTTTCTAGCAAAAAGCTTATACTTCAGTATATTTTGTTCAGGGAGACTTTGGAAGTAAGACCAGATTTTAGCCATGATAAATGGAAGGAAAAGGTTTTGATTCTCCTTCATTTCAATTTTCCTCATGAGAATTCATAATCTGTTAACCCAACCTTTGGGGTTTTTTTTCCCTTTCCTTCTTCCCCTCCCTACCTTAGGAGTAGTGAAGAAGTTCTGACTGCAGAAGACTGTGAAAATGTCTACCATCTGGTTTATTCAGCTCATCGGCCAGTAGCAGTCGCCGCAGGGGAATTTCTTTACAAAAAGTAAGATGGAGAAATTTTAGTTAACTTCTTATTCCTGTAGATTTTTGTGTGTGCATTAATGCTATGATTCTCATTAGTGTTAATTAAGAAAAAACCAAAACTGAATCATGAAGTGACCTTCAGAAGAGAATGTAACACTACTGTAGTTCCTGAACTGTTGTAGTTTTTCTGAATGGGAGGTAGAGAGCAGTTTCGAAGGCTGCACTTGTAAAGCTTGTACCTTCAGGGAATATAATAAAAATCTTCCTCTGTCTTCTCCTTTCCTGTCTATCCTGTGAAATGTCTTAAAACGCTCATGTGATTTTGGTACCTAAAACTTGGTCTTGGATCCTAACAAGTGTTTTCCCATTTGTAGTTCGTTCCCTGTGCCCCCCTCTCCCCATTGGCTCCTATGGCCATTGCAGAAAATATTTTTCTGTTTAAAAACTTAAAAAATCCAACATATGTCAGGTGTGTAGGAGAACAAAATAGAGTTTCCATCTAAGACTTTTCAGACCTTCTACCAGTAGGAAGAAGGAAGCTTTGCTGCTTTAAAGTCTCATGTGGGAGGTTCAGAAAATATAGTTTACTAAAGAGGAGCATAGGACCTCAAGCACCTGCAATTATCTCTGATGTTTGTAAAGCAGTTCGTTATAATTACACATTCCACTGGAAACAGTCAGTGAAATATCCACTCAGTGTACATGAAATTGTTCAAATGATAGTTGTCCCAAATTACTTCCTTTCAAAATAAAATGTGGAGCTAAGCAACAAGGTATTAAGTGGGTAAAAAAGAGTATCCTGATATGAATTGACTGTGACAAAGGCAATGAAGAAGAAACATATCAAGAAATAATTTTTCTTTTAGGCTTTTCAGCCGCAGAGATGCTGAAGATGATGGAATACTTAAAAGGAGGGGAAGACAAAGTCCAAATGCTAATCTTGTGAAGACATTAGTGTTTTTCTTTTTGGAAAGTGAAGTAAGTTGAGTTTCATGGGTAACCTTGTTTTTGTGGCGTGTGTGGGTTTTGTGTTGTTGTTGTGGTTTGTTTTAATATTTTTAAATTTAATTTTGTTGTTTTTCTCTGCCCCACTCATTGATTAATAACCATGAATCTGTCCTGATTTTCCTGTTACTTGGGCAACCTGGGGATTGAAAGATTGTTTTGTGGGGTAGTTTTTATGTGAAGGATCTGTCAGTACAGTGTTGAGACAAATCCTCTGTCACTCTACATGCTGATGTATAGGCGTAAAGAAATTGTGATTTAGGAGATTGAAAAGGTAGGGGGAGAAAGGGAAACAAACAAAAAAATACCACAACCCCTACCCACCTATCTCACAAGTTCTGACAAATTTTGTAGCATTCCTCTTTGTAGCAGTTGGTCTGGATTCATCTTTCTAAGTTAATTGGGGAAGAGAGTCTTCTGTTTAACCAGAGAGCTCACAAAACTTGCTCTTTGGTTTTGCCACAGGCAGGAGCTAAGCACAAGAAATACCCTGTATTCTATTTCTGTAATGAACTTTATTGCTGATAAAATACTTAATCTCTTTTCATTTTAGTTGCATGAACATGCTGCTTATCTTGTGGACAGCATGTGGGACTGTGCAACAGACCTATTGAAGGACTGGGAATGTATGAACAGTCTTCTGCTGGAGGAGCCTCTCAATGGAGAAGAACGTAAGACATATTTTTAGATCTTTGTTTGTATTGCTGTGCAGTTTCTTGACGTATAAGGAAATAAGATGTTTACATATATGTTCTCTGTGTTTCCATGACTGTGAGAAATCACCAGTTATAAAATGTGAGGAAGAGTAGAAGGAGATCACTTCTGGTATGGGAGTGAGACATAGAAGAACAATGGTGGGAAGGAGAGAGAAGGAATAAACATGCAGTCCAGGCTGCACTTTTGACATCATAGGAATGAAGTTGCTTGTGAAAGTGGTTCATTTATTGAATGTTACACCTACCATATGGAAAAATAACATGATTTCTTTAATGGCAGTAAACCCAAACTAAACCTCAGCATAATTCTGTAATTCATAGGTCCTGATAAATGGACCTCTGAAAAATGGAAAGTAACTAAAATGGTTGTAAAACTTGGTCTTTGTTCCATCCTGTTCTGTGACTCATCCAGGGATATTCCCTCAATTTTAAATACTTTCTGCTACTGTTTTATAAGGTACTTGCTTTCTCCATCCCCACCTCTGGAAATGAGCTGTTGGCCTAAACATCTGTCTGTCTTCCTTCAAAAAAAACCAAATATATTTTGATCCTTGTTGAAAATGAAAAATCAAGCTGTGTGTTAACATCTGTTTCTTAAATTTCAGCTCTAACGGACAGGCAGGAAAGCGCACTGATTGAAATAATGCTTTGTACAATTCGTCAAGCGGCTGAGTGTCATCCTCCTGTGGGAAGAGGAACAGGAAAAAGGGTAGGAAGCAAAAAGCTACACATCTAGAGATGTGGGAATGGCTCTGTGGGGACATTGTGGGAAGAAGGAAAAGATTGTAGGCTGTTGCTGCTGAAGTTTGGAAATTCAGCTTTGGTCTCCCCAGCCACTCCTCTTGAGTGCCCTGGCTAGTCCTCTTTTTTCTGGACTTTGGCATTTGCTTAATACTGTTTGAACTGCTGCATTTGTTTGTACTATTAAAAGTAATATAAAATTGATTTTGAAAGCGGTATTGGTTGGAAAGGAAGACAAAAATCAATGTTGGGGAAAAGCTAAAACTATTTTCAGTGTGAAAGAGCAAAATGAGTCTCTTGGAAGGAGGACAGTCCACCAATCAGCTTTTCTATGACTATACAGAGTTTAGGCAGCCCTCTATTATGGAGGCATTAAGCAGGGAGGAACTGCTCTCAAGAGTGGTGCTTTTTTTGGTAAGGAACCCATTTTGGTACAGATGGAAAACTTGATTGGCATATGAATTGGGTAAATATTGTTAAAAAGAAGGGTTTGCTGGTTTTCGTTGTCATTCCAGTCATAGTATTTTGTTGCAGGGAAGGTAAATCTTTTATTCCAGATTATCACTTCTGTTTTCAATGCTGTCTTAGTTATAGTATTAGGTCTAACTTTGAACTGCATTTTTTGAATGCTGAGTGTTGTTTTTTCCTTTTTTTTTTTTTTTTTAATTACAGTCCCCCCTCTCCTGCTTTGCCTTGATATTTTGCGGTGCTGTTAGAGATTTGTGTGCCTAATCATCATTTCGTTAATGGTAATGAAACTTTGCTCCAGAACTTTTAGTTGTAAAATCCTCACAATACCAATATTTCAGGTGCTGACAGCAAAGGAAAAGAAAACCCAATTGGATGACAGGACAAAAATTACTGAACTTTTTGCAGTGGCACTTCCTCAGTTGCTAGCAAAGGTAGGTTTAATTGCTGAAATGTTTACAAGGATAGTTTCTGTAATTAATGGTATGACTTGCCACAAATATTATTTTTTTCTTACTAGTCTTTATTAACATTTGCTTGTTCTATAATGAATTATGTCGTCCAGTACTTTTTCATCTAAATTCATTTCCTTGCTAATTTTACAGTATTCTGTAGATGCAGAAAAAGTCACCAACTTACTGCAGTTGCCACAGTACTTTGATTTGGAAATTTATACAACAGGACGATTAGAAAAGGTAAGGTAACATGCAGTAACACTTAACACAGAAGGAAAAACCCCAGAATTTATACGTAAATCACTGGAATTTCTGTCACTCTTCTAGGTGTGGGGTATTTTTGTGTAAATGAGACTTTATTTATTGTAACACTTACTGAGAGTGAGACTTGGTCTTTAGAGCTGTGACTGCCTGCTGTTCTTGGAGGTGCTGAAAGTTTGAGTCTTCTAAGGCCTGTCTGGCAAATTCTAAGAGAAAATCTTGGCCAGTTAGATGAACTTTATTGTTGGGTTATGGTCATGTTTGAGATATGCTGCCCGACAGATAAAGTTTGTAGAAATAGCTCAGTAAGTTCTCCTTTTCTGATCACTGAAACTAGTAAACAATAATCTTCATTGCATGAAAATGGGAAAATTACCATATCAGAAATTATGTAGGTGCTGCTCTCATTTTAAGTGCTATGATGATGAAGTTGGTGAAGCTGTTCTCATCTCTATTTTCTCCTTCTCAGATACGCTATTGCACTGTGAAGCAAGTAGCTGGAAATCATTAGAATGAAAAAGTAATTAATTATATAGTTGACAGCATAGCTATCAGTAATAGAGCAGTAGAGAGCAACTCAGGTTGAAGGGAGGAATACAGGAACGGCTGAAGTTGGCTCCAGTGCTGACACTAGAGTGCTATGGAACTAAATCTTCAATTATACAGATTTTAAGTCTATGTATAGTGTTTATGTGAGTAGGAGGTAAATGCTTCTGTGTTGTTCAGTTGTCATTGCAAATTCAAGTGTTGGATAAAACCATGCTGACCACTTGCAAATTTTTAATGACTATTTAAAATGCATTTAATCTTTGGTCTTTGACAAACTCTTACTTAGTTTTTGATAAGTAGGAAGTTTCGCTGACTTTCTGTAGGTATTTTATGTTCTGTATCATAGTTACAAAAGTAATAAATTGAATTTACCTTTTAAAATTCCTTAAAGTTTATTAAAATATGTCTGTGTGTATATATATATGAATACATTTTTTTTTTTCTATGGCTCATCTTCCTTGTAGCATTTGGATGCCTTACTGCGACAAATCCGGGATATTGTGGAGAAACACACAGATATAGATGTTTTGGAAGCCTGTTCAAAAACGTACCACGCTCTCTGTAATGAAGAATTCACAATATTTAACAGGGTTGACATTGCAAGAAGTCAGTTAATAGATGAATTGGCAGACAAGTTTAATCGACTTCTTGAGGACTTCCTGCAAGAGGTATTTTAATGTGCAAGATCAACTTTTCCTGCCCTTCAAAATATTTCCAGTATGTTTTTCTGTCTTCCTCTGCAACTCAGTGACTTGGGGATGGGAGCTTCCCTCTGACTTAAAAAACTGTTAAGTGCAATAATACAACAGTACCCTTGCTGTGATTATGGGAACACAGACTATTCATGTATAATAAGACAGTGAGTCTTTAATCTTTATCTCCTTTTGACAAGTGTCTTTTGGGAATTTGAGATAAGTTTCAGACAAACAATGAAATTATATAAACGTTTCCCCCTTACATTTCAAGGCTTATGATTTTGAGAGTTGTAATATTGTAATTCCACTAGGATTTTTCTCAGATGTACTACTGCTACTGGTGCTAGTCTTGCCTGTGATTCCATCTTGCTGTTGTTAAATATCAAAACCTCTAGAAAAGACTCCCCCTCCCTTGCTGAATGCAAGCAGATGCAGTTAGTAGCTTAAAAATAGCTTTGTTCCCGCACTGTGCTGATCTGAAAAGTGAGAATTTTCTGATGGAGTATTTAACTTCACTATGTGGGATCTCTGACATTCAGACAGAACTTGTTTTTCCTCTCATCAGTGGTAAGAAGCATAGGAAGTGTCTTTTTGACAACTTCATTCTCCACACTTCTCAGATGCATTTAGTTTATCAGGCTGTGCTCCTTTTTTCTATCGCTTTTTGTCCTGAACTAGAACTCCACTTTAGAAACCCTAGACAAGAAATGTTATCCATTTGTCCCTTTGTGAGAAAAAAAAAGAATGAGAGGTAAGGCAGGGAAATGAGATGTTAGACAGTTGGCTTGAAGGAAAATGGCTAATAGTCTGGTGGAAGTGTTGAAATCCATAGTTCTTTGACAAGGTTGTGCAACTACAGAATAGTAAAACTTGCACTATCTCTGCTAGATTGAGAAGGAGTTTCTTGACCTCAAATAGTTTATCCTATGTATGAATAGATACTGTTTGGATCCTTTCCTTTTTACTCCTTTTTTTTCACCAAATGCAAGTTTGTCAGAACTTGTTGGAAGATTAGAACAAACCACTTCCCTCACCTCTCTCAAAGACTTTTTTATCTGATTAAAGTAAGATTGAAGTACTGACCTGTGGCCCATCTAGTCCAGTGTCTTTTGTCTGACAGTGGCCTCTGCTGGATTCTTCAGAGAAAAGAGAAGCACCTACATTATACATTGTACTCAGCTATCCTGGACTTCCTTTTTTTTTTTCCCTTTTCCCTCCCCCTCGTTCTCCTGCTGCTGCTGACAATTTTATAGAATCACAGACTCATTTAGGTTGGAAAAGACATTTAAGATCATCAAGTCCCTCTCTAAACATGAACTGTTACCTTATCTCTCTGATTCTTCTAAAAGCGAATGTGACACTGATAAATAATTTAGAATCAGCTCTCCACCCTCCCCATGGCCCTCAGTTTGGGGTGTATGTGTGTTTGGTTTTAGCTTCCCAGTTCTCTTAGAATGCACTGCTTGAGGCATCTCACTGTATCATTATTAAATAGGGGGAGGAGCCTGATGAAGATGATGCATATCAAGTCTTGTCAACACTGAAGAGAATCACTGCTTTTCACAAGTAGGTTCTGCACGCAACTCTTGGGGTTTGTGGTGTGGGGAGTTGTTTTTGTTTGGCTTTAACTTGATATCTCTTTCCAGTGCAATTTCATATGGGTTTTTTGCTTTGCTATTTTTTGTGGGTTTTGGTGGTGATTGGGAGAGAGGTTATGGTTGGAGTCTTTTTTTCCACTCAGTGGTTTTTTTTTTTTTTTATAACCTGTTAAGCTTTCAGTAGTGTTAACCTCAAATTGCAAAAGTGGCATTAGTTAAATTATATTTTTGCTTCATTTCTAATACTTCCAGTGCTCACGACCTATCAAGGTGGGACCTGTTTGGCTGCAACTACAAGTTATTGAAAACTGGCATTGAAAATGGAGATATGCCAGAACAGGTCTGTAGTTAAAATGTGTTCTTTAGGCACGACAACAAATAGCTTTTGTTGCTGTCTTTTATTGGCCTTTGTCATCTAATGCATTTTTTCCTTGTGATTTCAGATTGTTATTCATGCACTGCAGTGCACTCATTATGTAATCCTTTGGCAGCTAGCAAAAGTTACTGAAAGCAGTTCCACAAAGGTATGCCGTGTTCCAGTTGTGTTAGTAAATAAACATTTGTACATAGCTGCAGTGTCATCAAGTGAGCACTGTGATGGAATTAAGACTAAGAATTTTCTTTATAGTGATACCTGCCTATTTCTGCTTTTTCAGTAAATTCTTCAGAGTTCATAGTTTTAGTAGTTAAATGCTTGATTTACAAATCTAATATTGTCCTAGTTTTTATTATTTCAATGTCAATACTACATTTAATCTGACAGAATTTTAAAGTAATTGTAAACAAATATGTATCAGGCATAATAATAATGCTAAAAAGGGGCAGAATGCAAATTACAAAACACAGTATAGTCAGTTTTACTACTCTCAAGTAGTGGGTTTGAATTTGTTCACAGACTGTGAACTCGCAGTGAAAAGTCAGTGAGATCTAAGAATTTGCACACCATCACAGTATTCCTATTGCTCAGTATGTTGCAGTTGTACTTTGCTCTTCATCAGTCTTTTAAATACGTTGTTAAATAAAGACACGAAAAGATGAAGTTAAATTTCAGATTCTCAGGGAATGATGAGAAGGCTTGTTCTGGTTCTATGTATAGTAATCTTGAAGGGCAAAGCTCTGGCAAATGTCATCTTTCTAATTTCACTTCTTGAAAAAATCTTGGAGGAAGGATTAAGGTTTCCTGTATCCACTGGGCAGCATTGCTTGAAGAGGGTGATTAGGTGGTTAGCTGTGTGAACTGCTTAATGAAAAGAAGTTTTTTGAAAGGCTAGATGGTTTAGAATGGAGTTTGTAGTGTTGAAACATTTTGATGGTTTCTTCAACTTAAAAAAAAAGAAAGTTATAATCAAATGTACTTTTTCTGGAAGCCCTCTACAGTCCTGTAGGAAGAGTGCTCTTTGACTGGGAATTTATGCTAGAGTTGCACTTTGTTATTGGAGTTACTGTTCACCCATCTTTCTTTATGTCAGAGAGGAGATAAGTAAATTCTTAAGGTTTTTTAAACACGTTGATTGCCATACTTGTAATTAATGTAAGAAAAGAAGCAGTATGTGATGGTCACAGTTTACTAGGGAGAAAACAAAGGGAACTCATGGCATTAATGATAATTAATTAATAATCCATTATTACAATGCACTCATTGTAATATGATGATGTATACATTTTTTCTTTTAAAACTGTTTTCACTTTAGAATGTGGTAGTTGGAGCTCCTGGTAGAGGCAGGAGTTGAAAATCATGCCATGTAACTTGTACTAATTCTTCCATAACAGAGAGCACCTGTGCCAGATTATGGTGGTTTTCCCCTATCGTGTTGAGACTTCATTAGTCCAATCAGTAATTACAGTCTGAAGGTGTGTTAAAATAAATGTGAACTTGAACACTGGTTGGCTAGTTTACCCACCTGTGTTTTAATGGCTTTTAATGTTTGCAGCCCCAAATAGGATTTACAGAGTGGATATATGGATTGTGGAGAAGCACTTATGTGTGTGAAAGATTTGGAGGCTTTGTTAACTTATTCTTTACAGGGTAAACAGCAGTCTTGAGGTTTTTGTAACACTGATTAAAGCTTTTTCACAAGCCTGATGGCAGAAGCTGAGCTAAATACTGACAATATACTTTATGAATTAAGATTAACTTAACTGTTTTGCAGTAAAATGTAATACTTTCAGCAGGAATGAAAAGAACTTACTTGAAAACTGGTCCTTTATTATGATTATTTTCTGGTCCTGCATAATAAAATTTTGGTAAATTAAAGCTTTCATAGGTTTGACTTCTGAACTACAATTATTTTATTTAACTTCTTGACTGCTACCAAATATATCAGGTACCTACAGAAGTTCCATTGACTTCTGTTCAATGACAGTGGAATATAACAGCAAAAAATAAGCAGAGAACCAGAAGTGACAAAAATATACTGTGCCTAAAGGTTTGCTTGGCTTATCAGTTTTTTCAGTTTTTCACTTGGTTGGTTTGGGATTTTTTGTTCTCTGACAATATTAACTGCTAACTGTGCTGTTTTGAATAGGTTGACTATGTATGGGAATTAGGTTCATGCTACAGGCTGCTAAATTAAAAGCTATATAAACAGTTCAATTTTAATAAAGATGTAAACAAATAATTCTGTATGAAAGAAAGGAAATATTCCCATGTGTAATTCTCTTAACAGTAGTGTAGTAATTGGAGTGGGAAATACTGAGAGAAAAGGTTTTGTGTAGTAAAGGTGTTTTAAATAATTTTATACTTAAATTCCTGTCAAGAAGCAGCTGTTGCTTTTGTGATTCTTGTTGAGATTAAATGATGTGTTGTACTAGGGTGTTACCTGCTTTCTTAAAGGGAGAGGCTTTCCATTTCAGGGATAGTTTTTAAACTTCTTTCTGGGATCTTTCATCTTTCTGTGGGCTGATGCTGGTTACACAGTTGGTGTTTGTATTAGGACTCCCCCAGTTCTACAGGCCTAGAATGTTCATGTGATAGAGTAACACCAACTGTGTCGCACGTGTGGCTGGTGCTTATACCAATTCGATACTTTAGTTGCTCAGTAATCTACTTTTGGGAAGTTATTGCAACACATAAAGCTACCTTTTTTTTTTTTTTCCCCCACAAGGAAAGAGGGGAAGAAAATACCAACTCTCACCTGATACTCTGCTTTATCCCCAAGCAGTGTTAAAAAAATAAAATAACACCGTATATAGCCTTATCTTTTTAGTTATGGACAGCTGCCTAAAATCTATCCTCTAGGTTGAAAATGCAGATATTTTAAAGAAAAAACTGCTTTATGTTTTTGGGACGGGAGGAGGTATTGGGATTTTTTAGGTTTATTTTTGAGGGGTTTTTTGTAAGTACTTTTTAAATAAATAACTTCATGATTTTCATCTGAACTGCCATATCTTTGTACTCTAAACAGGATGACCAAAGTGAGGAAATTGCTACTTGCTATTTTTATTTGTAATAGTGATTTTTAAATAATGCAGTTGAATGTTACCGCTACATAGGAGGTCTGTGGTGGAATACTCTGTGAAAATTCATGCACTGTGACTATAAAATCGAAAAACCAGAACTGTTTTATATGAAATCATTCTCTTTGAAGGAGGATCTTCTGCGTCTGAAGAAGCAGATGAGAGTATTCTGTCAAATCTGTCAACACTACCTGACCAATGTAAACACTGCTGTTAAGGAACAGGTTAGTGCCTGTTGTTTATACTTGTAGTCTTCTAATATTGTACTTTTAAAGCAGTTGGAAAGTTCCTCCTGCTGATATTTTTGGTGCTTATGAGAAAATGTGGTATGTCCTGCATGTTCAGTGTGTGAATACACACTGTACTTGTATGCTTGCCCTCCTTAGGCAGCGTATGTAGGATTTGAGAATCAATTTAAACTTGATTCTTTGTAGTAACTGTAGGCAGCATAAACTTTTATTCCAAGGGGCTTTTTGTTTCTCTAAGTAATGACTGTGCAGGTGCACTGTAGAAACCTTCTGGTTTCTCAGTTGAGTGAGAGAGTTCCATTTCAAACCTCTTGCTTACCATGTGCTCATGACCACACCTCTCCTGTGGAGCTGACGGTGGGTTCATAGGCTCAAAACTGGATGACCTAAGGACAACAGTTATGTTTTTAGTTCTGACTTTGAATGCTTTTACATTCCTACATTTTTACAATTATATCTGTGTGCTTATCCACTCAAGAATCAGGAAAACAACTTTCCTTCTCCTGCTGTAAACCTGTGAGGACATACAGGGGCAACTTTTCTCTCTCTCGCTCATGTTCAGTGTAGGCTACATAGCAGAATATATTCCTCAGTTCTTCAGAGTCCCAAGAATTTAGGGATCTCAGAGTCAGGATTAAAAAAAAGACACTTCACATGTGTATATGTTTACCTATGCACAAGTATGCACTGTAACCTAAGGGACTTTATTGTTGGGAAAAGGTAATTTTTTTTTTTGTGGTCATCCTTAGGAACACTCATAGTAATCTCTTGGTAATAGTATTGTTTAGAGATACTCTAGCAAATGCTTGGAAACCTCAAAAAGAATGCACTGCTTGGAAAAGACAAGCTGTGTTCATTTTACCAGTTTTAAAGTCAATCCCTGATACAGTTTTCCTTTGGGGGGAGAGTTTCAGCTGGAACTTAGTTCTTAAATATTTCAGCCATAAAATACGTCGTAAATATTTAGCGCATGCAAGTAATAGGTGACAGTTCAGGAGACAGAAGTCCTGACTTTTTTGAAGAGAAATACTGGCATGAAGGTTTTAGGGGTTGTTCTGTATTTTTTTTCTTCTGTTTCAGAAAGAATTGAGACATCATATTGGGAAGAATTTGTCCTGAGTTCTGAGGATAACAGGGTCAAAGGAAGAGATTAAATACTTTCAGGGGCCGAGTCTGTTCCTGTCTGTAGTCAAATAGTTCTTTGGCGAGTTCGCTCATAGGAGCTTGAGGTTCCAGTGAAGAGAGAACAGGTTACTGATATCAGGGTTAATTTTAAGTAAGTCTTTAGAATACTAAAATGAAAAAAAAAAAAAAAACAGGAAAAAAATGAAGTATCTCTATAGGGGAAGGACCAAATTGTCTTCTGGGTAGATGGTTTAAATAAATAGAAGGAGCCTTTTTGCTCCTAAAGATAATAACCTTGTTGAAGTTGAAAATCTGGTTCACTGAGTTGCACATTTGCAGCTTTAGAAAGTCTTGCTAGAACAAGAATATCCCTGGAACTTAATAGGCATGTTCTAAGTCAACGAGCTATCCAGTGTAATAGTCACAGGGTGTAGGGTGTGAAAGTACAAGTAACAAAAATTACTGAAGCTATGAGTAGGTCTCTTTAAAAGGCTGTATAACTAGGTCTGGTAAATGCTCTAGAAACTAGAACTGCCGAGTTACACAGGGTACCTTTCACATAGGGCACAATAGCCTTGGTTCCACTTTCCTTCTCTAATCTCATGAAAGGGCACAGGAACTTCTTCAGAGGAGCACGTGTATTTCTGTGACCAGGAAATTTGTAATATTCACTTGGAGGAGTTAGAGAACAGATCTGTTCATGGAAGTACTTGAGGAATTAGAGTTGTCTTGGTCTGTTAGTTTGAAGATGTCAGTCTGTGTCAGGTACTGAGACACTTGAACTTTCTGGGAAGGTGGCGTACAGACAGTTAAATCTGATGTCAGATGCACAAGATAGCTGGCAAAACAAAGCTCGTTGGACTTTTGGAAATAAGACATTATGATATAAAGGCTTTGAGTGACTGTTAGATGTTCAACAAATGTGATTAAAACAATTAAAAAAAAAAAGAAAGCAAAAAGGAGACTGTCCACAAAGTTCCCCAGTGACCTAATGTAGTATCCATCAGGTAGAATTCAGGAGTTTCAGGCTCCTCATGTTGTAGTCTTGCAATATTTTCATATTGGATTCATCTGTACAGTGTTTTTATTTGGAGACCAAGTCGTGATACAGGAACCTGCTGTGAGAAGGTGTGCACACTTTGACTTCCCGTTGGCATGTGGTGGTGTTCAGAGCTTCAGTGGCCTGTGTACACTGCTGGGCTCGAAGTATTCTGTCAAGTGCAAGCACATTATTCTAACTAAAATTCTAAAATCCACTTTCCAAGCAAGTATTTACTAAGGTTTCTTTTTAACAGGCTTTCACAATTCTGTGTGATGTGTTGATGATCTTCAGTCATCAGATTATGACAGGAGGACGTGACATGTTGGAGCCACTCGTTTACACTCCTGATTCTTCACTGCAATCTGAACTACTCAGTTTTATTTTAGATCATGTCTTCATTGATCAGGATGATGATAATAATAGTGCAGGTTTGTACAAAACTTAAGTTTTCTGTATATTATTTGCCTTCTGATTAATATATTTGTTTGCCTGTGCATTTCTGGGTTTTTTTGGAGTTGCAAGGGGGCAGGGGTGTTGTGGTATTTTGTTTTGATGACTTTTTTTTTTGAGATCTGATTTTCTGAATCCTGACCACTAGGCCGGATCACTTTTGTATATAAATGCTTCAATATGAAATCTTTGAACCTGACAGTTTTCATGTTCTGAACTCTTTCAGATGGACAGCAGGATGATGAAGCTAGCAAAATTGAAGCCTTGCACAAAAGAAGAAATCTACTTGCAGCTTTCTGTAAGCTCATTGTATATACTGTGGTGGAAATGAACACAGCCGCAGACATATTCAAGCAATATATGAAGGTAAATCTGAAGCTTAGTAGTGATCCTTCATAAGACCACTAGCATACAGTAGCTGTGGATTTTCTAATTGGACTTATTTGTACCGTACAGGATAACTAATTCAAAATGTGAAGAATTCAAAACTCTACAGTTGTAGGTCTTTAAAAGTTCTTTTTCTTTATGTGGGGATAAAAATGACTGAGATGAGTTTCACAGTTCCAGTGTGTGGGTGGTGGGGAGGGAGGAAGGAAACTGCTAATTATTTTTATGTTGTTTTAATAGATTTATTTTCTTATCCTGATTGAGGGTTATTTTTAATTCAGTTAATAATTTAACAGGCCTTTTGAGAGTCTTCTCCCAAAGATCAACTCTGATATCTAGTCTCATCAAATAATTTAAGTTTAAACTTTGTAGAAGAGAAACAAGTTTTGAGTCCTACTCTCCCCATGTTACCTTTATATCTGTTTCAATCTTATTTAAATATGAAACCCCCTTTTGGCTCCTGGCATTCACAGCTGTGCAATATGAGTTCTCATTCTGTGAATGTTGATAAAGCTTTGCTCCTTGGTGATTACCTTAAAAAATCTAAAATTTGGGCAGCCTGCTCTTGTTTGAATGTCCTACATATATTTTGAATCTCTAAATAACTAACTAGGTCTTTATTAAACTTGAAATACTTAAAGAACAGAGCAGGCAGCTGCCTTCATGGGGAAAATTACAGCTGAGGTGCTGTCTGTAAGTGCCTCCTTTCAGCAGAGAAAATAGAAAACTCCCCACCAGAGTTACAGGAGTTACTGAAAAGATTAGAATCTAATCTTGTACCCCGAAGGAGTGAACACGTGTCATTAACAAATGTGTCATGGCCTTGAAGATAAAAATAGGTCGTTCTGCCTCTAAAGTAATATGAACAACAGGAATGAAAAGGAGTGAATTTACTCTCTCTGACTTTTTGGGTTTTTCTAGTTATTATTTGAATGGTGGTTTAGGATATAATTTTGATGTAATCATGAACATGTTAGATTTTTTCCTTCTGAAAGTGTTAAATTTTTTTTAATAGCAAATCCTAGATTTTATTTTCAGAAGAATTCAGTAGTTGTAATGTTTTCAGCTAATATTGAAAGTTAACCTTTTTTTGTTGCTGTTTTTTTCCTAGTATTACAATGACTATGGTGATATTATTAAAGAAACCATGAGTAAAACAAGACAGATAGACAAAATCCAGTGTGCTAAAACACTTATTCTTAGTTTGCAGCAGGTAAGAATTTCCAGTATTTTTGTGCATGAAATTCCATACTGTAGTTTGTGTCCTGTTGTTTAATAACTAGTGTGAGGTATTGATGAAAAAATTCATGTGGAAGGTAGGAATAAATAGGTCTAAACTGAAACACATTTACTGTGACTATTTGAAAGACTGCAGAAGCCTTCCTATGCTTACCAAATATTGTGCTACAAAGAGTGCATGTGAGAACCCAATAAATACAAAATTAATGTAACTCTCTGACACCTTTAAAACAATAGTTTAACTAACAGTTTACTTAACAGTTCATGAACAGATCACCAAGGGAAAACACTTCCTGTTGTGTGGTGGGGGTTTGGTTTTGTTTTGCTTTGCTTTGGTGTATTTTTCTGTTTAATTTTCTGGGGTTTTTTTTTAACTGTTCTGAGAATTAATGGGAAGTTCTAGTAATTCAGTATTTCCTAATATTTGGTAGGGGATTCATACATACTTGATACAAAAACGTGATTTAATGCTCTGTTCAATAAATGAGCTTGTTTGTGTGGAGACCTGATGAATTCAGTTGAGGTCAGAGTTGGATTCATCTGCTCACGTGAACCATCTGCAAGAATTTTACTCACAGATCAGACAATAGAACAATAGAATCTCTGCAAACTGTAATCCAGCATAGATCTATGCTGTTGGTGAAAGGAAAAAGTCTACCCAAGTTTGTCTTATCTCTCCCTACATCTGTTTTTTGGACTAAAGGTCATAAAGCCACATAGTGAATATAGATCTAGATATTTATCCTCACTGAGACCAAAGAGCAAAAGTATTTATTACAGTAAGGACTGATTTATCTGTATGGATACTGCCAGTACAAGGGAAGATGAGGCCTTTCCTTTTGATGGCAGCATGACTCTTAAGTAGCTGGTAGAACTGATACATTAAATATGCAACTAAATACTCTACAGTTTTTGCTGTGTTTTTACCAGAGTTCACAAGTTTTTGTGATACTGGGTAGATGCTGTCCTTATTAGCCTTTGTGTCTCATGAACAGCCATCTCCTTGTATTTTAAAGGGCAGACAGAGAAAGTGAATGTTCTAAGTACAATTATGCACGTAACAGGGAGGCACTTAGGCAATCCTCATGTGGAAATAAGAATAGTAACAAGAGGGGACTCAAGTATTATAAAACAAACAAACCCCACTGGCTGAGCTAAACATGTAAGTATCATTTTTCCCAGTAAAATTTCTTGACAAAGAAAATAACTAGAAAAAAAACAGTAGAAGTGATAGTGGATAAAGCAAATAACTGAGTTTGTGAGCTACACCAGCATAAAAGAGAATTATGCAACTATGGGCCAAAACATACCTATAAGTTAATGTTCATAGCCCTAGTAAGTCTGGTTTACTCTGTGTGATATGAGTGAAGAGCGTGTAAGACAAAATTAGAAAATGATAGAAAAATAGATTGTTGGAGAGAATTACAGTCAAATTTAGTAGGATGAGAAAAGGATTGATCAAAGACAAGAAAGGATTGTAAAGTTCAGAGTATTCAGCTTTGCCAACTATTGATGAATAGTTAAAAGTTTGATTGTCAGTGACAAAAGTTCTGGTGCTTTTGGCAACTTCCCTGATGACATGTTTCCATTTTAGAATTTCTTCTTTATGCTTGTATTTTGAAAAGATTAAATGAAAAAAAAAATAAAATTTGGGATTAGTTGTTTGACAAACTGTAATAGTAAAGATCAGGTGAGAATTTACCCCATTTATTTCTTCTCTAGTGTATGTAATCAGGAAATTCCACTAACTTTTAGTATTTTAAGTCTAGAACACCTCATTTAGTGAAGCACTGAAATCTGCCATCCAGTATATTTACTGTTTGATGTGTAGTTGGACAGTGTGCATTTCAAGGTTTAACTCTGAAGTGCAGACTCTTCAAGAGCAGCCTTGACTGAGTTGTCCTAAACCTCCATGTTTGTCTCTTGGTGTTGTAAAATTAAGGGGGGGACGCTGCAAAATATACTTTTTTTTTTTTCCCCTACAACTTAACTGTGTTTATTGGTCTGAAATTTGGCATCACCTTCTAATATATGAAAATTTCCCTTCTCATTTCATACAGCTTTTCAATGAAATGATTCAAGAAAATGGTTATAATTTTGACAGATCATCACCAACATTCAGTGGCATAAAGGAACTTGCTCGACGTTTTGCTTTAACATTTGGATTGGATCAGTTGAAAACAAGAGAAGCTATTGCCATGTTACACAAGTAATTGTGTGCTTTTGTATTGCTTCCATTTTTGTAAACACTTCTTGACTAACATAAAATTAGCATTGCTATCTTTCAAAATGAGTTTGTTAACACAAAATGCACCAGCCCCAGAGATGATGTAGCCTATTTATTAATTAAGAGATGACTGTAGTTTTGTCTCTGAGAAAAAACCCAAATGTTAAGTATTGCTGGTGTTCTCCAGCATCACTGTATAAGCCTGTAAATGATAGCAGGGTTGATGCTATAATGAAAAAGTATTTTTAATGTCTTATCCATGACAGTAAGAACAGATCCACTTCTTTGTCAGTGGTGGTAATGTTGGCCCCATGCAGAAAACTTGCAGTGCAAGGTAGAAATGTCCTGACAGAAAGAGTGTGTCCAGATTCAAATAGTGAATACTATTCACTTTTTTTGCCAGAATATGGAAACAAAAGTTACTGCTTTCTTGACATAAAGGAAAGGGGCTGAGTTTTGATAGCTCAGGGCTTATAACTTTTTATTTTGTTTGTGCTTTTTGTGACATTATTTTTAACTTTTTCTTAGGGATGGCATAGAATTTGCTTTTAAGGAACCTAATCCACAAGGTGAGAGCCACCCACCATTAAATCTGGCATTTCTTGATATTCTGAGTGAGTTCTCCTCCAAACTTCTCAGACAAGACAAAAGAACAGTGTAAGTATTTTTTAAATGTTCTTAATATTTGTAGTGATAACTGCAAAAGACATGCATCAGAATAAATATTTATGTGTATTGTATTCACCTGAAGTGGAATTTTTGGCACATCAATGTAAGTTTGCGCTAATGCAGTCAAGTATAGTGACAGAGGATAAATTGTATTTATCCTTGTTATTTTTGTTTTGTGATGGCTGAACCGAAATTATATTCTGGATTTGCTGTTGTCAGGCCTTTCTGTTAACTGGATGAGGAGCATCGGTTGTTAATTTTAGTAGTTGCTTATGTTGACATGTTAAGATGTTATTACACATATTTTGCATCTTTGTAATTATTTTTTTCCTTTCAAAGGTATGTTTACTTGGAGAAGTTTATGACCTTTCAGATGTCTCTACGAAGAGAAGATGTGTGGCTTCCTCTCATGTCCTACAGAAACTCTTTATTAGCTGGTGGAGATGATGATACTATGTCAGTGATTAGTGGTATTAGTAGTCGAGGATCTACAGTAAGAAATAAGAAGACAAAGCCAGCAACAGGCAAGCGGAAAGTACCTGAAGGTAGAACTTCTCATCTTAAAACTTACTAGAGTAGATATTCCTATAAACTACGTTACCTCTTTGTTAAAGTGAGTGTATTGGTATGCTCTAATGTATTTTTTTTAAAACAGAATAACTTCCCTGCATGTCTGTATCTTAGTGGAAAGGCTGTTTATTTGGAGAGCCTGAATAACATAACACTTGATTCACAAAGGGAAGTAACACTACACTGTGTTGAGTCACAGAATAGCAAAGTATATTAAAAACTCCAGCCAGTGATTATAAATCCAGGCCTTTTGAGGCACATGTAAGACTTTGTGGTAAAAAGTAAAGCAGAAAATACATGCATTTAACTTGTGTTTAAACACTCAGTTTTAGACTAAATTGAAAAAAAGTTTACTGATGTTCTTACTATGTTTCCTTCCAGCGGAAGAAAGCAGCAGTAGTGACAGTATGTGGCTGAACAGGGAGCAGTCGATGCACACACCAGTCATGATGCAGACACCTCAGCTTACTTCCACAATAATGAGGGAGCCCAAGAGATTGCGACCTGACGAGAATTACATGGGTGTCTATCCTATGCAGCCTGAGCACCACCAAGCTCCCCTCGATTACAAGTACGTAGATGAGTAGGTCTGCTTTGTGTTAGTGTTCATACACAAAACCAGTACATGTTTAAAATAGAATAATGGTCTTTTTAAGCACGCAAGTAACGTGGATGTTGGCTCAAAGGCAACAGGAAGAAGCCGCGCGACAACAGCAGGAGAGGGCAGCGATGAACTACGTCAAGCTGAGAAGCAACTTGCAACACGCCATGTGAGTGAGAGTCAAATGTTCCTTGGGTGGTTTGGGGAGGTTTACTAAATGCAGTGTTACACCTGTATCTTTTAAGAGGGATACATGTTCTAGTTCTTGACTTCATTTTTTTTACAGTGTCCTGAAATTTTAAGTTGACTTGGAAAAGTGGTGGTAAATGAACACGGTATTTCTTGCTTATTTTTGAATTTTTTGATCCCAGAAAATTGAATAGTAGTGAGATTTGTAATAAAGGGAATTGGCTGTTGAACAGTGTTACCTGTAGCAGATAGATGCAGTCAATACATGTGAAACATCATCTTTATATATTCCTAACTTATATTTAGAAATAAAACATTATAAACAAATATATGTTCAGTGTGTGGAGCAGAAAGTTTCTGCTCAGCTTAAGTCTATTTCTGCTGCTTTTTAATATAAGAGTATTCCTTTAAAAGAAGTTGCTGTCTTCAGCATTTCTGTGATTGGTACAGATGTTGTCTGACCTAAACTGACACAAGAATTGAGAGGAGACATGTAGTACCAGTTTTTATAGAACTTCCCACAGAAACACAAAACACTTCCAAAGTCCTCTGTATTGTGGATGAAGATGAACACAATCTAACATTTTTAAACAAATTTTGTCCTTCAGAGGTAATACATTCTTATTGGAGTGTCACTTCATTTTGAGTCATCACATACGTGTTTTAAAAAGCATGTTAATAAAAATATGTTCCAGAGTTCATTTAGCTGAGGAGGGGAAGACTAGGTTTAGAACTTCTGTTTTCCTAAGCAGATCTACAGAAAGTAGATCCTAAGTGGATCTACAGAAAAAAAGTACAAGTTGTAAACTAAAACCACGGACATGCACACTGAGGAGCTCTACATCTTTCCCCCACTCATTTTTTGTTGTTTTATTAGCAGTCCTTCATGTAACATAGTTTCATTAGTGACTTTTTTTAATACAGTGACACCAATTAGTATCATTAGAATGACTCCTTACTTTTCTCATAAAGTGTGATGTTGCATGTAGAAGTTGTGAGGAAAGAGAATGAAGGACTGTGGGAATATTTGTAATGATTTTACACATCTACTTTATTGCGAAGATGTTTTTCCTTACCTTGTCGTAAGGCAGAAAATAATTTGCTTTAGGTGGCAATACTTAGGTTCTTTCTCACTTGAGCATTAAGTGCAAAATAAGGTGTGGTTTAGGCCTGCTTATGAGTTCTCACAGAATCAGTCTTCTCAGAATCCCCATTTAGCAATGTACCACAGCTGTCCAAGCTGTTCTTTGTTAGCCATTCTCCTACACTAATAGTATCTTCTAGCTGATTAAATACCAGCTTTCTTTAATAGTAGTTGGCATTTATTTAATTACCTAATTTCTGTTTTGTCTGAAGAAATTATTGTTTGTTGGCAGTTCCTTACTGAACATTAGCTTTTGAAATATTCAGATGAAACTTGACTTGATTCAGTGCTACACAGTATGCTTTTTCTTTTCATTTCAGTCGACGTGGCACAAGTCTAATGGAAGATGATGAAGAGCCAATTGTTGAAGATGTGATGATGTCATCAGAAGGGCGGATTGAAGATCTTAATGAAGGCATGGATTTTGACACCATGGACATAGACTTAGTAAGAAATTTACTTATTTTTTAGTGAACTTGAGTTTTGTATTTATGTTTTTAAAGTAAGATATTTGAATCAAATTTTCCACTGGGGAAACGGAAAAATCATTCTTGTTGCTCTCTGCATGGTTAAAAGGCTGTGCTGCTGTCAGTTTAGAAGTGCCATCTGCTCAAAGGGCCATACAAAAAGCTACAACGCTTCCTGCAATTAGTAATGCATAATAATATTGTAATAACATTTTCCTCTTGTGAATTCTTAGCCCTCGAGAGTTCACCTTCACTTACTACAGTGTTAAAC
Organism: Acropternis orthonyx; assembly: GCA_035583155.1. Taxonomy (NCBI): domain Eukaryota; kingdom Metazoa; phylum Chordata; class Aves; order Passeriformes; family Rhinocryptidae; genus Acropternis; species Acropternis orthonyx. The sequence continues at coordinate 10,712,013 of JAWWEU010000138.1, forward strand.
TTCTGGTTTTCGTGTGAAATTGCAGTTAACCTGTTTGTTTGTTTACTTTCTTAAGCCACCATCGAAGAACAGGAGAGAAAGAACAGAACTAAAACCAGATTTCTTTGACCCCGCTTCAATCATGGATGAATCGGTAGGTTAACTTACGTAAGGGAAAGTAACGTAAACTCAGTGTTAAAGTTACCATACTCTCTTACTTCAGATTTAAATTGAAAGAGTGCAATCTGCAGGTTGTCTTCGTTAGCTTATTTTGGCAGACTGGTACAGTCAGAGCAATATTTCATGCTGTAATTCAGCTTTATAATTTCTAAGGTAGTCAGTGTTCTTTGCAAGTTTATAGGATTTTTGTTCTTAATATTTATATGTAGCTATGTAAAAATTAAAGACCTTTGAGTCTGAGGAGAAAACACATCTGGGGTGGAAAAGACCCTCACAGAGTTTGGTAGCAAAGAGCGTTAAAAAAATAAAAATTTGTGCACACACAATATTATAGGCAAATTTCCTGTTGTGCCGAGCTTAGTTCAGTGACTGTTGTCATTACCAGTTGGATAGTTTGAGTTTTGTGGGGGTTTTCAGTTGGTTTTGTTTTGCTTTTTGTTTTTTCAGTTCTTTTAGTTGGCAGATTTACTTTTGTGCATAAGTAAGATAATGGAGAAAATGGAGATGATACGGATACCTGTTTATAGAGATTAGAGGTATTTTTTCTTTCCATATAAAGTTTTAGGTCCAAAACATCCGAAGTCTGTAGTTTCTGCTTGCAGTTGCCCTTTTATCCGACTTGATAAATCTGCAGTCTCTATTCTCTTTTAAAAATCTGCATGAGGGATTCCTTCTGTCTTGAACCACTTGTAATGTATGCAGCCATTTTTGACCTTGTGTAGCTGGTACAAAATTACACTGGAAATAACAAGCTGCAGCAAGCCAGCAGAGGACAGTACTACAAGGCTTCCTGGGAATCTTGGACAGCTTGGTGGAATTTGGAAGACGATTATGTATTTTTTTACAGTATTGTTGCAGCGTGAACCTGTTCTTGTTTATGGGAGAAAGAAGTCCTAAATACTGTTTTAATTGCAAATCCCTATATTTTGTACCAGTAGGCCTTTGCTTCAGTAACAATGAATCAGTTAGGTTGTGCGTCTGGCTGTCGTGTGCTCTGTTCCTCAAAGTAACACCGAGAAAGTATCTCACTTGTTCTCTGACGTTCAGTTTTAAAATAGTTCTTTCCCTCCCCTTCTCAGTTTGGTTTTTTGGTTTTTTTTTTTTAAACTGGATCTATCTGTGAAATATCAGTCATTTTTTAGCCTGCCAATGCTGAAAACACAGGTGGTTGTATCAGTGGTCTCAGCAACCCCCTTTGTAGCCGTTCCCAGGGAGCCGCTCCGGCAGGCTCCTTGCCCGCGGGTTCCCGTGGCGCGGCTGCGGTTCCCGGCGCGGCCGCGCGGGGGCAGCCGAGGGCAGCGCAGCGCCCGCAGCAGCCGCGCCGTGTTTGACGCGGAAAGAGCCAGTTTCGGGAAAATGCCAAAAAGAAAGAGACAAACATCTTCTCACAATGAAGTTAATTTGCTTTATTCTTAGAGCTTCTTTCAGAGGCCCGCTATCCGTGGAGTTGCTGCTCTTGTTTTTAATAGACCTGGGCATAATAAAGCTGTTTGGGTTTTATTTGGGTGCACGTGGTATGCGATGAAAATTTTAGCCTGTCTTCTCCTTTTTTGATGTGCCCGCTTATTGCCGGCACAAGAGGCAGTTCTGCCACAATGTGTGATGCAGCTAAAGAGAATTTAATTGAAAAAACAGTAAAAATTGGTTTGTAAACAGATAAATGCGAGCAGCAGTGGTAAGGTTCAGGAAAATTAAGTCCCTAGTGGCTCTTTCTGATTTTATAAAGTCCTATAAAAGCTAGGACAGTCACAAATTTGGATCTTCTGGGGGGCTTTTTTGGCATATCAGTGTTAATACCTACTTTCTCTCACATGAGAAGTGGAAACTGATTCTTCATTTCAGGAAAGCTTTTTATTTCCTTAGTCACACAGTCTCCCAAAGGACAGTTGTTCGATTTTGTCTGACGATTGTTTGATTTTTCACTGTCTTCCTGACAGAGTGGCCCCATTTCATAGGGAATGTTCCGTTTGTGTCCCGGTTGGCTGCTGTGAGATGACCTGTGGTTTCTGTGGTCGCAGAGGCAGCAGCAACCGCTGTGTGGAGGGTTTTGGCCTGGGTTTAGTTGCTGGAAATGACACACTTGATTTCAGGTTAAGGCCAATAGAATGCCATTGTCAAAGAAGTAGGAGTTAGGCAACTAACTTCAAAATTCTTTTGCAATTATTACCTAAAACAATTAAAACACAGGCGTTGTCATATTCCTATTGGATTTAATGAATTTCAAGTGTGAGGAAAATACTTCTAATGAAGGAGGAGCCCTTTTCATATTATTGCCTAAATCAGAAGTGTGGTGAATCTGGTTTGGAAGAAAAATAAACTTACAATGCCTTAACATATTTCGAAGTGTCTTAATCTTAGAACATATACTAATTTCTTTGTTTTTTCTTAAATGTGTAGTAGACTTCAAATTGACACCATTTCTAACTTTTTTTTTAGGTTCTTGGGGTGTCAATGTTTTAATACCAGAGCAGCAAATAAATCAGTGGTGAAGTCATTTTCTAAGTGGAAGAGGAAGTTTTTCAATACAAAATTGTGGTAGATACAGTGAAATTCTGAACAGATTTTTCTCTAAGGAGAATGACATGCTTTCAAGATCAAGTGCATTGAAGGGGCAGTTTTGTTTGCCTGAAAAAAAAAGAAATGTAAAGGACAAGTAAACAATTTGAGGATAAGCTACACTTTTTGTTGGGAAAAAAAAAAAAATCAATATTTTATTTATGTGCTATCAGCTTATTTCCGGATCATAAGAAGTATTCCCTCTGAGTTCTAATCTAACAGTCTGAGAGGTGTTTGGTACAGATTTGAGCCCCTCTCTATACATTTGCTGGCTGTACTAAATAATCATAAGCTCTACTGGATTGCTGTTCACATCCATGAACTGAAATAGTAGATGGATTGGTTTTCTTACAGTGATAGAACCAGAAGAGTTGTCAGTATTTTCAATTAAATGCAAACTTCAGCAACAGAAGGTTTGTATTAATTAATCATGGAAAAAAAATACATAAAGCAGAATTTTAACAGCTTTTTAATCTAAAACACATGTTTATTCCAAAAGCTTCATGTTAGCCTTCTCAGAAAGGTCCATAAACTCTGAGCTACCAGAACGTAACAGATCTCACTCATGCTTGCCCATTACCAACCCTGAAAGTTTGCTTGTCCTTTAAGAAAAATGTAATGTTGTGAAATTCCTTCCAGTAGTGCCACTGTATTTTGTCTCCAAATAAAAGAAGCTTATTGTAGTATGTTTGCAGAAAAATTCTAAACAAAAATTATACAGCTTATTAGAGTGTGGGAATAGGGATCTAAATTTTAAATAAAATTATATATATATATAAATTGGTGCTGATTTTATAATTGCGCAGTTTGTTTAGTTTTTTCTTACTTTTAAATTCCAACTTAAAATTATGAGGTTTCAGAAATATATTGAAAGTTTAACAATGTTTAAAAATAGAAGAGCATGAGAATTCATGCTTTAAAAATGATTTTTAAATTTGTATTTTATATTGTTTTATCTATCTGTCTTTGCAAGCAGTCTTCAGGTTAAAGATACTTCTAACAGGTTACAGTACATTTCCTCTGTATGTAAATTAGATTGGATAATAGAAATTCATAAACAACCCATAATATTCTTTGAAAGCTAAGCTTTAAACTTCGTTTTGTGTCCATTCACAAATAAATTAAATTTGGTCTAAAACAGAAAGTGGATCTATGCCATTTTGACATCGACTCATTTTGCAAGGCTTAGGCAGCTAGACATCATTTTAAAGGAAATATTAACTTATATTACATATGTATATTTTTTGTCAGTTGTCTCTCAGTTCTCGAGGTATATTATTTTAATCATTCCATGCCTTAATACGCTTGCAATACAAGAATCTCCCCAAATGGGTGAATACAAAAAGGCTTCCTGTTTTTAGACTCAGAAATGAAACATTCGGCTGTGGTAGCCAAAAACCATAGATTATCTAAAGGATCATGATAAAATATAATTATTTTACTAAGTCATGGGGTAACAACAAACTCAAAACTAGATCTGCCTAACTCATTTTACATAAATAAATACTCTCATGTCTAAAAGTACTGCCTATATTGTTTTTCACACCACTGCATTTAATAGAACTGCTGAGAGGACTGTATATATGATTTTAAACCTAAGTTGATTTTTCTTACTCTTGAAGGAGTGTTTCTTTGTGAAAGCAGTTCTTACAGCTTTGTTTTCAACCAGCTAAAAATGTTTTATATATTTACCTTAACCTGTTGTCCTCCACATTCTATTGTCCTAATTGTACTGTTTTCTGATTTGTATTTATGTCTTGAGACAGTAACTTTTTGAATAAAAATAAACCTACAGTATGTTGTATGTTTGATCTTTTTAAATCGGGGTTATGGGAGGACAGTGAAGAAAGGGGTATGAGTAATGCAAATGTTATGTTTATAGAAATCAAAATCTTTTTTCATGTCTTTTAAGTGTTTGTCTCAGAGTTGGGATAATGTATGAAAAACTGCACTGTTTTATATTTGTAATAAATTGTACAAGTTTTTAAAATGTGAATAAAGCACTAATTGGGTAATAATTTAAAGCAGAAAAGTTAATGCAATCATGATTGTTTTAAATATGCTTTAATTTGAGATAAACTTGTTAAAAGAATTAGTGTAAATACAGAGTGAGCTTTTCAAGAGGTTAGTACCTGCAAATAAAATTTTTAAAATTTGTATAGAACTTTTACATGCCAAGAAATCAGTGGTTAATTATTTTTGTGTTACATTTTTTAAAGGTGTATCAATAGCCTTTCTGTTGGTTTCTTTTTCCTATTAACTTTTATCTGACATTACTCAGAATGCTGTTGATTCAGACATTGGAGATGCTGTACAGAGTCCGATTGAAATACCACTAAATGTATGTGACTTTCCATCCCTTAAATTTGTCTTACACCTGGGAAGCATTCTGAGCAAGGAAATGAGGGGAAAACCCTAAACATCTCTGCCCTTCCCAGTCCCTTCTCCTCAACTACTGAGCACCTCTGGCTGGGTGTCGAAAACTCCTTTCTGGTACAAGACCTTTTAAAGCAGTAATTTTAAAGTCTTGAAGATAATACTTCTAATCCTTGCTAATGTAACTTTGGATGTTTTGGGTTACCTTTTTTTTTTTTTCCTTTTTTAGTTATTATTATTGCAAATGTTCATTCCTGTCTCTAAATCCTGCTGTAAGTTCAATAGTATCTTGTGGAAAATTGTTTTAGTAGGTTCTAAGTTTATAATGCAAGAAAAATACCTTCACTATACAATGTAAAGTCTGTTCTAGTTATACCATTTTGGTACAAAAGCCTGTAAATGAAAGAAATTTGAGTTTTGAAGAGAGATGTGATAAAAATGTAGAAAAAAACCAAACAATTCAGAGAAAGTAAAGCCTCTCCTCTGGTTTACCAGAGAGGCCACAGAGAAGGTATTGACACAGAATGAATTTCAAAGGAATAGTCTTCACATATTCTGTAAAAAGTATTTCTTGATATTAAACAACCAAAGACAATATGTAAGAAGTTAGTGATTGCTGTTGTTTGTTTGTTTGGGTTTTTTCCTCTGGTTGGTGTGGTACTGATTCCTGTAGTTTCTTTAGAGATCGTAAATCCCCGTCTGCCTAATCACAGTATAACTAAAAAATTGCCTCTTTAAAGTCTACCCCTCTAGTTTCCCCATAGTTTACACATACACTTGCCCTGCCATGAGATTTCAGGATACCAATCCAATTAACTTCCTACCCATATTGGTTTTTTTGAGCTGCTTTGATTCACAACAGTGTTTTGCTACTTTTTAACCCATAGATACATTATTTAATTTTTTTATAGCCTGGTGAATATCAAGATCTTGTTCATTCTTTGGACCTTTTGTCAAAACTTTCAGTTTGTGCTTCAGAATTCTTTTGATAAAAGCACAAATTGATTCTTTAAAAATATATTAATTCCTACTTAACTGCTTTAATACTCTTTAATGAATTAGTGGTACTGAAATGTAGCTTATGCCATTGCCTCATTTTTCATAATCCTGAGCAATTCCTAGTACTGAGATTCAGTTTCACATATATTTGTTGGCAACCAAAAAAAAGAGATTGTATTTTTGATGGAGGTGGATGATGGCACATACTCAGAAAACAAGGTAATGTAGGACAGTACTCATCTATAATAATAATAATAATAATAATTCTGTTTTAAAGGTAACAGTTCCATGTGAATTGTACCTGTCATTTTCCTCAGCTGTCCTTCTCTCCTATATACTTTCTTCATGTTGCTGAGCTTCCTCAAATTTATTTCTTTGATTAAATCTTAATTTTTCTTTTAAGTTTTTAACAGCTAGACTTTGAGTTGTTACTGATTCTGTGAGTGCCTTCCAGCTAGAGATGCAGTTGCTGCTTTTTGTTGTTTTTTTTTAATAGCTCCTGCCAGATTTTATGGATGTAAATCATAGTGGCAGTACAGTGGTAAGAAGCTATAACTGTGCCCAGAAAAATGATCCAAAGCATGTTAAAGTGGTTGGATGGATGGCTGACAGAAAGCTCCCCCATCCTTCCAGGGAATATGTACAGTTCTTTAATGTCACCATGCTTCACAGACCCGATTGTGTGACTTCTGCTGAGCTTTCCTGAGCAGTTTTGTGATTGGAAAATATTGGTCATTATACTTTGTATTAAGTGTTTTTTTTCTGAAGAAGAAGTTGGAGTTACCAGTTTTAAAGTGAAATTTGTGTTCAGCTGATAACTTGAATTCTGCACTTTGAGAAAAGCTGTTTAAAAGAACCTAATACAATAAAATATAATAAAACCTCTGGGGACCTAGAACATCTCAAATTGGGAAGGTGATAGTTGAAAGTTACTTTCTGAAAGCATTCAAGTAATACAGGGCCTGGGAAAATTGATTAATGAGTCTGAAAGACAGTTCCTTGTTAGTTGGGGTGGGTAGTGACAGGTGAGATGAGTGAAAACAGCAGCAGGTTGTTCCAAATCTGGTGAACTGTGGGCATAGCCAGAATGATCTCTTGGATAAGTAGTGACCAGTGTCCCCTTTATATGTCCATTCTTTGAGTGCCTTTGAGAAAGCTTATGATTTTGTTCTTTTCCCACACCCTTTCCCCTCCCCCCCTTCAGACATTGTGTATTTCTCAGAAATTTAGGAGGGGTGATGTTCTTGTGCTTGTTTAGCCCTTCTCTAAACTGCTCATTCAATACGTTTGACCTTAACTTAAACTTTTTTCCGTGCACCTTTCTCTCAAAATCATCAGTAACGTCTGTCACCGGTAAGGCAGCCCCAGTTCCTTGGGCCTCGGTGAGAGCGCAGTGGTTATTGCAGTCAGTGCTTGGGTGGGGTTGGCTCAGAGCTGTGGCACCTGTGACAGGGTGTCCCCTCTGCCTCTGATCCCATGCTGTATTTATGTGCTGGAGTGCTGGCAGCTCCACGTGAAACCTGATTTACCACCATGTGGCCATTATAGGAAGCCCTGCGATTTGCTGCTGCTTTTTGAATAGCAGTTAAACCACAGTTCTTGGGTGATGTATGTGCCCATCTCTTATTATTTTAACACACTCTTTTCACAGGCTTATATTCTGTTTTCTTCTGCTGAACTCCACCAAAAGCAGAAAAGCAAACCACATCCACTTGTTTTTCATACACGCTCAAAAGCACTTAAAGATGTGGCATATCTTATATTTAGCCTGGTCTTTGTATTGTTCATCTTAAAGCACTGAGCTGTCTTTTTTTACGCAACTGTTCTCTACGTATCAACTGACAAAACCTGTCTTTTCATTATTTCTGTTGGCAGTTTATAATCTTTTGAATCTTGAAAAGCAGATTTTTTTTTTTTTTTTTGGGGGGGGGGGGGGGGTGTGTGTGTGTGTGTTTTTTTAACTGAAGTCTTCCATTACAGAGAAGAATCAAAGTGCTCTGTGAAACCTAGCGTGGATTAGAGAAGTGGCTTTGTTAGTGAAAACACTGTCTTGTCAGTTCTGTCTTGTCTGTGGGACTGATGGTGTTACAGTTTATGGGCTTATTGTGTAAATGCTCGTAATCAGAGAAGCCTACAGATTTAGACTTATCAGCCTTATTCCTTGATTAGGAACTTCTTTTCCTTGCTCATATCAGTAGCTTGTATGTGGTGAAAGCAGCTTGTTGAAGTGCTGTGAAGTAAAAGGAACAGATGTTCTATTTAAAGTTGCTTTCATTACAAATTCTCTTATTTATTTTACCTTGCAGTGCTTCATCCTCTACTTCAGACTGGCTTTTAGCTGCATAGGTCTCTAGCTCTCCTGGGTTGGATTTGTAGATCTGACACAAGGCGTGCCCTGTGGAACAGAGAGACTGCCAAGGATGCAATTTCAGCTGTTTGTGTTTCCTTTTCCTGGGATTTGTGTTGAGTTAACCAAAGGGAATAGGCTGTTTGTGTGTGTTCTGGCACACTACAGATTTGTGACAGAGCTGCATTTTTTGTGGATTTAGACAGTTTAGAAGCATCATCTCTTCACATGTTGTTTCTGTAGCTAACAGATTTAGGTCACTTGATCCATTAGTAAAGTTCAAAAGACATGTCTTTCAGTTTTTTTTAAAATCCCTACTTGCAAGGAAAGTCAGATTTCTTTTTTTTTGTTTTTTCTTTTTAAATTTAATTTGCTGCTCATGTCTGATTCATTTACCAGAAATGAATCATGTGTGGAGTGGCCCATAGAGCCAAACCACAGCACTCAGTGATGTGTAATCAGAACTGTGGTAATTTGGCAGGGTGAGTCCTGTGGGTGGGTAAGGACTCGTGTGGTACACAACACAAACACAGATGATGTCACCAGTCCTGGGTTACACAGCATGCCTCGCATCTGGAGAACAAGCTGCTCTGGCCACTCACCACGTTGGGCCCTGGCTGGCAGCTTGGCCACCATGTGCTGCCTCCTCAGGCTCTGCCTTCTGCGTGGTGTTGGACATGTGGGCTGCCCATTTTCTCTCTGAAAGAGCAATTAATTGTTATTAATTATCATCCCTAATGCCACAAAGCTGACAGTGGCCTTGCTAGTTCTGTAACTCTGGGTCAGTCACCTTCTGACTCCACCAAAAAGAATACCAAAAATGCTACTTTTGCTGGCCAGTTCATTTTAAATTGCTTACTGTGGTCAGCTTGAGCCAGGCAAATGCAGTCATGTCTCACTTGCCTGGGGAGTGAGAGAGTGCATTTTTTTCAGAAAAATGATAGAGAAATAAACCAACTTGATTTTGGGCCAGGGCTTTCAAGGCATTGTATCCTAGGAATAAACAGACCAATCTGATGCATCAGCATTAAGTAAACCTCTTATCCCTGTAGGACTCTGTGGGAATGGACCCTCCTTCACCTGTGTACATTGAAGGGATGATTATTTTCTGAATTTCAGGACAGTGGTTCTTTCTTATAGTGAGAGACTTTTCCTGTACAATTTTAATGTAAAGGAGGGTGCATGATATAGGAATTTGGACTGAATGAACCTTGTCTTTCAAGGTGTTATATAAAGTGATGTTTGTGGTACAGCTGGTTACAAAGAATTCTGGTTCCAAAAGATGATACCAGCAGTTACACAAAGTAAAGCTTAGGTTTAGTGGTACCAGGCAGCTCAAATCAGTATGATATTTTAAAAGTGATTCCTCGTAGCTTTTGCAAAGTCAAAGCATTAATTCTGTTTTCATTCTAGTGCCATCGCGTTTAGGAGTGAGATTTTCCTGACTTTGTATGAGACATGGCTCTGGATAGATAATTTGTGGTAACTTATCCATTGAATTTAGCCTCTTTGATTTGTTCAAACATTGGGTGTTTTCTCAGTTATTTCTGTTTCTGATACTACTATCCCTGGCAGAGATTCAGGTATTTTTTCCTGTCACTCTTAAAAAGTACAGAGAGTTTTTCTAGTTGTCCTTGGTCCCTATTGTCTCTTTTTAATATATATAATTTTTGGACAACTGAGGCTTTTTAATGCTCTTTCAGTGTAGTTCTTGACACCTAACACATTACCGAGTGAAGATGGCCTTCATATTGGCAGACAACTTGAGACTTCTGTGACAGCTCCTAGTCTCCAACCAGGCTGAGGAAAAGCTGCAAGTAATTTGTTGACATCCAAAATGTTGTTAAAGCAACAAAATTTTTGTTACACTATCCAAAACGGACATAATTTTTAGCAAGGTTGTAGAGTCATAGAATGGGAAAGGGTTTCTGTGAATGTCCCAGATGGGCACCCTCCACCACAGCTCTTTCCCTGTCTCCATCATTTGCCCCAGCCAGGAGGAGCCTGATCCCCCAGTGCTGGGGGCTGCCCCATCTGCCAGCCAGCACAGCCTGGTCCCTGCCCTCTCCAAGAAAGTCCCGTGTGCCCTGCGTAGCCTTCTTGGGGCTTTCCCAATTCCTCACACCCCTCTTGGACTGGGGGCCCTGCAGTCAGCGTGGTGCTCCAGAGCAGAGGCCATCACACCTCCAGCTGCCAGGCTGGCTGCCCTAGGAGGGGAAGTTCCTCTCTAATCCACTTAGGCCAGGATGAAGCCGTTTTCAGATTCAGCTAATTTGAAGTGCTGAGTGCTCTTCTCGCCTGAGAGCAGCTCTGCAGAGGCTCTGACCTTTCAGCAGGTGGGGGATTACCTCTGTGTTAATGAACAAAATGGAATTACTTCTGGAGTTGAAAGGAATTAATTTATTAAAATGACCTGAGCTCTGTGTCGTATGAAAATATTGATAGGTAAGGAAAATATTAAATTACAGGAGCCTCTGATAAAGGAGTCATAGAATGGGAAAGGGGTTGGCAGAAAAGAAAGGTAAACCATGAGATGTTTGCATGGTTTTAGTGGCTGAGAAATTTGAGGGCAGATGGTACTTTTCAGTACTGTAGGGATGTGATTTACAGATGCTCTGATTTAGCTGTGTAATGGAAAGTAGGTTTTAAGTGCTGAAGCATCGCTGTGGTGGAGACGACTGTACTGCCCACTGGAGAAGGGTCAGGTAAGTGATGTTGGGCTCCCAGGGAAAGGGCTTCATCATTCTTCCACTTGACCAGAAGTTTGGGGAAGGGAATACTTTGTCTTCAGGCTTGAGTGCAACATAAATGTAGCTAAATTTATCCTAGGACAGAAAATTGCCTGGAAGTGCATGTCCTGGTGCCTTGTGCTGTACAAATGCTCTTTATCTTCCCCTTGTGGATCCTCTGGTAGCCTGGTAGGCGCCTGTGCTTCCACAGCATAAAGTGATGTGTGCAGCAGCGTGGTGTTCAAGGGCACGGGGCCACCAGAAGGGCTTCCTGAAGAGACTCAAACCACAGTACAAATTTCCTGTTCTCACCATCGTGCCTCTGGGGAAATACCTGGGCTTGTTTCACATCCTTAAAACCTTTGTCATGGATCAGTGGGGATGAATGCTGTCTATGCTAGTTATTCCACTTCCATCACAGGGACCACTCCTCCCCACCTCTCCAGTAGAGCCCCTCTCAAGGTAATAGGAGGTCCTCACCACAGTGGAGTGGTCTTCAGGTAGGGCTTTGGGAAGAGGTTCTCTCTGAATCATCATCAAAAAAGATGTGCATCAACCTTCCTGGACTGTGTTTTCTCTACTAGTGTGTCCTCTCAGTGGCCTCCAGCTAAAAAGAAATCCAAAAGTCTGAGTGTATTCAACAGGAATGTGGGATGGCAGTTCCACAGATATCAGTCATTCAACTTCACATATTTTCCCCAAATTTTCTTTAGGTCTGTCTTGTGAATGGATTTGCCATAGCTACAGAGTTTTTCAGCCTGGAAAATAGTGATTTTTTTTTTTTCCCCCGCGTTCTGTGGCTGCCTGACCTAGCAGTAGGACAGAGGCCTTGCAGTAGTTTGGGGAGCACCCACCCTCGCCTTGGCCCTTGGAGCAGCAGGCCCTGTAAAGTGGATACCGGTAAAGCATAAAAGCAGTAAAATGAGAAAGCATGTGGCTACTGCCATGTAGTTATAAGAGAAACCTGTATATAATTTCATTAATAGCAATTACCTTCATCGATTATTTTCAGCCCTGGGTTTGAAATCTGCGGCCTGTTCAAAGCAGTGTCCTTGACTTTTTATTGCCTTCCTTACACCTTTCTTCTCAAATTGTTGCAATCTCCTAACTCATTAGACATTTGCAGAGTTAATTGTCAAATATGTTCTCGGCATAGGGAAAGAAAAGAAAAAAAATGCACAATTTTAATTTAAAATCTGAAGAGTTTTAAGCTGGAGTTTGACTTTGTATTCAGCTCCTGAGCTGATGTCAGGGCTGAGGTAATGCCAGCACCAATTAGAACTAATCACTGTCATTTAAAAAGGATATACTTTCCATTAAATAATGAATGTTTCTGTCTCCACCCTCTCTATGGTAGTTGAAGTCTCCTTGGTGCTGTAGATGGATTTGTTTTAAGCCAGCCTAAAACTTTGCAGGCTCCTCTTCCCATCGGTGAGGCACTGTTAGAGTCATTAAATGAATGTTAGAGGAAATGGGGGCAAAAGGCTCTTCTTTCTTGAGGAATGAGCACAAAACCTTGGATGACTTGATTTTCTTTGCCTCCGTTTTGCATTTCATGTAACTGGATCCATTTTACAGGATCTCCTCAGTGTCACTGCGGAGCATTCCGGCCATGGGAGCTGAGCTGGTGGCCCCGCATCAGTGTGTTCCTGGGTAGCACCGAGGAGGGTTCTGGGCTGGGCAGCCAGGGAGGAGAGCCAGTGGTTTCCTGGAGACAGACTGGGAGTGGCTGGTGAGCTGTGGCAGCCTGGGAATAGGAGCCTTCCATCACCAGGAGAACCTGGGCTGTGACAGGGGCAGGATGGCTCTGCCGGCACATCCTCACTTCGGGTGGTGAGAGGATTTTTAAACTGCTGCTGGCGGCCCTCTTTGAAACAATGTGCAGGACAATAGTGGTGCTCTAGAAGGGCTTGTGTTGATGTTCTGCAATAGATGAATTCTCACCACCCCATTACAGAGAGTTCTGCCTATCTTATTTTAAGAGATGCCGAGTGTTAAGCAGGGCTGTTGCTCACAGCAGGACAGAAAAAGTTCTGCAGCAGAGGTGGAGGGATGGGAGTTCAGACGTCTGTGAATGGTTTCGTGGGCTGTTGGTGGGACCACAGGTCTTGTGTTGTCCTGTCTTACATCAGGTAAAGTGTTTCTGGGTGGGAAGTGTGGATGTGAACATCCATAGACTCGCATGGAGGGGGGGGGTCAGGTACTGGCTCAGTGGGTGATATCCACTGCTTGTTACACTCCACAGTGGAATTCTTCGCAAAAATGTGATCCTCAACTGCTCAACAGAAGGCTGAGCTGTGGGAACTGCTGAGCAGGTGTCTGACCTACAGACATTTTCTCCAGCGCCTGAATTGTGTCTGAACCATTGCACAGATTTTCTCAAATCATTATAGATTCTTGAAATAGTGGTGGAATCTGTGATTCCCTGCAAGGTTGATGGAAGCTACATGGAGCTTCCCATCTAAACTGTCATTTCCTAATAATTTGATTTATCACAAAGGACTGCCTTTTACAACTTTTAAAAGTTCGTGTGCAAATTAAAACCAACCTTCCTCTTGAAAGAAGTGCTGCATCCACACGTCTGAATAGCACAGTGTCCCATGGCTGAGCAAAGCACAGGAGTTTAATTTTTGGGTTTATTTCACAATACCCAGGCACACCTGTACAGAAGCAGCATTGCACCATAGCAGTGAGTGTGCCCTCCACAGACAGGAGGAGATGCTACAGCCCCAGGCTACTGGCTCCCCAACTTCTGGGAGCCCACCTAGCTCAGAGACAGGGATGTGCCAGAGTTGCAAAGCCTCGGGACAGATGGAGAGGAGATGGGTTGAGGGGAGAGGGACAGTAGCAATTGGTGTGGTTCATTTAGGAGCCTTTGGACTCTTTTTGCTGTTTCTCCACCACACAGCGGAGCTCTGTGTTCATCTTACATCCATAAATGAAGCTGAGGAGTGCTGTAGGTTGTAAAGGACATCCACCTAAAAGAACACGTGCTAGGAGGTGTGACATCATGGGCCGAGCTGTGGGCTGGCCTGTGTGGTGGCAGTGAACTGAAGTCTCTTGTAATTGTGCTTGGGGAAAGACAGAAAGTGGGTAAGAGGAGGGATGGGAATCAAATGAGATAAAAGTTAGGAAATGAAAAAACACCGTAACAGAGCGGAAAACAGGAAAATTTGTTAATACCAGTCAAGGTGGTTATCTGTTGATTACATGGACCTGCATGTGTCCCAGGAAAAGAAGCCATTAAGGAAAATGGACCTGCCAACAAGTGGAGAGAGATGTGATTGAGGAGGAAACTGCTGGTGCTGCTCTGAAAACTTGGGCTTTGAAGGAAACTTTAGTGTTGGGTGGAAAATCTGAAGTCACTAAAAGGAAGGAAGAGGAAGTCGGGGAGCCACAGAAGGCAAAAACTCTGCAAAAACCTGCTCAGTGATGCTGAGCCAGCGGGAGCCCTGCTCAGGTAGGTGAGGGCAGGAAGGGCAGCTCCTGCCTGCACGAGAGTGAGGCCCTTTAGCAGGGCAGCTTCTCCCAGCAGTTTGGGGCTCTGATGCTCCCCACGGTTGGTCTCTTGCAGCTTTTTAAATCTCTTTCATCACAAAATCGCATGTATTTTATTTTGGATTAAGTAATACAGCACATAATGTAATACCTGCCTACAGATGAGGTTAATCAGAACTTCCCTTGGTGCCATGGGGCACTGAGCCAAGGTTCAGGTTTGTTCTGCAGAATTTGGGCACCTCAGCCCCCTCCTCATCCCTGTGCTGGTGCCAGCCTGGAGGGTGCTGTGTCAGAGCACAGTATCTGGTGGAGATGGGCAGACCAGTCCCTGCCACGTATCATCATCTGACACTTCCTTTGTCAGGCTGAGCTGCATCCTATGGGTGTGTCTCTGTCCATCCCACATGGCCCTCCACAGACATCTGTCCTGCTTTTTGTGCCCCAGAGCCTGCATGTGAATACTCGCACCTTCTCGGCACAGGGCAATGGTGGCTGGAAAAGAAACCCCCTGTTCTCTGGGTTTGTGAGCGAAGTCTATAAAGGTTTCATGGCCTTTCCTGAGGGTTCAGGGAGGGGTTAAAAAAAAAAAAAAACAAAGAGAATTTTTGGTTTTTTAAAGGTTTCCTTTTTGCTGTGGGGTTCTGCAGCCTTTCAGGCACCTGAGTAAATGTTTGTTCTGATGAACTGCTCACGCTGCCTCTCTGCGGTCAGACTGAAGTGGTTTGAGCTGGGTCACTAATGAAAAAATAGATGTTTGCATTTCTGTTCCAAACTGTGTTCAAAGCAGCGGGCACGAGCGATGGCACTCGGTGAGCAATTACAGCGTTTCATCGCTTGGCCTGTGACTCCCGTCTGTCTGTTCCTTTGATGCCAGACCTCCAAAAAGGCCCAGAACTCACCTGGGGATGGGATTTTAAATGTGTGTCATCTAATTCAAGTACAAAGCAAATGAACAGTCTCATAAATATGATCAGTCACTCATGTGCTTAAGTCAAATCACTATCTCTTTGAAAAATCCAAATACCTGTTCATCTTCAATCAGAGCTGCTGGCTTCTGTTTTTTTCCCCAGTTTATTTATTTTTAATATCTAGCTGCTAGTGGGGCTGCACTCCACCCTTCAATGCCAGGGGAAAAACTTGTGCAGCCTTGCTGGCAAGAATGTCTTGGGAAGGCAATGTGATTTGTGTTTGTGCATGAGCAGTGACAGAATTGAAGTGTAAATAAGGGTTCAGGATGTGTAAATCTGCTCTGCAGTAGATGCTGCTGGGTGGTAAATCCCTATGTCCCAGAGGGAGGAGGCGGCAGGAGCCTGTCCGGGCTCTGTCAGAACAGAGCTAGTGGGTGAGGAAGGAAGCAGTGAACACAAAAACCCCCCACCCCAGGTGAGACCTTCAGCATTTGCCAGCTGTGGGGTTTGTGCTGCACTGCAGCTGAGCCCGTGAGGATCCCGCTGGTGGGATCCTTCAGGACATGCTGCCCATTCCCCAGCTGTGCCATGTCCCCCTGGCATATGGAGGGGGAGATTTCAGTGTGTCAGGGATTAATGAGCAGGGCCTGGGAGCAGTAATCCTAAAGCAAGGGATGGTCCTGTAGTGCCCTAAACAAACCTCCTGCAGCTCCTGCTGTGTGACTGTGGCAGCCACTGGGCAAACAGGCTCACTGGGTGGGAGGGTGGGCTTCTGCCCCTGCTGCCCCCAGCTCCCTCAGTAGCTGTATCTAGGGAGAACCAGCTTTTAATCCAGGCAGGGATTCTCTAGAGAAGAAAAGTGGCCAGCTCCAAAAAGGAGAGGTCAAGTGCTGGACAGAGGTTTGGCCTCAGTGCAGCTGAGGGCTGTTTCCAGAGAGAAGAAGCTATTTATAGGACAGTCCAGAAATAGCGGCATGATCCATCTGCAGTGCTGCAAGACCCTTGTTCCCTGCCAAGACAATTTGGGGTGGCTTAGCCATTTAAAATATTTTAGGCACAGAGCAAGATCAGCTGCCATCAAAGCTTGCACAGAGGATCAAGAATTGT
The DNA here is from genome assembly GCA_035583155.1 of Acropternis orthonyx. Taxonomy (NCBI): domain Eukaryota; kingdom Metazoa; phylum Chordata; class Aves; order Passeriformes; family Rhinocryptidae; genus Acropternis; species Acropternis orthonyx. The sequence goes on from JAWWEU010000138.1 coordinate 10,728,692, forward strand.
CTGGGAATGACAGCAGCAGCAGCAGCCCTGAGCCCTCTGCCCAGAACCCCACACTAGCTGTGCTGTCCTTCCCCCAAACCATTTACTTTCTGAAGGTGTTTGCAAGCACTGGAGTCTAATATCAACATCTTTAACTTATTTATGTTTGCAGTGCAAATATGATGGAGAGAAAAACAGTTCAACTCTTCTTAATCCCTCTATTTATTCTCCTTCCCACCCAAGCCTGGCTTCCCATGGGAGCTGCAGCTCAGCCTTTTCATACTCCCCCTTCACAGAAGGTACAAGGAACAAGGGGAAGGCAATTCCCAAATCCAGATGAAAATAATACAAAGGAAGATGCCTAGAGGGCTAGAGCCTGTCACCTCTGGAGACATGCTGAGAGTTGGAGCTGTTCAGCCTGGAAAAGAGAAGGCTCCAGGGAGACCCTAGAGCACCTTCCAGTACTTAAAGGGACTACAAGAGAACTGGAGAGGGACTTTTGACAAGGGTATGCAGTGATAGAACAAGGGGAAATGGCTTTACATTAGCAGAGGGTGAGTTTAGATGAGATACTGAGAAGAAATTCTTCCCTATGAGGGTGGTGAGGCATGGGAACAGATTGCCCAGAGAAGCTGTGGCTGCCCCATCCCTGGAAGTGTCCAAGGCCAGGTTGGATGGGGCTCTGAGCAACCTGGTCTGGTGGAAGGTGTCCCTGTCCACAGCAGGGGATTGTAACGAGATGATCTTTAACGTCCCTTCCAACCCAAACCATGCAGTGATTGTATGATTTGCCTTGAGCTAAGAGCCCCAGGCTCCTGTCTGTTTCAGGGCCCTTCCAGCCTCCCACAGCCACCAGGAACAAATACAGGGCTTCTTCCTCTGTGCATTGGGTCACTCACAGATGCTGACAGGTGTTGGAGGGGAAAGAGGAGCGCTGTGTCTGTGTCTGCTTTCCCCATGGATGAGGTCATAGTTTGGTGGAACCACAGGAGACTTGGCAGCATTTACAAATAAACGCAAAAGGTGGAAGAGAGGGGCTGGATGAGAAAGCAACTCTGCTGCTGCTCCTGGAGGCAACACCCAGAGCTGGGTCTTTTGGACCCCCCTGGGTGCAGCTAAATGCTGCGGAAGCTTTATGCAGCTTGAAGGCGAGACCATGCAGCACTGCCCCACAGGCCCATGGATCAGTGTGATGCAGACACTCGTGGCAAATGAAATAATTCCATTGATTTCAAGAGACTCAATGACGACCGAAAAACATGGTAAGATGAGTTTTGTTGGCTGTAACATTGCATTGATTTGTCCTGTACCAGCACTGCGTAGGAGCAAGACACATCCCCACAGGGCCACTTACATGGTCAGATCTGTGCTGCACACAGCTGGGGAGTAACTTACCTGTGAAATCCACTGTCTAAACGACAGCTGGCTTTGCCACTACATTTTCTGGTTGCATGTTCTTTCCTAACTAAAAGGGATAAAAGAGCTTCATCCACCCTTTCCAGCAGTGACTGGTGCAAATTTTGTGTCATGTATGCAATTTGAGGACTGGGAGGCAGTGGACCTTTTGAAAGCTGTTAATAAACTGCTCAACATTGATTAAAAAATAACTCAGTTTCCTTCCTGCTGATGAGGTTTGGACCTTTCCTTCCCCCCTGAGCACTGCTGGGGCTCACAGGCATGTGGAGGAGGGCGCTCCCTGCAGCTGCGAAGAGATGATAAAGTGAAATGGAAATTGGGGTTTCCTCAATAATTGTGGGGACTGAGCTTTGCCTTCCTGCAGGAAAGGGGGATCTCTTCTGGGAGGTAGAAAAGGACACCAAATCCACACTGTGGGATCCAAGTGGAACATTATTTTCCCATGAGACAGCACAACCAAGGGCCAGCTATTGCCTGTGGGTGCCTGTGCTTAGCTTACCCCATGGCAAACCCCCAGTGACTTGCTCCTGTGATCTTGGGTTTTTATAGGAAAATACCCATATGTGCTGTTAGCAAGAAGCACCAGCCAAAGGCATGGCTCATTTTAAGTCAGGCTCTTTCCACTGCTTAAACCAAGCAACTAAACCACAGCAAAGGTAAAACCTCCTAACTGGGGTTTGCAAGAGAAAGTGGGGCAGTCATGATTTCTATGGTTTGTTTTATTTATTTGTTGATGGTTCGTGTGTGAAATGGGAGTCCGCAACATCATACATGCTCCTATTTGGTCTAATCAGCTCTTCCTCAGGGTAATGCCTGCTCTGCTCTGGAAGGAGCAGAGATGTTCTGCCTTGTGTTAATGTGGTAAATGTGACCATAGTTCAGTGGTTTGGTGTTTCAGGGACTGGAGGTTTTGCCCCATTTCATTCGTTGTAGTATTTCTCATTCACATACTTGTAGGAGAGGCAAATGCCAGAAATCAAAGCCAAACTGCAAAACTCACTTAAAAATGATGAAATAAATAGCAATAAATAAATAATCCTGACCCCAAAGCAAGATGTCTGACATCTCACCTGACAACGCTCCTCTTGGTTTTGAGCCAAACCAGGCATTACTGGGCTGCATCCCAGGGAGGGGGCGAACCAGGAGATGGTGGGGTGAGATGTGCAGTAGCAATTAACATGTCAGGGTGATATTTCAGACAGCAACCTCACCCTGTTTCCACCTCCATGCCCCCATATCACTGGGAATGTCGCAGGCTCCAGTGTTCTGCCTGTGGTGCTGTGACTCCCCTTGTCCCTCGAACATCTCCACACAGGGTCAGTTATGGCCAAGGCTTTATTTCAGCCAGCTCAAACAGCATTACTGTACTTGTGCCTCTGTCTGGAAGGCAGAAATATGGAGATGGATATTAGTGTGTCCCAGCTCCTTCCTCCCAGTTTTGGCCTGAGTCAAGCAAGGACACTGGGCCATGACTGGGTGTTCAGCCAGACTCAAAAGGCTGAGCCAGGGCTCCATCATAAAGCTTGTGTCCCCTCATCTCTTCTTTAATATTTATGTCCAGACTGCAGAGGTTGGAAATACTTCCAATCAATAAAATAGTTTGACAAAACCAATCAATAAAACATCATAAAAAGCAGTGAAAGATGGAGGAGAGATCCACTGGCTGTAAAATGCTACTGCAGCCTCTCCAGACAAGGAGCATGAATTGCTGGTGATTTCCAAAATCCACCTTTCCCATGGGGTGAGGAATAGAAGCGTTGAACATCTTCAGCTGCTGGAATGGGATATGTAGGACTCTAATAGCATCAGTGGGGCATCCAGTCTTTCTTCTTAGAACCAAATCCACTGGCAAAACCCCTTGGTTGTGGATCCAGAACCATGGCAGAGCCTGGTCCCCAAAGCAATCCTGTGCCCCTCAGCACCCTCCTGCTGCCGTGGGCTGGGGGTGGCAGGGCAGTGCAGGGCTGGTTCAGGTCTGAGGGGCTGCTTGGACATGAGGAAGAGGCACTAGGGTGCCAGTGGGGTGGGGTTACTGTACTGGGGTCAGCTAGATGTCACATGGAATGCTGAGAACTGCAGGTAACCCAGGTGATGTCCTATGGCAAAAGCATAAAGCCATTCCCTCTGGTCTGGATGACCTTTCCATCCTTTTAATCTGGAGGAAGTGGCAAACAAAACCTTGGAGGCCCAAAGCAAGGTTGATCAGAGTGCTCTGCAAAGCCTGTGTGATCACTGAAGCCATATGTGTTATTTTCCTTTTGTTTATTTAAAGCCCAGGAAATGTAAACTGTGACAGTTCTGCAAGGAGGAAGTGGTATCGCAGTATCACAGGTCGCTTCCTCAGCAAAGGCAATTGTGATGTGTTTGCATTCTTTGTGGTGGCTGCAGCTGTTGGTGTGTGAGTGCTGGGCACAGGCTGCCCCTCTGCCCTGCTCACACTGGCACCCGGCCTCGGGCTGAGGGCTCCGGCGGGCTGTGTGGTGCCAAGGAACAAGCAGTGTCCTCTCACCCAAAGGTTAAACCTTGTGGTTTTGTCTGCTCTTGGAGGATGGAGAGAATTTAATTCAGCAACTCAAAGCCTCGTGTGACACAATCCAAGTGGAGAGCTTGTGTGCAAGGCAGTGGAGGGGAGGGAGATGGGGAGCTGAGGATGAGGATTTGCAGATCCTGGAATGGCAAATGAACAGGTTAAACAGCAAACTGAACAACTACTGTGCTGTATCTGAGATCAGTGCTGCCTGCACCACAGTCAACAGCAGCTCAGCTGTAGATCCACTGACTGCATCCTCTCTCGAATTCTGTGTCAGTTGTTCATCTCAGTAACTACGGACTTTGAAGCATAGTTTCCACACATCCCTCGTTGCTCCAACCCTCTTTGCTGCTGCTGATTTACCCAGGGACCAATTCTTGTCCAGAAAACCAGCTGGAGTTTGCAAAAGACTAATCCTTCGCTGTGAGGGTGGTGAGGCCCCGGCACAGGGTGCCCAGAGAAGCTGCTGGCTGCCTCATCCCTGGAAGTGTCCAAGGCAGGGTTGGCCAGGGCTTTGAGCAACCTGATGGAAGGTGTCCCTCTCCGTGGCAGGGGAGTTGGAGCAAGATGATCTCTAAGGTCCGTTCCAACCTGAACCATGCTGCAATTTTATGATTCCATGGGGCTGAGCTCTCCTTCCCCACGGAACCCTGTGTTAAGGGGTGGGTTGGCTGCTGCCCCGGGGGACAGGGACGGCTGGGCTGAGGGCTGTTGGGGGGTGGAGGGAAGTGGCTTCTCTGTATTCCTTTATTTCCTTTGGTAGAACAAACAAAGGTTCACCCTGCTTCCTCCCTGTCCAGTGGATTGTGCAGCATTTTGTGTGGCCCCCAGAAAGTCAGGGCAGTGCAGTGTCCAGGTAGTTTGGCCCTCTGACTCACACTGGTGGGAATGGCTCCCTTGCCTCCTGGTTTCAGGACAAAGGAATGTTAGTTTCATTAATGCTGGCACACGACTTGCAAAGAGTTTTGTTTGCTTGTTTGTTTGGGGGTTTTGTTTGTTTGTGAGTTTTGTTTGTTTGTTTTTTTAAGAGCTTTTCTTTTATAAAATCAAAGAAAAAGATGAACACAGGGTGAGCTGCGATGTGCAGTGACTTTCATCATCACTACATACAGATGAGTTTGAGCAGTATTTCAGAAAGGCAGGAAAGGAGGGAACAGGCAAACACACACCTAAACTGGCACCTTCTAATCTGTGGTAAACCCATGTGTACCTGCAGTGTGTTTGGTTGAAATGCCCATCAGCTACTCTGTTTCACCCACTCAGACACCAACGAAGCACCTGGAGAAGGCTGAACTGGAACCAGCCTTTTTTATAATGGGAATCACTGAAGTCTCTTGGCAATGGGAGTGCCCTGTCTCTTTTAGTGCTCCCACTGGATTAAAGCTGCCGCTGTTAGATATATGTATTTATGTTTCCGTGGCAGAGCTAACAGTGCTCAGCTCTACAGGAGAGTTGTAAATATGAGCCTTTCCCTGTCATCTACGCTCGTCTTGATTTTAGAGCACTTGGTGGTACCTGGAGTATTTAACAGCACCCAGCTCTGACTAATGGTTACAGAGGCATGTAAGATAGAAAGATTAGCAGCTCAGCTGTCTGATTAATATGTAAATGTACCCAGTTATGCGTGAGGGCTCTTAATGAAGTAGCTCACACTTCTGCCTCTGTATATCAAAGGTGATTGTTGGAAAAGTACTTCAGGTGCCTGCTGGAAAGCGTAAAAGTTGTTTTTTATCTACATCTTGCTTTCAAAAAAAATCTAGGCCTAGGGCTGAGATTTCCTAAGGGAGGAAAACCAACCCAGTCTGAGTTTAATCTAAAGTAATCCAAATTGTTGGCCATGCTCCTGCAGTATCTGTAAATTCTCAGATAGGAATAATCCATCAGGATCTTGTATAACAATCCACATGGTATCTTAAATAAACCTTCCTTTTGGCTGTAGCCTGCAGCTGACACCTACTGTAAATTATTTGATGTTACTTTATATGAAGGGCTGGAGGCTGAAATGGATGTTGTGGTGAAAGCAGGAGGCCCCAACCCTGTGGAAGGTGTTCTTGTGCTGCTGCTTCCACCTGCTTCAAGTGACACCACAGCCCCAGTCCCCAGCTGCCACTTGGCAAGTGGAGCCTTCTGCTGGACTACCCAGGGCGGCTACATGGATCAAGGAAATCAAATGGAAATCCTGGCCCATCAGTGGATTTGTGGAATGCACAGGTTGCCCTGCTGGAGAGGGAACACCACCTGAGATCTCAGCCCCTCAGCACAGGGCAATTATAACAGCACCCAGGGCAGGAGCTGTCACCCTCTGTGTGTCCCTGTGCCCCTGCTGAGCACCCCTGTGCCTCTGGTGGGTGCAGCGGACAGCTCCTGGGATAGGGAGCATGGGATGCCTCTCCAGCTGGCAGCCCTGTGATGTGCCTTTCCCTGGTGGGGAAGGCAGCCCTGGAAACATCCCTGAGATCGCTGTCACATCAGGCTTTCATCCTGCCCCTATAAACCACAGTGTACATTTCAAGATCACTCTGCAAAATAAAGACCATTCTGCTAAAACTGGTCACGGGCCTGAAATTTTGCAGTAGCAGTAAAATTTGGAGTGATGCTGCAAGCAGAGCAGTGTGTGGTGTCTGCTCAGGGACAGGGCTGTGAAGCGCTCGACTGCTGCAAAGTCTCACGCAGATAGAGTGCACTACAGCACCTGGCTGTCAAACGAGTTCAAAATATTCAAACCTGTTGTAGCTCTCCTTTGCTGCATCCTTCTCACTCCCACAGGAGTCTGGGGGGCTCAGAGCACACATCATTTCCCCTGGGGATCCCCAGTCTGTCCCCCCAGAGGGGAGCCCTGCTCAGGAGCCCTGGCCCAGCAGCTCTCTCAGAATGTGTCTCTTGTTGCTCTCCCCTTGTCCTGGTGTCTCCGAGTTGGCTGAGGCTGTAAATGCTTTGTCTAAAATTTTCCATGCCTCTAGCCAGGTTTTTTTTGTGTTTGTTTTAAACAGTCAGACATTCTTTAAGAGCAGGGGGTGGTGGTGTGAAGTTTCCTCATAAGAGGTATTTGTTGATATTGTCTCTGTGAGCAGAAATGTCATCTTGGTTGGTGGCCAAGGGAAGAGGGGGTGACAAAGCAGAAAGGAGTCTGGCCTCAATGTCACCAGCAACAAAACAAACCACCACCACATACTCACCATTCCCAGGGCTGGTTTCAGGTTCGGGGAGGAGGATTTGGGACACAGGTCCCCTTCGGTTGTGTGGCAGGAGAGCCCTGCAGAAGGTGCGAGGGCAGCAGAGTGACCTGTGACTCCAACCAGAGCAGCTCAGTGATGGTGGGTGCAAGTCCCTGACCACCATCTGGACATTTCCCTGTAAATAAGCACCTCTGCTGGCTCATAAGTCTTTTTTCCTACCATCACTTTTACTGACAATCATTCTCATAATTTTTTCCCCTAAATGCAGCAACCTGGATGATACTTTGGTGTTTTAAGTATTGCTTCTTGTTTTTTCCGGTTCCTCTGACACAGGAGAATCAGCTCCTTATAAGCACTGGCACAGATAATGGTTTATTGTATTCCTGATGACAAGTTGGTTTAAGATAATTATTAGGCTGATGTTTAAAGGTTTCAATGTAAATCAATGCAATTAAACATGAAACAATACTTCATAATTCATTTGTCTGCAGCTAATGTTTCAGAAGAAAATTTTATATGAGAATTCTTCAAACCCTGTGACACCAGTGTCCCTAATGGTGCCGAACTAGTACTGTAAAAGTGTTGTTTCCTGGTGTTTCATGGCTACCGTGTGAGTGGGTCCCCAGTACTGATCAGAGATGCTGAGTGGCTGAGAGTTCCTTCTCCTGATTCTCTATGACAGCAGAAAGTCAGTGACTTCAGCATTTCATTCCAGACCTCCACAATCCTCCTGCTGTGAGTTCCCTGCGCTGCCTTCTCTTCCCACCCTTCCATGAAAGGTAGGTAGGAGAGCAAATCCATGGACATTTGGTTGTGTTCCCTCTGTGTGAGCAGGTCTGCTCTTCAGCTGGAAGATGTCTAAGGGTTCACAAAGTACACAATAGTCAAAAAACTTTGATCTCCCAGGCAGGCTGGGGGAAAACACAGTGAAGGATAACAGCCTTCCTTTGACAGACTGAGGAAAGGGACTGGTCCATCAGTCCCTTGCATGGTGAGCCATTGTTTGTAGCAGGTGGGAGATACCCACAGCTGACTATTTATTCCTGCCTGAGATGATTTGGTTTCACATCTCCCATTTTTGGAGATGTCCCTCACTGTCAGGCTCTGGGATCCCCTGGGCAAGAGTGCTTGCCCTCTCCCATCTCAGCCCCCACTGTAGCAGCAGCAGGAGGTTCACTGTGCTGAGAGGGAAAGACCATGGCTGGTGGGCTCAGGCTGTCGTGGAAGAATGCCAGTCTGGGCTCTAACTTTAGTGACAAAATTATTAATAGATTTTTACCCAGTGACTGTTTGGTGGGTTTGAAATGTAAATATTCTCAGTGTAGAGTGAACTTTAGGAACTGTGGAAAAGTGGGTCACTCCTGGGTCACTCCTTTACAAAGTGATACTGTAGTTTACAGACCTAATATATCTATATATACATTTATATATTTATATATATTAAAATATGGATGTAGTACATTCACTTTGCTGTCATGTAACAGGTTATTCATGTATTAATAATTATTAACAGCACAGATCTTACATCTGGGTGGAAAGTGTCCAAAATTTCTGCAGCTCATTTCTGTCTTAAGGCTTCAAATCCTTTGATCCTACATTATAAAAGGAGGCCTAAAGTTATTCAAGAGACATTCAGTATTTCAAAGCCAGCTTTCTTAATCTGACAGTGCTTTAAAATCTGGCAGCTAAGCAGAGCCAGCCTCTGTGTCCTTTGCTAAGGGCCAGCATTGTGGGTGTGCATTGCAAAGTCCTAAAGCAACTTCATGATCAATTCAGCTTCACCCTGTAATTTGCATTCAGCCTTTTACAGCTGTATCCGGGTCTTTTGTGGTAGATTTTTTTATTTCTTTTTCAATTCTAAACCAATTTAAAGCTCTTTAATGGCAGTAAGTGTACACCTGATCTGCCATTTTCAAGCTGCAATTTATGTTGTTCCGCAGCAGCATTAATTCCAGCCCCCGAGGCAGGAGAAGGGCTTAGGGCCACCACGCTGATGAGCAGGGATGGATCTGTGCTATTTAATTAGGAGCAGCAGCCGTTTCCCACAGGGCCTGGAGGGAGCCCGAGCTCCAGCCATCCCACAGGGCACGACCAGCCCCGGCCCCCACACCCACCCCAGGTGGGGAGAACCCCTCTGAGTGGGGAGAGCAGCCAGGACTGGGCTCCCAGCCCTCACCAAGGCTCCCAGGTACACATTTGTCATATGAACCCACAAACTCCATGATTTTTGAGCTGGGGTTCAGCTTGAGTGCAGTCTTGTTCTGGGGACCCTAAAGATCACGTGTAGCACTGAGTAGAGTAAGAGATAAACCCCCCACTCTTATTTCCCTTCCTGCAGGAGAGCATTGCTTGTTTTTGTGCTACAAATTGCTCTGTGTTTAAGGAAGACTCTGACAGTCCTGGTGAGTCCTGCTTGCTCCAAAACACCTGGGACAGCAAAGTTGTCACTGTAGGAGGGATTTTGGCTGGCTATAAACTTTCCATGTTTTCCAAAACCAGAGAAAAATGGTCAAGAAAGAATGTATACCGGCAATGGCCTTTCTGGCTGTTTTTCAAGGGCAGAAATGAAACTGTGTCGTGTGATAGGGACATAAACCACCACAAAACACGTACCTGTCAGAAGAGGGGTAGTGCTGGTTTTTTTTTTCCTTTTCCACTCTCTTCATCCCTGTTCCTGCAAGTGGGACAAATTCTTCTCATCAGCTTCTGGGAGACTCTGGGAGAAGGAAAAGAAAACACTAGGAAACAGTCAGATAAAACCGGAAGCAGTAGGACAATGGTATATTTGCATATTATTTTGCATTCGTGAGAACAATCATAACCCACTTATAGAAGGATGACATCAAGCAAATGACATGCCAGTAAATCAGTTTTAAGACCCTTCATTTTTTTTCCACAAAATAAGTTCTTTGCGGTTTTTTTTCTTTATAATCTAGGCCTATCCAATCTACTTACTACATTTATGGACTGAAATTTGGGATAGCTTTGTTTTATCTATCATGCCAAAAAAACAGGTAAATAAACACAACCTTACTAAGTGGGAGTGGAAACTGGGGGTTTAAGGGATAATGATGAGAAATGTGCCTGAGTGGGAGACACAGGAAGTGATCAGACACCAGCAGCATCATGGGGTGGGACCAGTCTTTAATCATCCCTCTTAATGGCACAGAGCCCTCACCACTGGGAGAAACCAGTCCCTGACCCCTTATCTTCAAACATTTCCTTGTCTATTTCTGGCTCCAAAACTTTTCTGTGTTTGAGAAAATGGGGCTTCCTTTTGTATGGGAAAGAAAATGATACAAGTAGAGCTCAGTAATTGTCAGAATATATTTAGACAAAAAGGCTTTTATTTGGTCGGGTACCAGTTGAATCCCCCAGAAAATATGTTTTGATAATGCAGAAAAGGCACTCTCAGTCCATGCAGAAACATTCAATAAATATATGGTGTTTGGGGAAAACAAGTTTCAGCTGTGGTTGTACTGCAGGATGGAGCGTCCCACTGTGACCCTGCGTGTGAGGCACAGCACGGGCCACCCCTGCATGCTCTGCACCGCTGGGTCCGGGGCACTGGTCATGGAGCTCTTGGAGCTGGTTGAATTGATTTTTGGTGGTGCTTGAGCCATCACAGATGGGCAACAATGAAAGCAAGCTTGGAAACCAGCTGAGGACAGCCCAGCTTGATACCAGTCCTAGACAAACATGGATCAGCACATGCAAGGGTATGACTAATGAAGGATGGGGAGTTATTCCATCACAGTAGGGTTACAGAAAAGAACCTCATATCTTTTTAATGAGATTGAAAATTAGACTGCTAAAGGTAATAACGTTGTTGTAATTTACAGAGATATTTCATTCTTCAAAGCTATTGGTTAAGGAATTAGAATTATATAAAATTAATATAGTTCATACTGAGTGGATTTTAAGGCAAAGGATTTACAAGCTCACAATGGAGCTGCAAATGGGACGAAGGGTGCTTGTGTCTGCACAGCTTTGGTGGGGCTCAGGTCTTGCTCTGTCACAGTTTAGCACTTCTGTCAGTGGTTTTGGGGACAAAATGGAACAGCCACAGATGACATTAAATCATAAGAAAGGTGAAGAATGAGGTAGTAAGTCACCAAGGCTTAGGATTTGGGCTTTGTAGCTTGACACAAATAAACAGTGTTTGTTTTTTAACAAGGTCAAGCATCAAGCCCTGCATTCTGGAAGCCAGGAGCCGGTCTGTGTTTGCAGGGCAGCAATTGCTGCCCAGACAAGCAGGGAGCCAGGGAACAACAGAGAGATTATGGAGAATTAAAGCTCTTCATCCAGCACTGTAGCTTGAAGGTGTAGGAACAATTTTGGTGGGGTAGAGAGGGGAGTTTCAGCACTGGTAAAGAGACATCGTTGTTTCTGTGTTGGATGATACGTGAAGGTTTCTGAAACATGTGTGCACTTCTGGTCTCTTGAAAAAACCACCACTGCTGTGGAAGGCCCTGAGAGGAGGTCACAGAGTCATAGAATCCTAGAACGGTTTGAGTTGGAAGGGACCTTAAAAATCAACTAGTTCAAGTCCCCTTCGCTCAGCACGCTCAACTGTGATGGGGCTCCCCATGCTGAAACCCCAGTGCCTTCCAGAGATGCTCTGAAGAGGCATATGGAAACACAGTTTTGGTTGGTAAATGCTGCTGGAGTCAGAAGATGATCCTGTCATAGACTGCTGAAGATGCGTATGCTCTGGACACACTGATGAGTGCAGAGGTAGGGAAAGAGCAATCTTTGCTGCTGCCTTTTGCTGCTCTGTTGCTGCTTGGTGAGAGCCAGCTGTAGCCTTCAAGCATTAGAAATATTTAAAAATCATCCCCTTTGCTCAGGAGAAAGGTGGCATAGCAAACAACTGCCACGTTCACCAAGAGATCAATAACACCCTGCAGGAAGCTAAATCGTCCTTTATTAATCTGATGAATTAGCCTGATACAGGGAGGAAGAGATCAACAGCATGGAAAATAAATGTATGCCCTGAAGCAAAGCTTGTCAGCTATGGAAATAGGAGTGTCTTTCCTTTTATCCATAACAAATAATCTTGAAAGTTAGGCTGGGAGACCAAAGTGACTTCTGAGGTTTGTCAGTGCGACATGTAGAGAGAAACTCGCTTCTCTCTTTGAAAAGCAATTACAAAATCACACGGAGACAAACAGTTTCCCTGCTGTGCTGCTGGATTAGAAAGTCTTCCTCCTTACACTTCAAGAGGGCCTGATTCAGCCAAATACTCTGGTATACATCAGAGTCATTCCAGGAAGCTCAGTTTTAGCCTTGCAGAATCAGGATCTGGGAAAACAGGTGAAACGGAATGATGTCAGATTTCTGTCTTGTACTGAAAAGGGAAAAAGAGAGTTTTCATAGTAAGGGACAGAAAGCAGCACCTCTAAGCAGCTACACTGAAGAGGCAGCCCTGGCCCTGGGTTTTTCCTATGCCCTTGTGGGAACAAGCCATACACTGCCCAGAATCATTGTGGCTTTTGCTCTGATCGTGGCATGATTTAGCCATTCCTTATAAAATGTGATCAGCTTTTTGAAAGTTTCCACACTACCTCTGGTTGCCTTGAATTGACCAAATTAGGGCTGGCTATTTTGAGTTTTGGAAGAGGAACTTTAAGTTTGCCTGTGTGGAGAGATTCCTGCTGTGACTTAGGGACATGGTTTGGCGGTGGACTTGGCAGTGGTGGGTTAATGCTTGGACTTGAGGATCTTCAAGTCTTTTCCAACCTAAATGATTCTGTGACTATGATTTGTGCCCCTTTTCTTTCAGGAGCACGGTGCAGCATCACCCAGCCGTGCTCCGCCTGGGCAAGAGCAGCCTGAACCCAGCAGCCCTGCAGTGAAACTGGGGCAGGTTCTTGTTACTGCTGGAGAGTTTTGCTTCCTGCAGCTGCATGGGCTCTGCAGTCCTTGCAGGACCTTTTGCATCCCTGCTCATTTCCTAGTAAAATAAGCATGAACACTCATTCCAGAGGCAGGACGACTGAAACATCAACTTTCATCTGATTTAGTGTTTCCATAAGAATGAGAATTTCAGTTTTCATTTTAAAAGTACAAATTTCTTGCTTTAAACTGTCAGAAACTGCTTGAAGAAAGTTTATGTGAGATTTTAGGATTTGAGGGCATGTCAGAATTTGCAAGTGGCTGTACACGGCAACCTGCATTGATAGATATGGCTCTAAAACTGCCATGTCTGGTGGGTGGAAGGGGGCATTTTTTGAAGGCATTTTAAAGTCACTCTGGAAGATCTTCAGGCAAAGAAAAGTACATGGATCTTGATGTATTTTCCTAAGAGAGTTAAGGGCTACATTTTCCCCACTGAACTCCACAGTGTGAGTCAAACCCAAAAAACATTCAACCTTTTCAACTTGCTTGTATTTCTTGTTTGATAGAAGATACAAATACACAAATATTCCCTTACAGTTACTGGGTCTGTGTGAGCCACAAGGTATTGCCAAATAGCAAGAGGGGAGTTCTGCAGGTGCAAAACCCAATTCAAATGATGAACGGCCTCCAGTGTCATGGCTTTGCTCATTTCCCATCCCAATGGGCAAATATGATTTTTTTCTGAACCTTTAATCTACAACACTGAATAAAGTTATGTAAATCTGGTGCAGTGAAGAAGGCTTTTAAGTTGTGATAGGTATATCATGGTCCTCTCCCATTCTGTGAAATTGCTTTACAGCCAGGCCATAATCACAGTGACAGACATGCTTGATTGAGTTTTGTCTCTCTGCTAATCTATGGAGTCATTTGCAGGTGAAAATGAAGAGCTGTGTGTATCTGGGAAACTGGGGAAGAACTGAAAAATTATCCTTTTAATACTGAACACGGAGATTCCCTTGTGCTGTTATAGGAGTACGTTTTAGGATTAGAGTCTTTGGAAGCTTCTCATTATAACTGTGATTTATTTTTTAGTGGTTTTCCCCCATAAAGTAATATTAGAGATTAAGGAGCATACATTTCAGGTGATAGTGAAAAACTGAAGATTAAGGCAAGGTACTGTGAATGCAAGTGCATGAGAGATGGCGAAGATGACTCATTTCTTTAATGCGCAGAGTGAAGGCTTAACTGAAAGGGTGAAATGATGAGAGGCAGAGCACAAGTGGTGTTTTATTGTCAGATCCTGAAAAATGTCATTTCAGACTCTCAGGGGAATTCTACCTGGGCTCTCTTGTTATGAGAACAATTTGTTGTACATGAAAGAAAATGATGACTAAGGGATGGGGCCTTTCACAGTGGGATGAGGAGAGCCACACGGCCCCGGGTGGGGTGGACTTGCAATGGCAAGGACCAAAGCAGCCAGGAAGGCTGGCTGTGTCCTTTGCTGCTGAGGATGAGCCCAAGAGAGGTACATCAAAGGGGAAAGGTTATCTTGGGTTACCGTAGTGGGAGGGTTCAGTGGGATTCACCAGGACCCAAAGCAGTGTGTGAGGTTAAATGCCCCCCCTTGCAGCACTGGAAGGGCTGTTCTCCCCTTGGAGAGAATAGGATGTCTGCACGCTGCTGTCAGAGCCACTGTGGCTGCAGTCACCCTGTGCAGCCCCAAAGGGTTCACATTGCCACTGTGAGATGGAGATAACAGCCCTTCTTATCTACAAGGCTCCTCTCAGATATCAAGATGATTAAGCACACGCATTTGTAAAATGTGCCCCACCACCTCTTATTATTGATGACAATGATGGCTGGGAGCAATGAGTCAAAGTGAAAAATCAAAAGACACGGTGAGGCAGTGGGAAGATAGCAGCTCCCAGTCACCAAGGCTCTGCCGTGGTTCTTGCTGCCAGGGCTGCTTCCCAACCAGAAGGAGGGACCCTGACAATAAGCAGTTTGCAGATGAGGCGAAGGTATTGTGGGTGCTCCTTGTCTAATCGTGATATAAGCTGTCCTGCTCTCCTGAGAGGGCTGTCCCCCGACAGCTGTGCAGTGTGGAGCAGTGCCAGAGCAGACGTCAGGAGGCTGAGGCAGGGAGGGGGTCGCTGGAGGCACCTCTGCCTTCCTTGTGCACACTGGGTCTGATTTTCCCCTTTCCCTTTGAGAAAGAAGAGGAAGAGTTGACAAAGTGAAACAATGAGTACCTTGACATATTGACTCATTTCTTTGCCCAAAGCCTGTGTCCTCAGGCTCCCTGCTGGCTCCCCTCGTCTGCACCCAATTACATGCCCAGTGAGACAGCGACTAATGGGAGATCTGATCATGTTTCTGTGAAAATCAATGGCAAGCCTTCCCTGATGCTGGATCAGGCTTCTGTGAGGAAAATGCTTCTTGTGAACTAGTGAAGTTGGTGGAAGAACAAAAGTCTTCTTAAGAATCCTTTGCGGTGATCAGCTTTTAAATTTAGCCATTCAGGGACTTTTGATCCAATCTAAGTGGAAAATTGTAACCTTTGCTGAAGAGTGTGATTCTGCTCAGTGGTAGGTGGCAGGGTGCTCCGAATCTTGTGAGCTTCAACCCAGAGGGAGGTTTGTTTTTAGGTCTCATGTTGACTAAGTTCTCCTCTCTCTTTTAGAGAGGGTAGCATTACTGTAAGGGAGGATATTCAGATGATCATTGCCTTGGGCCCTTCAGAAAAATTGCCACATTTTACATAAAGGGCAACCTTCCTCACATAGTACATCTCTGCAATTAATTGTCTTGACACATGATTAGTACCTAGGGGCAAGGACAGATCGTTCTGTTGATTGGGCAGGGATGCGTTATTAATTGTATAAACTGGCTCAAGTCAAAGCACACAAACCAGCGGCTGCAGTTTCTGTCACTGTGGAACTGATATTTGAAAGAGCACTGGTGATTTGTGGTGGGGCAATGCTCCTTTGCCATCCCAATATGATTAAGATTCTCTCACTTAAACTCCTAAGAATTAGTCTTTAAACCTGACCCCTTGCCACAGCATGTCACTTGGTATTTCTGGTGCCATGCTGCACCCTTCCATTCGCTCTCATCTGTTTTCCCTCATTGCCCAGACATGGCATGTGGCAGACGAGCAGTGCAGGCAGCTCCTCCCCAGCTGGCAGGGAGCAGTATGGAGTTTTGTACTTAAAAAATGGTCTAGCTGACCTTAACTCATTTTGAAATGACGTGATGTCCCATTTAGAGTTTTAATTCCATTTTCTGCCAAGAAGTCATTTTGAAAGAAAACAAGTTCATGAAAGATGTTACAAGATCTAGCAGAAGGAAAAAAAAAAAAAGACAAAAATAATAATAATGATCGTATCGTGTCATTTCTTCTCTCTGTATCCCCTGTAGTTGAAGCAATTTTATAGCTATTGTTACGCTGTGCAGGTTCTCTTCTTAGTATTAATTACCAGACAATATAATACAATTCAAGCCTTACATCCTTCACTGAAATGAATCCTAAAGTATTTCACTGCTGATTACAGGTTGTACATACCAATGAGGATGCTTTGGAGAACATACCTGGATGTACAGGAAGCAGCCACAGCTGGGTAGGAATGATGGCACCTCAAAGGTGATCACAGCACCCACAAGGTCCTGAATTTGTACAGGGGAAGCTGCCAGGTGGAGACCAAAGAAAAATTTAAGTCCCAAGGTGGGAGGAATATGTGAGATATGATATGGCATGGAGATGGGGCCAAATATTAAGGGTTTTTTTTCAGGTGAATGTTATTAGTTGTGAGTTGTGCATTGCAGCCCCTGCAGCACCTCTGCTAATGGGAGGCACTTCCATGCACTGCATTTTATTCATGTTTATCCTCTTTTTCTTTCCAGCTGTGCAGGCTCTGAGGGGAGCAGCTGATGCTTGCACACTTTCAGTTACCTCCTGCCTGGGCAAGCTGACATGCTCTTTTCTAAACCTGCCTGGCATCTCTGGAGCTGCTGGTGTTGACAGGTGTCCGGCAGTCCCCAGGATGGGAAGGACATTCCCACCCTCTCCCCAGGCACACAGACTTGGGGTGCCCATCCTGCCCCCACATCTTGTCTGGCTGCACAGTGAACTGGCTGCCTGTGTGCACTTCACATGGTGCTGCCATTATTTCTCATCCTGACAGCATCACCCTCCACTCTCATTACATTAGAACTAGAAATTGTCCATACAAACTTTTTAGAGTGACACCTAAAGGGAAATTCATGTTTTGTTACACTCTGTTACTAAGTGCCTCAGGCCCCAGCAATCTTTTTTCCTGCCAGCATTGATTCATTAAGCAGCATACGGAAGTATAGCAGTGACTGATATTAGGTTATATCTCCCTTGCTAACCAGACTCTAATTAATCTTCTTCATTTTTATTCCCAGTGTTTTATGTTGTTGTAATGAAGAACAAACAGCATAGGAGAAAAAGCACCTGCAAAACTGTAGCTTTTTGGCTTGTGCATTTCTACCAGGCCCACGTGTTTCACTGATAGGACTTTTATATATTGGAAATTCAGAAAGAAAAACTTCTTGGGCTAAAAAATGTCTTGATTTATTTGGGATGTCAAATTGAGAATAAACTTCTCAAGTTTAGGCACATTCAATTGCTGCAGGCCATTGTAGCTGCTAATGTAGAGATGTCCAGGGCCTTAAAAGCTGATGTAGAAGCCTAGGCAGGAAAAATAGATAAACCAGATACAGAAAGAAAACAGTAAAAAAAAAGACGTTGTAAGAAATATTGAACATCATACTCCGTCCCCACAGGAGAAAACTTCTGTTTGAGAAGAGCAGACCGGTTTGGTTTAGGTGAAGCTCAGTGTGGTGCAACTCCTGTGCTGCCTTCCACAGAATGTGTTAAGGCTGTGGTGCCCTGGTTTTTGCAGGACCGTGTGACACTTTGTTTTTTCTGTTGATCACCTTTGTGCTTGTGTCAAACCTCATGGAAACAGAAGTAAAAATAAACTAAGATAAGCCACACCATGTGCAGAGCAAGGTGTGGGACCACTCAGAGCACGCAGTGGAGATGGACAGGCAGCCCCAGTGCACAGGAGGGCTGCACAGCTGAAGTGCTGCCTGGCCCTGTGGTTGGGTGGGTTTTCACGTCTTGCTGAATTGTGTTCTCAGGGAATTGTGCAGAATTTCCTTAATTTCTGGCTTCTGCTCTCCATTACATCTGTGGTGATGGTACAAGAGGAGAAGTGACTGAAAAGCTCATTCAACCAGGAGCCCCAGAATCTCAATCCTGTACACCTTCCACACCGTGAACACTATCACTAATGCCATTTTATCCCCTAAAGCCAGGGCTTAGGAAGCTCTGCATGGGTGGTTTGTTGCTGGGCTGTGTTGTCAGGTTATTCCTGCAGTTGCTGAAGGTGCTGCAGGCACCTGGTGCTACCCCAGGGCTCTTGGTATCCTGTGCAAAGGGTGGCTGGGTGGTGGTGATGGCCCCTCTGCTCTTGAGGCTTGGAGGAGGGGTACACCCTATAATGCTTCATTCCCTGTCCCATCAGAAATGACCCCCCTGCCCTGCTTCTGCTCACATCCTGAATTTTTAAGCACCTCCAGGTAGTAATGGCTTCAGAGCTGCTTCTGAAAAAAAACCTTGAGAAGATGAACATTGCAAGAGCAGTAACAGTGGCAGTGTTACACTAATCTGTAATAAAAGTCAAGTGCCCTGTTAACCAAATACTTCATGTCTTAATTCAATTTAAACCCTACTAGGACAAATTTGCTCTCTTGAAGTTGGCAAAAAGTATTTTCAACTGATGATACATATTTTAAATTCATTTTTAAATTATTACCTTAAGGTACACTAATGACAATAAAAAGGTGCGGGTGGGTGCTTGGGGCAACACTAGGGCAGGCACATTCTTCAGTGTGAATTAGTTTCTGTAATCACCTGTTGTGTGTTTTATTATTTTCAATAGTCAATTTGCATGATAATAATATTTATTATTGCTCTGGCCCCCAGAGGAGTTCCAGGACTCTGGACACCAAAAGAGGCTCTGGCAAACTCCTCATGTTCCAGCTGCAGCTGGAAGGCGCTGAGGCAGGGGTAGCGAAATCCTGTGCTGGGTGATCGTGTCGCTCCACGGAGGCAGAGCTGAGCTTTGCGTCTGAATTTCAAACACCGCTGAAATTAAAATGGAAAGACAGTTCTGAGGGCTGGCGTGCTTCCCCAGGTCAGAGTTTCCTGTAGTGTCTCTGGTGCTTGGGGTGTGGATGACCTCCTCTTTTATTCGTTTTTGTGGTAGGCAGTAATTTTGTGAATAGTTTTCTAGATAAAGCAGAGGTTGAACTTTTGAAGCAGATGTACATGGCATGACCTTTACATCTCTTAGCCACTGTCAGGCTTCACTGAGTGCTCTGCACCCTGACATTCAGTAAGGCAGTAAAGAAATGAAAAGTACTAATGTAACCTTTATAAAATAGTTAAAATGATAATTTAATTTTTAATCTCTCACTATGGTGTTAAAATAAGCTCAATAAACTTTGGCAGTAAATTACATTCAGAAGGAATTCAATTTATATAACATTATGGTTATGATAGTCAGCAAATTATGTCCTGAACTGCTGCTTCAAGAAAAAAAAAAAAAAAGACACATTTAGGGTGGGACTGCTGACCTTTCCAATTTTTGGGTAATACTTGAGCCACTATTAATTTTTTGGTAGTTGATCTGGAACCTGAGGTCCTTTCTTCTTGTTTATTTCGCCCACGCAATCAAGAGGATGTTGGACATAAACACCTCTCAGCAGCCAAGGCAGAGGAGTCTATAAGTCTTCTGTATTTGAGCCACAGCTTTATGTTTAATTTCATCTTTAGAAAAGACCTGCACAAAAAAAAAAAAAAAAGAACAAAGGGAAAAGAATGCATTAACCAAGGTTATAAAGTTGTTTGACAGTGAAAATAATTTCTTGGTCTTTATATAAAATGTTGTGGTTTGCAGGGTGATCATCACAGATCAGCCTGTAAAATCAGACTGAGTTTGCAACCCATTGCAAGCTGAACATGCCATAGGCTCACGTATATGAATATGTGCTGGAAACAAGTGCTGTGTGATGATTGAAATATGTACATGAGACAAAAGTTATGCAGAACTGTAGATACAAGACTATGTGCTGAATCTTACAGGGAGGGATCTGAAACTATTTTGCAAACACGTATTTCTCAGAATTGTTTTACTCAAAATGCGTTCCTTCTGCTCTCCATGGTGATACAACAATCTTTATCCATTGCCCTGGACACAATTTTTATCTCTGTTTTGTGTAACTGGACAAAAGATACTCTGGAAGGTGAGGGATATGTGCCCAGCAGTGGTTTGGGTGATTGTTTTAATCTATGAGAGATATCATTGTTCTACTTGTTCTCTTGCAAAATTAAGTCCTCTCCCATGTAGGCAAGGCTTTAATTGCCTGTAGTGCTTAGGCAGACCTTGGAGAGGAACCATAAATGTACTTTGATAAATAGGTAGGACTAGAGAAAATAACGGTGCCTGAGCTCTCCTGCATCTGTGTCTGCTTGGCCTGACTCCATCTATCACAGTGGAAGGGGACATGTGGCCTGTCAAGGGGGGAAGAAACAGGGAAGATAAATACAGTGAGGACACACAGTAATGTCACCAGTTCAGCTAGACCAGGAGCTATTACTGGAGGACTGACTTTATTTCTTGTAGCTGCTGGGAGGTTTCTGTTCCTTTGAAGCTGAGGAAAGCGCAGTGAAGGTGTGGGAGGTAATGTTCAGCGTGGGGAAGAGAGACAGAGGAAAAGCAGTTTGCCCTAACAGGGAAAATGCGCAGAAGGGAAGGAAACAAATCTTGCCTGTGGGTGATAAAAAGGTGGATGCACATTATAGACTAGTGGGTGCTATTTTCTGGAGAAATGGTGATCTCTACTAGCAGGTGAGCGGGTTTGCGGTGCTAAAGACTCATTGCATTGTTCCTGATGCTGCTCTAGGCTTAGGTAATTTCACACTTTCACTCTTTCACTATAAAGAAATAATCTGTTGAACTAGTTTTACTGTATAATTTTCAGTGAATATAATTTAAAAAGGTTTCAGTAAAGCAATTCCTTACCCCTTGAAGGAAACTGAGAAGTAGGAGGTCAAAAATTAGTGATCTACTTTCATGTTATTAGATTTCCTCCAATCAAGGCAGCAATGAATATACCGCGTTAATAGAGCACCAACTATGTAGAACAAACGGGTTATGATTTCTTTTTAATGGTGTTACTATAAATACTTTGTCCCTACCTAGCTTTGCCATTGGAAGTGAAGCATGACATTTAAACACATGTAAAGAAAACACATAATCATATCTCCATAGAAGTTACTATCAACTTCCTGTGATAAATTAGAAATATGGAGACTTTTTTAAAAGCATTGGTCCTTTCTTCTTGAACATTAAGGCAGATGAGTTACAAGTGTTACAGGTGCTGAATTGGGCAGGGTTGGACACCTATGATTATATTGTTACTACTTGGACCTCAGTAAGACTGGGGGCCTTTCCAGACTTTTACTAAAGAAAGATGTGACTTGTTCCAGGGAATAAAACTGATAAGAAAGGAATCCACTAAAAATGTGATACTCCATGAAATTATCTGACCTCAGATGCCTCGAAGTTGAGAGAAACATTTCCACTGGCTTGTAGTCTGGACATGACTTACTCAAGAGAAAAGCACATTTGTTTTCCTTTCTTTTGCAGTGACAGTCCCCTTTTTCTGTGAAATGCAATATGCTATTCTGAATTCTCTCATTTCTTGCCCTTTTATTTTTTTTTTATTTTTTTTTTCCATTCCGTAATTTCTCAATTTCTTTTTGCACTTAAAGTTTTCTTAGAGAATAGAAATTAGGTTTATTTCTCCAAAATTTTTGTAAAAACAGGAAATTCTGTAAAAGTTTTGGAAAAAAAAAAAAAAGATGATGCCCTAAAGTCTGCCAGGATTATTCTACAATCTATTATAAATGTTAGGGGAAAATATTGTAGTAAAGGTGTTTCAACAATACAAGAAGGCAAGTATTTAATGAAATATTTATGTAAAAACTAATTAAATGAAACTAGAATCAGAACTACATTTTGCTTTAAAGTTTGCACTAAAATATCTTGGTTGGGGGAAAACCCTTTCACATTTGGTGACGAGCTCTCTGAGGTAGGAAGAGGATTCAAGTCAGAGATTTCTGCCTGTTTTAGCCATCAAACATGAGCAGGAAATTGAAGTCAAACACCTCCATTTAGCAGTAACGGAATGATGTGCCTGCCACAGCCCCACTGGCACCGGTTCCTCACCTGGCACCCGTGTGGCCCCTGACTGCCCTGCTGGCACTGCATTGCTCCAGACTGGAGGGATGCGGTCTCTGCAGCGGGCTGGGGTCCCTCCAGGGGGCAGGTCACTTCAGCCTGGTGCTTTAAGATGTTCCTGAGCACATTCCTCTGTAAACAAAGCCCTAATGTGTTTTTTGGACAATCCTGAGCGTGCTTATGAATAGTTCATAGTAAAAGCTTCCATGGAGAATATAAAAAGCAATTAAATCTTAATGGCCTGATGTTTACATTTTTCGAACTACAGGTTGGAAAACCTGAGTGCAAATTGTTCCGACACAGCTAACATTTTGCTGTGAGCAGATTTGTGATAAGCACTGGGAAAAAAAGGTAACTCACCAATCTAGTCTCTCATTATTTCATATACATTTTCCTTGTACCAGTAGAAATGGGGATTTTCAGTTGTATTTTAGGGAATAGTTCCCTCAGAAAAGCAACTGTTTGCACCTGCAGATTTAAGGTCCGAGGGAGAGGAGAGCCTGGTCTCACCAGGCAAGGAGGTCAGGATGAAGATGCTGTCCTCAAACACCATCAGAGTGTTTAGGCACCATTCCCTTGGGAGCCATGACAACTACATATAAATAAAACATGACTCAAGTGTGAAGTACTTTATAGTTGCTTTTAAGGAGCCATTCCCACAGGGGCAGCTGCCTTGGAAGGGGCTCTTTCCCAGGCTGGGACCCACCTCACACAGACCTGCTTGCAATCTTTCATGGGTATGTTATGCCAAGTCAAGCAGGATATTTCAGCTCCAAATAAAATTTCCCCTTAGACACTGAGGGAGTATGACATTTTTGGTGCCGTAAGCTTTTTCGTGCTCCCCACTGGCCATTGCTACCTTAACTTGGGATGGTAAGGGAGGCAAACGTTTCCCTTTAAGGATTGCAGACTGTGTGTCTTTGTGCCTGACACTTTTTTGTTTGTCTTAAATTAGAGTAGAAAGGCACCACAGAATCACAGAATAGATTCATAGAATATCCGGACTTGGAAGGCACCCACAAGGATCATCAAGTCCAACTTCTGGCTCTGCACAGGACAACCCCAAAAATCACACCATGTGTTTGAGAGTGTTGTCAAAATGCTCCTTGAAGTCTGACAGGCTTGTATCAGTTGCACTCTTCCTCACCTTGTCCTTCTGGCTCACCTTGACCCTGACATGGAGGGGTCAGCCATGCCTGGGACATGGCTCTCCAACTAGTGGGGCTGCCAAAGAGTGCCAGCCAAGGGGAATGGCTTTCTGCAGGCACTTGCAGGAGCATGCTGGCTCTCAGAGGGTACCCATCTGCTACAGATTGAAAGCAGTGACCCAGAGTTGTGCGGATCCTCTGCATCACCCAGACTTCATCTGCTTAGCTTCTAACCTTTGAAAAACCCACATCTGCCTTAGGGAATGTCCTTAAATGCATGGAGCTGTGACAGTGATAGGAGTAAGACTCTCTCTTGGCATGTAAATGTTGTCTTGGCCAGCTCAATTTCCTTTGCTCTTTTCTCTCATTGTATTTGATTTAGTCTGTGATCAATAGTGAAATTAAAAGGACGTGGGTTTAGTCCACCCACAGACTTTCACTGTGCTGCTTAGAGATGTCAGATCTGTGAGGTTCTGCTAATCTGTGCTCGAATGCCGGGTAGTCCTTGCCTAAATATTGCTGCTCTCCAAAAAAACATGTGTCCTGTTGTCAGTCAAGAGAAGTTTCACTGGTTCATGCTCTCACTACAAGTGGGGCAACTGTGCTGTTGATTTCAGTCAGAAGAGGATTAGAAACACTATCATCTTACAATCAGTGTAGGTTATGAGCTAATGGTACTGCCTGGCATTGAGTCCCGTATGAGCTGCCTTGCTTGGACTGAAGAGAAATAACTCTGTTGCAGTCTTTCATCAGTGGAAAAAGATAAAGCTTAATGAGGGCGTTTTCCAGGACCTGTCAGAAAAAGAAAAGAAATATAATACCTATAGGTATTTTATAATACATAAGCTCCACATGCATGAGTGTCTGTATACATGAACATACCTTCAGTTCTGGTTGGTTTTGTTTTGGATTTTTTTTAGTACAGAAATGTAATTTTTCTTGTTGCTGAAGTCTGTGATGTAGGCCAGAAAAGCAAGTTGTGCCCAAAATACTAAGGCAAAACTTTCAAAGGACAATTAGTATAACCAGAATATGCTCTTTTACCTTACTGAGGTTCTGCCTGTTTTGGTGACAGCCTGGTGTGTGAAATGAGCTTGCAATGAGGGCCACAGTCAGTGTCCTCTCTATACAAAGTACTCAAGGGAAGTGTGTGTGTGTGTATTTCTCAGTGCTGAGACCAATGTAACATCACCACAACTGATTTTGAATGATTTATGAAATGAAAAATCTGCCCTTAGTGCAACAAGAGAATACATGCTGGGCTGTACTGAACAATCTCGTCTAACAGCTAGTTTAAAACTGGTTAATAAACAGCCTAAAACTTAACCCCCCATCTGTATATTTCCCCTTTGTGCTGTTACAGGTAGACTTACAATTGAAATCTCAAAATATTAGAAACTCCAACTGGCCACAGGATTGTGAACACAGCACATTTTTATTTTGCCATGAGCAACATTTGGTTTCAGGGGAAGCAATTTGCACATCACCACAAATTGATACTATGGGATGAGGAGGTGAGCACAGTCATAAAAGAAACCTGGATTATACAATAAACTGCTCCCACTGGGATCAACTGGTGCATACTGAATTCTGTATTTACGAACCTTTCAGCACAATGTCATTTGCCTCACCCCACAACTGTATATTGGGAAGGAGAGACTTTGTTAAAGACTAGAGGTTCCTATCAGGAAAGCAATTCAGTATGTGCTTCCAGGGCAGCAGAGACCCCTGTGCTCCCGGTGTGCATTGCTGGCACCACGAGAAGCAGCTGGGCACTGCTGAAATAGATATCAGGTACAATAAAAATACACAGAGAAGAAGGACCATCAAAAACACCTTACCCTGTGAGTTTTCAGGGTTCAGAGAAGCCTATTAGAAAAAAACCCCAAAATATCTGAGTGGTGACTTGACTTCAGCGAATAAACACTCACACAGGGAAAAAATAATGGGTGTCAAAGGGGTTTTTAACTTAACTTTGAAAAGTATAACAAGATCTGGTGGATGGAATCTGGAGCCAGAAAAATTAAAATTGGAAACATGACCTACATTTTTAATAGTAAGTATGATTAGCCATTGGAACAAAGTGCTCGCAAAGCAGTGGATTCTCTCCTCTTGATGGCTTCAAATCAAGACTAGGTGCCTTACTGGGAGATAAGCTTTAGTCAAAAATAGTTATACTTTAGTCAAACACATGTTACAGGGCTCAATATAGAGATAATTGGGGAAATGTAATGGTCTGTGGCATCCAGCAGGTCAGGCCAGATGGTATAATGATCCCTTCTGGCCTCAAACTCAATGGATCTCAGAATGAATATAAATGCTATCATCTGGATCTGCATTTGAAATAATTGCAGGCAGAGATTAGACACGCAATTGCATATGGTTCAGAATTGATAAACTTTCCTCCCCTCCAGAACAAAGGCCCTTATTTATGCCTAATTATATGGTGCTGTTGTAATTCAGATAAATATCCGGTAGGAACTCGCATGGGATGTCAGCAAATCAATTTTAACTACTGTGAGTGTGTGCTGTGGAAATCTAGTTTCTAAAGCTTATATTCAACTCCAGACTTGCTCTCACAGCAATGGTTTCAGGAAGAGCTCCAGTGTGGACATTTGCTTCACCCTGAGAGTATCCTGATGTGATTTAGGCCTGTTGACTTTGAAGTTGACACAGTTAAATCATAAAGACGTGGGTCCTGGGCTTCAAAGCAGCTGGGTGCCTAAAACTTATGACTATCTGTGCACTGTTGAATTTTATGGGAAAGAGTTGGTGAAAGGGTAATAGCAAAAAATAAAAATGTTCCCACTTCTGTGAGTAGTTTTGCTTATGCTGATGCTATCGCAAAGCATCTCTGCTTGGCAGTGCACAGGCACCTGCACAATAGGCCAGCCCAGTGCTGCACTGCTTCTGGAGAAGGAAGAAGTACGAAATATTAACCGGCAAAAGAAACCGCATTAAAACACAGATAACTTTTAATATGAATTTCACCATATTGTGTAGCTTTCAATTTTAGTGTTATCTCACTCGCTAAGCATTCAAAACAACTGCACAGGTAAGCAATGAGACTGCACAGAGGAAATAATATCTTTAAAGTTCAGTGAAATGTCGTCATTTAT
Organism: Acropternis orthonyx; assembly: GCA_035583155.1. Classification (NCBI taxonomy): domain Eukaryota; kingdom Metazoa; phylum Chordata; class Aves; order Passeriformes; family Rhinocryptidae; genus Acropternis; species Acropternis orthonyx. The sequence goes on from JAWWEU010000138.1 coordinate 10,755,239, forward strand.
GGTATGTGGGCATTTACCTGTGCTCAGAAGACAAATGTTGATGAGTACAAGGAGTTTCATTCATAAAGGTCCATAAACTTTTGGATTCTCAGTTATTCTCCTGAATCAACTCTGATTGATGGCAGCAAACACTCAATTTCCAGGTGATGAGAAAGTTTTTTTTTTCCAGTTCTGAACACTGTACAGAAATTCTCACAGTAGTTAATGTGCACCTTGAAGACTCGATATTCTGAGGTAAGGAGAATTTCCCTAGGCTATGCATTTAATCAGAAGGGCAAAAGCCTGGATCTGCAACCACCCTCACAACTACCCAAAGATTTGAGCAGTTTTTATAGAATTGTAGAATTGTTAAGGTCGGAAAAGACCTTTAAGATCAAGTCCAACCATCAACCCAGCATGACCACCATGTTCACTATTGGGATACATCCTCCAGTGCTATGTCTGCACAACTTCTGAACACTTCAAGGGTGAATCCACCACTTCCCTGGGCAGTATGTTCCAATGCTTGACCACCCTTTCCATGCAAAACATTTCCTCACATCTAATCTAAACCTTCCCTGGCACAAGTTGAGCCCGTTCCTCTTGTCCTGCCACTTGTTACCTCAGAGAAGAGACTGACACCCACCCCTCTACAGCCTCCTGTCAGGTAGTTGTAGAGAGCAAAAAGGTTCTTGCCAAGCCTTTTTTCTCCAGGCTAACCACAGGTAGGCCTTTCTCAATCTGAACAATATGTGTGTCCTGAAGCTGGAATCCACACCTACATCCAAAGTTTATTTATTATAACCACCTTCCATTTTCTCCTTTTTTCCCCCAAGCAACATACATAGAATATCATGACTAACATGGAGGCTGTGCAAATATATGCTAATATGTGAACTTTAAGCCAAAATTTATTTGGATTCTCCTTCTGCATTGATGCTCAGAACCTCAGCTAATTACACATTTGCTAATTGTAGCCTGCTTTTCCCAGCCTCTTTCATTTCAGCTTAATAAGAAAACACAAAAATGGTGACGGCAGATACTCTAAAATAACCAGTGTTTTACTGAACCTCAGTCACTTTCTTATGTGAAGAGCAAATCTCTCTCTGCAGATACTATTCTGTACAGTTGTGCTGAATATTTTGTTAGATTACACTAAAAATGAAAGTGACATGAAATAATGAAAAACATTTAAAGTTAGCTGTGTTTTAACGTGGCATTTTACCTGTTAAATATTTTTTCAAAAACTTTGCAAAAGCTCTTGATTTTGAAGCTGCTTTTTCAGTGCTTCTACAGGGATGGCATTTACAGTAATACTGTTGTATCAGCAAAACTACCAAAGCAAGTATTTTGCTTTTTATCTTGTTTTATAGCCCTTTATACAAGGCCTTCCTATTACAGTTCTGCAGTAGCATTAATTTCTTAAAGGTCCTGAGGGTCATTCTTATTTTGAGTCAAATAACAATATCCAAGAATTTTAATGGTGCTCTTGCATTAGTGTTATAATATTCAGAATTGTTATAAAATTCAACAACGTATGAAAATGTCATTGCTAGGGATGAATGAAGCAGCTCATCTGAAAATGAAAATCAGCCCAAATCTTTGCAGGTGTTCAAAAAAACTTAAGGTAATTTCATTTTGTCTCCCCTACCTCCCCTTCTCAGGTACTTCTACAAGTTCCAGTGCCTGAAATATCATCATAATTGATTTTTCTAGACAAAGGAAGTGCTCAGAGATAATTATCTAAACTTAAGTGCAGCATTTGGTACAGTGCCATGTGGGAAATTATTAGCTAAAAGGGGAGATTAGTATAGAAGCTGAAAAGTGAATAAGAATGTGAGAAGTAGGTGGAGATCAGTACTGAGGGAAGGCAGTAGGGCTTCCCAAGCATCAGTCTTGGGCCTGATGTTATTAAACATTTTTTATTAATGATGATCCCATAAAAAAATAAATGCATGCTAATGGAATTTACCAGTGGCATAAGGGAGGGAGGCACTGTCGCTACAGAGATGAATAACACTCTCATTTAGGAAGAACTGAATGACCTTGAGAATAGGATAAATTGGATGAAATTCAGAAGGATTTGACTGCAAGTTCGTGCTTCTGGGTCTTTTGAACACAGTTTCTACTATGCCGGCATGTTCAGGTTTGGAAAGACTAAGGAAGGGAAGATACAGACCATACAAAGCAAGGTATTGTCACTAGAGTAATGAAACTCCTGTAATGATGTATGAGGCACATGTTAGAAATGAGCCAGGGTAGTGTACACTATTCACAAGTGATTCACTTCACTTTTGGTAAGATACGGAAAAAGGTGATTAGAGTGACCATGGGAAGGGAGAGACTGTAGTGTGAGAGGAGTTTGGCAAAATGCATGCTGAGGGAGGCTGCTATAAATACCACATGGGCACAAGCTCTAGGAAGAGAAAACATCTATTTAAACTGAAGGACAACATTGGAACAAGAACAAATGAGCATAAATTGGTCATGAATAAATTTAGGATGGGAATTGGAATCAGGTTTCCAAACAACAGAATAGCAACGTTCTGCAATTGCTTTCCAGTGAGAACAGTGGAAACAACAACAATATCAACAAACCCCAAGCTACTTTTAAGATGAACTTAAATGAGTTTCTGAAAGGGATTATATGATGTGTTTGGCTAAGATAGCAGAGAAAAGTAGACTTGATGACCCAAGAGGTCTATGCAGTCCTATTTTTCTAAGCCTGCTTCTCATGACCAAGTATTTCAGAGCACTTTTAAGTGCTTCCTTTCCTTCATGTATTTTTTGGATAAATTTTTTATAATATACTGCAGGGACTGCTGGCTGGCTAGATTTAGGGAAGCCACAGAACTGTGGTGTCCAGAATATGCTGAATACTCCCCCAAAAAACAAGAGAAGTGTCCAGTGTCCTATGGTGCAAGGCTTTGGTTCTTAAAGAAGTCCCCATTTTCTGTGGAAGGCAATAGGGATGAAGTCCCAACAGGAGCAGCACCCCTTTGAGCCTTGGGTCCCTCTTGTTCCCCTTATGCTCCTGAGCCTGCTGCTCTATTTTGTAGTTTGCTTTCTCAGCCCCACTGTGCAGATGGAGCAGCGTGAAATAGGATGGCAAACAATACTTCAGGTGCATAAGACTAAACGGCTAGAAAGCTGAGCAGTCAGTGTGAGTGTGACTGGATGCCAAGCTGCAGTGAAGGTGGCTTCTTTGGGAGAAGGGAGGATTCCTACAGCCTTGGTGGCTTGATAGGGCTGTATTAGAATGTCATGGTTCCTCTCTTAGCCCAGAAAGCTCCCGTGTCCTTTGGTTTGGTTTATCCTGCTTGGTGCCCCAATGCTTGGTTACTGTCCCTTATTCCCAAATCCAGCATTTCCATTACTTCTTCAAAGCCACATTTCCCCATGTCAGTGTAGCCATAAAGGGATTTGTATGGAAGCCTGGGTTTCAGTAGCTGGAGTTTTATGGATTTCTTACCCACTCTAGCAAAATTGGGTACTTGCAGCTCTTTTGCAGTAAATAGATGCCGCTTCATCCAAGTGCTGGATATGCAGGTTGACCAGGTAATGTGGTGACTCCCTGATTAGGACAGGATCTCACAGTCAAAATTTTTATGATTTTCTTTAGTTGATATCTGATGAGGTAGGCAATGAGATCTGCAGAATTGAATGATTCTGGTTGGGTTTCCTCTCCAGCTAATTACACACATACTTCTTCTGAAATCAGTTATTATTGAGAATAGGTTAAGAAAAGGGAAAATTAGATAAATCCCCAAGAGTACACGTAGCTTGTAAAAGGAGAAGAAATAGGCAGCAGCTTTACAGCTTGTCACCATCCACATTAATCACATTTGCAGTAGGCAGCAGCTACTTTATGTGCAAATAGTTTAACAACTGGTTTAAAAAACCAAGCAGGATGGCTGAGTCCCCAGGTTCATGTAAAGAGGGTAATGAACACCTGTGTAATACAATAGAGGAGTTTTCAGTCCCTCTTCAGCAGAGGTTTCCGCAGCTTTCTCTGTCCCACACCGAGGGACTCCTGAGGGGGTGAGAAGGCTCTGGGTGCCTTTAAATGCTGCAGCTTTGCCATTAGTGACTTTGTGTAGTACCCCATACACAAGCTACCCTGTGACCCTTGGATCAGAAATGCCCACCCCTCAAGAAGAAAAGCTAAAGATAGTTTAAAAAATTATTTTCAAGGAAAAATTATATTGAAGGTCAAAACTTAGACATGTTCTGTGGAACGATCAAGAGGAAACACTTTGATTGAAATTTAAGAAGAGTAGCTGTTATTTTTGGTGGGTTTTTTAGTTTAATTTTTGTTCCTGTGTGTATCTTGAGAGCTATTTTTTCACCTATCCTTAACTTCAATCAGGACACAGAAGCTGTGAACACCTGGGCAAGATGATTTCATTCTGCCCTGTCCCACTATCAAACTCAATTTGAAAGGAATCAATCATGAACATGATCCATACTTATCACTATATTTTAGCAAGTTATTGCTCACACACAGGTGTGAGAATGTGGCTCTTGGAGGGATCATGGCAGCCTTGTGCCAGGGATGAATTTAGCCCTGAGCTCACTGCAGCTCTGGGGGTCTCACCTGGTGGCCATAACTGCACGAGAACATGCTCAGTTTTTCAATGGGCAGAAATAGCTATGGGGGTGGAAGCATCTATAAAATCACATTGGCAAGCTTGTATGCAAACAGACCCGCATGTGCATATGGGAGCATTCAACTGACAAGTGTGATGAGGAAATGTGTTTGGCCATGGCAGGTGAAGAGAAATGGCTCTTTCAGACATGTCTCTGGATTTTGCTGGCCAGCTTGTGCCCCACATGAAAGCGGCAGCAGCACCAGCACCAATGGTGTCTGGGAAGACACGAGGGGTGTCCTTGATGTGCTGAGGCTGTTGCCTGCTTCCGCTCAGGAGTAATGAGCATCCTGACATTAGCAGTGATTAAACAGTACCAAAGCCTATGAAAATAACCCCCTATGAGGTAAATCAGCTGAGACCGATGTCTATAGGCACTGAACCAGTTGCCGTGGAGCAGAGACTTGCACCCACAACCTGGGTCAAGTGGCCTGGTGGGGCAGCAACAGAGGGCTGGCATCCTCTGCTATCTCACCCTGGGGATTTTAACAAGGGATTAAAAAATAATCCCTGCTGGGGATAACGACCCCCTTGGGTTAACACCAGAGGAGAGAAGTGCCTGGTGCAGCTGCTGACAATGGTGCCTTGGCCCTGCCCTCCCATCCCCAGCCAGGGCGGCTCTCAGCCCCGTGGCTGTCGTGTGCTTCTCCAGTCCCTCCCTGCTCAGTGGGAGCCACATGGCGGCTGTGAAACGACACCTCTGTGGGGGAGCTGTGATGCTGTGAGGGTATTACAGCCTACGCTAAAGGAAAACAGAAAGGGGCAAAGGAAAAAAAACCCACAAAATTGCTGTGTTCGTTCCTCACTCTTCCCTCAGTTCTGTCTCACCCCGTGCAGAGGCTTCAGAGGTGTGAACACATCCTGTTTACATCTGCCACCAAGACGGAGAGGCTGAGGGAAGCACACGGCTGAGGCACAGCTGGAGGCAGCGCCATACACACGTAGAGCTGCCTGCAGTGGGAGACGGCCCAAGCATGGACACACTGCCCATCTACCATGGGCGCATCACTCGAGAGGCTGGGGAGAAGCTGCTGCTGGAGGCGGGCATGGATGGCAGCTACCTACTGAGGGACAGCGAGACCATCCCAGGCGTCTACTGCCTCTGCGTGCTGTGAGTGCTGCCATCAGTGCCCTGGGGTGTGGGGCAGCCAGGGGCAGTGGGGCTGGGAGCAGGATGGGCAGCCAGGGGCAGCGGGGCTGGGAGCGGTGCTGGGAAGGCCTGGGCAGGTGGAAGCTGATTTCCAGCCTTCACTTCTGCAATGCGGGGAGTCCTCACAACGGAATATGTTCTAATATTACTGTTTGCTTACCTGTGTGAAACTTTTGACTCCTTCAGGTTGACTTAAGGCAGAGGGGTGCATAAGGGATGTGGGATCCTTTGCAGAGTGAAAAGGAACGGGTTTTGCCTTGCAGAGCCCACACTTCCTACAAGCAAAAAAAACCAAAAAGAGAAACCAGGCCAAGAGCACATAGGAAGGATGAGTAAGGTGCCATGGTGAAGTGCCAGGCAGCTTGGCTCAGGACGGTGTGTACTTACTGCCTCTTTGTGCTGGATAACCCTCTTGCTTTCTGCCTGCGTTCCTCTGCTTCTCCAGTGTGCTCACGGGTGTTCTCAGCAACATCCCCAGTGTCCCCTGTCACTGGGAAGGGTAATTGGAGCACTGTCTTCCAGAACATGCCTGTGCCTCAGGATGCTCTCAGTCAGGCTGAGTGTCCCGTGAACCATCAGGCTTGGAGTAAACTACCCGTAATGTACATGAAATAGTGGTGGGTAACAAGCTAAGTGGTAATGTTTCATGAAATAAGGTGGAAAGGGAGAGATGCGGTGGGATGGTCTGTCAGAGAGAGGGTAGACAGGTTCCCCTGAGAGAGCTGGGGGACTTTGTATTCATAGGACATCATTTTAATGAGGCAATTTAATAACCCTATTGTTGTCAAAAATCTTGGAAATCCTGATAATGCTGTACCATGGCATCAGAAGAACAAAGATGTGTCTATCAAGACACAGAAGAACAAAGATGTGTCTATCAAGACACTTATGCCCAACTTTAGCAGGAGAAGGAACGCAAGAGAAAACCATTTGAGGTTCGGTACAGAATTAGCTAACAGAGGGAACTCAGGTATCTGGCAAAAAACCCAGAAGAAGAAGAGTCCTAAGTCAAGTTTTCCCCAAATCTCTTGAATTAATTTCCGACAATATGTAATTAAGCCCTAGTGAGTATAATTATCCTCCTGTTAGACCAGTAAATGGAAACATGCAAGGAGGTTATAGGCAACTGAGAAATACACAGCCTTCTTCTCAGGGAAAATGTTTGTGACAGAAGATGTATTCTTTCTTCTCTCATGAAATCAGAAGGTGAATGAAGATAGGTGTTTCTCCTAACAAATACCTTAATAGTGAGATGAAAAATGGGAAATAAGGAGCATCTTGAGTTAAATGAAAAAGGAATAGACATAGCAAGAGGTAAGGAGTGCTGATTCCTATGATGGGAATAGACAATAAAAGCAAAATCTCTTTTAAATAACCATCAGAGGAAACGGTGATATATCATCTTCACACTCAGAAGTCACTCAGTGCTAGTGAAGCACTAAGGCATTAGAGAAAGGGTCAGGTGGAGTGTTACAATGCTGAATAAAACAGAGAATACTAAAATTAGTCCACCATTAGTCTAGATCAGGACATAGGTATGTAATAAAGTCTTTCATCTGTGCACAATCAAGTTGGGATTTTTTTCTGTATTAGTGGTAATTTATATCTTTCGAAAGAAATTTCATGAATGAAATAGAATATAGAAAATGAAAACAGAAAGACATTAAAGGATTTCTAACTAGGAAGATTCACAGTATTTGGAGGAAAAGAAAAGAGACTTCAGTAAGAAACAGAAGACTACCTAATTGTTTCTGGAAGTTACAAGCCATTCATGTCTTCATGGTATGTTGCATTCAAACGTACGTATGATAAACAAAATTGTAAAAGCAAGAAAAAATTAATGGTCAGTGTTATGCAGGCTTCTTACACAACATAGATCCTCAATAGTTATTTTATAAAGGAAATTTGCAATAGCATAGTGGCTATATCCAGATAAAAAAAATAAATTAAATGTGTTATGATGAATATGATCTGATGCAGACAGAAAGGTGGCTGAAAAATGCTAGAACTAAGTCTTGGTTCCAACACTTGTTGTTTCAATTCAAATCACTATGTAAGGAAGAGCAGATATTGTAAAAACCATATCACATGATAGCTTTGGAAACAGTTATTATAAATATACCTGGAAAAGATCTCGGGCTAAAGATAGCAATGCCAGTTTAAAGAAACGTGGGCTATAAACTACAGAAGTGCTTGACAGGCAAAGTTCACCAAAGAAGAGCAATTCAGTGGAGAGATTGGAGGAGCAAGAAAAGAAGGCATGAGAAATGTAGGTAGAAATGCCTGGCTTTGGCAAAATAAGCCAATGGACATAACCTGTCCAAATTCCAGTCTGAACATCCCGGGCAGAGGTGGAACAGTTGGCATACGTGTGTGTGGGAGCTTTGGTGAAAACTGAGGCAAATATGCAGCTGGTGTATTCATTGTTTAAGAAAAAGAAAATCAAAGAAGAGTAAGTACCTCTCTGCTTTTTTATACTTTCTTCTAAACAAATAATGGAAATTATTAGGAATAACAAAGTTATTCAGTAATTTACATTTTGGTTCAAAATCTGTGCTGAAGATTACTATAGGAATACTGAGATATACCAAGATTGGGCAAAAGATGTATTTACTAGAAGTACTGAAGTGGTCTTTGAAATATGTGGAACAAAGCTGGTCATCCATTATATATATTACAGTAAGTATCAGAGCTAAACAAAATATTTTGTATCTTTCCAACAACGATTTCTAACAGAAGTGAATCTGTTTCATACTGCCAGGGATGCTGCTATTGCCCCTAGAAAACAAAAAGAGAAAAATAGTCCAGTTTTCTCAAATCAAAACATGTTCAGTCTGTCTTCTTTCCCCTCTCCCTCCTCTCCTGTGAAGTAAAACAAAACAAACCGAAACCCCTGCAACTTCCCAGTTCTAACCCTGCATGGTTCCTTTTTTTGTTCTTTTTTTGTTTGTTTTAATCATGAGGGAATTAAGAGACACAGTTCTGATGAAGAGTAAAGAAACGTTTATCCATTCATCAAAAAAGTCACCAATCATATCTTTGGATGACAGCAGCGTGATCAGTTTGAGCTCTGCACTTCCAGCTCCACATACAATTGCCAAGTCCTGCAATCCCATTACATTGCTTAGGCTCAAACAGTGTCCCCTTTTCCCAAGAAACTGCATAAATTTGTAATGCCACCATCACTACCACACCCTCCCCCAGGGCAGCTCCAAAAAGCCCTGGAAATTGTGGGAGCCTTTGAGCCTCTTAAGGCACACAGTAAGGACAGCATTCACGGTTAGGCTCATTCACCTTTTGCTTTTCCAATTAAAAAGTGGAGCCCTGACCTTTAAAAAGGAGAAAAGTCAAAGACTTCATGAATCCCTTGTGACTGACACTGATTTTACAGGGCAAGCATAAAAGAGACAGGTAGTAGCATAAAACCTGACCTATAGAGATGGGTAACTGCAGCAGGCAGGACCCTGTTGGAGCATTCATCTAGAAAACTCTCCTATCTCTTTTCTTTGTCTCTCCTGAGCTATTGATTTATCTCTCTTGAATGCTGCTTTCTGCTGTCTGAAGCCACAGTGTAGACATGGTGTGCCTGAAAGCCTTCAAAGAGAGAATTAACGTTTTTTTGGTGTGACTGTGGCAAAGCACAAAGGACTCACTTTCACAAATATTTTAAGACCGCAATTAACTGCTCATGGAAGAGTAGGAAGGTTGTGATTTGCAACTGTGTGCCCCTGGGCTCTTGCAAATAAAGGTGCTGCCTTCAGATTTTGGCAAAAATGTTAATATTAGATACTCCCAATATCTTCATTGTATGAATATAATCATTGAATTGATAATATATACCTTAAGGATACTGTGAATATATCAACAGAATGACAAAATCTCTTCCTGGAAACGTTTAGATTTGCATTAAAAAGCAAGATTTTTTTGCTGTTCCTCGAAACTGGGCTACAAGAAATGCATATGCTTTAAAAAACAGACATGTTTTACCTGTAAACATGTTAGACACTACACACAGTACGCCAGGGTTTTAAAATCAAAACCTGATTGTTCCAGGGAGCTTTCTTTACTGGTCTGGTTTCCTCTTTGCTCAATGCCCCATTTGACATTTTTAGCACCCCCAGAAATCCTCTGTGCTCACGGCTCCTAATGAAGCCAGTGGGGGACATGGGACACCCTAATGGTCACTAGTTTGAGAAGCAGCCTCTTAAATCCTGCCTGAAAACTGTACAAATAGAATGCCTGAGAGTGCCAAAAGCCCTGTGTTCCTTTACAGATATATGAGCACACATGCAGAAACAAGCTGCTCATGCCTGAATTGGCAAAGATAAAGCATTTGTAGTTTGGGTTTTAAAATTCATATACTTGAAAATACTGGGAATGTTAGTAGTTGCTTCGGAGCTTTAAGTAAGACAAACATGACGTGCTTGTCAAACTGTATGTTCAGATGATTTGTTTGAAACCAGTCATTCATGTACTGTGCTGCATTCAATTTGTGGAGAATAATCAAAAGCTGGAATTGAAAGCTATTTAGAGCTCTTGAAGCACCAGTAATGGCAACAGGGATAGGCTGCAGTCCTATCAGATTTTACGTGTGCTATTTTTTCTGTCACTGTAACCACGGTGCACAAGTTCAAGGAAACGTGCTGAAACCTTGTGATGCAGCAGATGCATGACCTGTACAACGTGAAGGTGTAATACAGGATTGCAAGCTACCTTCAGCTTAGCATTTCTTTTGTTTCCTATGTAATATTTTTGATAGAAATGGCAGAATAATTGCATTTATTGTAACACTGCACATAATAGTCATCATAATTTAAAACGTAATTTGGAACAAAAGGAGAAGCCCCTCAATTCAGCGTTGCTGTTGTAAATATCACACACTGTTTTCAGCTTGGAAAAAGGCCTTCTGTAACATGATGTTAAATTCTACTGGGGTGAGTATTTCAGCATCCTGCTAATCAGACTGAGTGTTGTGTCTGCTGAGCAGAACTTGGCTAACGACCTTCAGGTATTCCAATGGCTTTTCTTGGAAAGGTAGACAGCCTGAATCATGGAATTAATGAAGCTTAATTACTGCCCCACCACAAAGTATTTTCCTTCTATTCAGCATCTCAGGTTTGAATAAATTCTCATTTTGTTTCTGAATTTGAAGAAATTCCTCTTTGAGGTATTGCTTTTGTCTGGTATCTTCTTGTACCAGACCAACACAAACCTTTCCCAGAAAAGCTACACACTTACTCTTTAGCTAAATCAGGTGGTTCAAAGTGCTGAAGTGATGAAGATACTGACAATCATCCACAGAAATATCTGCATAAATTCAGAGATATTTCACAAGATTTCACTTTCTCTTTCAAGGTGTTGTTAAATTTCAGAAGAGAAAATCAAGATAATGTCTTTGTTTTATAGTGCTACAGCCTTACAGCAAGTCAATATATGTTATTTTTTCAGTATTATGTGTAAATTTTTGCCACAAGAGGTCTTGGTAGGGGAAATCAGTGACAGAAGTCAGTGACAGAAATGTAAACTCGAGCTTCTGTGAGTTAAGCTACAGTGACTCTGTTGGGCATTTCAGATGTTGTAAACATCAGTTTAAACTATTTTATTCACTCTTGCTGACATAGAGCTTGCATCTTGCACGTCATCTCAATGTGAATGCTATTTCTTCAGCTTGAGTTAGCTGATGGGTGATAATTGCTAAGTTGTTGTGCCTTGGTTGTATAGCTCAGACCTAAATAAGGCAGCAACCAGGCTGCTTGTCAACCAGAAAATGCAAGTTCTAGGACAGTGAGAAGATGCTTAAATAGGATCCTTTGCTTCCAAAACACCCATCTTCTGTTCCTGGCTTTTTCACCCCTCCAGCACTTTGTGCTGCTCCCAGTTCAAGCCCCCTCATGCTTCACCTCCATATATCCCATTCATTACTCATTTAGTCTTTTTCTTTTCCAGATGTTCAATTTTCATTGCAGTTTCCTTGCCCAGCTTGCATATACCTAGGTCCCCTTTTCTTTTCTTGACATCCATCCCACCCAATGCCAACCTTCCTTTCCAAGACGCCCAATTGCTAAATTACCTTCTGTTTTCTTCCCTCGCTAATTCAGACCAGGCAACACACGTACATTGCTCGTGGCTTGAGCTCATGGACACTGCTTGGCTGAGTCCCCATGGAACAGCCAGCCCAGACATGGTGATGGTACAACTGCTGACCACCTTTAGAAGTGCCTCTTGCAGACTAGAGAGCCACCTCTGCCTTCAGAGAGTGCAAGAGATATACCTTCTTTCAAACAAATTTTATTTCTTACTCTAAAAACTAAGCAACACAGCCCCCACAACAATTAGATTATTTTTTTTAATATAGGAAAAACGTTTTTCCTATCATGTCCCCTTCTCTGACACTTCTGCATTTTCCATCCCTAAACAGGCTGAGGCAAACACCTAAGAAATGAAATTTCAGTCTGAAATGCTGAAATGTGGCAAAGTTATACAAAACTGAGTCTGGGCTGTATAAAATTCTCACGACCTCTCTTTGTAGGCTACACCACTGTCAGGTTCTTAAACAATGTGGTAAAGGAAATTCCAGGATAAGGTCAGGTGGCAAATGTATCGGATAAGAACAGTTGATTGATATAATGCAACAACATTTGAAGAGAAAGCTACGTACAGAGGGAGAAATTGATGTCTTTTGTTGCTGACATGACTTTCCCTTCTCCCTCTTTCTCCTTTTTTATTTTTTCCATTTGGACTCAGAAATGAATACAAATTAGTTTAATAAAATTTCCCAACTGAGATACAAAATTATTTTAAAATATACCATGCAGCTGAAATGTCATGGTTAATTTTAATCTGCAGCATGTGGCTAATGTCTTCGGGCTATTTCAATGGTGCAGAAGATTGTAATTATTCACCTGTTAAAGTAAATGCAGCTTTAACAAGTCTGATGATAGTTGAAAAGGAGGAGTGGAGAGGAGAGATAGACAGATGCTGTTTCAGTATGTCATCTGTAAATGATTCTTTGTAACTTTTTTGGAGGAATTATCTGGGTATAAAGGAAAAAAGCCTATAACATAAAGGACTAAAGGAAGAAAAGCCTATATAAAAAGAGGGCTGTTTCTTGTAATGGCAACTTTTTCTAGATTTTCCTTTGGCAAAGTTTTCCAAGTGAAGTTATTGCAGTGAAGTATTAGTGCAGTTCTCAGCTGGTATAACATGTCTTTTCTTATGGAGATGAAAAAATAAGTGAGATGTCATAAAAATGTCATCAGTGGTGACCAAAGCACTCTTTCATAAGTGCTATCTCATATTGGCCTTACAGCAATGGCTGTTTTCTGCTTTCTGTCACCAGCATTTTGGCATTTTTTGCCTTTGATCAAAAATTTATAGGGCCTCATTCATCAGGATACTAATTCATGATTGCTCATGTCCCTTGAGCTTCACTGACACAGGAGATGAGCTTTGCTATTGTGAGTGAGGCTTCTGTCCATCCTCAGGACAGGTGAAGGGATGGGGAGCCCTTCCCTGAATCTCTGCCTAGGCGTCAGGAGCTGATCCTCCTCCATCTGGTACCTCAGGGTCTCTGTAAGAGTGCTCTCTGAGATCACACTACATATGAGGACATTGCGTCACTCTAGGAGATTTTTTTCTGCCCTGAATAGAGTAAAATGTAGAAAACTGAGCTGTCCTCTCATGGTAACTGGGGAAGTTCTCATTACCCAAGACTTAAGGTCCAGTAAATGGACTTTTCCCCTTGCTTTTGCCCGGTGTTACATGTTTTGCTCTTTGGAAGGTATTGTTCTCTACAGTCTCAATTTTAACTTGTGTATTTAACTTTTCTTTTAAGAAAACCATCTTATCTTCCTTCAACCCACACTGATCTTAGTAAACGTTGGGTAGTTTAAATCGTAAAAACCTTTCTCACGGGAGGCTGTGCCCGTGTGGCAGTAAACTTGGCTTGTCAAAATCATGTCATTTGTACGTGGAAGGTAAAAAACTCTTTGAAGTGGTAATGAAGTAAGTTCCTGCTGCATGACAGAAAGTTTTGATAAGATCACGTTCGTTGGAAGAGTACTTATCAGAAGAGCTGTAATTCATTTTGTGGAAAGCAAAGTCCCAATGGAAAGTAGTCAGATGGGAAGATCTAGCTGTTCACACTCTTAACAAAATGCATCCCCCTTCCTCTGTGCATTTCCTTTGAACAAGCAGGTGTGGATGTCCAGGCCACCTCCTGTCTACACACTGGCTCCGTTTCCTGGTGGCTTCGGAACAAAAGCCAGATTATAATGTTGTGTTTTTCAACGTAAGCACGGTAAACCCTTTCAGGTCTTCTAGTTTTTTCTTCTCAGGGAAAAACATGAACGTTTACCAAGTGAGTGGAGAGCTCTCAGTTGTCCCTCATGAGGCTGTGATAGCAATACTCCTCCCATTCTCCATGCTGTGCTCAAAGCATTCCTGTTCCCAAATTCTTATTCCTTTTTCAGTATCTCATGGACTTTAATCTGAACTATCCTTTGTGCTTTCTCTGTGCTCAGCTGAAATATTTTATATTGTAATTTTTTGAAAAATGCAGAATAGGTGTCTATCTTACATCTCACCATACTTCAGCACTGCATATGACTTTTATTTGACTTCTAGTTTTCAAAAGAAAGCACTTCTGGCAGAGTCCTGAGAGTCATCAGATGGTTTAGAGTCAGAGCAGCACCACAGCCCCTCAACTGCTTCAACTCATGCAATCTCTTAGGTAGAGAAAATGATGAAAGAAACAACAGATGGTGGCTTTCCAGACAACTGAGCCAGTTGTGGGAAAATCAGATTTTAAAGAGACTGAAGCAGTTGAAATGCTTTGGGACAACCAAGAACAAAGACGGGTAGTAGAATCACAGAATGGCTTGGGTTGGGACTTCAAAGATCATCCAGTTCCAACTTCCCTGCCATGGGCAGGGGTACTACCCACTCAACCAGGTTGCTCATACACTTATGCACAATGTAGTGTTAAAAACAGAAGGGAAAAGAATGAATTTTAGATTTATAGATACTGATTTTTTGGGGTTTGAGGTTTGAAAAAAATCACTGTGAAGATGGTTAAATACCCACTTGAAGAGATGGCACAAAATGCCAGAACCTCTCTGGTATTTCCCAGAACATTATGGCCTGTAAAATCCTCATATCCGTGACCGTATATTGGCTGGTGTGCTACATACTTAGGTACAGGAAAGCTCCTTGTGACTTTTAATACAAGACTAATGTGAACATCAGGTACTCCTGAAAAGCTGACGATACAGGCACAGCTCTCAGAGGTTTTAAGAATGGTATGAGATTGTCTGAGAGCCTTAAAGGAGACACTGGATTCCCTGAATATGAACATATATAACCTAATGGCTTAGAGGGGTGTACTTTTAAGCAATTGAGTTTGAGCTGTGGCCTAAAACACCAGTGTCCATGGTGCCATGGCATTGACAGGGGAGCAGTATTGCCCTTCCACATCTTTCCCTCCTCCTGCAGCCACAACAGGTTGCTCACACCTCTTCCCAAGGTCCAAATCCCGGATGGACTGCAGCTTCCTGGGGGAAGCAGTGGCAACTGTTTTCCACCTTCAGTTTCCAGGAAGTGAGTATGTCCAGATGCTTTTCCCATCCACCTGGTGGCACATAGCAGGGCTTGTTTCTGGGGACAGCGCTCAAAAATCATGACAGGCTTTTTGCTCCCACTTCGTGGGGTTGTAGCAGAGTGCCAGCTGTTAACAACTTCATGCTTCGGTAAATTATACCAGACACTGCTTTGCAAAGGTTGCTGTAATGACTTTTAAACAGGAATTTATCCAGGGGCCATGACACAGAGAGTAAGTAATTGCAATAATACAATATCTGTGTCATCGATGGTTTCTGGGAATTTGTAGTAATTGCTATAATACCATGAATAATTGGAAAGAAATACAGTATTTTTCTGTTTTCTTAAGAGTAAGAATTGATGCTGAAATAGGGAATAGTCCCTAAAATTCTGCTGCGTATTCATGTAAATCTATGTAGCATGAAATACAATCTTTCTTATCTGATACCATCTAAACTAACACTGCACCCATGAAGCTATTACTGATTATCTCTGTGTCTGAGATAAGTTTTTGGATATTGGTAGAATAATCATTCACTGTGTTGGGTTCATGAGAGAAGCAAGACTGACTTCGGGCACAAGTGTGTGTCATGTGTAATTAGTGTATGGCTCCTTATTCTCAAAAGACTCAGATTTTAAAAGAATGAAGATCCCTTACTCTTAGAAGACTCCTTTATCACTATCTGAGAGTTAGGAATGCATGGGCAAAGCAAAGAGTAATTAATTAACCTCCTTTTTTTGTGGGTCTAGCTTTCCAAGTAAATTATACTCATGATACTGCTTCCGTTAACATCTGCATTTAAATGAGCCACAGAACACTAATCCTATCTGCCAATAATACACTTTTTGCAGGAAAGTATGTCTTGTGTGTGGCAGTAAAAGGAGGTCACTGAAAAAAAAAATAATAAAAATGCTGAGGCAGGAATGAAAGCAGTTTCACTTAACCTAAAATAACTGAATACTGCTAAATAGACCTGAGTCAGACCAGTCCCTCTCATCCGAAAAGAACCCTGTAGACTGAACACTGTATCTGGCCAGTGGGTTTTAATCTACCTGTAGCCATTAGAGGTGAATTTATTTTTAAGGAAACGTTAGCAGATAAACTGACTCCCACATAACAGAGTGTAGCTCTTGCGAAAACTGTCAGGAGAAATAAGTAATAAATACATGTTGGTTTTTTTTTTTTCACAGGCATCAGGGCTACGTTTATACCTACAGAGTGTCCCAGACAGAAACTGGATCCTGGAGTGCTGAGGTGTGTACTTCTTTGTCTTCTGAAAATTTCTACACCCTGTTTGATATTCTTATAGATTTAATGAAATATATTCAAATTATTCATGGTGCTGCGTAGTCTGATTTTCATTGATGGTAATCGATCTTGAGTGCACCCATCAGTAAGATGTCTTGGTGCCACTTCTGACAGTCTAGAACTCATAAATTAATTCCCTGTTTCGTTTCAGCTCTTGCATAATGCAATAGTGCATTATTTTGCATCATTTTAAATGGTAAAAATATTTTATTTTTATAACTTGACAAGCACAATCTGTTTCCTTCTATCCATGTACCACTAATGTGGGAATATTTAAACAAATTCTCAGTGTAGAGTGTTTTAAAGTTAGTTTTGCTCAAGACTAATTCATCATGAGTGCAAAATATATACAGGATAGCCAAAACTTGATACAAAATATATTTTCAGCCATCTGACAAGAAAATGGAATGGTATATAAAAACAGTACTTGCAAAACAGACAACTGTTTGGGTTTATTGTTGTGTTTATTTTATGAATTTTTTGGATGTACTCTGTGTATTATTCATAAGTAGCTGTTTGTATGTTAATGAACACTTATTGAAAATATTACATAATTTCTAGACAGGTGTAATTCCTTGGCCATTATTATAATAGAAGTGGTATCAGTGTTCTGGAAGACAAAACTGATTCTTGGGGTTACTCAGAAGCAAATCAGGGAGTGGAAGTGACTGCGAAGTAAATAATTATCCATGTCGCCCTTGGGAACAGTACCCAGTAATTCACTCTATAAGGCATCAGGAACACTCTGTAAGGGTTAGGATTTGCAGTGCTCAAGCAGAAGGGTTTTCAGGACAGGGTGAGGGTGACAGTGCAGCTGCCACGCCAGGGTAAGCACTGGAATCTCAGAAAGGATGCCAGAAGCCCAGGGACCTCTACTCGTGGAGGGTAATTCCCTGACTGAGGCTCCTTTAGCTGCAGGTAACATCAGCATCTGCAGGGAGGTTTTTTCTGCTGTTACCTACACCTGCTAACTCCTGGCCTGTGACCTCCACTGGCTTCCTATGTGTGGGTCTTGGGCTTTCCCTCATTGTATTTTTGGCCAACCTTATCTGTGTTTCACAACATAGGTGTCCTGAACGCCCAGGACTGTTTGTACATCCTCTGCAGAAAAAATTGCTAGCCAGGCCTTCCCTTAAGCAAACCGAAGCATTTAAGTGAATGTTGCTAAGACGGCACTGGCCTCAGCTGTTAGAAACATCCAACTTTATCCCATGGAATGTGCCTCCAAGGCCAAAACAGACTCCAGATGCAGCTGGTCCTTTCCAGTTTCTGTTTCCTTCCCCTGTGGCTGGTTAGTCTCTGAGCAAGCTCAGGTCACACCCATCTTTCAAGGACAGGCAGGGAAATTAAAGCAGTGCTGGTGAAATCCCAGCCAGTGTGAAGACTCCAGCTGGTGCCAGTGAGGCTGGATTTAGCTCACAGCTGCTGGGTGAGAGCAGTGCCCCTCAAGTGGGACTGTGCTGGCAGGGCCTGTGCTTGTCCTCCTTTGACTTTGGTGAGGAGGTGTTATTATGAGAATGCCCTGAAGGATTTAACACAAACACTGGATTTTTGATTAAAAGCACACACAGTTCCATTTCCTTTCATAGTGTTTGAAAAGTTGCTGATGTAGAAAGGTAGAAAAACTCCCACTTTTAATAAATAGGTAACATTTGCTTGCTGTCTTCGTACAAGAGGTAGACAGAATACT
This sequence comes from Acropternis orthonyx, assembly GCA_035583155.1. Classification (NCBI taxonomy): domain Eukaryota; kingdom Metazoa; phylum Chordata; class Aves; order Passeriformes; family Rhinocryptidae; genus Acropternis; species Acropternis orthonyx. Next base: position 10,773,613 of record JAWWEU010000138.1, read on the forward strand.
CAACACATAAGCCAGCACTGAATGCTCAGAGAAGGGTTTGCAAAGAGGCTGTGTCCTTGCTGGAATTTAGTGGTGTAAATACTCCCTCTTCCCAGTAAGCCCGGTTAGCTCTCTAGGTTGTCTTACTGGTGTTCCCAGGCTGGAACTGTCTTAGTGACACATGCCAGGAGGTTATTGGCAAGCAGGTTAAATCATGGGCTGTAATAAGTCAGGGTCAGAAATAGTGAAAGATCACTTGTGAGTTTGCTTAATAAGCATGTCAGGCTCTGGGTTTCTCTGTTCAGCAATTGTCCCTCTTCCAACTTCATGCTGCTGGCAAACGCTCAGTGCAGGGTGGTGGCTCCGATGCCCCAGGGAAGGGGCAGGGCAGTGTGGCTCACTGACTCGTTTTAAGTTGGCACATCAAGGGGTCCACGTCCATGGCAGGCTCCTTCCCTGTGGGCTGTGTGCCTTTCTGAGGACAAGACCTCTGTGCCAGGGCCCTGAGCACAGCACAAATGCCAGGCACCCAGCACCCCTTCTCACCTCTCCCCTCTGACTTTGCAGACAGCGCCTGGTGTCCAGAGGAGGCTCTTTCGGAAAGTGCACAACCTCATTTCAGCCTTTCAGAAACCCAACCAAGGCATTGTGACACCCCTGCAGCATCCGGTCATCAACCACGTGAAAGCCACGAGCTCCCCAGGTACTGGCAGGGCTGAGGGAGCCTCAGCTGCAGCTAAGCAGAGCTCTCCGTGGTGGCAGAGATGGAGGTCTTAGACTTATTAGCGCATTTGACCTGAACTAGCTACCAGAGTGACACTGCCCGAAATGTGCCCTAACTTTGTTGCTGTGTGATTGAAAAGTTGTCACTCAGGCACTCATTAGGGACAGGGCCTGTCAGTGTAATGAGAAAATGGATTTTGACTGTGTATTCCTGAGTGCTGTCGCAGCTGTGGCTGCCTTCTCTCACCTGCACCCTTGCTCATGTAGGTATGAGCCTTCTAATAAGTCCATTTTCTTGCAGTGTTCATACTTTCGTATCTTTATGATTATTTTCCTTAGGGAGGAATGAAGGCCATGACTTGCACCTGCAGCCATCATGAGGATGTTTCCCCAAGTGAGACATAATCACATCTTCCAGTGTCTCCTCTAGTCCGTGCTCTAGAACAGAACGATTTACATGATAGTTAATACAACTCCATGAGTTTTCTTGTAACATTTGCAGAAATGTGTATTTCATAGAATTTATAGTTCAAAATATAAAGTTTAATTTTCAGAATACTTTGAACTTGGAGTGGGATATTTTGTTTCCTAAGAGAGGACAAAAAAATCATAAACATAATGTCTCCCCCCCCCCCCCAACCATTTTAATGTTAAGTAAAAAATATTTTTCCCTTCAAGATTAGTTCTTAATTAATGATTAGTTACTGATTTTACATTGCTGGATTTTGGACTCTGCTTTGCTTTGTTCTGATTGGCATTTATGCAGAACAGTGCAAATCTCCTTTTATAACCTTAGGAGAATTGTTTACATTAAAATGTCCTTGCCTTGGGTGGGCTGTGTGTCTGTCATTCAAACAGTTCCTAAAGATATTCCAGAAGTGACACCATGAGGATCCCCACTAACTGATTTCTCATCACAGCAGGCACTCTGCCCTGTAACAAAATCTGTAGCTTGCACAAATGATCAAAAGCTTAAACAATGCACAGAGTAATCGAGAACACCCAGTGAAGTGGAAAGCCTGGTTTTTGCTTTTAGGTGTTCTCTGTACTAGGAACAAGCCACCTTTGCATACAATTTAAAGAGATAAATTATTTTCCATGACAGTTTCTCTGCTTTCCTTTTCCTATTCTGTGTGTTTCCATGCTGCTGCTGGGCTCCTGGAGTGGAGGTTGAATCTACAGGACCTGTCAGCTGTGCAGGGTTAGCATGAGGCTACTAGTGAACTCAGACTACGTGCCTTTTGCACTTGGGGTTTAACAAGTGTGATGACACTGTCGTGATGAACTGGTAGATAGCAGGAAACACTCTTGAGCAGACTGGATGCCCTACAGCCCTCTTGTTTGAGGAGATAGGGCTGTGTTGCACCGCAGTCCAAGGGTGGTGAACATGGTCTGGACTCCCTCTATGTGGGTTTTTGCCAGGTAGGCTTGTGTGAGCTCCTGTGGGTTGTGGGAGGGACTCCAGATAGGGTCCAGCCTTGTTCGTGTGCAGGGGGGACGCATCTGGTCCAGCTGGCTGGTTTGTGCCGCTGATAATCACACTTCAACCCACACAAATGGTCCTGACTATTAAAAGGATATGAGTCTCACATGCTTCTTTCCAAAGCACAAGACTAGCAGTGATTGCAAATTAACTACAAAAACATATGTATTTACAGAAAATAACTCCTAAACATTGTATAGCCACCTTTGGATTGATCTGGTTATGTTTCATGCCTGTATTTCCCACTCCTACGGAGCTTGGAATGCCTAAAACATTTCCTAAGACAGACAGAGGCTTATTCCAGAAACCAGATTACAGGCTCAGGGAGAACAAAACTGGCCAAATTTCCCCAGACACGGCCACCTGCAGCTCGGTAGCACAGTGAGAGGCCTCACAGCTGCCTTGTTTTCACCTCATCTTGTTTTCAGCTCACAGGGACAGAGCTAAATGAGCTGCAAGTCCAGGACTCACTAAGGTGGGAATGTTCCAAGCAGCATTTGATAAGGCTGGAAGATTTACCCTTTCCCCCCTCATAAGTATCTGTGTGTGTGTGTAAGAGAGTGTGTGTGAGCAAAGACAGTGCAAGCAGTAAAAGACCTTCTATGAAGCACAAGTTCCTTGTAAACCAGCAATAGGAATAAATACAGTAAGTGAACAGCCCCAGCAAAACAGGGACTAATGGGCAACACTGTTCCTATGTTGTGACAGTTTCACTTCATTACTCAGTTTCTGTCTAGTTGAAGGCCACTTTTAATTTGCGGTGAAACTTCCCATCATCTTTTACACTGTATGTATGTGTGTTGCTCTGTGCCTTCTTGGTACGTATGCTTTTTGGTTGCAACAAGTCTTACCTTAATTGCCATACAGTGGTAGATCCAGAATGATTTCCTCTTTAATAAAATATTTAAAGGCTGGTTTTTAAATTGTTACATAACTCAGCAAACACACTGGCTGCTTTGCTGTCACTCGTGCCCATTGAATCTTTCCCTCCTCCCCTCTGCGTTAAAGGTTTCCGAGCTTGTTGTGAGCCTGTGGCAGCTGGTCCCTGCCTGTTCCACTCCTGCTCTGTGCCCCTGCAAACCATCCTTCCTCAGTCAGCTGAGCTGCTGGGTGCAGTTAGCATGTGTGTGTGGCCTCAGCCTTCCCGGGGAGTCCTTTTCCTTTCCCAGTGCTGGGTCTAAACCCCTGGTTTACTTTGCGTCTCCTGGGAGCAGGAACAAGTGCGCTTGGAAACAATCCCTACCAGATGATTGCACAGTGGTAGGGATAAATGTAGTGGGAAGAACTTTGCCCAAGGGCTGTTTCCTATAGAAATGTTCTATTGGCTTCAAGCAGAGGCTGAGGCTGCATGTGCAAAACCTGCGGCACATGAGCAGCAGCCGCTCACCCGCTTTGCGGTGCAGTGAGCTGAGGATAACCAGTTTGACTATGGTTGACTCCAGAAGTGCATTGTTCTTCTAAAAAATACATAAAATAGGCCAGAAGATGCCATTTCTGTTTAAAGCTGAGAAATGTTGTTTCAGTTTCTGATGTAAATTATTAAGACTGAGGCTTGTGTTGTTTCTTTTGGGTACCCAACGGTCTGAATTTGCTATAGGCTTAAACAAGGTGGAAACAGAGAGAAGCTGATGGTGTCTCTGAGGCAAGCAGTTGATGCTTTGTTGCAGGAACAGAAATACGGAAATTACATAGATGTCATACATTGACTTAGGTGTGAAAAGCTACAGATCGTTTTAGACAGCAGCAGCTGCATTTTGTGGCCATGACTTCCCAGATGATCTATCGCCTCCTTCTTCATTCCCACTGTCTCTTCCTGCTGCAGCCCCATGGGATGCAGCCCATTGCTGCTGCAGCTGCTCTGCCCTGTACCTCTAGCAGCTCTCCCACCCCGTCCCCTCTCTGCCACAGCCTTGCTTCTGGCAGGTGGCTTTGTAGGTCACTGCATTCCCTTGCATTCCCTGTCCCTGCATCCCCTGCTCTGTCCTCTCCCCAGTAAAGGCAATGCTGCTCCTCTGCAGCAACTGACCCTCCCTCAGCTCCATTTTTGCCTCCACTAAGCCCTCCCCTACTCCCCATCTATGTCTGTGACAGACCTCCTGCAGCACTAAATCAATTCTGCCTCCCAGGCTGGTTTTCTTCCCTTTTCTACTAGAGCACCCCTTTGGACTCACTTCCTTCTCGTTCATCCAACACAGCTCCACCAGCCCCAACCCTCCTGCTTGGCTATTACCCTGCCCAGCTGCTCCAATGTTTTTCATCGTGTGACCTTTTCTTTAGGCTTAAATGTTCCTTGTGCCCCTCCATTCATGTGCTCCTCCTCTGCTGCATGTGCTGGGCTTTTTATTTTTTGTTTTCCTGGCACATACCTCTGACACCACAGTCATTCATCATCATCATATATTTGAGGCAGCTCTAAAGAACCTGCAGATACCTAAACTTTGCTCCTCATCCTACTGCTACGGTCGATTTCACCCACTCAGTTATTAAGAATGCAAAGACATTTAGTAGAATTATTTTTTTTTCTCTCACATTTACTTTGATGAAATGTAATAACCTGTGCACAGAAACTGGCTGGTATCTCACCTGTAGTGAAAGCTGCTGAGTTATAGGCATGAACTTTGGTGAATCAAAAGTAAAATTAAATCTTGCTAAGCAATCTCCTGCCCCCCAACTTTTGAATCCACCAGTATTGGCTAAAGTCCTTATTTAGCTGCATGGAAGCCCCTTTTACTGACATGACCAGAATATCCCAAGTACTTGTGTAAACAAAGACATCATCACATGCCATCAGTTTGCACCTTTATTTTTTAAAAATGAAATAGTCAAAGTACTTTCTTTTTCAAATATCAACACATAATATATTAACTTTCAATATTTACAGCGTGTTGCTGGGATGTTCTTGTAGAAAATGCATGCTTCTGGTCTGAAACCCAGAGCAAAATGCATCAGACCATTTAACTGCAGCCATATAACATAAACCTGTACAGTATCCAGTCACTATTCAGCACAGGAGTTAGAGCAGGAATAAAAAAATTGGGATCTATTGTTTCCTAGCAACGAGGCTGAGGCCATTATAACACAATTTCTGTAAGATCAGAACCTCTAACTGGTGTTAGACAGAAAGTGAAGATCTTGGCATACATTGTAAACATTTTTTACTGTTGATGAGAAAGCTAAAAAGGAACATTACTTTGACATATATTGTATGCTATGCTTCTCGTTCTTGTTTATTGACACTTCTGCCAGAAGAGTATGAAGACTGTAATGTTTTATCATGGTTCATACAAGTAAAATACTGTCAAGGACACGATCTGATATACTAACATTTAGTAAAAGGCTAAAGTCCACCACGAGATCTAAGGAAAAACTGGAAATCGTCAAACACGTTTCCTTAGACAAATAATGGCAGGTGACAAATGCCCAGACAAATCGACAGCGAGTCCGACTCCACCATTCCCAGTTTCTGCCTGGAAGCGATTCCTCCGGCAGTCAGGGTGCTTTCGACCAGGTAATGTTTTGTATCAAAGAGAGGTTTAAATAACAGTCAGCATTTGACAGGAAACCCTCAGGGCTGTCGGCGGCAGCCCGAGCTGGGTGTCACCGACTCCAGATCAGCCGCACTACGGCGAGCACCCTGCCGGGGATCTGCCCATCTCCTTTGGCTCGGCTAAACCAGGAGCTCCTCTGCCTAAGTCACTTTCCCCTTTGGAGCAGCACCTTGGCTTCCAACAGCACCCATTGCCATGGCTCACTTGGAGAAGCTGCTGCCCTGTGACCCCAGCCCCGGCCGCTGGTGACGGGGGCTCAGTGGGCAGGGGGTGCAGGGTGGGACCCCAGAGCATGGTCAGAGTGAGGCCACCTCTGTCCAGCCAGTGCACAGCTGAGGGATGCAAAAGAGCTCAAACCAAAGAGCTATGGTGTGTTATACCCAGCTGCACACTGACCAGTTCATATATATTTATTTGGCTATGTTCTACGTAGATATCTATATATATATATATTTATAACTTTGAAATGTTCTAGATTTGCTAAATAAATATGAAAGCAAAAGAAATGGTATTGTACACACTATTCGTTTGGCTGTCATAAAAAATATAGCACAAATTTCTCATGGAAGGTACTTTGCTACAGGATAGTGTGCAATAGTGGTTTTTATTTTAGTTATTTTATTTTATATTTTATTCTAATTATTTTATTTTTTCCATTTTCAGAACCTTGTTTGCAGTGCAGAATGCTAGCATTAAATTATCTGATCTAAATAACAGTAAAAACTTCCATGCTATTATTTTTTCTCAGTTGGGTCTCTAGGCTATAGTGCAAAAAAAATGCCCCCAAAAAACAACAAACAAAAACCAACCAAACAACCAAAAAAAAAGGAGATCTGTAAAAAAAGCTCCCAAAACCCAAACCACTGAGAATTGGTAATTACTAGGAAAAAAATGGAGACTGAAATAATCCCTGCCTCCATCTGAGGTTATTCATGAACAAGATGGTCCAAAGCTGTTTGTTCATGTAGTTCTCACAAATCACTGCTGGCTGGCCCATGTGTAGCTATGACTTCAGTCTCCCATGCTCTTTCAGTAATAACTTTTTCCTTTAGCACTGTCATCTCAACATGACATTTCTATTCAGCTTCCTAAATTTATAACGATGAAGGCATTTTTTTTTGCTTTTGTAACTGGGCCACGTAATATCATGCGAGTCTTAATGGATCCACATTCTCATAAGAGATATTGTTCAAAATGTACCTTAGACTGCACCCAGGAAAAGGGAAAATGCCAAATCTACTTCCAAAGACAAACTTGTAACACATTTCACTCTTTGACCTTTTGGCATAACATGAGAACAACAGTAATCAAGGCAGTATTAAAAACCACAGCTGTAGGTAATACAAAGTGCATTTCCTGCATATAATACAAATATAACTTTAAGAAACTAAAGGCACAAGCTAACTAAATGAGTATTACATACTAGAAATGCACAGTTCAAGGTAACTCTAATAGCTTCAAATATTTGTTTATAATGGATATTTAAAGCAGTTTGAAAATGATCCTCATTAGTGAATTGCAAAAAAGTATAATTGCTTAAAATATAAGTAAAATAGACTCTAATATTGACATCTTGGATCAGTGATAAAATACATCATCACATTTATGAATGCACTCTCTATATACAAGTCATAAATTATTCTTCCATTGATTAAAAGCGTATTAGAGGCTCAAGGATTTGAAGGTCCATTTTTAGGCTGGTGTGGAGGTATTCAAATTCTCCGTGATTGTATGGAAAATTACAGAAATCTGAGCTGTGAAACCTGGATGTTGTCAGCTCCCTGTTCTGTATGTTAGTTAAGGATGAGCCTGATCACAATGTGTATGTGCAGATTTTGGTCCACAATTCCCCCTGGCTGGGGATAGGGGAGGGTTTCAGGGGCCAGGCTCCCACTCAGCCTGATCCTGCACCCCCCAAAGCTGTGCTGGCTCCCAGGGGAGCAGAAGGAGTCTGGGAAGAGACGGTAATGGGGTGAGGCTGAGACCTGAGCTCAAACCCCAGCAGGGGCTCAGGCCTCAGGTGCCAGTTCAGGCTCATCTCTAACTTGGATACAGTCTGCTCCACTTGCCCAAAAACAAAGGAAAAAAGAGAACTGGAAAAAAGGAAGAAAGACAATGCACTTTGTTGGCTTCAGTAAATATGAACAGAAACCGTTTCAATATATTTACCATGTCTGTTTTGAAAGAAATGTGCAATAACATCACTGTTACGGATACACAGGCTCTATAACAAGACTTCTAGCTCCCTCTGAAAGTGAGTAAAGGAAAACTGCTTGCCCATCCCCTCCCTCCCCACGTGCCCGCCCTACCTCCCAATAATCAGGTCTTGTAAAAATGACAAGCTGGAGGAAGGATCACCTACTCTGCTATGAAGTAACTGTGCCAGCAGCGCATGATACCTTGGGAAATAAAAATTTCTGTCCATGCAATATAATGCTTTTCTATGTGCTCTAGATATTGAGCTGAAAAGTGAAGAGTCATCCCCAAAATGTTCCACGTTTATCAACATATTTACTATCCACACTTAGGTTCATCAACTCCCAACCCACCAATCTTCTTCAGACTCGAAAAATGAGTACTACAACAGGATTATTAATTTGAGATGAAAAGAACACGATGCCTAAACCCAACAACACTGCAACTTTCAAATCATCTGTGTAAAGACAAGTCCTGGCTCAGTGACTACAGACAGGACTGATCCTGCACTGCTTGTTACCGCTCCCTGTGGGCTCCCAGCTGAGTTGTCCCCAAAGTACTGAGTTAAAGCCCAGCCTGGAGCACACTGATGCCAGAGGACAGCCTCCCAAGGGACTACAGTGCCCACAAAACCTTGCTTTGGTCGCCCTATTGCTTGGCTGAAGCCCAGCAATACTGTGCCACCCACATCCCTCTACTAGGCAGATTGGCAGCTCTGTGTATGCTGCCAGACCCCAGTATATCTCAGTGCCAAGGGAAACCCTGGGAGAGAGGCCCCACATGGATGAGTAGACAATGTGGTGTTCAACATGGGGTGGCTGAGGGATGGCCACAACCGAGCAAAGGCCACAGGGGATAGCCTTGTACGTACGGAGTCCAACACAAGTTGGATTTCCCAGGTTAGAAAATCCCTTAGCTCCTAGCTGTGAGGAATGACATGTGAGGGGTTGGTGAGCAACTACAAAGTTTCCATACACAGTCTGGTTTCTGTATGCAATCCCTTGACCTTATGGGAGATCTCACTGGGATAAAAACCACCCAGTAAATATGGGTCACAGAATCAGGCTCTGTAACCTTTTAAATAACTGGTGAATTATTAAATCATCAACAACAAAAAAGTTGTGTTTCTTTAGAAGAAGGCAGAGCATGTGGCGCTCACCCCCACCCTGCAGGGCTGTGCGGTGTCACCCCGGGCACCTCGCGCGCAGGTCGCGCCACTCGGCTGGCAGGACTCTGCTTCTGAATTTTTGAATACTGCCACACAAGAACTAAAAATTTTCACTGTCATCTCTCAAAGAGTTAAACAAACAATATTAAAATACCATCTTCTGTCACATTTAAAGGCAGTTGGATATGTTTTTTTCCTCTATATTTATATATACAGAGTTCTGATCTAGAAAAACCAATACAATAAACCATTTTACGTTTAAAAACAGGCAGTCTTTGGTGACGCAAAGGCAGAGATTTTCTTTGTTACCTTCTGCCTATTTCACTCTGTCTCATGAAGTGAATATTATTGGCACTGTCAGAAAGTTCGAGATACTGCTCCACAGATAAAACAAAATATCCATCGTAGCCTTGTACCCTCCCAGTGCTTAAAAGCTGCTGTTTCTCTCCGTCTGTCCATGCTCGAATTCCTTCTTCCCCATCCTGTAGCCGTCTCTGCTCCTTAGTCCAGGCCTGAGCCACGGCTCGCTGCCTGGCTATCTCCAGGACATGGTTTTTTTCCTCTTCCACTGTTGTTCCATACCGCACATTAAAGCAGAGTGCGCCGTGCTGGAGCTGGATGTCAGCAAAGCGTCTAGTCCTCCCATTGATCACAGAAGTCATCTGCGACACCGTGACGTTGACGCCATTCTCCAAGATGCGGCGTCCTCCGGTGTTGCCAATTAGGGCCAAATCTTCTTCCAAAGACCCCAGCTTGATGAAGTAATGGGTGTCCCGGCCCTCGACGGTGAAATGCAGGTTCTCCAGATAATGAGCGTTGTTGAGGATGGCAGCAATGCGCCGGCTGTCCTCGTTAGCCACACCGATAATGTCAGCTGTCACTATCCCATCCTTTATAGCAAATTTGATGCCTTTCCCAAATACTGAAGGAATGGCTGCAAATCTCAGTTGCTTCACTCCCTCAGAACACTTGCCATCACTATACCTGGGTGTCATAGGAAGTTGGTCCAAGGATATAAAGTTTCGGAGTTGCTTTTGTAGCTCACACTGAATGCCAAGGATAGTCTGGAAAAGAAAATACCAATCAAGTTTGCAGGTGAGGCACCTTGCAGTTCTTTAAAGTATCTCACAGACCCTACTCATCTCTTAATTTCTTAGAATGGATCTTCAACTTGTTTGCAAAATATTGTGCGCACCTACAGAACCTGGGCATATGCACAGGCTTTCTACTTGCCTATGGTAGTGCTTTCTCTCTCTTGAACTCCTTCATTTCTAGAAAACAAATGGAAAGGTGTTTATCACAAATGCTACTTTTGTATTCTTTGTATTCTTCCTCCCCCTTGAACAGTTACTCTAATGGCTGGTCTTTCAGCCCTTAGGCACTTCAGGAAAAGCTGAACTCAAAGCTGTGCTCATCTTCTGTAAAATCACCGTAACAGATTTTATAGCCCATTTTTAAAGAAAAGGAGGTTGTGAAGGTCTTGAGGCACTAAAACAATAGGAACCAGGCAAGTACATCACATCTGTAGATCTTAGCCCCCATAGAGGCTAAAGAAGCTTCATTCCTACCATCTCTTTGTTGTTTAACACTATATCTATCACTACATCTTTTCTATGCCTAAAAGCTTCTTTAATATCTCAGTGACCATTTTTCATGAACATGCTCCTACATCTGAGATGACCCTCCAGCTTTCTGCACTTGGTGCAGTTGTTTGTGCATGGGAAGTGTGTTAAATATTGTGAAACTGAATGTGAACTCTCAATGCTTTATACTTCTCTTTCCTGACTATGTTAGAGGAAAGGAATCTTTACAAAATCATAGTTCTTTGTTAATAGATGCTCTTATGGTCAAATGTAAAACATGAATCCCTGCTCAGAATATCAGTAGTTGGTCCTGTTGCAGTCACATTGATTGCTGGACCCTGATAGCTGTTGCCTGGCTCTTCTTTATGGAAAATAAGCCCTGGAGCAAGGCTGAGATTTACAGACCCCCTATAAATCCATAGCAACATTTCTGTTTCCAGCAATAATTATGCAGAGGTACTGACTTGTAAAGCTGTTTATAACTCCAGTGATTTTGCAGCTCTTGGGGCATCTTTGCTAACAAAGATGAAACTCTGCTGCTTTAATTTTTTAATTCTAAGAGATTTTCTGTGGCTTTTTCAATTTTCACACAAACACTTTTACTCTTTTGCCTATTCTACTCCATAAAATTTGGATATTTTCCCTATAAAAAGGTGCAAATTTCCTTCACCATGTTGCTAAAAGCTTCTCCTTAAAGTTCTCCTCCACTCTGATGCCAGTACGTAACTGACAACATTAAAGTTTCTAGCATTGTCAAATTATTTGCCTTTTCTATTATGTGTAAAGATACAGTCGCATTGTTCCTTTGGTCTCCAGTATTTTCTAATAAAACTCCTTAATTTAGTATTAGAAGCAGCTGAACTGAGTTTTTGCTAACCTTTCCAGGATCCCACTCTTGGGTTTTTGTTTGAAGCTGTAGAAGTTCATATGTTGTCTCCAAAGCTTCTATCTCTGGTTTTGGGAATCCAGGCAGCACGTTGTGCAACTGGAAACCAAACAGCTCTAGCCAACTCCCAATGTCTACAAAACAAGAAAAGGATGCTGGCAAAAAGGCACATAAATCCCAGAAAAAGTAAGGGTAGTCTGCAGAAATTCCAGCAATGCAGAAATAATGATTTCACATCAATTTATGTTTCCAGTACTAGTTACAGCATTTATTGTAGCAAACAAATTATTTGGTTACAAAGCACAGCTATACTCAAATCAATAGTGTTCCTGCTATCTATTTATAATGGAAAAAAATCAAATTAAGCTGTGTCCATTCTTTCCCTAATTTCAGTACTGAGAAAAGCAGCAGAAGCAACTATTAATTATTTTCTTGGTTACCATAAAGGCTATAGAAAACAGATCAAGCTCAGTCTATTAAGGAAATTACTTCAATAGATTTAAGATTAGAGACAAATAGTAACTTTGGATGTACACAAAAAGTCTCTGGAATTTTGAATCTATACCAGAATTTGATAAAAAGTTTTCTTTTAAGAAGAAATGCGTTACTTTTACCTGTTGTATACTTAGCAACATCTTGGATTCTGCCAACTGGGTAATTATTTTCAAATGAATAGAGATTAAATGGTTGTGGGACAGCATTCAGGTGCTTCCAGATATGATGATTTGGTGTCGTCCACCGCCCAGCAATGACATCATAGTCGCGCTGACCCAGATGAACTAATTTAGTAAGAGAATCATACAGTCCTCCATGAAAACCGATGATAACCTCAAAATCTGGATTAGTGTCCTGGTAGATCTCTCCATATGGGGTGTACAAAATTTCTTTTATGACCTGGCCTCGACTGCTAAACACAGCTAGAGGTGTTCCAGTGTTATCACAAGCAACGTAATATTCTTCTCCACTGCTTAATTCCATTGCAATGAGATGACCTTGAAGATCATAATATAGGGATGTTATTTCCGAGCTAGTATGATTGTACAAGTGAGTAACTCTTATTGGGTTGGAGAGATCAGCATAAAAGAACTGCAAGTGTTGTCCTAGGCTTGATTTGCTTGCAACTCGTCTTCCAAGACCATCATAACAGTATTGCACAGTCCAGCCAGACACTTTGCTGTATGCTTTGTTCAGCAAACCATTAGAGTTATACTCAAAGATCTCATTGCCTCTCTGCCTGAGAAAACCATCTTCGTCCATTTTATATTGAATTTCTCCAAGTCTGGTAATGCGATCTCTCAGATCGTATCTCAGAGGGGTGAGGCGCGCACTGTTTCCATGGCTCAGCAAGTTGATGTTGCCATTAAGGTCATAGCTGTAGCGCCACTGGGTTTTATCATTCACAGACACAGTCTGGAGTTGACCATCAGCATCGTATTCATAAAAATACCTTGTTATATTTGCATCTACACCTACACGTATATCACAGATCACCATGCGACCCATGTTGTCGTACTGGATGGTCATCCAGTAAGCAATCGACTTGAGAATTTCATATTGGACTTCAATCACCTGACCATTGGCACTGAAGATTTTGGTATGTTTCATCACAGTGGTGGTTATAACTTGGTTTAAATCATAATTAATTACACTGAACTTTCCAAATTGTTCAGTCCTGCCAGAAACATCGACGTAACGGTACAGATCGATGGGAAGAGGCGTCTCGTTGATCATGGCCTGCATGCTCGTGACACGGAAATTGTTATAGCTGTAGTCAAATCTGGCATTTACAAGCCCTTCTTCACTAAACCTGAAGATCTGGCGACCAATAAGTGGACCTGTCCAAAACAAAAAAGGGAAAGAGGAAAAACAAGAAAAATAATGAATTATGCCCATAGTTTACTCACCCTATGGATCTAACACAGACAGGTCATGAACTCAAATATACCCTTTAGCCTTAATTGCTGCTTAAGTGCCTCAGAACATACCATTAACTAAGAATATGCTAGATTGTTCTCTCACAAACCTTTATTAATGCTTTCTCTACAAATTATTTATATTTTATTAACATTTGTTTAAATGAGTGCTGGTTTATTCATAATTATGATTTCTATTTACTTACACGATAATTCTAAAACAAATTTATTTTACAGGGTGATTTCTTTCCTCATGTGAACAGTCCTTTTGAATTTATGTTATATTATGGTATAAATAGGGAAACTTGAAAATACAAACAATAAACCAACTTGATTTAGTATTTAGAAAATATCCACACAGTGGAATAAAAACAACCAAACATTCTAAGAGCTATTCCATACCAAGCAATAAAAAGAAAACTATTTCAAATGGGACAACTATATTCACCTATGGACACAGACACAGAGATATACACACATATTCTTCTATTGAGACATAAAATATAAGAACCTATAGACATAAAAATAATGGAATTTCATGCCAGGTAAGTGCAGGATCAGAGCCAAAACTTTAGGAAAATAGTCACAGTTAGACAAACCTGTTTGCCTGTATCTGATGGTACAGATGAACCCATCATGCATTAAATGTATTGTTTTAATAACCCCAGAAGATTCCTCGTAGGTGAACGTGACTTGAGTGGTATCATAAAGAATCTCGGAGAGTCGGGACTGCTTGGTGTACTTGTAGAGGACTCTGCGGCCTGTCCCTGGATACAGTGTCTGCAGCAGCCGCCCGTCCCTGCTGAGGTCCTGTATGAAGGCGGCGCTGCTGTCCGGAGGGGTGTAGATGTTGCGGTAGTAGCCGACGGAGAGCATGGTCTGCAGGGCGTGGCGCACCATGCTCGGCATGGTCACCGACAGCAGGTAGTCCGACTGGTCGTACTCGAAGATGTAGCGACGCTGGCTGTGCAACAGGAGCATCACGGACTGCAAGCAAACAGCAAGGGCAGGGTCAGGGGCTGATCAAGCACATGATTACTCATCTAGCGAGTGCCGGAAGGTTATGGGAATGCTGAAACAACCATTCACTCTCTTAGTTTGCTCTTACTGTCTCTACAATTCCAAGTGGAGCTTTCAGCTCCAGGAGACCTGGCCAGTGAGGTGGTGCAAAACAGAAGGAGAATAATAATAAGTCTAGAGGTAAGGATCTCCAAACTGGAAGGCAGATGTGGCTCTCAGTAGCATTTCAGCCTCATGCTGACTTGCTATGTTGCTTTGAAATATATAGGTCATTCTCTCAGGAAGCAACAACAGAGGGAACCTCTTCCTCACACACAGGCAGAGCATCTGCACAAGCAGATGTGTCTAGGTGAGTTGGAAAGGGGAAACTCTGTGTATATACAAGATGTTTAGCTTTTATTGGCACTCTGCATATCTCCAGCACAGACCTACCCATTTTTCTGTAAGTCTTCTCTTAAATGCACATCGCCCCAGAGCTCACAGTACCTCCATGCTTACAGATGGATGAAAATAGTCTGCAGGTTCTTTGGTGTGGCTACTTCTATAGTTGGTTTTTAATTTTTACAAAGTGTATAATTTTTACACAAATACCTGATACTTGCCCCGTACTGGTTAATTATGGTTGGTCAATGAAATCCTGTTTGTTTGTCTTGGAAGATGAATGTGCAAGCATGGCAGACTTTTTTCTGTCAATAATTAAAGTTTGGGTTCTGTAAACCTTTTTACCTGTCATATGCAAAGTCACAGGGTCACAGAGTACAAGCCTACTGGTGAACAGTCACCGTTGAAACAAGGATAATGAAAACAAAGAGTGAAAATGTGTGGGGAGCTCTGTAGCCTTTCCCCAGCTCCAGCAAGTGGTTTGGCTGGTCCAAAGCACTGCACATCCTTTCCACACTGTCTGAGTTGGGCCGGAGGGCTGACACCACACAAGTCTTACCCCACAGCTTAAACCTACCAGGCACATAAGGAAATTTGTCAGGCTTGCCTATGATTGAGACATCATGCAAAGCAAAGTCTTATAATAAGGAACAGTGTGACTGCTTTCTCATAGAGCACTGTGGAAAGAAATCAGAAAAATAGGGTTTTTTTTCTCCTCTAAGCTCAAAAGTCTCTGGGAAGGAAACACCACAAACTCAGCCCTGCAATGTGTTAAGTAACACTGGCCCTGAGCCGCTTTACTCTGACAAATAAACCAAGTGCTCATTCAAAGGGCCAGAGATAGGCTCAGCCTTGGCCACCCTCTCTGCGCTCCCTGCCCCCTGCCTGCCCAAGATGTTTTCTTCCTGTTCTTGGCGAAAGACATCTGTCACCTGTACGCAGCCGGAGAGCACCAACATATGCCACTCCAGGTCACCCTCTGCCAACTGGTGACGACAGACCTTCACACTGAGTTACTTCTGATCGCTTTACTGCTGCCCAGCCAAGCATCTCCGACACGCACCGTGTTTATTTTGTTTCCACCTTCAGTCAAGAGTCTCCAGTCTGCAGTAAACCACTGGCTGAACTCTCTCCCAGCACTGCTGTGACGTCTCTCTCTATATACTGCTCCCGTGCCTGTTTTTAAGCTGTCTGCCATTGACAGAGTATGAATAACAAGATCAGAAACATCCCCAATATAACTTTAGTGCCCCTGTGTGCCATTTTTACAGCACTTTGTGGCTTTTTCACTTTTGTTCAGGATAGTAAAAGGGTAGACAGTACTAGGGCTGGAGACTTAGTATCCTTTCAAACCTATTAGAGGATACCATAAAGAGAAAAAAATTAATTCCCAATTCATGCTAATAACATTACAATAGATTTTTCAACTCTGCACAAATTAGGTTCTAATTGTTTTAAAGGATTTCAGAGAGTAGCTCATAAAACATCCAAAAAGCTGTCATTTTATTAAAGCAGCCAGAGCCTGGTCAACCACAGAATGATTGATGCCGTATGGTGTATCAAGACACACAGCCAGTGGCAATTACTGGGAGCTCTGCTGGGAATAGACAAATGCTGAGCATCACCACTAGATGTCATTTCTGTCCAACATACACATGCGGCCGGTCATCTATTTTGTCTGCTGGATTTTGGAAGTGGGCTTGGAATATTCAGGAGATTTTATATCACCATTAACTAACTGAGGAAAGTGGCCAAAACAAGAGGAATTGAATGTCATCAGTAAAAATTATTTACAATGCTAAAGTCATAATGCTTTTTAAAACCTTAATTATTTGAGCTAATTTTGAAAGGGGTAGAGATTTTTGAAGATGTACAATTAATTCATTAATTACTAAAAATGAATTAAATTAATTGGAAACAAACTATATAATTGATTTTTTTTTTTCAAATAAGGAATTATTGAGTCTTATGAGGTTTCAGACAACCTTTAGCAATCAATATGTAATTAACACAATGAGTTATTGACTTTAATGGAGCCACAAAGTGATATTTCAATGTCTCATTTTGACAGTGAATTCATCTTTCTTTGGCACAAGGAACAACAGTCGTGAAAGTACATCAAATAGCTGGGAGATTATGTCCATGGTGTGTATGACTGTCAATAATTTTAAAGAAAAGTTACAGCATAACCCAAGCCTTTTGCTACCTGAACCAGTAAGCTTTTGCCATTTCCTTCCACAGAATCAGGATTTGGCCATTTGTGTAGAATTTCAGACTAACAGTGTTAAGTTATATGACTTTATTTATAAGCTCATCATAAACTAAGAACAGACAAAGTGGTTTGGAAAGATAAGAAGTACACATCTTTCCAAAATTACAGTCCATTAGGCCCAAAGAAAAAAATAAAAGATTCCTCCAAAAGGCACATTGCCCAAGCATTTGAAAGCTGCATGAAATGCCTGTTAACTTGTAATTTGCAGAAGACCATACAGAAAAAAGAAGCCCTGACAAATTTATCTGAAGCAAACTTCTGAAGCTCCTGGGGTTACCAATCTTGTTAACACATGCAAGAACCATCCTGTATGCAGACAAGGAGGGAATCACATTTTTACGCATTCTCCAGTCTCAATCTTTTCTTTTTCCACTGGGTTAGGTTTGAGTTTTTTAAGGATCAAGCTTAAATACATTCAAAATAAGTATAGCACAGTTTATCTTAAAAGTACACATTTGGAACTCTTTAATATATAAATAACTTCAAAGTCACTGGATTTTGTGTGTGTAATACCTCCTATCAGTATTACCTCACCTGCCCCCCTACCCGCCAGAGCCTTTCCCTGCAGTTTACAGGTTCAGAGAAAATGTCCTGCCAACTCAGGGTGTATTGGGTCTTCCTTAGTCTGTACAACACTTATCCCCACATTTTGTGAACATTACCTATAGATATAAATGAAAATTAAAATACTCAGAGAATTTAGATGCAAAGTCACAATAAAAGCAGAGCAATAACCCATTTCATACTAATGGTTTCCCCAAAATGGTGAACACTGAAGTAAACTTTCTCCTCACAGGATCAATCCCTTGTTTAAAACGCAGCACTGAATAGGTGCAAGCTTGGACTCATGGGCTCATAATTTTTCGCTTAAAAGAACTGTATTTGTGGGGAGACAGAAAGTTCCCTTTCAGTGGCTGTTATACTTTTGACTGTTACCCAGAGCAGCAACATGCTTTTCAGCAGTGAGTGTGTCCTTTGTTCACTTGAAGTTGGACTGAGACCAAAAAGTCATTTTTACTTACCAATTAAACAAGCCTGATGTGCCGATAACTTTCTTCAGAACTAAACTGTGGCAGGTTTGAGCAGGTGATACCTAGGTCTAAGTGTGCCTAGAGGCGTTTTTATCTAGTTATGTAATTCTATGTATTTTCTGTTTTAAAAGTCCTAAATACTCTTGCAAGAGGTAGCCTTATAATATAGTTCACAATATAAGATCTATATAAAACAAAGTATTTTTTGCCTTGGTACAAGAATCAACTTCTTAAATTATTTACCTTTTCTAGATATGTGTAACTCCATATTTTACCATCTGCCCATGTCCTGGAAATGATGTTCCCACTTGGATCATACTCCATTTTCTCAGTCCACGTTCCTCTTTGGATATAGGTGACTAATCCAGAATGTGAATAAGTGATATTGACCTCGTTGTATTTGCTGATGGGTGACCATAAGATGGGGCGTCCTGTCTGGTCATACATAATTCGAAGAGTGAATTTGCGATGAT
Organism: Acropternis orthonyx; assembly: GCA_035583155.1. Lineage (NCBI taxonomy): Eukaryota > Metazoa > Chordata > Aves > Passeriformes > Rhinocryptidae > Acropternis > Acropternis orthonyx. The sequence goes on from JAWWEU010000138.1 coordinate 10,792,269, forward strand.
CATCATAAATCTTCCCTGTTCTGGTTACATGGTCAAAATCAATGGAGAGCAGGTTTCTGTTGTGGGTCTAAACACAGAGACACAGTAAGGTAAGAAAACAATGCATTCGAAGCACACCCAACACAGACATTCTGTGCCAATGCTAATCAAAGTGAGCAATGTTTTAATGTTGCAAGAAGACAAGAAAACAGAAGAAGACATAGATGAGAAAGAGAAGGACTGAAAAATAAAATGTTGCTTGCAATCAGTGTTATTATACTTCACATCACAGGATGCTTCCATGTGCTAAACCCTTGCCTCTGCTCTCACCTTTTCCTAAATTTTTCTTCTTTCTTCTCAATTGTGGATGAATTTCCTGATTCCAGCCAAAGATACATAGTTAAGCCCACAAATTAGGAAAGACCTACTACCCTCTCTCTTGAGTTCTGTCAACACTGGCAGGCCAGGCGCTGCTCTGGGATAGCCCTCACTGGGTCAGTGCCGCAAAGGGCAGAACTGTGCTTGCAGCTGCTGCAGAACCGGCTCACCGGTGTCCTCAAACTCCTTCACAAAACCACTGCACGCCCAGACCTCATGAAAGCCCCCCCAGAGGTGCCTGGTGCAGACACAGTCCTTGCTGCAGGTCTCTCAGCACACATTTGGGACCTGCAACATTTGCTAAACTCGCCGTGTCTGACAGACGGACAGCAGCCCAATGCTCAATTTGAAATCAAGTTCAAAGCAGAGCCTGATTCATGAAGACAAAATGTATTTATCCAGTGCTATCATCATCTGCCTCCTTACATCCTTCAGTCACTGGGCAATCACTGTTAAACACCAAATCAGAGATATAACTTAGGGAACTATAGAACATTGACTTGTCTTTTTCAGATCAATGCTCAATGTGCTCATTGTATTAGTCTACCACATTTTATCTAATCACTCTATTCCAATTAATAAGTTTCTTAGAGCAGAGCTGATGCCACTGCAGGTGTCAGCACAGTGCTTGCTTCTCACTGAGACCTGGAGGCACAGCCGCAAAGTAAATGGTTGATAAACCTGTTTAATAATTCAAGCTGTGATTAGAACGAACATTTTTTTTCTTTCCCCTTTCTGTTTTTAGATACAAAATAATTTGAGGACCTAGAAGAAGCAGGTGTTCTTTCTTCAACTACCATTTCTGGAGTTTTATATACACACATGTCTAACTTTAATAGTGTTCATTTACAATAGCTGTAAAATACCCATATACCCCTGTAGACTCCTGTAACTATTACAATTTATGCTCAAATGATAGTTAAGGAGCCCAAGTAAAATGTGATGCTCAGTTCAACTATATTTGCTTATATACAGTGTGATGTGTTAAGTTTAATATAGTATAATTTTTAGCAAACTTCTTGAAATTTCTGAAAACAAATCCTCTTGGTGGCAAAATAACTGAAAAGCAAGCAGGGGGTATATCCTATCTCATATTCATTTATGTTCTACGTACATGTTTAATGTTCTTATTGCTATTATTATTATTGCAGAGTGCAGTTAGGAGAAAGGAAAGTCTTGAATACAAATTGCTTGCAATCTGAATTTCAGAGACTATACAACAAATAAGAATGAAAACCAAACAGAGGCGGAATTAGCAGTGAAGTGGAAAGCAGCAGTAATTGAAAACTCACAGAGTTAAAATAAAGTTAAAATGCCTCCCTTTTATTGCACATTTTATGCCTCCTTTGTTTACTTTCTTATACTAAAGTTAAATTTAATGCCCTTCTCAAGGTAAGACAGGATGGTACATGGGCAGCAGGACTCATCTGAATATTGTATTGACAAGCTCATTTCAAATCCCGGTGGCTTCATAAAGACGACTCCTCCAATGTACGTACAACACAGCAAGGACCCCTGAGAGCGGCTCGAGCTCATGTATTCTGTTTTGAGCCAGGGAAAACTGGTTTCTGAAGGCAATGTCAGGTTGGAGTGTCAGCTGATGAAAATAGGGAGAAAAATTCAGCTGACTTCAATAATGTTAGAAGTGTATAAAAAGATAGATTTATTGTATATTTTTAAAACATTTGTTGACTCCACTTCCATTAGTTTTCTAGCTCGAAATTTTACAGTATAAATATTATATAAATGTGCACTTTTTTTTGACTTTCATTTCCAAGCATGCCCTGTCCACAATGTGTAGGTGAGATGATATTGTTGCATTATTTCCATGTCTGTGTTTTGATTTGAGTCAATGTAAACTCATAGACCCTGGCAGAAGACTTGGTCCCATCTTTAGAATTTGCTGTAAGACTGGTGAATAAAAGGAGATCATTTGCTAAATGCGATAATGAACGTGACTGTCAAAGCCTGTGCCTGCAGGACTTTTGAACTGAGGCCAGTGAGTTACTTCCTTATCTGTTATTAAAAAGAAAAAAAAAAGCCAAAAAGAGGTAAGACTGGCCAAGCATTCAATTTTCAATTTTGTAGATATTCAGTTATAAAACCTGGACTGCATCCAATGCCAAGTTCCTCAAGTTATGCAAAAGTCAGGAGGGAAGGGAACTGCATTCTAATCAGTGTATTACTATGCATCGTGCACATCAGTTTTAACAGCACTCTTTGCTTCATTTTTAGAAGTCAATTAAAATAGCAGTTCAATTGATAAAAAAGAAGTCTTGCTAGATTAAGATTGATGTTAAAATGCCTGATTGTACATAGATTTATTATTAATATAAAATGCACACATGCCCACAGACTGTTTTATATACATTCAGGAAGCATCGGGGCAGGCGGTTCTGCACTTAAAGGAAACCTGTGGTTAATTCCTTTTTCCCACATTGATTTAGATCCTGAGATAAAGTTAAATGTCTGTTCTAGCATTTCAGTTAACTTATTCACTTCTGCCCTATTTCTAGAGCAGGGAATTCACACCATGCAAAAATCCTACTTTTTAAAACACAGTGTTTCCAGCATTATTCAAAACGTGCTAACAGTGGCCTCTTTCCAAAACTGGAAATAACACTAATAGAGTGACATGCTTTCAAGATGGTTGCTAATTGCGATTAGAATTAAAATAGTTGGGACCAGGCAGAGAAGGAAAAGCTTTGTACTCTTTCTTCTCTTCAAGTAGGTCATCCTTTATCTCATCCCCAGCTACCTGCCTTCTCATTTATACCTTTTAGCACTCAAAGCCGTTTGTTTCACTGATGGTATCAGGACTGATTTTTAAGTAACTTCTTTATACCTCATTTCTATGCTTTCTTTTTTTTTTTTTTTTTTTTCTTTCTCAGAAAACTCTTCCATTGTGCTGGTTTTTTTTAACTTTAACTAAGGGCTCCTGCAAGTCTGTTCATTTCCTCTGAGAATTGCTCCAATCCCCAGAGCTTTTCTTTACATATATTTTCAAAGTTCAGCATAGATTCTTTCTGCCCTACATTGCAAGCTTTCCAACACACTTCCCATTGTGCCAGGCATGGCATATTAAGTGTTTAAAAACTTCCTTTCAAACATATAACTCACTAGAACTTTTCAGAAGGTCTCACCAGAACCTCGTCCAGCATCAGGACTTCTAATGATGCTACTTTTTATTCCTTTTCCCCAGCAGTACCCAAGGATCTGTCAACAGTAAGCCCTAAATCCATTTCATTATTTGGTGTACTGTCTCAAACACACTATAGGATGGTACTTTTGTTCTTACTGTGCTGCGTATTTCCCTTAATCACCAAGAAAAGATAGTTGCTTCTGGGTAAATTCCTTTGCCTTCCTCACCAGCTGCACTGTCCCAGCTCCTTCCACCTCCACTGACTCCCCACACCATCCGCACCCCATGCGAACGTTCTCAGTGCTAAATCTGAACTCCAGGACCCATATATTTCTGCTATTCTCCAAAGTCCTTCCTCATGGTATTAACAGCCTCAGTAGATCATTTTCCCCTTTCTTTTGTTCCTATTTACGTGGTGTAACCTATGCACACAATACAATTGGACTCGATTATCTTAGAGGTCTTTTCCAACATAAATGATTCTATGACTTGAATATATCCACTCCTTTCCGCTATCAAATCCTCATTTAATGTGCTATCCCACCAGGTTCCCTACAGCCTTGCCCTGACAGCCCTCAGACAATCCCAGAGCTCAGTCCATTCAAGGGGCTCAGTACAGTCAACACTGGAACACAGGCAGCGGGCTTGTCCTCCTGAGCAGGCAGGGACAATCCATAAACTCTCTTAATCTTGGATAGGTATAAAAAGACACCATTTACAGAAATAATGCAATGTTCAAGAGCTGTGTTGCTAGTTCATACTTTTGGAAGGATAGAGAGTAAAAGAAATCAGCACATCAAAATTGTTCTTACATGTCTCCTTCACCTTCTGTCTTCTCATGGGATGAAGGTGAAGGGGGAGGAGGAGGAGCACATGAGTGGTTCTGCGCACCAACAGCCTGATCCAGAGGCTGGTCAATCAGTTACGCTCCAGAGCTCCAGTGTTGCAGCATTTCAAGGAACATTTTATGCCTCCAGCCAGAATCCACTTAATCCTGACCAATTTGTGAATTTCCTACCACCTTTTTGTTTTTTTTTTTCCCTGTGTTTTTTTTTTTCTTTTCTGTTTGTTCTTTTTGTTTGTTTGTGGTTTTTTTGCCAGGCAGTATTAAGAATCACACAGAAATAAGCAAAAAAGAGTTAAAAGAAGCTGCAATCAATTTCAACAGTAGAAAATACAAACTGCATAACAGGGAAATTGTGCAAGGTGAAGGAGTTGTACTAAATACAATTGTGATGAACAACTCGGCCCTGGCAATGTAAGCAGAATAGATGACTAACTACATCCTTTCTGTTTAAGGTGCTATTACATAAGATTCTTACAGAAAAATGTGCCATACTGTTATTTAAGCAAAAAATCACACAGAAAGCCCCCAGCTGAATAGGTAACATGAGCCATGGAGGCCACAGTTTGGACCCTGCCACCTTAACACATTTGTCACTGTGGTAAGTTCATCTGCCTCCCTAGACTGGGCTATGAGGCCTCACACTCAGCTGGAGAGGAGGGAAGCAGAAGGTGGACAAGAAAAACTAAATGAAGCTTTTCCCCACTTACAAGATTCAAAAAACTAACTGTTACTGTCAAATGTCCTTTCACATGCAGGGGTCATCCAAGTCTTGCATTTTTGACTGAGTAGTTGAAAAGCAAACAGATAATACATTAAAAAAACCTAAAAATCTCTAGTATCTTATAATCAAAATGTTGGTTTTTGATTTTCATGGTGTTGACAATTCAGAGATTTTAATAACCATCTCTATATTTTCAGAGCTAATAGGTGTACCTTCAGAGATAATTTCTATCCAGAAAGATTGTAGTCAATAGCACAATATTTTTAAGGCCAGAATTCCCAATTGTACTACTGGTACAGGTATTTTAAGTGGTATTCATGTGAAAACCAGAACTGATTGCATAAAAAACCTGTCCAGCAAAGTAGCAATCTTTTTGAGCTATAGTGTTACCTAATTAAATGCTAAATGTTGACCATCTGTTATTTTAATCTGTGAGTTTCCTCACAGGTGAAAATAAACCAAGGATGCAATGTTAAAACAAGTCTTAGAGTCATGGTGCAACCCATCCAGAGGGAGTGGCAGGGCTTGAGAGCATGTGTGAGAGGGCAGAATTAATACACAGCCTGTGTGGATTCAGAGGGAGGCTCTACAACACTCTGACTTGAAGGAAAGGCACTGGCCAGGACACCCAGGGCGTGCACAGCAAGATCCTCTAGCCCAGGCAGCAGCTGGCACCTGTTAGCTCCCCCAGAAGAAAGAGAGTTGATAGATCTGAGAGACGCAGAATGTGGCTCCAACTGGCTGCTGTGCCAGAGTAACTATGCATTGTCCTTTGCTCACAGCTTCTTCCAAAGCCATAATTAAGTTCTTAGTTGAAAAAGAAGGGGAAGAAAAGAAGTAATTATGTCATGAGGTCAAATCTTACAACCAAAATCAAACAGAGATCAAATATCCCTGGGACTGTTGAAGGAGTTTGGTTTTGAAATTCATGGCTGGGGCCCATCATTGATACAAAATTTTCATTGCTTTTCTTAAAAAGTAGTACATTTCAACATGATTTTAGTTCAATGACTTTCAAAGGGAACACTGTACTTCACACAAGAGGAAGCCTTACCCTTAGCCTTCTCTCAAATGTAGAGATATTGCCTTTGGTCTGCTCCCTCCTTTGCCTCCATTCAATGAGATTTGAGTTATGCTCTCCAGGAAGGGAGATATTGCACTTTCCCAGCGTGGGGCTGACAACCCCTGCTAGAATGTGAGGTTCCGTGTTCAGCGTGATTTCCATTCCACTGGCAAAGGTGACTCTCAGAGACCCATCTGGGCTGACTCGGTAGATGTTCTGTGTGTTATCTGTCAAAAAACAACCAAACCCAGGGAACAGATAGAAGTTCAGCTCTGCAGTTTTACAAACCAAATGTTAGGTGCAACAGGGCTTTATTTTTTACCCAGAGAGGTTACAGACAGCTGAACGCACACCAACTGCAGTCTGCATTTTGCAACCTGTAACCACCAGGCCTTCCCAAGTCTGAGGAGCTTTTTATTACATTTTGCCTGAGGATTTCCACGTGAAGGTTTCCTGCAGCAATAAAGAATTTTTGCTTTCAGTTTAGAAGTAGGTAAACCCATAGGCTGAGTATTGACCAGTGATATTGTGATGATTTTAGCGTGTTGAGATCTGTCAACAAAACAATGCACTGCTTGAATGACTGCAAGAGTATCTGAGGTCAAGCACAAAAGGCTGTTTTCCAAATGTCTACAGTGATGGCCCTTTTTCCTCATCCTCTTCCCCATTAGCATCAGGAGCCTGCTGTCGAGGCACAGTGACAGTCAACCACGAGCCTGAAGGCTGATGCAACAGACCCACTGGGAAGTGGCTGTTGGCAGAAAAAGGAATAGGTCAGTAATGGTGGCACAGCAAGAGGCTCCAGAGGCTCGGGACTGTGCCAGAGAGGGAATTTGAGGGAGCTGGGATGACCTAGAACAGGCTCACCCACCTCCTCAAAATTCCCAGGAAGGTCCAGAGCAGGTCTTCGCTGAGAGCATACAGAGGCAACAGCCACTGCAGCTCCTTTTGCTTGCTTGGGCACTGCAACTCCTCCTCTGCAGGTGGAGTTGTGCCACATCGCCTGGCATCTGGTCAGGCTGGGGCTATGGAGGCAGGAGGTTCCTGCAGCTCAGCTGCCGGGGGGGACACCACCATAAGCCTGCGAGTTTAATGCTAACAGACACAACAAAAGTCTCATCCTTACAATGAAGCTGAACTCACTCCAGCTAGGGACTATCCAAAGCATGCTTTTTTTAAGCTGGTCCATACAGAAGTAACTGGTCCAGCTCTTGATATGTGAATATAGGGAAAACATGCCAGAAAGTGAAGATAATTGGATGTAAGGATATCACATCAGACTGGTTGTTCACAGGGTGCTTTGTGATAGTGTTGCAGAGATATGGAAATATGCAAATTCTATGAATTTATAAATATGACAGGTATAATAGTAACTAGAGCTGTTTGTTTCTGGCACTGCCCACAGTATGCAAGCATTTTCCTGATACAGACTTTGGTAATATTCTAATTTTGAGGAGTTTCAGATTTAAGGACAGACATATGATTAGGCAGTAGCTGATGCAAAGAGTAGATGGAGTCACTCGGACAAAGTTTAACAGGTGGCACAACAGTATAATATAATTATCTCCACTTATGCAGCGCTGTCTCTGCCATGCAATAGTGAAGAGCAATGAGTGGGTATCTTATGAGGTTATTTCTTCCTATTTTTTTCTTATAGATAAAAAGTTGAGAGGAAGCAAACTTCTGTGATGCGCTCATTCACAAAGCTTTTCTGTAACTGGAAGGAAATCAGAGAGCTATTTCCCAGCACCTGCAAAGCCAACAAGGACAAAACCCCCCAGATCAATAAAACTATATAAAACCTGAACTTTGGTGATGAATCTGCAAAATGTGGAGGATGACACTGGGGCATTTCCATTAGGCAGAAAGCAATTTTCTTTTTTTGAGAGATATGATACTGGCAGGGAAATACTGTGGTGTCTACAGGTCAAAACCTCTTCGCCAAGGCAGTCAGTAGCAGAGGTGGGTCACGCTTTTCCCCTTCCTACAAGCGCTGTCACCAGGACACAGAACTACCAGAAAGAATTCACAGCCTTGGCCAAACAAGGCACTTCAGTGCTAAAATGTCAGTGGAACCTGTCATTATTCTGGGAAGCTTTTCTGAAAATTACAAAGCTCAGTGTATTAGAGGTTAGTCCAAGTCCTTCCGATACTGAAGTAGAAAGTAGCACGTAAAGCCTGGAGACATCAGAGATTTCACTAACTAGATTCTATCCATGGAATTCTTCTAGGAGAAAAAGAATTCACTTGTGGTTTGTTTCTAATTGGTACCCCAGGAGAACTGTAAGCAGTATCTAGCTGTTTGTGCTGAAGCAAGGAAGAAACAAATGAACTAATTCTAATATCCTTTTTTTTTGGCAAACATTTAAGAATACACTAATGTCTAGGGTTAGAAACACAACAATTAGGGAAGAAATAACAGAAATGCTTTTATTACCTTGTTTTAAAGTATATATGGTAGAGGTAGCTGAGAAGTTTGTGGCTGTGATGACATTCTCTCTGTTTGAAGTATCAAGTTCCACTCGTGTCAGTTTTTCAACGTCACTGTGGAAACTGCTGACTTCCCCAGTTGGGAAGGTTGCATTGGTCAGATGGCCATCAGAGTCATACCTGCATGACACAGTGTTAAAGAGCCATGAAAATACATCACTATTGTCTTGTAGGTACTTCTAAAAGAAAAATAAATAGGGAAAAAAGTAAGAAGCACTGTCAATACTGTGCAATAAGTAAAAAGGTAATAGTAGGTCCATTTATGCACTCAAAATGCATTTAGTTCCTAATCTGAATTCCTGCTTTCAGTGGTGATGGAAAATCTATAAGATGCTACCTACATCACTCAGCTTCTGCCAGAGGTTTCTGTATTGCTTTGGGTTTCCCCCACTGGGCTGTGATGCAGGAGCAAGGCCACTGGAGGTCACTCAGTGTTCAGGCAACCAACTCACCCCCCAAAAAGATGTTTTCATAACCATAAGACTAAATAAAACTAATTCTTACATTCTGAAATACTGAGAAACTGCCTTTTGTCACCAGTATGTGAAGTACATAGTAAGAATGGTGAATATAAAAAGGGGACCTAAAGCGTAACAATAGCGATAAAATTAGATTGAAATCTGCAGCAATTAAGTTGCCTACATGGGTTTTACTCTTGTGTTACGTTTCCCACAGGCCTATTCAAATCAGCAGGAGCTTCTCATCAGAACTACCAGCACCAGAATCTAGAGTACCACATTTCAGTTCACCTAAACTTCACCAGTGCTAAAGAAATTCTTATAGTTTAAAGTACTTCATGTGAATCAGGCCACATTATCAAAAAGTCAGTAATTAATTCCAAAGCTCTGGAGCAGTGTTTCTAACAGGTCTTTTCAGTTCTAATGATATATTTGTTCTTTATGATGGTTCATAAAGAAACCAGTGCAGAACATTGCTTGGTGCTTGATATTGTTTCATATTAATGCCTCACTTCTTAAAAACCTTATTGATGCTGACACGTTTATATTAATGGAATGGAACTCACTGATATTGCAGATGTGTTGTATGACCTAAACCAACTCATGTTTATAAAATAGAAACTTATTTGTGCAGGTAGGAAAGCATAATTAAGTTTTCAAGTTTTATTAACTGTGTCCCATTGCTATAACATATTCTCAGCTGGTGTATCAGCTGGCAAAACTGCACTGCCTTCAACGGAGCTCTTCCAATTCACATCAGCAGATGATCTGGCTATGTGCTTCCGTTTAAGATGTTGGCATCATTTCCCTAGGACCTTTATTTGACCCTAATTAGTCAGACAAAATCTATATGTTACCATAAGTATTGGCAAAAACGTATCAGGATTTTTTTCTCTTCCCTCTAATAAAAAAAATAAAAAATAGAGCAGCTGCTCTTTTCCAATGAAACACTGGAAAATGAATGAGTGAGCATCTTGTGTTTTTTTGACAAACAAATAAAAATTAATCAAATGCTAAATTCAATATAATCTCTGTCTTTTTCACCTCTTACTGCCCGCATATACACAACATGACTTACTTACATTCTACCCTGATGCCTGTTCGGTGCGAGTTGACTGGGTGCCACAGGCAGCGATTAAAATTGACTCAGATCACTACTTTTCATCATTAGAAAACTCCATGAACATTGGGCAGTTATATTTCATTTAATGCTCCATCAAACAGATATGACAGCTTGCTAGGTTATTTGGATTTGCTACTGTACCATAGAAAAGTCCTCAATGAATTTTTAAGGTTCAAATACAGACAGTTTATTGGAATGTACTTGTGCACAAGACACAGGATCCATCTTCACCAAGGATCCAGTTTTGCTGCTGATAGTGCTGCTGCTGAGATACAAAACTGCCTGCAAAGCTGAAAACGGGATAAACTGTTCCTGGCTGGCTGGCCAGATACGGTACTGAATCATAATGAGACCAGAACACATGCCAAGACTCTTACTTGTGTAGAGGTCCCACTGACTTCAAGGAGGACATGCAGAATAGTGTCTCAGTATCGATTCCACAGTGTGATCATCTAAAGGGTTTTTTTTCTTCCACATTGCTCCAAGAAACCCAACCCTCCAAGGACAGGTTCTGTCACCTTCCACATGATGAATGGCAGCACACTGGGACTCAGCTCCTGCAGAGCAGTGTCCTACCCATACTAATAGGGGTGGAATCATGACATAGTTCTTAATGTTAATTTGGGGCTCAGTTATGCCACTGTTAATCATGTCAGTGACCATTTAATCATGCAAATAATTGCATTGATTTCAGTACTCACATGAGGAAGTGCTCACCAATATTCGAAATGCACACATGGGGATACAGCTTCACAATCCATTTGCATTTCTATGTGTAGCACAGTTAAGAGTTATACCATTTCAAAGGGAAAGAGGTCTAATTAATTTTTTCAGAGTTGTTTTTTGCAGGTGTTTTCTTGTCCTTGATTTAATAGAGGCCCAATGCTCTCCCTCCCCTTTTACAGCTTTAATGATACAACATTAAAAGAAATCTAGATGACTGAAAATTGTACATTAGCTATAATTTTATGCAAGAGCTCTTTCGGTACTTCCATTCCATCAGTTTAGAGTAGATGGATGACAAGTACTTTTGTAGGTGGTTTTCTACCTCTTAATAATTTCCCTCTGAGAGTGAATCTGACACATAGGTAGATGTTCTGAACAGTTCATTATCTTTGCTCACATTCCCAAGTATGTGTGATTCGTGTTGTTAAACAAACTCATTCCTATTTCAGCTTGACAGTGCCATGGGTTGAACTTCTGGATGGGAATGCAAATCTAGCACAAGCAGAGAAGATGATTCCAAGCAATTTGAAAGATGCTCATATGGTAATTCTCTTAGTTCCAATGCTATGTTGATATAGGGCTCGCAAGCAATTCACATATAAGTAAACCTTTCAAAAAATTCTAATTTTCAAACTGAAATTGGCTGTCAGTACAGAATGTGACCTGCCTGGAAAATAACTGCTGGTTAAAGGATAACGAAGGACCATCACAGCTCACGACCTACTCATGGCAGCAGGTGAGCAGCATCTCCTGAAAGCACACCGACTCAGCACAGTGCTGATTATAGCATGCTGCCCCTCTGACTGCAGCAGATTGAGTGACATTCTGTGTATCAGTCATTCAGGAATTTATCATACATTATGAATATGACATAAAATATTGGACTGAACACAAATATTAATGACATAGTTTCACTATTTAATTCTGTTGTTGTTTTTTAATGCTAGCAGTTTTAATTCTGTTCATTTTTGCGGACTGATCTAGGCTGGCAGAAGTGTGTGGTCATGCAAGGCCGGGACAACTTGGTGAGGACGGCATTGCCTAGCCTGTAGTTAAACCCATGAAACTATGTAACTTAATTCTCCTCAATGTGTTTTGTGCTCCCATCTCACCTGGATGGCTTTTCATTTTAGTTTTTGACCATGAACTTCTATGCTCCCCAGAAAACAGGCACTATTATCCTCCTTAAAGACTCTGAACTAGCACTGCAATGTTAACATGATTTTCATCCAACACTTGTTGCATCCTCAAACTGGGATTCTGACAATTAATTATAAATAATGAGAAATCCTAATATATCACACCTCTTTATAAATAAAAAATGAACTTTGTCTTGGGTTTTTCTCTCTCTGGGACCAGACTGGGATGTTCTGACTGCATCTTTAACTGTCTTGTCTTGCTTTTTAGAAGTCCTGTCAATGGTCTTGCTTTTGAAGCCTTTCCTTAGATACAGCCTTTTGCTATTACACAGCCTTTTGCTATTATATATCCTCCTTCCCTGCTGATAGAAAAAAGCTCACTCTTGTCTTTGAATATTCCTTCCACTGAGATTCTCAATTTCCTTTGCAACACTCCCTTCTCTGATGAGTATGCTAATTTTCCCATTTTTGCCTTGCTCAAGAATTTTGCAAATTTCTGATTTGTATCACAACTTGTCTCTGCCTCTTTAGTTACAAAAAAAAATTCCACTATCATATTTTCATTTAGAGAAACAGATGCACAATATGAAAGTGCAAATGAAGTATAATTTCAGGCAGTTTCTGCTTTACTTAATGGGCACAATGCACGGAGCTTTTGCATATGACAGGCTTTGGCACCTAAGAAATGGTAGTGTTCCATTTTAAAAGCTTGTGCAACAGCACGACTTGTCCTTTCTCACACAGTGTTAGTAGCAGGGTTTCTTTCTAAATTACTGGAACTGTCTAAAAAAGTTTCAGTGTTCATTTAAAATAGGGTTCCTTGTATCAGACATTTCATGTCATGGACTTACTCATATACAGTTGTCCATCCGTTTTCATCACTTTTGGTTGCTAGAAGCCCCGTGTTTCCAGGATATGTCATCAGAGCCAGGTTGTAGCCTTGGGCATAAACTCTTTTCAGAACCCCATTGCTGCTGATTGTCAGCCAGTACACTTGGCCCCCCGGCACCACGACCCACAGGGGCAGCCCGCTCGTGTCTCTGCGGATGTGAACCGAGTTCCCGTTGCTGCTGGTGATGGTGCCAACATCCCCCTCCCCGCTGTAGGTGAAATTGTAAATGTAGTCCCTGGTGATGAGGTTCAGGGTGTGCAGGTGGGTGCCGTTGATGGTGAACTGATACAGTTCCTGGTCTGCTGGTGATGCGATCTCGTACATGTTGGTGTCACTGAGGTGAGCCTTGTTCCGGCTCACGGCGCGGATGCGAACGTTGCCGAGGTCTGCTACGTACAGCGTGTCATCAGGAGAGACTGCTAGGGAAGAAGGTGCTTTCAGCTTTGCATCCTTGGCATATCCACCATCACCTGGAGGAGAAATGGTAATTTTAGTAATCTCTAATGTCCTTATTTAAGCTGATCCTCTAACCTGACACACTGCCTCTCCTCAGTATCATTTACAGGTCAATAAAACAATATCCTCTTCCAACTAATTGAATCCCTATTATCTAAGGTTTGTTTCAGTTATAAATTAGTTTCAATGAAGACAAACAGGAATATAAATTATCTAATTCACAGCATTTTTGCTAAGCACCAAACCCTGCTGTTCAGGAAAGCTTTAATGCAAAGCTGTGAAAGAAAAAGCATGGCACCTGAAGTTTCATTCCCTACTTATTGTGTGTTGGCATGCAGTTAAAGTAGAATTGTGTTATATATAAAACAAAAAGAAAGTATAACTCAGTAATTCAGCTAAAATGACACTGAAGGAAAGATTAGTTTATACTTATGAAAAACTCAACACTACATGAAAACAAAATAAGAACAGTAGCCAAGAAGTGCCTTGAGAAATGATGCCTTTCCATATCTTTTGACAATTTACTTGGTTTGTGTAATTTAAGCTTTGAGGAGAATATTTGCATTATCATGGGCTGTACATGCCTATCAAAATGAGTTTACATGAGCAGGATTTTCTGTAACTAGCAAGAAAGCATATTAAACCCCACTGTTAGAGAAAACCATTACTGTGTGTATGGCTCTCCTTTTCCTGACTTAGACATGAAATTTGCTGGAATGTTTGAGCATACCCTATGCTTCCTTGGAGATGGACAAATTAGCAGATCTTTTTGCCAAAGCTGACCCTGCCTTTCATCAACCCAGCCCTGGCACAATCATTAGATTTGCCACAGTTTTTCATTTTTCAGCACTGAGTGTAGTTTCCCTCAGTAGGAACTCTGAACAGGATTCTTTTCAGCACTGTCTGCTGTAGCCACCAATAAAGCTGGCAGCCCTTAGCAATGCACAGGATGCTTTGATTATCATTACAATGCTGGGTCAGCAACCCACCTCCTCTGCAAGACCATTTGCATTTTTTCCTCTCTGTTCTTGACATACTTAATGTTTTCTTGTCAGTAATTAACCTTTTACTTGAAATGAGAGGCTTAAGAATTATGATGACATTATTATGGAGCTGAACATGGTGGTTCTTAGAGATGACAAGATGGCAAGATACTGCACACCTCGGGATGGGAATGCTGTCCTTTGTCCCATTCTGAAATATGCTTTTATGAAATAAAAAAGCCATGCTTTGTTTTGGTGCATGCAGCAGAGAGAAGCTGAGAAGGTCCAGCAGTGCACTGCAGGCCTGACACTGGCTCTTCCAGCTTAAAACACACAAAGAAGAAATTCTGAACATTATGTGTTTGCAGCATTTTGCTGGTAGTGCAGGGTGACATGAGTGATGAGAAGGCATAATCTAGTGTTTTGCAGTCGATATGAAACACCTTGGTACTCTTGTTGGTGAGAAGGGCTGCCTGTCCCAGTAGCATTTAGGTCCAACCTGCACTGGAGCTGGTACCACCTGCTACAGGGGCAAACACAGCTGAAACAGCAAGACAGGCTTGGAACTAATTCTGAATGGTATGTAGCCTCTGTATCAAAAGAGGAAAAGCTAGGACCACCCCGAAGTTCCTCCAGTGGCAACTAGAAAACTCCTGTCTCAGAAGCCAAGGAATTAAATCCACAAAGATCTGCTGGTAAGTTCTTGAGCTTTCCAAGGTAACTCAGTCATTGCTTGTCTCTCCATCCCCTTGTTACTTTGCTAATCTGCAGCTGTGTCAGAAGATCTCAATACATAACAGACAGGAAACAACCTCCTCACCTGAAAAACAATCACAATTAGGATCAATCTTGCAGTCACAATCTGACGGGGCTCCAGCAATTACAGAGATTTCGCCGTTGGTTGTGACCTGTTGGATACGGTTGATCTTCCTTTCGTCGGTCTCTGCGATGTAGAGGATGCCGCTGTGAGACACGGCGATGGCCCTGGCTGACTCCAGAGTGGAATGGATGGCCACCTTGCTGACGATGAAGTGGTCAATGCCTGGCACCTGGCAGTGAATGGGGCGCCCCGCAATGATCCGCACACGCCTGTTCTCGGAGATCTGCAGGACAATGTTGTTGTCCAGGACATACAGTGAATTGTCCAGGGGGTTCACTGTGAGGTCTGTTGGCCACTCTAACCGCACCTGGACAAAGACATTAAGTAGAGGGCAGGGAAAAAAGAGGAAAAAGAATGATTAAGACACTAAGGCAGTTTTATTAGACCATTTCTGATCACCACACAATCAAGGCGCTTGGAGGATTCTTACGGTACACCTTCTGTAGTACCTTTAATTAGGTTTGGACGAAGTTTCAACAAGTATACTCTTTTCTGAGGTCCTGCTCCAGCATGGAACAAAATTTGATTTGAAAAGTAATTTAGCACCCTCTGAGAGGTATTTGCACAAGTCCATTAAAGTGAGAACTTTATTATACCTATGCAGTCATGCAAATAAAAACACACACTTCATGTCATGCAACATCAGCCAGAAAATTTCCAGGTCTGAATGTTATTGTTTCAAGGTTGCAGTCAACGCTGGCAGAGTGGAAAACAGTGAGAGGTTGTCAATGTCATAATGCTTTAATTGACTGTTAGCACAAAAGGAAAATGACACACTAGAGGAGCAGGACACATTTCCACTATTTATTTACTAAGCGAGAAATGTTAATAAGAGATATGTCACAAGAAATATAAGCTTGTTAATACTTTGTAACAAAATAATACACCAATATATCACACCTTGCATGATACAGTAGCCAAGCCTTAAATATTTATAATTATTTTGTTTTGTGAAATCGCTATTTCAATCATGGATTAAGTAAATTCTTCATACTTAAGGGTAGCTTTTTGCCTTTTTCCATGCAGGTGAGAGTACCAACCAAGCAAAGTTTCCAAATCAAGCTGGAGAAAATAGTAGAAGACTGACCTCACTCATTTGATACCTGTTGCATCAGGATCTGGAGGAATTAAACATGCTCCAAATTAAACATGAGGCTGCCTGTCAGTCTGAAAGACAAGCAGTATGCAGACTGCTGATTGCAGCATGTACTGGCCAGACCTTCAAACTCCTCCTGCTGAGAATGCTCAATAGGCAGTACAGGATTGCTGAACTGGGAAACAAAAACAGAGCAGACTGCTCCCTGTCCCCTGATCATGGCCAGTGGAGGATTTGTCTATGGAAAGGTCAGAGAACAACTGAGCCCCTGAGATTGCAAGAGAGCATATTTCAGACTGTCTCAGGATGCTTTACTTGTTATCCTTCATGAAGAGATGCCTGCTTTTATCTGAGTGAAAATTTTCTGGTCTAAATATTTCAGTCATCAGAGGAGAATAATTACCAGGCTAAAATCTAACAGTTTTATATGCCTTATACACCACAGAAGCTTTTATTATTTCACTTACTGATTTTGATGCTGGTTTTGCTCATTTTTGCACTGTGCTAATTAAAAGCCCTAAGAATGTAGAGACTGCTGATGCTAATACAATGCTCAGCACTGAGGAATACCGTATGGTGGAGAGTGTGGCCATCGCTTGCCACCTGCTTGCCTGGGGTCAGCTCAGGAACCAGGCTGGAGGCCAAGTCTCTCCCTTTCTCAAGCAGCAGTATTTCCTGAATAATCTCATTTCCAGAAGTACATTGCTGGTTTGGTAACTGATGTTTTAATAATGTGAGGGTATTGTGGCTACCGTGTCTCATCCTGCGTGGTTACCACACAATTACAAAGGCTCACGGAGCAATCCAATTCCTCCTTGTGCCCAGGCCGTTTTACTAGACAGCATCATAGCTGGCATTAAGACTAATGCTGTTGGGCTCAAGATTTCTTCTGAACCAGGTGGTCAAGTCCTTCCAAATGATGATAAATGTGGTGAAACAGTTGGAAGCAGATTCCTCCCATAACGATGCTGATTTCTGTGCATGTGTGAGTGCCTGGATTCCATCCGCTGCACTGAGGCTGGTGTACACACTGCTGTTGGCTCACGCTTCAGCTGAGAGTTCACTGGGACACCAAATAAAACTCTTCAGTTAACACAAAAATCTCTACAAGGCTGTCTCCAGGAAACTTGAAAAAAAACCACATTTTCAACGCACCTTTAATGCAGAACAACTAATTGCTCCATCAAGTTTTAATGGCAAACAGACACCTTCAAGGGTCTCCACAGATCGCCTGGCTGTAAAAGTAATCTCTACTTACTCATAACTAGATTATTCATGATAAAAAATTTAGGATGAAGCTATCTGTTTCTGCTATCATGACCTTGCTTAGCACCTGCCATGTCTCAATAGCTGGTTTTCTTTTGTGGACCAGCTACACTGCCTTTGCCCAGCAAATAATGTGAATTCCTCCCACTGTAAAGGCAGGTCTGGTGTCCTGCAGATAAATCGGGACTGGTTTGGGCCTAAACCACTTTTTCTCTGGTTGAGTTGAGGCTGATTTGGTTTATTGAGATAGAATAAACTCTCATGCAGCTGCATATTACATTTGCCTAAAGCTTAATCTTAACAGCTGTTAACTGCAAGCCTATTTGCTTTTGTACTGATCACATTTGTGAATCTAGCTGCATTGCAGTAAAAATAAATAAAATTTTTGTTGGGAACACCCAGACAATTTTGGTTACTACACCAGAACCGCTGCCTAGCTCTCTGCTCTGAAGATCTAGCTGAAGGTAGGCCTACAGCTTCTCCTTCCTGGTCTTAAAGCAGTCATGAATGTATCAATGGTTTAATTTCAGCTGAATTATAAAAAGTAGCATACACCTGTCAGGAGATTGCAGCATAAAAACCAGCTGCTGCTCACTGCAAGCCTATGCTAGTGAAATTGGAGGGGAAGAAAGGTGAAATAGGCCAATTAAAATCAAACATACACACTAACAGAAACAACTGAGCATTCCTAATCTGAAAATTTAGAAAAAATCTGCCCTGTTCTTGTCAGGATGTGTCTTCATGACACCTTAAATTGGTACACATTGCTGTCCCACTCCATCCCTTCTCTCAGTGCAATCCCCAGCAGCAAGGCCAGTTTATGTGTTCCTACAGACAGCAGGTTCAGGACAGTTTGCTGGCTAAAAACTAATCACCTAAATCAGCTTAAGCTGAGTGTAACTGCACCCTCAGGTTCCCTGTTACCTTGAAAAGTCACTGGTTGTTTACTTCCCGTTAAAGAAAGCTGCCCTCCGGCAGGTTCTGTGACCAAACCATCAGTTGTGCTTCCTTCAAAGCCAATAAACATATTACAGGGAAGCACTTCAATTCTCATCTGATATGACTGTGCCTATTACAAAGTTTTTCCAGAAAAAAATCTCAGTTAGGATTAGAATATTAAATCAGTTAATAGACCTTTCAATTCGAAGCAGTACTTCACAAGCCCCTGTAAAAGGTCCTCTCCCATATATATATATATTTCTTGTAACTCAAAATTAGGCCCATTCCAAGCATTTCTTCTTATATTTAATGTGGTGGGCTTTTTTTTATTTTATTTTATTTTTAGCTTTTGAGCAGTGACCAGAAATGGCATTGCTGATTATCTCATTATAAACAACGAGCCAGGGTTTGTTCAGTAGCAGTCAGTACCTCATAATCTTCACAGACTAAAATTTTCAGGTGACAATTCTGGTTTTGAAGGTTCATGGGAGACTGAGTATATGCAATGGAAATCATTGACAAAGCAAGTGAACCCTTGAGCAATGACACCTTTTGCATATAAGTATTAACATGTCAACTTTTCTGGGAATTCAGCATTTAACTGTCAACATAAAGGCTCCAGCTATATCTAATAATCCATCTCTGCTTTGAGAAGTGCAAAATTAACACCCCCTGGTCTGGCTTTTTAATACAATTTTTCATGTCAAGTGCTCTGGAAAACACAAAGTGCATTAAGGTGGCTTCAGTTTAAATGAATTTTCACTGGGCGATCTACATTTAAGTAGTTAACTAGTTCTCAGTCCTGAATCACATTTTTGTGTTTGTTTTTTTCTTGCAAAATATACACGTGCTTGTATAACTACCCACCTACCTATGTGGTTTTGAAGTATTTAAATATTTTTCTGTACTGGGTTGACCATGGTTGGATGCAGAAGGTCATGGGTCAAGACAAGGACAAGGAGATCTGTCAGCAATTACCATCATGGGCAAAACAGACTCAACTTTGGGAAAATTAATTTATTACAAATCAAATCAGAAAAGGATAATGAGAAATGAAACCTAAATCT
Source organism: Acropternis orthonyx (assembly GCA_035583155.1). Classification (NCBI taxonomy): domain Eukaryota; kingdom Metazoa; phylum Chordata; class Aves; order Passeriformes; family Rhinocryptidae; genus Acropternis; species Acropternis orthonyx. Next base: position 10,811,914 of record JAWWEU010000138.1, read on the forward strand.
TAGAACATCTTCCCAGGCTCAGCTTGACTCCCATTTTCTCTAACTCCTTCCCTCCAGCAGCACAGGGAGACGGGAATGGGGCTTGCTGTCAGTTCATCACACATTGTCTCTACCACTCCTTCCTCCTTACACTCCTCTCACTCCACTGTGGGGTCCCTCCCACGGAGACAGTCCTCCACAAACTTCTCCAATGGGAGTCCTTCCCGTGGGCTGCAGTCCTTCAGGAACAGGCTGCTCCAACATGGATCCCCCACAGGGTCAGAGGTCCTGCCAGCAAACCTACTCCAGTGTGGGCTCCTCTCTTCGTGGGTCCATAAGTCCTGCCAGGAGCTGCTCCAGCATGGGCTTCCCATGGTGTCACAGCCTCCTTTGAGCTTCCACTTGCTCCAGTGTGGGGTATTCCCTGGGTATTCTGCTCCAGTGCCTGGAGCACCTCCTCCCCCTCCTTCTTCACTGACCTGGGTGTCTGCAGAGCTGTTTCTCTCACATATTCTTACTCCTCTCTCTTGGCTGATGCTGGTGTTGCACAGGTTTTGTTCTCCTTCCTAAATACATTATCCCAGAGTTATCCCCTTGTGGCTAGTGGTGGGTCCATCTCAGAACCGGCTGGCATTGGCTCCACTGGACATGAGGGAAGCTTTTGCAACTTCTCACAGAAGCCACCCCTGCAGCCCCTCTACTACCAAAACATTGCCAGCAAAATCCAGTACATTTTCTGACAATAAAGTTTTACACCTAAATAAATAAGGTGAGTTTTTTGCAAAGTGTCACTGCTGGAGAGTCCACATTCACATACTTCTTAACCATACATGCCCACAGATGTACACATGTGTTAGTTTGTGAAGAATACTCTTTCACTTTTGGTTTTGACCATATGGCTAAAACTTTTTGCACATTCTGCATGACATTTGAAAGCTGTGCCATTTTTCGTACTGTTTTAAACAAATCAGATCAAACAAATTATACCGTTCACATCAAAGTAAGAAAACTAAAGAGTGAAAAAAAATTTATCCTTGTCTGCAATGCCAGTTTCAAGAGCTTAACTGTGTGGTTGTGGGGGTAAATTTCACTGGGATAAGTTTCATTTATCATGGATTAAAAGAAGCTGCATAAATCCCTAAAAAGGCTTCACCATTGCTTTGATTTCTTGCCATGCATTTCTTGTTTATTTTGATTCAATTTCATGTAGTAATTCATGCCAAAATTTTTCTGATAGTCCTGACTTCCTATCTGTGCCACTCAGCTTCAAGCACTTCTGTTTATGCTACCTTTGCCTTTATTCAGCTCTACAACATGCACTTGTACACATGCTTACAGCCTCTTCCATATTTCTCTTTTGAAGCTAACTGCCTTTTTCGTCTCCTCTTATTTATCATACAACCATAGAATATCCTGAGTTGGAAGGGACCCACAAGGATCATTAATTCCAACTCCTGGCCCTGCACAGGACAGCCCCAAAAATCATACCATGTGTCTGAGAGTGTTGTCCAAATGCTTCCTGAGCTCTGTCAGACTTGGTGCTGTGACCACTTCCCTGGGGAGCCTGTTCCAGTGCCCAACCACCCTATGGATGAAGAACCTTTTCCTAATATCTAGCCTAAACCTCCCCTGACATAGCTTCATGCCATTCCCCTGGGTCCTATTTATACTCACTTCAGATATTGTTTTCAGGCCAAACCCTTTTACTCACCACACGTCCTTCTAAACAGCATTTTTCTCTCTTCCTGCTCAAACCCTTCTTTCTCCTTCCTCCTGGGAGTGAAATGGCTCCCAGGAAGGACTCACACAGGCAAGCCATTAGGACTGAGCCAGCAGTTTACAAGGCTGAAGGAGACTGGTTCTGCTTCCCTGAACGCTTTACAGGATGTCTCACTACATACAGTTCTCTCTATTTTCTCTCCGTTGACAGCCTTGGATATTTTGTCATTATATTCTGTCAGTTTGCTCTCACTCTGGGCTCTTCCTTTTGTTGATACTGACACTGTTGGCTCCTCTCAGCAGCTCTGCTCCTTTCTTAACGGCACACAGAGACACAATTCAGCTCCTGCAGTTGGACAGTGGGGAACCCTTCCCTGTGGTGGGATTACAGCCTCATCCTGTGCAGGAGGAACCTTTGTTTCTCATGCTCCTGATGCTGCACAGTATAAAATCCAGAATTACACAGTTCAGCTGCAGCACTCCCTACCCCAAACTTCACCAATGTCACGCTATGAATTCACCTGTCCCCAGTGAAAAAGCCAAAGAAAATGAGTTTTGCAGCCTAACAACTGTGGTTTTCTACCCTGGGCTGGGAAAGCAGCTGTGGCACATTTACAGACGCAGCTCAGAGGTCTGAGGCCACCAGTTGTCCAGGATCCTGGCTCAGGTAGTGTCCCTGCCAACTTGCCTTTGCTGTCAATTATTTCCAGCAGATGAGGGACCCACTGCAGAAAGGCGAAGGCAAGGCACCACTTCAACAGTTATCACTGCCTGTCTTCGCCTCACGCACCACAAGATTCACTGTGCTCTCATTTTACAGCTCTCTTCTTGTTTCATAATTTCTTTTTTATTATTTTTTTCTGCTTCACAACTTCAAAGACTCTATCTGGGGTCTACTAAATCGATAGGAAAAGTTGATTTCTATGGAGGGAGTTTTCACAACGCCTTTACTTAACAATAGAGGGAATATTATCCAGCATCACATAAGCACATTGACTATGAAAATCAATGGGACTTAGATTGCTAAGCCATTTAAGTCTGTTTAAACATGGTACCCATGGTTTACACAAGCTATGAAAGAAACACTTTGTTAAATGCCCAGAAGGAATTTACAAAGTATTTTGAGCAGACTGGTACCTCTGAGAGGAGGAATCTTAGACTCTTCAATTGAAATATCTCAAAATAGACCATGAATTTGATCCTAACCCAAACACGTCTCCAGTGCTGGCATGGGAATAGATGTCCTCCAAACATACTGCTGCAGGTAATTTGCATGGCCAAAGGAGGGAGCAGGACCAGGTGGAAATCTAGCTAATAACAGGACTGGCTCCATTCTGCCTCACTTTCTACCTTGCATATCCAAGTGCTGGGGCTCATCAGACAAGATGGCACAAAAGTAAGTTTGCATAAATCTTAAGTTTTGGCTTCAGCTTTCCATTTTGGGCTCAGAATTTCTGGATACAGAAATCCAGTGTGCTGACAATGGAGACAAGGTGAAAGGTGTATCTTGAAAAGCTTTAACTGAGACAGTAATTAAGAGCTGTTTGAGAACAGTGAGGGGCTGGAGCTGGCACATTATGGTGTCTTTTGTTTCCAATAGCTACTGAGGTTCATAAAAGCTTCTGGCCTGAAAACTGAGAGGAAGAAAGGATACATAAAATGAAATTTCCAAAACTGAAAAAGGCAAAAGTCCTGTCTTTCAGCAACACCAGCCACTGTGAATATATCACCCAAATACTCCGACTGCCCCAAATCCTGAGTCAAAATGAAAATTTAAATTGAATTCTTGAAATTAAAACTTCCTACAGATTTGTGCCCAGGAAACTGCCTGTCTCTACAGGATCATGCCCTCTGACAACAGCTCTGCTCATCAGGGCAGAGCTCCTTTAAGCTCAGGGCTCAGCAGCAAGTGGGACTGGGGAAAGTGAAGGACGAGGAGCCACTGCCAGGAGGTTTTCAGTTGGGAGTGTGGGAGCCATCGCTGCTCCTCGGCTGGATCAGGGCTGTGAAACACATTCCTACAAGGATCAGAACAAATGCCAACTCCACAGCTTTCACAAGCAAATACGAATTCACTTCTGTGGTTTAAGCTTTCCCTTAAGAGTTACACCATTAAACTCACAAATACAACTTCTGCAAGGGAGAGAAAGAAGGATGGGGAAAAAAGGCTATTTGCAATTCATGTTTATGGCAGGGCATCTTCTATGGCAAATTCCTACAATGCTACACAATTCAATAGTAATAGCTTTTTAAAATCCATTTTAAGAGTGAACTAATTCTTTACTAAACTGTAGCAGAGAGTTAAAGCAAAACCACTCTAGCAAAGTTTCATGATTATCTTTAAATTATAAATATTTTTTCTAATAGATATAAAAATGGTAGGCAGAAAAAGCAACAGAAGTAATGAGTCCTTACTTTTACAGAAATAAGCACCAAGATCAATTGTTATCATGACATGATTTTCTGCAACTAATCTTTCACGAGTATTTACACAATAGATATTTGCACTGAGCAAAACGAATGTAATCGAACCAGCTGTGATGCCGCATTGAAAGCACACACATACTACTGCAAGACTTCAAATAGCTAATACAAAAAATTAGGCACCTTGCATTTTGCAGAACAAACAAAACAACTGCTTTCTCTGCAGCAATCCTTCTGTGTGAGCATTGACACTGATTAGATACTCAGAAGAATTTGCATTGGAGAGTGTTTGATTCTAATCTGAGACCACAAGAAGACACTCTGCTTTAAATGTGTGTCAGCTCAGGGCTCTGGTTACTGCCGTGATGTATATTTGAGTATGCATTGTCAGACTGTGTCAGAAAAGCTTACAAGAAAATATTCAGAACTAATACTTTTTGAGCAAAACTCAAGAAATACCACTCAATTCAATGATGTATCTCAAGCCTGGGATGGATAAACTTGGATGTAAAAGGAAAGGCATTTTCTTGCCCTCCAAAAAAAAAAGGCTCTAGAAAAAACATTTTAAAAGCACACCTGAAATTAGTTTTGCAACAGGTTCCTAACAAGCTCAGTAAATAGTTTTTGATTTTCAGTAGCTCTAGATCTAGAAAGGCATAGAAAGGCTCTAGTTCTAGAAGCCAAAAGGCTCCACAGAAGTGCTAGGCAGGCTCTGAGAAAAAGCTTTAAAAGGCTTCCAAGCCGTCCCAGGAGAAAGATCTAGTAATTCTCAAGCTATGCTCCAGAACCTACGGATCCCTCTGCTCCTAAAGCTGTATATCTAGAAAGGCCCCATATCTACGAAAGTGATAGATGCCTTCAGAAAGACCCTTGACATCTCTAGCAAAGTACTAAATATCTGGATCACAGGCTTTCAGCAATTTCTAGATCTGAACAGCAACAGGAATCTCTGGAGAGCACTAAGTCTAGAAATGTCCTTTTAAAATGTCTTCTTTTCTCTATTCCTTCAAACCAAAAACAGTGGTCAAAAGTCTCCCAAAAAGAGACTGAAGCAAATAGCACAAATCCTTCTGGCTGGCTGGGACCATTTAAAAATAATTTCACAATGAAATTAGTTCCTTAGGAGTAGACTACTTATACAAGTTTCAATCATTTGATCTCTTCTGATTCTCCAAATTTTTGGCACGCTTTACATGAGCCACCATTATAGTTCATGGTAGCGATAGCAAAAATCACATTGGTTTTGTTGTCGCCACTGACACAGACAGAGTATTATAACTCTGAACTCGCAAGAAAAATAGAAGAAAGAAGAAATACATACAGATGGAGGACCTAAAAGATTTTACATCATATCATGACTTTCCCTGGTTCTCACCAGAGACAACTACATGCTGTTCAGTTTCCTATTTTGCTTTGAGCAGTTGAATGAATGGCTATTGAGTGATGTTCAGACATTTATGATTTTCCGGCAATGTGACCTACATTGCTAAATCTCATAAATTTATTCTCCAAGGCAGTGTATCATTTTGCATGCCATACTCATCCCAAAGGAAGGTATCAGCAGGAGATGAGGCCCAGTTTGTAAAAGCTGAATGTCCTTCAGACATTTTTAACTAATTTGTTTGTAAATGTGTTATTGTCAGAGTAACATACTGTATAAAATGGTGCTCTCTATCATTCTGTTTGCAGCTCTTTGTGGCCTAAACTCCACAGTGCACAGCTCTAAGCATACCCTCTGTGTGGCACGCTACAAATGGGTACAACCAACTCCTGTCTTGACATTTGCAATTTTTTTTCCCTCCACTGACAGAGCGTCTTTCATTATTTTTTCCCTTGGCACAAAAAAGGATAGAAAAGATGTTGCAGCAAACACGGTATCATGGAGAGCAGAAATCAGGCAATCCTAGCTCTCAATGCCCACGCTGCAGCTCCTGCCACGGTACTTTCTGTGTACAGCTCACTTTGGCAGCTTGTAAGTACAACTCAGGGCAAACTTAGTCCTAATAGTAATAATGGAAATATCACTAATACCTCCACAGCAACACTTCTTGGTACTAAAACCTTTTCAGTCTTTGTTTACAACCAGATTTGGAACTCAACAAGTACCCAGGCTGCAAGGGAACACCACCATATAGAGTTCCCTCAGGCTGGGACGCTCCTAAGTCCTGCCCTTTGTGGTTCAACAGATAAAAAAGTCAGATGTAGTAACCAATGTATCTCGCCTTATTGCAAACTCCCACCAGTCTGGCAAAACTGTGCTGAACATTTTCAGCAGTGGAATTCAGCGCAGTAGATAAAACCTCTGCCAAAAATAACCCATCCACCACACTCCACTGTACCGAAACCATATTTAAATGAGAGAGATAATCAAAGGTTACTTGTGTACAAGGAATAAAAAGTGGAGCATAGAGAGAAGTTGGTTGCTTGTGAAAGACTGACAGGAGAGCCCAAAATACGGCAGGCTTCTCATGTGGGAACCCACTCCTCAGAGAGCTGAGAGAGGGTCAGGAGTCTGAGAAGCTGGGCAGTGTGCTGGGCCTTGGCCATGCATTGCTGGTGGGTGAGCTGGAGGATGTCTGGGGGTGGCAGTGCAGCTTGGATGAGCTGGAATTGGTGGGTGGGTACGTGCAGGGGCTTTGTGCATGTGCAGGCAGCATTTGGTGAGTGTGCAGGTTTCTTTTAGTTGGGAGGATGCACCTGAGAGGACTTGGACTCAGGGCTACCTTCTTGCCAGCCACCCAATTCTTACAGAAGCTTCTTCCTTCTTGCAATATCTCAGTAGAAACAAATTTGAAAAAAGAATTTAAATCTGGCTCTGTATAGCAAGAAGTAAGAGAAAAGTCCTAAGTAGAGGTCTGTCAGGTCTTCTTCACTTCCTCATCAAGTGTCTAACACTGCTTAAACAATCAAAGAAAAAGAGGTAATTGCTGGAAGAATTGATTAAAATGTACACAGTCTTTTACTCAGTAGTAATGCATTATTTATGGTAGATAATTGAAATAAATTGCTGTTTTGCAGGTGCCCAATACAAAAAAAGCACATGGGCTTTAAGGAAGAAATTGCAGTGTGACTTCATTGCATGCTATCTCATGTCTATGACTAATATTTCAAATTTCAGTGATAGAATAATTTGATTGGAATATAAATTAGCTGTGGTGAAACCACCCTGCTTTCTGTTTGATATTCTAAAAGTCACACTATACACCTACAAGTTTGATTCATGAGCTCTCACAGATTTTTTTCCACCTGAGGTCCTAATCCTATGAGCCTCTTTTCTCTCAGCTCCTGTTGAAAAGAGGCTATTTAGCTGCTCCTCTACCCCTGGGAAAAGATTATTTTACCTTATACCCAAAGATCCTTTTCAAAAAGACTTTTAGTTTGGTTTTTGATGCTAGTGACTGCTTGTTCCTGTATATGCTATTATGGCTGGAATTATTTTGTACAGACTTACAGTTTCCAAAGAATAATGCTTAATTAATTGGAGGGAGGACTCATTTTTGAAAAGGTTTGAAAATGCCTTCGTAAAGACCTGTTCTGGTCTATTTTTCAGAAGTACATGCTTTCTCATGGGATACAGCTGGTCCTCGCTACACACTCGCCTCTCACTACCCTTTCAATTAAGCTTGGAGAAGTCCTGGTTCCACTGAAGTCAGTGGTAAAAAACAGTTGCCGACTTTGCTGGGGCCACGACTTCCACTCTAGTTAGCTTCTCTGGTACTCTAGCAAAGCCAGAGAAGAAAGTACATGAAATTAAGCAGTAGAGTAAAAGGAACCAGAGAACAAGACGACTTTCTACTGGTAAAAAATAACAGCTTTTGTGGGCTCCTTCATGAAGCAAAACCCAGAATACTCTAATGAAGTTCTTTTCTAAAAAGAAAAAAGCTCTGCAAGTCTTCTGTAAAGGAAGAACACAAATAAAAATAACTATAAATTGTCATTTCTGCTTTGTGTGCTTTTTGTTCAGCAATTTCACAAATACATACAAAACGTGTTTCTGCAAAGCTCTGAAAAACACAGTTCAGCAATTTGGAATATTTATGCTGCATTAATTACACATAACTGGAAGAGCATATTAAAAGACACACAGGTAGAGGACTAAAAGGAAAGGAAGAGAAGGAGTAGCTTTTTAATACCTTGCTACAGTGAAAACAAAGTTGTTCCTTTTTGATGTCAGCTAACACAATTAGAATATTATGCATCTACTGTTACAAAAAATGCCTTTTGTGCTTTCTACTTTTACAAGAATGCAGTCTATACTGTTGGGTATGTAAAGAAGCACCTAAAGGGATAGTGTGTCTTCTGACCTGCAATGCTAATTAATTAATCAGCTCTATGTAATCCTGCAGTTGCTCTGCAATATTCTGTTCTTAACCTGGCTTAAAAGTACTTCAGCCTCAAATCAATTTGGTTTTTGTGCTGGCAGCTCACTCCTCCTGGTCTCACCCGGTCATCCGATCATATTTTTGTCTTTCACATTTTTTTCCCTTCTTCCAGATGTACCCAGTAAAAGTTCTGTTCAGGCTGTTCCTGCTCTGATGAGCAGACCCTCATTGCTGCTTTCAAGTGAGGTCACCATGTCCTGGGAGCTTTTTGTTCTGCTCAAAAGGCTTCCACAATGCCACTGAAGCATATTGTGCCTGTGCAGATGCTGGTGGGGAGTGCCGGCAGCACTTGTGACTGCAGGAGCAATGTCAGCGTTTGCATTTTTGAGATATGTACTACATTTTCAAGCAATTCTGCTCATCTCCACTCCTGCTTTCCAGCAGTCTGTCTCTCACTTCACTATTTCAAGTAGGTCATCAACAGCATTACTTATTGCCCTCTCCCCTCTCCTCCATCATTCAAAGCAGACTGTCCAGGACGTGGCATTCTTGCCATGCCATTTAAACCGTGTTCTAGAAATCTGCCTTTTAATTTGACCTGTGCAAGCAAACTGCCTACGTACGTAACACTGTCACATTTTTATAAGGGAGCAAAACATTTTGCAGTGTCACTGAAGTTTATGTGAAGCAACACAATATAGATGGTTCCCTTACATGGAGAACTGCTGAACAAAGGCTGATGAAGTGCAAATGTCAAGAAAAAGTCTTCAAACCAGACCTTTCATTTTGGAACACAGCAGTGACAGTTATTAACACCATCAATCAGGTCGGAGCTATTGCTTTGGCACAGACTCATGCCTAGTGGGACTGACATAAGCTCGACAACAAGGCCATGGTTACAGGCAAAGAAAAAGCTCTTGGGATTCGTTTTCTGTTGACTTGCAAATGTTTGGTCTCTGTATTTGCAGTGACTGTTCTTGAGACTGGTTTAAACAGCTCCCAAATACTAACTGCAACCACTCGCACAGATATAAATGACTTATGGTTCAGAGGTGGAACTTCAGCCCACATATTTCTCATGGGAGGAAAGATACAGAATGAAATTGCAAGATGGTAGAAATATCTGCTAATTCACTCCTCAGCTTTCACCATAGCAGTGGAGGCAGTACAGCAAGGCTTATCACTCAAGATGAGCTGTAGTGTTTTTACTTTCACACAAAAACTCCCACAATGTCAATATAACTTCCAAGAACACTGGATCTGATGAAGTCTGGTTTCCTAAGGACTTCCATCGCATGGCTGACTGACTTGGGAGTTTAATAAGATCCAACATGAAATGAAGCTTTTCCTGTGAATGGGGCATTTATTACATCCTGAGTGGAATCTCTGGAGTTTAATAAAAGAAAGCTTATGCTGTAATATTTCCTTTTGAAAGGGCACTTTAGGTCTCTGTCCTCCAACTGCATTAATTTTTTTTCTGGAATGTGTAAGAATTTAATTGTTCTGAAGGCTGGTGTTTCTCTAAAAATTTGTTTGAAATTGGCCCAAGATTTTGTTTTATTGTGAGGAAAAGAATACTGACAGACAGACATACCTACACAACATGCTCTCATTCGGTTTCAATAACCAGGCTAGAAAATGTCTGTATACCCCAGGGATGTGCAAACACTGAGACAGTGTGCACATGCAAGAAAAAAAACAACCTAGGGAGGCCTCTGATCTAGACCAGCCTCCAGCCCAGAGTCATCAGGCAGTGAAACAGAATGATGATCCTGTCTCTTCATGTTTCTCTCTCCATCCCAGTCCATTCCCTTCACACTCCTGTTGTGGCCCCTGTGACAGGTCCTGCTGCAGAGGGGGTCCTCCAGCCAGCCCACTGCTGGGGCAGGTTTGGAGAGCAGTTGGCAGCTCAGCAGTTCAAAAAGGCTGTAGGAGTATTTTAGATCAAAGCTGATTTAGCGTACCTACAACAGTCTTCTTATCCAAAGGGTATGGGGAATGTAGGAGACATAGCCAGTAATTCTGTTCTCTTCATCTGGGCTTCAATTTGACAGAAGGAGATACTCAGTAGTCTGTACCACTGGGAGAAGAGCCAGCTCAGTCCATAGGGTCTTCAGCTCAGAAGCAAAAGTATAAGGTTCAGCATGGGTTTATTCATTTAATTAACCTACAGCTAAAAAGCTTGCAAAGAATATATGAAGAATAGGAGCCAGACCTAGATGAAGATAAGGATGGAGCAGCAAGGGCATTCAACTGAAAAGTCTGGCACTCAGATTTTAGGTAGGGTAGATTAGTGAGGTGAAAAAAAATCAGAACAAATGAAGACCAACACCACCTTTTGATAGTTCTGAAAAATGTTTTGCCTTTACAGTTCAGTTTTTGTTCATGTTCTAGTATTCAGCGGTTCAGAGGCAGCATTTTCAAAGAATATGACCAGTTCTATCAAAATGAGATGCTGAAGTAACTGGCTTTAATGTAGCTGTCTGCTAAGATTTGAGTGCCAATAGTGAGTGTTGAGGATATACACACATATATTCATTAACATAGTTCTGAAGAGCTATTTTCTTTAGATTTGGTCCTTATTAACTAATTGCAATGATCTGTGCTCAGAAAAAAAGTCATCCAAGTTTTATATATGCTGAAACAGTACTGAGAATGCTGGCATACCATATAAACACCTCAACTGAATGTCCTTTTCCTTCTAAATTCAGATTAACATCCTCCCAGTGAAGTATGAGATCAAAGTAATTAGTCAGAGCTTGGTGGTTTATTTGCCACAACATATAATCTTTTCAGCCCCAGCTGTCCTTCCCTCCCCTGGTTATGAATGCAGAATATTACGCTTAAGAAGGAGAAGGTGGTGAATAACAAACACAGAATGATTAATAAGAAGTAATACCATGAAAAGTGATATTGGAATAAATGATTAAACCCTTTCATAATCAACTCATTTATTAAAGTGAATGACTTTAAGTGAAAGCTTGTCATTTATGGTGGTATTTGCAAGGGACAGTTACTCTATGTGTTTACTCCAAGAGTACATTTTTGTACTTCAGTAAATTAAGAAATACTGATTTTGGGCAAGTTGTTGATTTTATTGTCAAAACAAATTTAGCTCTGAGAAATTATTTTATTAACCTATTTCGTAAGTCCCTATAAACACACAATTTGTGAGCAACCCACATTCTCTTGATTTAAATGTCATTTGTAACTTAGCCAAAAAATAATTTGAGTGGAGATGGGCCAAATTCATTTTTCATTTATGTTTATGCCATTCTGGAATAAACTCAGCAGTCTCGCAAGGATATACAATTGTTTCTGACTAAGTGAAAATATCATTCCCTTATTGATATCATTCCAGATTAACATGCTTGACTTCAAGGGGATGTGATTATTTCATAGGGTTTTCTGGTTATCAGCAACAATTTTGGAAGAAGATGATTGAGCAAATTTGATACAGTTACATTTCAGAATGTGCATTCTCGGCATTTATTTCATGTCTGTGATTTACTGTGTATGTGAAAAACCTAAAAGGAGTGGATTTTGTCAGACATTTCAATGAATAGGTTTACTTAAACCCCCACAAAACAAATCCTCCAAACAAGAAATGTGTCCAAAAGCTCTATGCTGCAGCTTGTCCACAATGTAACCAGTGATAAATTATACAGAAAATTCTATAGTATCACTATCCCTAGAAAATGAGACTGTCCACTTTTTACAGACATATTTATATGCCATAATTTATGCTTTTTAGAGTATTTACTGTCACACATTTAGAATTTAACTGAAGATTATCTCCATCTATGGGGTAAGACCATGTCTTGATTTCCCAGAATCCTGGAACAATTGCAAAATTTTAAGAAATGTTCAGCAGTATTTTCCTGTAGGTGCCGCAGCATCGAAGCACCTGCAGTGCTCATGGAAAAAAAACGTTTATTTCTGCTTCTATGAAAAGCAGGCCCTTCCCCAGCTGAATGCTGATGTCCCAAGAGCAATATGGAGAATAATTTGCTCTATGACATGTTTTTTCTTATCTATGATTTTGCAGAAGCCCGTCCTCCACGGCATTGGAACTATATTGTAGAGCGAGGTAAACTAAACCTGTTTCTGGCAAGTAGTCAGCCTACCAAAAAACAGGTTTTTAGGGCTATTTAAATCTGCTTACAAATTTAGCATATTTGATTTCAGCCCCAAAAGTTTACATTTTTAATTTAGACTTAATTTAAAAACTAAAGAATTTTATTTTTGTACTTGCCAGACGGCCTGCTGAAACTCATTTGCTAAGGGATATTTGCATTTTTCAAAAGGAAATGAAAACTATCAAAACTCACCATTTCAGATTCAGTGAGAGGTTTTGTTACCAAGCAAAATCAGCAAAAATTTGAACACAAATACATAGCACATATTATGTGGCCAGTAAAGTGCTTATTTGTACAGCCTGAGACCGCAGATCAGGAGAAGGCAGGGAGCAGGCGCTGCACCTGGCCCCCTTCCCTGCACCTCAGGGGTATCTAATGTGCTTATGGGTGCCCCAGGCAGTTGTTATACATATCCAAGCAGCAAGGAGATGTGCTCCAGGCAGCCTTGAGTTCCATGAAGCATCGCTCCTGCCAGCTGGTGTGCGGCAGTGGAGCGGGAGCGCTGCTGGCTGGAGGGTCTGCTCCTCACCTGCAGGGCTGGTCTGCAAGAGGAGATGCAAGAGCAGAAGCCAAGGTGCCTCAAAGCTGTATGATCTTAAGACAATTACCAGGCTAGTTCAAGCCTGGGTTTAACCGAATGAAGCCAGTTGACCCTGTTCTGCTTTACATGGAATAATTATGAATCTGCTGGACTTGAGAAAGGCCTATCTGTCCCAGAACTGGGAACAGGGAGGCTGAGGTTCCCCTCCCCACACTTGCAAACACATAGGGTGCAGTGACACGTGAAATGGAACATAGACACACCTTTCTGTTTCAATTCTAGTAATAAAATCCCCAAGTGTTTTTGCGACAGCAGTATTAGATCCCATCATTTCACCCTGTGAAATTTGATCCCACATTCTTCATGTATGTGAATGCAAGACCACGGTCACCTGCCATAGAAACGAGGAACCAGCTCTTACCATTGTTATGTGTTGTATTTTAACTGTGATTTTCCAGTTGTGAAGGACAGAGGAAAGGGCAGGGAGAAAATGAAATGCAAAATTAACCCGATCCTGGTTATTAGTTTATACTGTCCATAATATTTTAGTATGTCACTTGAATGCCTAAAGATTTTTTCAAGTACAGCTGAAAAAGCTGATTAATTCAAGTATTTCTTGGCAAAGGCCAAGCCCTTCCTTGAGCTGTCTGTAAGCATGGCTCACTGACTAGTCAAGAGTACCATTTATGTTTCTCCATGATTATCCATTTTTCTTTTTTAGCATAAACTAGAGATGTGAAAAGTGTCTTTTAGTCCTATTTCTTTTACCATGCTCTTGACATAAGAACTGAAAAGCATTTTGAGAAATGTGTTGAAATGCAGTAGCTTCACCACAATACTGCTGTGGTGTAATTACTTACTGTAATGCTCTTCCATGATTTAGAACAGACTTAGATGTAAACAGAATATCTATTTTTTTCCATGTACTAGTTCAAGCAAATCAGTCTGAGTGTTGGACTAAAAGAAAGCACTTAAAACTTCTGATTAACTTCTATCTCAGAGTAGCAAGCAACTTTCTAAAGTAGTTTGTACTCTTCACGTATGCCCCTCTACATATTTACATAACTGGTCCTGGGGAAAAAAATCAAGTGTCATTTTGCATTTATATGATACACCTTAAAATAACCATGTGAATGGAAGATCTGCTCCATACTGTGCAGTTCAGAATTCTCTGAGCCATCCAGCATACCCGATATACAACCCTGGTACAAGAAAATAAGTTATCTGTCTCTACAATGTGTATAAAAGTGACAACACGTGAAAACCAGGTGTCTACCTGAGTGATGTCCATTCCAGAGTCACAGCTCAAAGGCTGGGTTGATGTGAGGCCATTCGAACCTATTATTGTTGTGATCACACCGTTCTCATCAATTTTCCGAATCATAGTACCATCAACGAAGTAAATAAATCCGTGCTTATCTACAGTGATACCTGGAAGAAGGGGAAGAGCAAAAAAGAGTGTTACTACTAACATTATCTTGATTAAAAAGTATGAGCTTAAAATGTTTCCTCTCCTCTGAAACTCTGAAAATATACTGATTCAAAAGAGTATGACTCTTTTCCCCTCCACCCATTACTATTTGAAGGTTATACAAACTGTGTATGGGAAGATCATACCCATATATCTGGCTGGTTTTGACTTAAAGAGGGAAGACATGAGGATGAAACAAACAAACAAACAAAAAACAAACCAGCAGAGACTCTGCTTGCAGTGTAATTATACATACATAGAATGAGGCTCTTCAACAACTCCACGTCTATCACAAAGCGGGCAAAACTAACTTTTCTAAAAACTTACCTTACAGTTCATTTTTCTTCATTTTCATTTCACTTACTTAATTGTCATGCAGAGCCAATATTTTTAATTACTGCACTGTCTGAATGATGAGAGTATCTGAGCAAGGAAGAAGCACCCACAGAAAGAGACTTCTGTCCTGATACGGGCTATACATACAAATGTTGCCACCCAGGTTCTGCTCAGCAGGCAGAAGGAACACCTGTGCTGCAGAATGTATTGCACTGCAGTGCTGCCCAGACAACGGTCAGGTACTGGACCAGCCTCATGACAACTGTGGTCATCAGCAGGAGCTAGGCCAGTTCTCCCACTCCTGGGTCTGAAAAAGCTCTTGCCCTGCTGCACTGCACAGGAGGGCTGGACCTGAAACAAATGTGAGGGCTATGCACAGGAAGGTCATTTCAGTGGGGAAATTGAGGAACAGAAGGTTTTCTGTCTTCCACCAGCAGCTTGTGGTACAGCCATGTCACAACTCATGCCCAGCCTTGTTCTGTCCCTGTCTAACAGCTCCCCTGCAGTTCATCCTGCATTCAATTTGAAGTAGGATCTTTCTTCCCTCAAATATTGAAAATATAACTAGAAAAGAACTTCTATTCATGTTAGGTTTGTGAAATCCTTTCTACCAAAACCGCTCAATTTCTTGCTTTAAACTACTTCATAATTTCCCATTTGAAGTTGCATAACTTTGCAATTATAGCAGCTGCTGTGCACAGCCAAGCTATTTTAATAATGAATTTATGTTCTGCTACACAGAAATGAAAGGCAGAGGACTTGAACAGATGGTTTG
Source organism: Acropternis orthonyx (assembly GCA_035583155.1). Taxonomy (NCBI): domain Eukaryota; kingdom Metazoa; phylum Chordata; class Aves; order Passeriformes; family Rhinocryptidae; genus Acropternis; species Acropternis orthonyx. The sequence continues at coordinate 10,827,620 of JAWWEU010000138.1, forward strand.
GACAGTGGCTTATATGGTTCTTGATTTTTGTCCCCTGCATTTAGCACAACTGAAGGCTGCATGTACTCTGAGTTTACAAAACACTTGTCTGTATGCCAGTTTAGGATCTCACACAGCAATTCCACATGCCATTAAAATAAGAAAAAAACAACCAAACTGAATTTCCTCACTTCTCAGCCCCATTTTCTTATACCTAATTAAATTTTTTTAATATATAGGAGCAGTTGTAGCTGAGGCAAAGGAAGATTAAGCAGTCTGGGGGCAGAGGCAGGACCAAGAAGCCCTGATGTTGAACGTGCATCTCCCATGGGACTGGGAAAAGGGGGGGACAGTCCGCCCAGGCCCCTAAATAAATCTTCACCTGGTAGCTGAAAATGCCTGGGGATTGAGTTTGAGTTGCATATACAACTAAGTGTAATACACTTTCTCTTACAGTGTTAACACCCAGGGGCAGCTCCTAAGACGAATTGCCCGTGACTGCTTCTGAGGTGCCTCATCACCACAGGTGATGTTCAGGCACCTTGCCTGTCTGAGGGTATGATCACGTGAAAAAATCCCGTAACTTTAGTGTCTAGCGCTCCCTACTACATCCAACTGCCAGGTTATCTATCTGCATGGTGTTTAGAGTAGAAAATAATTCTCTAAAATTCCACTTCAATATATCCATCTGGCTGTAAACTGCCATTAGAGGAGGGGTATTCACCAACGTGTCATCTCCTCCATCCAACGACACAAAGTGCCCCTGGACTGCTGCAGTGCCCAAGGTACAGGGCTAGGCTACATCTCTTCATTATATGAGATGGTTGATGACTGAAATGTCTGGTTCTGCCACCTGGGGAACTGAAACCACCTGGTGGGGGCTGGATGAGTCAGCTGGGGTAATTGGGGAGGTTAGAAAAAGTCTAAGGAAAGAGCAGATAATCTCAGGGCCTGACTCCCTGCCAGCCTGCGAGCTCATAGATCGTGACTCCTTTGTACTGGCTCCCTCAGAAGATCTTCATTCTTTAATTAGAAAGTAATGGTGCTTTTGGAAATCCAGAACAACTGACAGGCTCCTGGCTGTCATCTGCTTCTGAGAAGTGCAAACCTGAAAGGCTGAAGGCGAGCTGAGGTAAAGAGTGCATCTGAGCAGCTAAGGAGCTTGTTCTGGTGTCCAGTGGGTGACTCGTATGTTCCAGTTTTGGGAAGGGATGGCCCTTTGTACCTCTGTCTGTCCCTTTGCACTGAAGGAACTGTGCACACAAAAGGCCAGAATTAGGGCTGGAGCCAAATGTCAGCTGCTTCTTCTCAAACAAGGTGTCCACAGTAAGCTGAAAAATTGCTTTTAATACAACAGAGTTGCTAAAATACCCACCCGAAAAGCCCAACCAAAGCAAAAAGAAACCCAGGTTGGTTATTAATGACCATACAGACAATATATAAATCTGACGAGGTTTTTCCAGTTGATATACTGAGAGAAAGCACAAGACAGAAGCCAGCAGATCAAACCCCACTGGAAGGGCTGCACCTGTGGTGGTGCATCTAGAGGTCTGCAGAGGTTTTCATAGCAATTATTCCCAGAAGTCCAAGTCATGATCTGTAGTTCAGTTTGTACATAGATAAATTTTCTCTTCAGAAAACGAGAAGGGCTGTGCTTGACTCTGCCACCACGCTCTGGGGACACAGCGCAGGTGGAGCTGGGCTCTCAGGCTGCTCCTGTTGGGATGCCCAGAGGTTCTCGTTCCTGCCTGGGCTCCCTCCTGCCCTGAACAGCTTTATGCTGAAGCATGCAAAGGGTTTGTTAGTAATGGCAAAGTTGCTAGGAAACTGTTCTGGGTTATTTTCTTCAGGGATGTGTGAAGGTTGGAGACAAAGGTCTCTTCACTCCCAGCCTCCTCCTACTTTCTTGAGAATTAAACCCATGCTGCGTTGCTGTGGCAGAGAGGGTGTGAGGAGTAAGGACCACTTTATGTGGCTGCTGTGGTGCTGGGCATGTTTTAACCTCACTGTTATTTCATCATGTAGTGATATTAGATGGGATTTGATTTGCTTCCCAGTGAGGTTCTCAGGCTGAAATGAGAAACCTGATGTGGGTGTGAAGGGCACCACATGTGCTGTGTCTGAGCCTGTCTTTGTGGAGGGGAGGTGCTGCACTGTAAGCAAGGAGCTGTGCTTTTCATCTGGATCAGATCCATGCCATGGATAACACAAGACCAGGATCTATCACTAGGGCAAGTGCATCTTCTGTTTTGCGCAATTTCCCTGCGAACAGATGGCTGTGTTGGCTGCAAACCATCCATTATATAAAAATCAAAAATTATGCTGCAATGAAATAAAGCTACTCAGCTGTGTTGCTGAATGGATTTCAAACACTGACTATAAAAGAAAACCAAAGATCTTTTAATGCTATTAGAGTCCATGTTGCTCTCCAGCTGTAGAAAGCAATTGTCTGCAAGGGAAGTACACATGCCAGTGTGGTGGCATAAACAAATCCATGTCTTCAGTATTTGCACTAAATTCCAGGTATTTCCTAATAAGGCAGTTTCTTCAAGTATCAGTGTATAGACGTCCAGCAATGACCTGCTGCTTCCAGAGCTTATGACTCTATAGTAAAACAACAGGACTTTACCTTCTTGAAAAAATTACTTATGCATTTAAGTTTTGCTGATAAATACTCTACATAAAGCATCCACTGGGGAAAAAAAAAACCAAACAGATTTGTGGCTAAACTGTCCCAATTTATTCATTAGAGTTGGATTCATTAATGCTCCTGTCACATCTTGCATGATGCTTCACGTAATCTGTATTCCAAGAGCTTATTTTTAATCCTTTTCTGACGTACAGTGTAACGCAGGATCAAATCACACACAGCACCGCAATTGTGCTTTAATCACCAAGGAACTGGGGGAGGAAACATGCACATGCTGAGGCTGATGAATTGCAGAGTGCAAGTAGGAACACTGCTCACTCCACAAGTGAGTGAAAAAGGTAGTATTTAGGTGTTCTGAGGTGGTTTGTATTGGGCTCTCAGTTTGATTCTGGGTTTGTGTTTTTTTTTTTTTTTTTTTTTTTTTTTTTTGAGGAACCCTAGCACTAAACTCAATGCCCAGCTGATGGTGTCTTTGGGCACTAAAGTGACCTATTGCACAAATGACAGACTTACCCTGCTTGCATACAGATTACTCATTAAACACTGATGTCTGGGTAAGGAGAAAACACATTTGTGCCAGGATTTAGTCTTGCTGTTTGACTCAGAGCTGAGTACTAACCTCATTTTCTGAGTAACATGCTTGTACTGAAGGACTGTTTTTAGTCATATTTAGTCACTGGGACTGTTCTACATAGGACAAGCATTTGTACCTGAATGTAAACCAGTAGCTCTTATGAAGATCTGTCTCCAGTGGATTTACATGCTGACATCTTGGAAAAATATTTATAATACTCAGAGGTCTTTTAATCAGTACTGTTTGAATTATGTTAACTAACAATAAAAGTTAACTGTTGTCAGTGCAGTCACATGTGGCTACTAAGTATTATCACTAAAAGACTCTGCAGAAAGTTTTGTGTAAAATGTTTTCTCAAAAAAATAGTACTTAGTAGATGGGCTGGGTACACCCACAATAAACACAGAAGGCTGACTATATAACGTCTTCTGCTATATGATCTTAGGAGCAGGTTTGGTTAAAGGGTTATTTTCCTTGAAAAATCTGCCTTAGTGCACATATGCACAGTATTATAAATGCCAATAGCACCTAGAAAGCAAACTGATTGCTTTTTGTGTAGTTCTCAGAGGTATAAATTCAAAATACATATGTTCTTTAAATCTAGAAATTTTGGCATTTCAGCATTAATGGAGCTAAGCTTATAGTGTTAAAATATGGATTAAAAGTAATATAGTAAATTCAACATTGAGATATTTTCTTTTAATTTTCACCCCACATCATATCCCACACTTGCATTCTAAGGGAATTTTTTGTGAACAAATACTTTTCAAACACACCAATGAAGAGTAGTCTGAACCATTTGTTGCTCACTTCTGGAAATTCTACTTTACATTTTTTTCTCAGCTAAAAATTTGCAAATGAGCATTCTTTATTGAAAACTTCTATTCAAACTTCTGAAGAATTTGTAAATCAACATCTAAAACTACTGGTGAGGATGGATAAAAGAGAATGCCACCTTCTGCTGAAGAACAACTGTATTTAGAAGGAACTTGCAATTCTCATAAAACTTTTAATAGGAAGAAGTGAATCAAATTGGTTAATTACCATTTTATGGTGGTAAAAGGGCAAATTACATGCCATCCATTTCTAAACTTCTAAATGTCTTTGGCGCTTTTAATTAAAGCTGCCATCTAGGAACTAAAGCAATTTTATGCAATTAGTTATTTATAGGTTACCATAATACACCACTCAAAGTATGATTCAAGTGATTTGCAGTCTCTTGCCATGTGATCTTTGTCATCTTTACTTCATTAGTGTCTCAGTACTACTAGCTGCAAATACTCAGTAGTTCTTTGTCAGATGGAACACAACTTCAGTACTTGCACTTGTGTTGTTCTCTTCAGATGCAGAATGGTAGATTTGGAGCAAACAGCATTTTTAACTACTGACTGTGAATGGAAATGTTCAGCTTCCAGCCCGAGACATAATTGGGGTCATACTTACTGCTGACATAGGTGAGCAGAAAAGTGAATAACTTATGAATTCAGAGGAAGGTTGGATAAAACTTAGGAAAGTTTGCTGTCCAAAAAGCTTATGATGTTCTACAAGATTGCCATACTTTGTTAATAATAGGTAGCCCAGACTACTAAAGAGTATTTCAGGATGTGAGATACTGGGGTGAACACATCTTCAAAATTATGACTTTTTTAGAGTAATATTTCCTTAGTAAAGTAATTGCAAGCAAATAAATAAAACTATTCTGCAAAACCAATTTTTTTAATTAAGCTTTCATTTGTGTTGCCAACTCATGGCCACAGGTATGAGTGAAAAAGGTCTTTGCTACAGCTGTGCATAAGGTATTCTTGTGCATGGGATTTACAAGTTACTCTAAGCTTTTACACTTCCCTGGTGCTCACTTTGAGGTCACTGCATCTGCAGTGAGGTCGGTCACTGCACTGCATTCAAGTACTCTGTACTCAGTGTGCAGTCTGTTGTTTCTCAAGGCATTGATTGTACACATGGTTTGCACAGACAGTGTGTGCATCTGTCTTCTACAGTCTGTCCTGAACACAGGCATCAAAAAGCAGACACTGCAGGACTTTAAATGTTTAAATCTTTAGATTTAGTCCTTGGGCTTTCAAAAGCTGTAAAACACTTCTGATGTTTGGGGTGCAATCACTGGAGGGACTTGCTGTTTTCACAAAAGATATACAGTTTGCATTTGCACCACAGCTGTCCTATGTGAATGCCCTGAGTTGGTCACAGATACAAGGTGATTGAAATCAGATGTTAATCTGACACTTTTCTTACTGTGCTGACTGGGAGACACTATAGCTCAGCAAAAATGTGGTAACTTGATTGTCTCAGCCTCTCAGTGCCTCTGTCAATTAAGCTTAGAAAGTCAAATCTATTTACACATCTAAAGCCCTCTGATTTCAGAAGGGCAGTGTAGGTAAGTGTCTAATGCTGTTGATTCAAGAATTGGCTTTGCAGTGCTAAATACAACTCCTCCCAGGTATTTCAATTCGTTTTAGTGCTTCTTACTGCTCCAATACTCAATGACTAATCTACTTAAAATCACGGCACTATTCCCTAGAGCTTTATCACAAATACTAATCAGATTGTTTAAGTGATAGTGCTGGTGACTAGATGTGCCATAAATATTTTTTATTAAAAAAAACTCCCAAACCCACCAAACAGCATTCCCCACCCCAAAATTAAAATCTGTTACTTGGTAAAGTTCAAGTGATTGGAATTCAGTCAATGATTAATATCTTGTGTAGTTACTTCTTCATTTTCAATATCTTCTTGTGTAATAAATGTGTTCAGCTTGTCACAGATCTTATTTTATATCTCCACCTTGTATCATTTCACATTCTGCTTAAGTACTTGGTCATCTATTACATGACTCATTAGTCTGAGATCTCTACAGAATTAAAGAAAGTTGCAGTAAAAATAATATATTGAAGTTCAAATTTCAACTACATCAGCCATGCATGTTTAAAAGCATCTTTCAAAGTCAGCTCAACATACAATAGTGCAAGATTAATGTTCACTAAGCCCCATCTCTAGTCCTTCACAGAGAATTGGGAACAGACTGAACAAAGCTACGTGTGTTGGTTACCTGCAAAACAAAGGCTGTGAAAAGATCAAATAATAATTGATTACTGTGACTTCACGATATTTTCCTGTCTGGCATTTAACTTCTCGTCACTAGGCAAAGGCAGTCTTCCCAAATAAAGATAATGAGAAATAAAAGTTGAAGAAAGACTTAAATCAATAAACAGCAATCTAGGACTCTCCTCAAATCTCCCTGCGTGCCCAGTGAGGTAGAAAAACTGGTATGAGTTCAGAAAAGTTAAAACACCATTTGAAGCAACATTCAATCAGAAAAATAAGAAAGAGAATGTGAATTTCCACTTATTAATATACTTCTGAGGATGTTACTGAACAGATTAGTTTCACAAGTGTTACACAGTAGGTACTGCTTATCAATTTTGCAAATGGATAAATTGAGTCCTCTAGGTAAATCCTTATTCTGAGTCACAAGCAACCAGCAGCAAAAATTAGAGTACAACTTTTTAGATGTAACTAACCAAGATCAGACAGCCATTAAATGGAGTTCTTTTTGAGATATTACCTTTCTACCAAGTAAGAGGGGAATTTTATTTTTCATTTCTAATGCGGAGGAAAAAAGAATACTCAAGACAAAAATAAGAAGGCAAATGAAGTCAAAAAGCTATAAATATTTCTATATCATCTTAAAAAGTAAATGCTAATCTGGTCTGGTTATTGAGTAATATATCTAATCATATCTGGTAATTACTCTGCATTACCAGGGACCTATTGTTGCATTGTAAAAATCTCAGAGGTAAGAAATTAGAAGCAATTAATTTATTTCTGTGGTTAAATACTGCATAACATTGTGTGTCTGTGTGTCCAAAGATTTTTAAACATGGTTAAGAAGTTTTTGTCAAAATTTCCTGTGTCCTAGAAAAAATAGTTTTGTGTATACTGTTTGAATGTTATTTCAAAAGAAATGTGACATCTTCTGACTTGACAATTATTCCAAGAACAAGCAAAATAAGTGATCCAAAGGAATCTCTGAAAGTGTATTTAAATGCATGAGACATTAATGTTTCTTAATAAATAAAAGATTTATGGGTACCAGGCGAATACTTCCTACTACTTTCCCAGGTTATTCAACCTCTTACAACTTAGAGGAAAAGAAGGGCGTATACCAATAGGACTGTTACAATCACACACTGATCACACTGTGCTGCTGGCAACAGGTTGGTGCTGCATTGTTTTAGGCCCTGTACAAAAAGGGCACATGGCACTCCATACCTCCTTGTGATTAAAATACAAAACTTAACAAATCTGACCATTTCAAACTGATGTAATTTAGAGTAGATACATAAATCAAAAAAAGCTGAGAGTCATTACCTGAATGTGCCAATATGGGAGTCATTGTCTACTGACTGTTTATTTTTTAATAATTGCTGGCTGCCCCAGAACTCCTGTCTCATAGTTTTATTCCTCTGTATTTCTTAATGACTAGAACCTTCTGTTAAGGAAGTCAGCTATGGGCATCTCTAAAGTCAACAGCATCTCACAAATATTCATCAACATATTTCCTCAATAAGAAAATAAGATGGAATAACTAATTGTATTGTAATTGGACATAATCAATTGTAATCAGGAATAAAACATCGATCACTTTCACAGAATCACCCTTTCCTGCTAAGGGCTCTGAAAGCCTTTGTTTTCTACTATTTTTAGAATTGATTCATTACATTAATTAGCTGCCTGAAGATTAACGCTTGTTTGCGCTTACCTCACACTTACCTTCTATCATTAGAGACATGTTAAAGTCTCTCTACAATTGCAATGTGTCTCTTGCCAAGCCTTAAAACAGGATTATTTGCTTGTCTTAGAGGTATTTCTGCCTAGATATACATTCTAAATTTTCTACTGATGTACAGGCCTCCTTTATTAGCTCACGAAAAATAATCAAACCCCTTCCTTAAAGCCAGTCATGAGGTGGGAGCAGTGAGCTGTGGGGGAAGAATCCTAACAGCCCATGCAGGGCTCTGCTTTGGGAGCTGCTGAGTACCCTTTGTTCCAGGGCTTTCAGTGGGAGTTGAGGGTGATCAGCTGCTTTAGAGCACCAAATCCAGAGACTTTATCGCAGTCCTAATGCACACCGCAAGGGGATTAATTGCAGCTTTGGTGGGGATTCAAGGCTTCGCATGCGTTTTGCCTGTGACAATACTGGATGTACTCTGACAGGATGGCCGCAGCAAAATGCTTATTTCATGTGCAGCAGGGGAGATGCTCATATTTTTCAGTGTCTTAAAAAGAAAGGACAAACTAGAGTTCTAAATAAACTCAATTTGGTTGGCTATCTGGTTTGAACAGCCCTGACTTAATGTGTATGAGTAAGCTCTGTTAACATTATAAGACTCACCTGTATGCATAAAATCTAAAAAATGGACTTTGAAACCATATAATTTGCTTAAGAGTTAGATATAATTAAAAGCTGCCACCTTGCAATTGAAAGGTTATGAAAGAGGAGTGCTGTCACACAGGGATGAGTACTCAGAGGATGCTAGCTGGAGCTGCCACCAATGCTGGTCCCTCATGAAGGACTGGTTGTATTATAGATGTGAGTGAGCTTTATGAAATGATTTGGATTGCTAATAGTGGGTTAAATCACTGCCATGGACCCATTTTAGTACATCCAGTTGCATCTGAATTCCTAAATAATGGAAAGAAATGACAGATGACTAACACTATGTACTTCAGATATGCTCTTTTCTTACCTCTTGGGCTGTTGAGAGAGGCCTCGGACGCTTTTCCGCCATCCCCACAGTGACTCTGGTCAAATGGAAGGCACTGATCACCTGTTCCTGCCACCACGTCTGCATTTTTGGCCAGATCCTTTGTTTCAGTGAGAGACTTTGCTTTGTAGACTTTTCTGGTGTTGGTATCTGATAAATAAAGGGATTCTGACACTGGATCAACAGCCAAGTAATATTTATGTGCAGGGCTTGTACTAAAACAGAAGAGAAGAGCATCAAAGTCAACTTATTTTTCTTTTACATCTCTGTGACAGCAAAGCAATTGTATTCTGTGGGAGAACACATGATGTACACAGAGTGGAAGGAGCACTTTAAGAAATGGACATGTGAGAATGACAGCAGCACAGACTTTCCAGACTCTGACAAAACCCCTAAGCTACAGACCTTTACTGTTGAAGTTTAAGAGTTATGTGTTATTGCATGTTTTCACTGTATGGTTTTTAGTTTAAAAAGGTTTATTGTCACCCCTTCCCAGTTTCTCCCCACACGGTTATATTCCCTTTTAGTTTAATGCCCGATTCTCCTCCTTGTCTTCTTCCCCTCACGGTTGTTCCCACCTTTCGCCCTAACCCTGGTTTTCTATTTGGCCCTCAGTTCCCGTCTTTGCTGGCAGTCCACCCTGTTTTGCATACTCTACCCCTTCTCCACCCAGTGACTGCCCAGTTTCAGAACTTTTCCTCAGATCCCTACCTAAACCCCTGCCGCCCCTCAATAAAGGCTTTTTCGCTGTCTCACCCCCGCACGGTGTGCAGTGTGCAAAGAGTCACTCATTCCATGGTCAACCGCCATCAGTATTCTACTTATCTGAAGACATCTGCTCAGTGATTTGAAGAGGACAGAGGCATAAGTGAGAGCAGCTTTGACACAGGTCATGCAAAGCACCACTGACGAGAAGGAAGGAACCTGTCCTGGCTGCAGAGCCTGACCAGCCAGCTCTGGGTCAGCAAGCAGGTGCAGAGACTGGCAGTGGGGGACTTTGTCCATCAGTACCGAGCCACTCAGGATAAAGCTAACTGGAGTGACTTCAGCTTGGTTATAATTATTACTATCAAAGGCAAGGTCATTTTTCTATATCTGATAAGTCCTAGTACTCTTGGCACCGGAAACAAATCCATGAGTTGCAGCAAAGTGAATCACACACTGTACTGCATGGGCACAAATACCCACTCTTGGTTATTTTTATCTGTTTCTAAACCTTAGGAAATATGAAGGTGTGAAATATGGTGCCTTAATTCATGCCGACTGTATTGTCATGAGCAAGGCAGAAGGCCAAGTACTGTCAGTGCAACTAGGCATGAATTAATGCACCATAATTCATGCACTGTCAGTGCCTTATTGAGATTATAAAATGTTCTATAAAAAAATATTTACATATGTTAATTAAATTGTGAGGATCATAAATTCTAACCAGAGAACTGGGCTGCATCTTATCCAGTAAGACTTTTTGTTTCTTTTTCAGTGCAAACTTAATTTCCAGTTTGAGGAAATTGTCCAAGCACATGGCACACCAAGCTGATGTCCTGAGCCTACAGTGGAGCCTAACTAAAAATCCAGACAGGAGGAGAACCTTTACGGTTACTGAAATGGTGGGAGAGATGTACAGGCTGAACATTTATGTGCTCACTCAGTATCTTCATCATTGCCATGTTTCTCTGAGGGGGAGACAGAGATTTCTGACAAGTGGCTGATCTCTAGCTGGGACTTCCTGGTCTGTAGATTATTAAAAAGCTTGTCGGGGGGGGGGGGGGGGGGGGGGGGGGGGGGGGGGGGGGGGGGGGGGGGGGGGGGGGGGGGGGGGGGGGGGG
>JAWWEU010000138.1:10839397-10916130 GCA_035583155.1 Acropternis orthonyx
GATTTAATTTAGTCTATTAAAATGAAAATACACTAGGAAATACACTAGGATTTGCAACAAATCTTTTCTGAAGTAGTTATTACTATTCTGTACTAAATTTTTCCCTTTATCCTCAAAGTCTAGTTTCCATTTTTATCAGTTATTAAACAGCTTTGTTATACCTTATTAAAATGTTGATGACAAGAAAAGTACAGGGATAAGTTGCTTTTAAACAGTCAAAAATAAGACCAGTGGCTTTCTCTGTTTACGGGTCTCCAAACTCTTCCCTTGCAGTATTTTCTTTTATTCGGAAAAAAAACCCACTTTTCCCCCGGCTCTTTTGGAGACTAGAAGTTGTGTAGATGAGCTGGATTTTGAAGCTGGACTGTTACAGCCATCTTTCAGTTGTTGCTTCTACATGTTTCTTTGAGCATTCTAGAAATTTCTACAATGACTGTGACCTTTACAGCCCCACAGTGGGACTGTCAAGTAACCCCCTATAACCTCAAACCTTCCATTAACTACAAGTGATCTCCTCCAATTTTCCACAAATTTCACTTGGACAGAATAGTGACAGAGACAATTATTGTAATTAATAGGGCTGGGGTACTTGAGTATTGTCACAACTTGATATAATTATGGTTTAAGCTCTCTCAAGAAATTAGTACTACTGAACAGCTATTAAAAAAAATCTACTTAACAAAAGAAATCTCTAAATGTAAAAGCTGAATCATGTTCTGAATGTACTTTAGAGAAAATAAATTCAATTTGCTTTTTTTCCCTTTAATTTACAAAGATTCTGGTCAGTTTGAAGCAAACGCAAACAACCCTTCAGTTAAAAAATAGAACCTTGCACTTACCAGGACTTATTCTTTCTTTTTAAGTTTTAATTGTAAAATATGAGATGTGACATAATCTACTAAGTAATCTGTAATGTTCAATAGCGTTCCTGTGGCTAAAGACAGCAATTCCAACCAGTACTGTCACGCTGCAAACACACACCACTTTCTACTATGCCACAAAGTTATCAGTTCACGTTGAGCTACTGCTGGATTATTTACCTCATTTAATACTGGAATGCTAAGAAGTTTGTTTCTAAGGAGACAGAGTGCCTTGTTGTCTCCTTCTAGCATGCAACATCACTTCTGCAGCTGGATTGTTGTAACCAACTCCCTCACCGTCTGTCGCAGAGGCCTAATGTGCCACGTTTGCTCCTGTAAAGAAATCCCTACATTGCAATGCTAAAATGCCAGCTGGAAAGGGGAAGGCCACTTGCTTTGTCTTTAGCTGGAGCAGTGAAGACTGAGCTGTGACACAGCATCCTCATTCTGGGCTCTGCTGTGCACACTCTGTAACTGGCATGCTTTAAAGCTCGTGGTATCCTAGAACCACTAAAGTCCTGTTGGGTGTTTCTGAAGCCTTTTAAGCTATTTCTTTGTTGCTAAAACTCCAGTTTCCTTGGATGGCTATATCTGTGATCATTCAAACACCACGTGAAATGACTATGACAGCCATGAAATGCACTCCCAGTGCTCAGCTTTGAACCCCTCCATCTCTGCTTGGTGATAAGCAAACTGATTTTTAGATGGAGACTTCATTCCTTCAAAGGCAACAAATCAAACGTACAGCACTATAAACAAAGGTGAATTTCACTAACATTTATATTTACTAACATTTATATTTATTAAATTCAGAGTGTTTCTCTATATCCAGACTTCTAAAAGGACTTTTGTAAGACTGTTTCCTTGAATATGATTCACATTATCACTGTGTTTTACTTACCTGTGTCTTGTGTCTCTGTTCCTAGACGGACAGATTGGTTCAGGTTTAAAAAAAAAAAGAAAAATACAAGAAATGTTAGTCCTTGACAGAACTGTACTCTTTGCCTGACTGCTCACAGAGCTGTACCCCACTGACAAAACACTGTTTTTCCTGTTACTCAGTGTTATTTCTTTCTCTCACACTGTTTTCTTTGCATCAGCTACACATTGCCAAGCTAATTCTGAACAATCAGCACACAGAATCATCACCAGCAATGTTAGGAGATTCACAGGTGTTAAGTAAGAGAAATTTCATGTACTAATGTCCAAAATAATTTCTACCTTTCCCTGTGGTCCTCAAAGGGAATAGGAAGCTGGAGTCATAATTGCAGGGGAGTTGTTAATGGCAGCACAGACCCAGCCTGCGGCACATCAGATGGCAGTGCCAGGTTTGCTCTTGTCTGCTTAAACTCAGCCACATCCTCTGCTACACGAGCAACAGTTTAATTGTATTAATTTTAAACATGGTAAGTCTATCTTCAGGCCCAATGCTGTGACCTGACACGATACTCTGCATGTTTGCTGTTGAATTATGGGGTTTTCTCCAAAAATATACTTCCTGGGATATTTTAACTTTTGGAGAAAATGTAAGAAAAGCCTCGCAAGGGGAAAAACCCAGCTCTATTAATTCTCTAATTTGCAGAAATTCATTATGCAAGACTTGTTCTAAAGGCCACTTTAAGATGTCCTTTTTAACCGCTGACTTAAAGTAAATGTAAGTTTTCTGGTAAGTTAGTTTGACAGTGGATGAGACACATGGTCACAAGGTGTGGCTGCTTTAAGTTCCAAGGGATAAAAGCTCACCGTAGTTTCAATAGGCATATCCCAGCCAGGATTACATACACTACTCAGAGAAAGCTAATTAATTTTTTACCTTAATTCTAATATGCTAATTGAGTTTCCAGAGGGAAAGATCCGCCTGACGTAGTTGAAGTCCCCAATATACACACTCCCATCAGGCCCAGACGCCAGGGCAACTGGGGCAAAGAGTTTGCTGTTGAGCGCGAGCCCATTGCAGTTGGAGCAAGAGACACTTCTCTGGTGTCCATTGCCCATCACAGTGGAGATGACTGGAGGCTGCTGGGAGATAAACATGTTTTCCCCATTTCCTTTGTGTACAATTCCTAAAGGGAGGGGAGGGAAGAACACAGAGACAAAAAAGCAAATGTACAGCTATTAAACTATTCATCAGTTTTGGATTATGAAATAATCTAGAAAACCATATTACCAAAATAGCAACAAACATCTCATCTTTTAAAGAATGTCACAGGGTTGCACTAATCTCTTCCAGTTTTGTTCATCCCAAGCTTCCCTGTCACCATTTTGTTCATTAGTGGCTAGTGGCTATTTTAAAAGCCAACATCACGAGAAGAACTCATGGTTGGTTAATGGTCTAACAAATTGACTGTTAATTGCAGTGCTATCTGATTTCTTGGGGATTACTACTTTAATATTCATTTTATTCATAAATTTTTATTAGGTAGCAGAGGAATTTCTTAGGCAGTTTGAATATTTAATTAAAGGAGATTAATAGCAGGACTACTATGCATTTTTCACAAAAGAGCGCCGAGTGGCAGCACAAAATCAATATTCAAATTTAAATGTGAGTCCTTTATGGTATATGAAAATAGTGCCAAGTGCAGAAAAGCCAAGTTAAGAGTCAAGGAGCAATTCTAAGGCCCAGCGGATGTCTTAGCAGCAAGAATATATTAAGTTCTTCCATAAAGTCTAAAACATCTTCCTGGTATTGTAGCACTGCTCTGCAGCATATGTTGTTAAAAGTCTTCCCAATTACTAGGTTGGTGATACCAACCCTTATTTGGTGACACCAACTTCTTATTTCCCTTGAGAAGTCCAGGACTTCATCAGAAAAGTGGCACAATTAAAGGAATAAGCACAAGGAATTTATTTTTGGGGGACTCATATGATGGGAAATGAGCATATTCTAGACATTGCAGGAAGTACATGTTGAGCCATGTCTGAGCTTTGCCAAAGCACAGCAAATGTATTTATGCATTTTCTCTACCAACTTTTGTTTAAACTAATTTTTGTGGCTTTCAGGCAAATCAGAAACTAAAATTCACCTTAGAAACTACTGAGCATTATTATAGTTATTTTGAAGGGAATTATATTTAAAAACAATTATTTCTGAAAAATAGAGGACAGAATACATAGATTTGTTTGAATGTTGGCTTAAAAAAAGAATACTGGAAGTATGCCAATGAAATGAATGGCAATATTTTCCCTTATGCACTGGATAAAAATACTATGAAATGAAGATGCTGTCCTTTGTCTGAAATTAACAATGTAAAGGTAATCTTGCAATGGCCTCATACAAATGCCAGTAAATAATGAGGCCTCTGGAGAATATGTTTTGCTGTCAATAAATGTAAGTGTGTGCTTAATTTCAGGCTTTCAAGCTGCTGCTTTAATTTTAGTTGATTCTGTGTTACACTGGGGTTGAAATTACCTTAAAGCATAAAGCCCCTGTAAAATTAATCCTCCTTGCCTCAGATAACTAAGAATAGAATCAATACACTTGCCCATCAGAAGAGAAATTTAATTCAAATAATACTCTGAAAAATCGGTTAATAGCACATGCATTTGTATTCATGAGATACAAGTGTCTTTAAAAGGACTCTATGCAGGAACTAATATTTATGGTATCTGTTCTCTTCTTGATTATGAGAAATGTCCTGATGATCTTCCAAACTGACCAAGCTTTTGTACCAGAAAACATTAAACTCTAATCATGTCACAAATTAGAAGTGATCAAACCTCCAAACTAGATGGGGAAATACAGCGGGAATAGAGCAGTGGAATATAGCTGAGAACAGGATATGATCCTTTGGTAACCTAAGAGCCAGACTGATGCAAAACTGCACTTTTTAAAAAGCTTGAGTTTCCAGGGACAGCCACATTGGAACAATATTTGTTATTTCACATCTGTTGTGCTGGAAACAGACATCTTTGCTGTTTTTCTTTTTTTTTTTTTTTTCTTTCTTTTTATAAATCCTTACATCTGGCAATAGAACAGTTTCCACTTGCTAAGGTTTCTACATGTCAGTACTTGTACCTTCACATCTTAGAGTGGGCTATGTACAAGTCTGCAAAATTGCATCTCTTTCTTTTTATAATTTCTCTGTTGTACTTGGTTTATTTTGTAACATCTTTGAAATGAGTGGCCTTCATGGGGAGCGAGAACATCTACCCTGGCTCTGAGCAGGAATGTTGTGCACAGCAACAGACCTGCTGGGAGACGAAGCTCAGTGGCTGAAGTTAAATATAAGTTCTTTACAACAGTTAACCAATCAAAGTGCTTCTAGTTTTAGTTTGAAAATAACATTGTAATATGCAATAGAGAATGTTGTATTCCCATGCTGCTTCTATAGTTAATCCAGTGACAAAGTTCCAAAAACATTCAAGTTTCATCCTTCTAAAAAGCAAAGAGGATGCTTTATTTAAAACTGAAAAATCTCAATAATATTAACACTCAAGAAGGTTACTCAATGCTTTTTGTATCAGTCATGGTGGCAGCGAGATAAGTCTGAAATACACAATTCTAAGTTCGAATCATATTTCTGTCCTTATTTAAAGCCAATTTTATATATCTGAAATGGAAGAGCAATTCGCTTGTTTCCAGATAAGACCAGCAGCACACTTACTATTTTTATCCTTTTGGAGTTCGTTGTTTGGTTTTGTTGCTTTAATGAGCAACAGCCTATTAATATATGAGCCTACAGGCTGCTCTGTTACATGTGCCCTAGCTTTGGTACAGTAATTGTTTTTCTGCCCTTAACTGCTTTTCTAGTTCTTATGCACGAGCCAGGTGTCTGTGCTTAAAGCAAATTATAATCATCAGGAACATCTGAGACAACACTGAGCTCTGCCTGGGCTTTGTCACCCTCGCTGGAGTTGTTCTGACATGCAAACTGCATACAGAAGAGACCCCCTGACTTCAAGTCAGATGTGCTTATGCTCTCCCCTTCCTAGACTGTGCTTCTGCAAGTGATGGGGACAAAGATGTTTGACAGCTTCCCCCGAATGCAGCCTTGATTATGTCCAGCACAGTGGGAATATCTGAGGAAGAGGAGCAGGTATAAGAAGCTGCACATTCCCCATTCATGTAGTGGGCACAGCGTGGATGATTTGAGAGGAGGTGGCAGGAGGCTGACAGGTCAGTGCTCTCTGGCATTCTCAGCCACACAGCTGAGATGAGGACAGGAAGCAATTTGTCACCACATACCCTGTGCTCAGGAAAGCAATGATTTAGCCCTGCTTGGATTATAATTGTATACTTTACAAAATCTCAGAACGTGTTAGTGCCTATAGGGTGAATTATAGTAGTAACCACTGCAGTTAGCAGATAGTCATATAAATTGGAGTTACTGCCAGCAATTTAGTCTTGAAATTAAACTATGCAAGTGGTAAATTGGCACTAAGGAGCAGACTAAGGGGCTCACAGTTGGGGGCTCAGCTGACTGAGGTCAGATTTCTCTTTGTGTTAAATGTCAATAGCTGGCATTTAAAAGAGACAATCTATACAAACCAATAAGACAGGGCGTGAAAGAACTGCTGTTTAAAATGTCAAACTATTTTAAATCAAAACAGAAATCCAGTTAATTTACAAACTAAATCTGACCTTTTGTATTTGGAACATTTATACTGTAGCTGCGCATTCAGCAACAGAACTTGTAAAAACCTGAAAGCCATACATCTGTGCACGAGTCTTCATCAACAGAAGTTTGCAGATGGAAATAGATTTCAGAGGATCCACTCTCAGCTGGAGCAAATTGAGAGAACTTTACTGAATCCAATACTCTGCTGATATATAAGTGCTGAAATCTGACCCCAAGTTTCTCTTTTCCTGGACAGCAAGATATCTGTTTACTGGCAAACCCATATATTTCTAGTTACCATAATTTATGTACAAATATTTTTTTAATAATTTAATCCCACTCGTTCCTGATCACAGATGTTAATGGAGAAAAAGAAACCCTCCCAGGTATAAAATAAAAGCCATGGGAAACCAGATTCAAGTCTCCATGCCTGAACAATCTCTTTGCACAGTTAATGTTAATATTATGACACCAAAAGCATTTATCATTTTTCTTCAATGCTTTTAAAGGTGTTGGATTGCTTGTACTGAGGAGTAACTTACTGTGCTTCTCTCAGAGTGGGCAGCCACAAAGGTTTCTGCACACTGGACTGGCAGTGCGGTTTTGGAAATGCTGCCTCTTACTCGGCCAGTCTGTGTTCAGGCAGGGTTTGTCTCCCCAGGGCTGTGATGCTCCTAACTGATGGTAGTCACAGGGTGACTTAGGGGTGTACACATTTCACTGAGAATATAACAGTACAGACTGACCTGAAATGTGGCACTTCAGTACCAGCCGTGGGAGAATGAACCCAAATTAGTGTGCCCTTTTCCCATCCCAACGACCACCAGTGATTGCAACAGTCAGTGATATTAATGTCTAATACCTGGGAGCCAGAGCATTGGAAATATCCTTTCAGATGGCATTTACAGTTCAGCTCTCAATAAACGAGGGTGCACAGTCAAAGAGGATTACACATTAGGAAGTGTAATGCTTAAAATCTGAACAATTAATTCCTTCAAAATTTGTATTCTTCTTCTGCGTGGCCAGTTAATAAAGGAAGGACTTACCGCTTTGTGGATTTAATACATGGTGTTTGTTTATAGACCAGCCGCCCAGATTTGAAGCATCCATTTCAAAGCCTTGAAGGATTACTGTTCTCTTCTCCCACAGAATAAAATCAGGACATGTTTCATATTCATATCCCACCGACACTGCAAACAAATAATTAGAGAGCTCTCAGTCTACCTTTTCCTCTGTGAACTGCTAGACAGTTTTTCACTCCAGGTTTTGATATTCATCTGTCAAACTGATGCCACTAATTTTCCTCTGCCTGATTGCTGTTGTTGAATGGTATTTTTTTTGAAAAAAGGGTTTTAAGAGATTAACATGTTATTATAACTATAGTTAGTACTGTTTCAAAGCAAAAAATTGTCTGTTGTATCAGTTATGGATTTCATAAATCTCCTTCAATGACCCCTGACTTGATAGTTTATTGCATTTCTGCTAATTACGTGAGTAACAGCTTAAAGTAAAAAGAATCCATGTTAAAATAAATTGGTTTTTATTTGTTTGCTGATTGTAAAATTATACTTAGGCATAAATGGATTGACAAGATGAACATTTCTAGAATTATATATTTATCTTTACAGGCTTGAACATCACCAAATTACCTGCTGAAAAATCTTGAATTTCCCTAAGGACAGTGGGTTTTGGGGCGCTCATATTTACCAAAATCCCTTTCCTTTAATAGTTTGGTAAAACAAACAAAAAAAATCCCTCTTAAAATTTTTGGTTTCTCTAATATATATACCAACCTTTTTTTAAAAGTTTTTTATCTCCCTTAGTTAACCTTATTAGATTTCAGTGAAACTTAATAAATGAAGAATATTATTTTGACAGCAAATTCCAAAATTTGACCTAGATAATATTGATATTGTACAACCTTTCCAAATTAAAAAATTAAAATATTTTAAGATAAAAAATGAAAAAAAAATTAAACCCCACAGTTTTCTGACATTTTTAATAGTTTCTTTTCACTTTTTGTATGTAGCAGCTTTAGGCATACTTAAACCATAAACCGTTTTAATACTGTCGAAATTCCATTATGTGATGCAATTAAAATATTTTGACCAGCTCTAGCAAGGAGCACTTGTGTTTATAAGATAAATCTTGTATGGCAAACTGAAAGCTGTTCCTTACAGCAACAGCTCTAGAGCTGCTTCACCATTTTGGCAGAAAGAACTTGCTTTTGCAGCTAAACTCTCACTTGTAAAAATCACATCTCCTTAAGTACTGTAAAGATCGCATGTTTCAAACATTACAGGTTTCAGTTTGAGGGTCCAGAAGCCACTCTGTCCAATTTTTCTGTTACAGGAGCTCTTAAAACCAACACCAGCAATGCTTCTGGGTACTTCCCTGGGGCGAGAGCTCCAGCCAGGGCACGGAACTTCCAGAACAGCCACATCCTGTGCTGGGATGAGTCATCAGGGTTCAATAACCCAACACACTGTTTTCTAGGCGTTAATGCAGAGAGAAGATAAAGGGCAGATTTTTTTCCTATGCAGCAACCTCGCACTTGCCACCTACACATTGGCATCTTTACTCCAGTCGTGTCTTTAACAGGTTCAATCCTGGGTGAGACGTGTGTACTTGAAAAAATCAGAACCCTGTAAGGCAGTCCCTGAGCCTGGCTCGATGACCCAGCACAGACCCACAGGACAGCCCATCAGCTGCTGGAAGGGTCCATGCTGAGAGCTGGGGCGAGTGAGGCATAACAATTTCCACTGCCTGAGAAGCCGTGCCAATGGGTCTGCTGTGGGATGTTCACCAGGACTGTAGATTAACACTGAAAAGCATCTGCTATTCCCTGCCTATAGCTGATGTTTCTGAGCTGCCAAATATTCTCTAGAGGTTATCATCCCCTTTCTTAGAAGTTCACTATTCCCTGCTCTCTCATAGTTGTTTTGCACAGCTGCCTTTTTGTCCCCTCTCATCAGTGACAGACATGTGGACACAAACACTCTGTGTTCTATGCTTCTATGCACATTTATACATATTAACGAAAGATAGTTATGCTCTAAAAAGCAGTGTCTGTGTGATCTTAAAGCGGGGTCTTCTGACCCATCTCATTGGAGGTTCTGATGTACCATCCATAAAAATTTCCTATTGGTCACTTTGCATGCTTAATAATTGTAAGTCAAGAGGGTGATTGCAGTACCACTCGAAAAAGAAGTATTTTGTTAGATTCAGGCTTTGAAAAATATAATTTTATAAGTGAAATTAAAAATCCCAGTCATTGCAGGGTGTTACTTTCTGATCAAATTAATTTATAGCACTTTTTTGAGGTGACTGAAATTTCATTGTATCCATGTGAACTCTAGTGACTATCGTTTGGGACATTAACAGCCAGCAAGTACAGCTCTTTGCAGTCTCAAAATGGATTTCAAAAGACCTACTGAAACATTCTGTAACAAAAAACTATTCTTTTCATAAAACTGTTTAGAAGAATGAACAATAATTGGTTAGCAGTGCCATAGTTTAAAGGCTGTTGCCAAAATACAGGTAAGAAATAAAAGATGCAATTAACCAGGACAGTAACCTCTACTTCAACCCCTCCTGAAATATTTGTACTTATCAGCATCTCTCTTCTTTGAACAATGAATAACATGAACTAAAGCAGAGTTGTTACTCTGAGAAAATGGCCTCTTGTGAGGGGCTTGAGGACTAGACACATGCCAGCAAACATTTCTCCTACAAATTTAAACAGAACCACTTGTGTATGGAAATATGCTCAGAAAGTCTTTTCTGTAATTGGTTATGTGATCACTGCTGTCAATAACCCTGAATAAAAATATAGATGTTTACAATACTTACAAAACCAAAAGCAGATGGCTATAATCCTGAGTTCCAGGACTTCAACCTGCTGCAATTTAATTTAATTAAAATGAAAACTGAACAGAATGCATTATTAAATATTGGTAATATACTGGCAGAGGAAATTATTTTGACAAAAATTCATATAATGGATGCAGATAAAGGTCCCAACAGTGTGTCAAATTAAATAAAGCTTTATTGGAATCTAACAAAGCATGATAGCAATGCACTTAAAATATCAAGATTTTTGCTTCTATTTTGAAAGACGCATAATTAACCTAAACTTTAAGGAAAAGAAAAAAAATTAAGCACCAATTAAATAATTTAAAAGTTG
Organism: Acropternis orthonyx; assembly: GCA_035583155.1. Taxonomy (NCBI): domain Eukaryota; kingdom Metazoa; phylum Chordata; class Aves; order Passeriformes; family Rhinocryptidae; genus Acropternis; species Acropternis orthonyx. The sequence goes on from JAWWEU010000138.1 coordinate 10,850,002, forward strand.
TTATCCAGCACTATTGTGTAAGCTTCATTCATATTCAAACACACTAAGCTCACCTACTTCTAATTTGGGAACCTAACTAAGGTATCATTTCATGAGATGTTATGTATTTGAATTAAAATATTTTAAAGCCCAGATAGATACTAGACTTCAAAATAAGTAGAGGACTCTTATGGGAGCAGGACACTCAGCTGTTCCCTCTCAAACACATTAGTGACAATGTGCAGTGACAGCCTCTGGACACGTGCTGAGAAAAGCCCCAGGTGGCACCTGTGACCCACCTGGTCCTGCCTGATCACCCATGGGAGTGCCAAAGGGCGAGCTGGAATATTTCTTTTCTCCTGAATTTGCACAAATTTGTGCCAACAACCCACTTAATACCTTCCTTCACTGGAAAAACACTAGCAGGAAAAAGTACCAACATCAGGCCAAGGCTGGATCTGCCCCCTCACAAGATTTCACACAGCCCAACAGGCCAAGAAGAGCTCTCCTGGATCTTGCCACATGCCACACCCAGGATGTTCAGAACCCTCTCTGGTGTCAGTGCCAGCACCTGACTGACCCCATCAAAAAGTCACCCACCCTTCTGCAGATGAGAGCCAGATGTGGAAGATCAGATGCAGATAGGACAGATGATGCAGCAATTCTGGAGACCTCGCACCAAGGGTGGAGTTTGGATCCCTTTAGGCCAATGTAATGTGTGAGTTATGGCTGGAATGAGAAGACCTGAGCTTCTGCACTAGCATTCATAGCAGATCAAGAAACTAATGAAGCTGAAAATGTATCACTTATTTCCTGCTTGCTTCAGTTTTCAGCTGAATTTGTTCCTTATCTGGTTCATTTCATGATCAAACAAATGTGAGTGGTGGCCCAGGGATAAGGAGAGAACATGGGAATGTCCCTTCATGCAGCATTCTGCATTGTATCTGTTGAATATAGGACCACAGCTCTAGGAAAAGCTTCTTGTTTTCTGATACATTCTTATGTGCATCACATGATGTAAATCACACTCCATACTTTGGTCTCATAACCCTTCATGGTCATCTGTGTCTATGCCTGCATCACTCTCTAAGAAGAAATGACCAGGTATGTGCTATAATCCCACCTTCTCTCATCACCAATGCTGCTTGTTATAATTGCCCTGATGTAAAACCCAAACAGAACTGCTACTGAAGTGAATAGGGTTTATTCATGATACTAAGCTTTGCTGATAAAGTAAATAATTCTAATTCAAAGGATCTATAAGATTAATCCATTAAGCAATATAACCTCATATTCAAATAAAAGAACAGAAAGCCTTTAAAAAAACAAATCATGAAATTCTGGCTAAATAAAATCTATTTGCACAGACAGCACTTCTGTAGCAGTTCTCAGAATAACTTGCGCTGCTTGCTGAAGAAAGCCTATGAAACATGATGATTTTTGTATAAACATCTTTAAACAACAAATCAATTAGTTTTAACTGTTGGGGACATGAGATGTAGTAAGAAAGGATGCCTAAAAGTTAGAATTTTGCAAACCCTAAGCGGAAATGACATTTTAAATGTCACAGCCAAAAAATGACAGGAACAATGACACACCAAAGGTCATACTCCAAAGTAACATTCAAAAACAAAGACAGCTGAATATAATGCCATTAGTACATAACCATTCTCTGAGGGAAAAGGGGATTTTCAAATTGATTAAATTAGAAAGATGACATTGGAAGAACAAGAAAAGAAATGTTCTTAGGAAATCATACAAGTCACTTTAGTACCTAAAGAGGTATTTGATTTAAAGGAATATAAGTGCAGCAACAAAATTTATTTGCTGCATTTTCCTGACTTGATGTGCATGACTGCTTCTGCTTACATCAAGGTGATTCTACGTACCCATTGCCTCGGCCAGACCAGAAACCTTCTGTCCATATATATCTGTCTTATTCCAGGCAAATGTGTATACCAAATTGGCTGCAGCAGGAAACCATTTCTGAAGCAGACGTCCTTCAACAGCAACTATCAGATGGACTTTTGTCATTCCAGAAGGGATGGTTGTGTGCGTCAAAATAATGCGCAGCAAAGTTTTATACCCCGGTGTCCGACTGCTGAGGTAACTCAGCTTCACAAAACTCGAAGGAATTGCAATTTCCTCTTGGACCACCTTGGAAAAAACCATACCGTTACAGCTACAGTCAAGAAAAATGCAAACTTGTAATAATAACAGCAGGTAATTATTTTGTTTTGCAATCATGACCTGAACACATTACCTCTCAAAACACTGATGCTTTCCGTGTCTATTTCAGCAATACAGCAGTCAGGCACATTACAAAATGTCCAGTATCAGACACTGCTTGGTCAACTTACTGGATGGCAGTCTGTCTGTTTGATAAACAGCCTCTTCCTTTGATGCTTTTACTCTTATCTACTGGGGAGCAAATACTGTATCTGTGCACATATTTTTATATACAAGCTCTACAGCTTTACCTTGCCTTCATTACTCAGTTCACTTAATAAGTGTTTTTAAGGAGAACGCAATTAAAAACTTTCTTTAAATATACACGTACTTTCTATCATATACATCGTGATGTGAAGATCCTGCTTTGAAGGTAATAACTCTAACTTGGGGAGTACTAAGAAAGAAAACAAACCTTCCTGCTAAAACATTATCTGTGCAGTTAGGCTAAGCTCCAGAAAGAAGGGGCATGGTGTATGAAGGCACAGCATTGGGAACCTAACAAGCTAACTGGGGACACAGAGCAGCAAGGATGAAATAGCCTGAGCATCAGAGTCATCTCGCTTCCAGGTAAGTCCCCAGGGTGTGCAACAGAACTCAAGTCCCAGGGCTCTGCTGTCAGTGCCGCTGTCTGAATCACTTGCAGTAAAGCTCGCTTGGATATGCCCACTGTGGGGTAGTATCAATTCCCACTGCAGTGGAGATGGGCCCTCAGCAACCAGAAGGACTGCAAAGACTGTAAGCTTGTCAGTGGGAAAAAAGAAATTCGGCCTTGACCTTTTGAATGATGTGGGCCTTGGAGCTACAAAAAGGGATTTAGCTCTTGTGATCTCCTGAGAGAAAAGAGCTGTTCTGGGGCAGACTGCGAGGAGGAGCAGGCAAGAGATGAGAACAGCGTCTTGGAGGATGCTACCACAGTCACTCAAAAGCCACCTGAAAACTAGACTGTGCTTAACAAGGTTAATGATTTTAGTGCATTTCCGTAACAATGAGTCAACCTGTCACAATGTTAAGTTCATCACGCTTGGAAAAAGACAAACTGTTTTGTTTATATTTCCCAGTTCTTAAATTTTTCTTGTTTAACAATAGATTGCTTCACTTTCAAACCAATTTTATTTACACACTGCAACAGTATCACTGTCACAGCACTGCTGCAGTACAGCTGGAGGCCTGCCAGAACTTGTCCTTTCAACATATGAAATGTAGTGTTGCCAGGGAAATCCTGCTCCCTTTACTGCGCCTGATTTGCAGTGTTCCCCTTCTTTCCTGCTGACATCCCAGCTGCCCTCTCTGTCATACATCTGACAGCTCTTCTCATTTTTTAATAGAAAAAGAGGAAGAAATACGCATGCATTAATACATGCTAATATATCTCTTTCTCCTATTATTCTTGGTTATTTTTTGTTCAATTCCCAGTATCATACAATGAAACCTAACCCTCTGAGAATCCTCCAATATCTGAAAATAAAAAAGAATTGGGGGTGGTTTGTTTCTGAGTAGACTGCATCTTTGGGTGCCTTGCTGTTCTAAGACCCAGGCACACCTCATGTGGAGTACCACGACCCAGTTTTTTCTTACTGATGTGCAGCAGTTATTCTTAATTTAAGTTCATTAATTTCACTTAGTACATTCTGTGAAGCAACACTATGGCCATCAACTGGATAAAGCATGAAAGTTATGGAGCTGTTTAGACATAACTGAGATCAACCAGAGGTCTTTTACATGTAGAATAAAGTAGCAACAGTTTTAAGAGAAAAAGAGAAAAGTTAGGAAAGACTCATGCCTACAGGTAGCCTCCAAGTCTCTTCCAGACTTGCTCAGTGAAATTAAAAGAGAACCCAAAAGAGGTTTTATTGTTTAAATTCTAACTGCTCAAACAACATATTCAAAATTCAGGGGGTAACATGACCTGAAACCTGTGCAGCTGTATTTTGTTGAGTGTTCAACTCACACAACCTCTTCTAAGTCTCAAGTAAAAGAACAGTTGATTACAAGCTTAATTTAGAAACTACTCCTAGATACTTAAGGGAGTCTTAAAAAGATATTTAAATTAAAAAAAATAATTCTAAAGATTGTGTTAAAATTGCTCTACCTTGAAAAGAAAGTAATAAAACTCAAGAATCTAACACATAGCTAGAGATGCCATTGTAAAGAACTAGAAGATGTGAGCAGATGAAACACTTCTAGGAATCTTCAAAGCATCTTGGGTCATGTTGCATCCTGTCTCACACTGATGTATGGGGAAATTGTACTGTGCATCTGTAACTAGGAATGGCTCTGTGCATCACTGTAAATAAATCAGGGTTTCAATGCTAACTCATGTTAGGACTCCCCACTTTCTTCTACTTGGATGTAACAAATAAAGCACTTTTAAATATTAGCAAAAAGTAAAGAAAGAAAAAAAGACAAAAGCATCTGGTTAAAGAGCACTAAAGAGACATGCATTGGTGTTGTTCTGCCTGGTGAATGACATTACAACAGTTAATTCCTCACTGCTTGGTATCACCTTCTAAAATTGTCTGTCCCTGGCTCTGCAACAGAACAAATTGTTAATCTGAAAGTTTTTTCATTACCTGTAGTTCTGGAATAACAGTTCCTCTTTCAGGACACGACCCTCCAAATGCTGTCAGTGGGGATGGGAGTACAATTGGATTTGGGCTGATAAAACTACTGATGTCACAAGACGGTGTGTCCGATTCTGTTCTTTGCATTACAACTTTGTCTACAATGATAAACCTATTCCAAGGCAACCAAAGTGTTCTTTTTTCAGATAGGAAAGGAGATCTGTCAAAAACTAGAGTGACAGAGATTCCTCCAACAGCCACAAGGTCAAAACTGGAAAAGAGAAAACAAATAGTTTTGTTTCTTTTTGTTTTATCATCGTATTACCACACCTTTCAATGCATCACAAACAAAAACTTTATGTTCCTTATTATAGCCTTTAATTTACTATGTGGAATCATTCAAGTGTGTCTTCCTGGCATCACCTTGGTATCAATGAAGAAGCTTTACCTCTGTGTTCTTTCTCCCTCTTATGTATCAACAGCAAGGCACAGAATTTGACTTTTACCTGGCCTCCTTCTCCTCTATTTATCAATTAGAATCAATACTAACAAGTCATCTGTAACAAAAGTGTGGACTCAGTTACTCTGGTTTATATGGAAAGAAATTCTTAGCCCAGAAAAGGGATGCCACTCATAATCAATGCAGGAAGAGCATACAGAATAATAAGTCTTAAAGCCTGTTAGGCCTTAGCTCTATTAACATAATCCTCTCTCTTTTTCTAAAAGCAGCAGGAGGAAAAGGTTGAGTACACTGAGCATGAGACCTCTCTGCACAGGATATGAAATTTCTGGGAAAGATGCCGACTAATTGCATTGAGAACTGAATCAGCTCTTGTAAACAAGGCAGGTGATCATCTGGGAGCCCCTGTGAAGAACCTTTGGCATATCTGGGCTGCAAAACAGTGGGCTTTAGAAAGCATGATATACAGCCTCAATTTCTAGAGTTTCTGACATCCATACTCAGGCAACACAAGGTAATATGTAAATAGCTACTTCACTCTCTGTATTATTGAATGCATCTATTATGGACGGTTTTGATGGTAACAAACTGCGATAAGAAGTCAGACTTAATTATGTATATCTCATCACATTTCCCAAATGACATCGATTACATTCACAGCAAAATACAGGTAGCATATTTTAATGCAACAACTTTATCCAGGCTAGCGTAAGGAGGAAATGATAATTACTAACTTTCAGTAGTGTGATTTGAAAGTCAATAAACTAAGGCAAAATAAATATGCATGCTCCTTACTTTTATAAACTGGCAAAGCCAAACAAAAAAAAAAATTGTCGTAGCAGTGACAAATTACACCACTCTTTCCCTGCTGCAAGACAGCTTCTGATTTCTTGTAATTCACAATACAGCCAAGGAAGATGAAGTCTTAAACTGTCCTTAGCAGCTTAATTAAGTTCAGTAGAAAATCATGACCCTGTTGCAAATGGATGACCAACCCTGGAGTGCAACATAGAACATATTGAAACTTTACCTCTCTTTGAGAACTCAGCTCAGACCTAAAAAGTTGGGGAAGATGGGGAAGCAGGACTGTTCAGGGCTGGTCATGGAACAGCAACTTAACCATTTCTCTGGAAAGAGTTTGTTCTCATTTTTCCTTGTGTGTTTCAGGTGATCAACTAAAGGAGTTGACTTCATTGACACCTCAATAAACCACTTGGAAGACTCACACTTAACAACAGAAAAAAACAGGGACGACAGGATATTCCCTGGAAAACCTGACTTGTGAAAACAGTCAAATGTCAAGAAGGTACTGTTACAGCAGAACCAACACATTTCAACTCCAGGAGTTTGAATGTCACTGTAATCTTGTTGCTGTTCAGGTTTTTTATTTTTTCTCTGTCTTCTTTGTTCCCTTTACTACAGAGAGCTACAAATGCCATCCTGAATCCACACTATGAATTGTGATGTCTATGAAAATTTTGTACATGAATAGAAGTTGGTAGATGGCCTTAACTACACAAACCTAAGTCAGTGGAAGATCATACATGAAAGCCTGACCTTCCATCTTGTCGACTGATGGTGTATCCATACTCATTGTGGTGCAGAAAACTGACGTTCACTCCAACCAAAGGCGTTCCATCTATTGCTACAACCTGGCCCCGGATGACACATGCCCGTCTGTAATAAAAAGAGTAGAAGGCAACAGGTTACACACATGAGGAGGGTGAGAAGGGCACTGATTTCAGAAACTGGGCTATGCTTCTGTCCCAGACAGACAGAACTGCTCTGATGTCTCTTTGACTGTTGATTTTTTAAAGAAAAGTCATACAGATCCAAAAGCTCAATTTGGAAAAGCATTACCTCATGAAGATGACACACAGACTCTTCCATGAATTGTTGGTGGATGGAGAATATATTTCCATTTTCAGACATATTGCAGGATACTATTTGTTCTGCCACTGAATAGCACTGCAGAGCTTTCACTGATAGCGTGATTTAGCTTGCTGCAGCTCTAGGGAGTGTTGGTTCGTGAAAGGAGAGAATGAAACCTCATTCTCTGCTGCTAGGTATAGGGCATTGCTGTCTATTAGAAAAAAGCTGAACTAATGTGATAAGGCAGCAGTGAGATACATGGTCTTCACTGAACTTCAGAAAGTTAGATACATAAATTCACAGGGTGCCTAATCAAGTGTAACTTACATTTTTCTGAATGCCCCATCACATGTGATGCCCTTTTAAATTCCCTCTGGGATGTGTTGGACTTGCACCCACTTTCCACTTTGTCCTCACATTCCAGTGAAGAGGTTGGAACACAGCAGCACAGCAGAACACATCAAAGTCAATGGACAGGAAAGGGAACTCCTTACTAAGTGGGTCTAATCAGAGGCTAACAGGATCACAGAATCATAGAAAATGAGAGCTGAAAGGAAATACAAGGCTTTATCTTGTCCATTCCTTTGCCTCAGGTTAGATCAACAATACCTACATCAGTCCAGACAGATGCTTGTCTAACTCTATAAGCTCATCAAGTAACCCATTCCAGTGCCCCTGGATGAGTGCTTTACTCTTGGCAAGTTTTTCCTACTGCCCAATTTGAATCTCCACTGCTGCTCTTTAAGACTACTGCTTTCACCTTGCCCACGGAAATGGTGAAGAAATTACTCTTTTTCTTAGCTTTAGCTTTTTACCACACCAGCATACCTCCACCAGCTGAACAAACTCAGGTCTTACAAACTAAGGGTACAATTGCACCTATTTCCTGGAACTGTGGTTTTACATAGTGAAGTGAGCAGCGTATGCAGAAGTCTTTTGACAACATTAAGACATTTAGGATCAAACCCAATGGAATACTTATAAAGTGAACCAGGATTAATTCTTCAATATAAACAACAAGAATAAATTCAGGCATTGTTATGTTTCTCTCTCAGTTTGAAAGTTCGCAATAGACCTCAAGACACATCCATTGAACAGTGAATATGTGATCTAAAGGAAAAACTTTACAGCTCCTCAGACAAAAGTTATTTAGGAGTCTACATATGAATTTAAAAGATATCCCTTGAGAGACTAATTGACCATGATTCAATGAAATCATACGAACAAATTTGGGACCATAAATTTCTGAAAATTCTGACTTGTTTCGTAAGATCCCATTCTCCAAAGCCATTTGACAGGATTTATCACCATGATATCATCAAACCTGGCTGACTATGGCCTGAGAAAATGCAATTGGTAAAAATTAACCTATTTGCAACTACACCATTTACCACAGTTGCTAATATGAATTCTGTACTCCCATGAAAGATGTTGATTTTCAGCAAAGATGCTGACAAATGCCAGAGAAATGGGAGATGCTGCAGTACTGTCAGTATGCAAAACAGAGTTGTGATTTACCACTTTTTCGCTTCTACATGAACTAAATTGGCTGTGGCCCTACTTGTGGGCAAAACCTGCTGCTCCACTGAAGGCAATCAAGCTCCTGTGTGTCTCTACAGACCCACAAAACTCACTCAACAGAACAGCCAGGTTCAATTACTCTTCGGTTTGTTAGAGCAGAAAATACCAGTTTCTATTGTTTTCTCACATTTCTAACATCAACAGACCTGCCTTTCCTTTTCTAATACTTTTATTAGTGCACTCCATATATTTACAACAGACACTGGTGTGAGAGTGAGACCTCTGAGAGTAAGCATTATTCAGCGCATTATTCTCACACTCCTGTTTGTTCATTCCACACAGACCTGTCTTCTGACACTATCCTGTCCTCATATTTTATCAAGCATACAGATTTGTCTGATAACAGCTCATCAAAGTCTCCATTATTTCATCCACAGTTTTTCTTTCCTCTACGCATTCACTTTGCTACCCATTATTCATAAATAATATTAAGAGATTTATCTTTCAACTTGCTCCTTTTTTATTCACCATATTTTACAAGCCACACATATTTACAGTATGTGATAATGACATACAAACATCATTATTCTACATTTGTCTGTACTGAATTGTCTTTGTAATATCTTAGATTTTTAAATGTTCTAAGCCTGTCTCTGTGTTCCTACATTTGTCCTCATTATTTAACGTCTTTTTATTACCCACTCTAAGCTGAAGGGTCTTCTACTGTCTGGCCTCTTTTTGAATTACCAGCAGCTACTAAATCTTTGACTAAGCATTTGAACAGAATTAGCTTTAATTTTGGCATTTACTGCAGGTATGAAAACATTTTTCAGTTGCTTTATGACCAGCACTAATCTCAAATGCTCAGGAGGTAACAAACAGCCCCCAGTTGGCAGCAAGTTCTCCCTCCTCTCCCTGTGCCCTGGCAGCTCTCAGAGCAGCCCCCCGTGCCCGTGGGTGTCCTGGCATGCAGGTTCCCTGCAGCTCTGCTGCTTGCAGAAGACCTCACTTAATTCCTTTCCTTACCAGAGCTTTTAGAGCAGGTAGAGCATGTTCCCTGCAGTGATGTCCCTTCATAGCCAACCGCCACTTCACGCTTCCTTGCTTCAACATTCACCCTCCTCCCAGATGAGCTGGGGGCCTTGCTACCACTCACTGCTTTTCTTAATTTGAGCAGAGAAACCTCTAAAGATCATGATGTCTCCTCAATGCACTGTATTCTCTGCCTCTAAGATTTATGCCACACTCTTGTGACTGCCCTGCTTTCCTTTCTCACAGGGAATAACTCCTACTATCTGTTCAACAGCCACCTATTTGCGATGATTGCATAATCTCAGACCTAAGGCTCTCCAAGTTGTTTTAACTTGAAAGTAAGTGCAAAAATGTCTTTTCTAATTCGGTGGAGCTGGGCAGGAACATGCCCCTGATAAGATGCCTTAGTGTTTTCAAAAGCATTAAAAGTGTTCCCAGTCCCCTGGCAAGCTGTACTAAATCTGCAACTCCAGAGGGAGCAGTTGGCTTTTTGAGAGAAAGCTGAGACTCCCATGGGTTGCAGGTGGCCTAAAAGAAGTAGGATTTCTCTGTCAATGCTTCATGGGTCATTCCACAGTAACGAAGGGATCTCAGCTCTGTGGGTCTCAGGTCTCTGCCATCGGGCAGTTTGTTTGACACCTCTAAAATATAATAGAATATTAAATTCTAGATGCATTCTTTCACTATTTGTAAAGCATTTTATTATTCCACCACCATTCTGCCTTGTTCTGATGCTATATATCTGCTATTTTTTTCCTTTTGTTTTGTGTGTTAAGTTTCCAATATTCTCTGAGCACCTCAGGCTGAGACATTAGGCTCAGATATGGAACTCTGTCAAGCAACTTGTGAATTTGCAAGTGTCACATTACCAGAAGATGTCATTTACTGTATTACAGTTCTGATTAAAATCTTCAATCAGAGAAATTAAGCTAAAGGCTAGTGAGGTACATTCGTTTCTTCCTGCTGACAGTGTTGCTCTAAGCAGCCTTTGAAGGGTAATTAATTCAGTACCATACACTGGACCCTTTTTGCAGGCAATTTGCAGTGAGTCAAATAGCTTGCCAGCAGCATGCATTAAAAAAAAAAAAAAAAAAAGTCAGGAAAGAAACAAGCTAAAAACCTCTGAGAACAGAAGTTGACAAAAAATTATAATCTGCTACACCCTGCTACATGTAGTAGGTCAAAACCATTCCTGATGTAAGCAAGTACATTTCCATTTATTCAGAATGTCTCTAATCTGCCTTTCAGCACATCACAGATAAGTGGGAGTTTGTACAAACCCAGTGCAAATGACATAGCTTTGATATAATAAAAAGTAAAGTATGTTTTGCAAATATTTAGCTCCTTAACATTATTTTTTGGTGTAGTATTTAGCCACGGCTCAATGCAACATCCTGACTGCACTGTAGAAGCCAAATGTTGAAAAATTAGAGCTAAGCTAAAGTCCAAGAAGCAAATGCAAAAGGATAGATGTCTCAGCAACTGTCAGAACAACTAGTTTTAGTATTTCAGATGACTCTGAAAATGCCAGGATATGGCACAGACCAAACACTTTCAGTCTGAACGACAGAGATAATTTTCACCATTTTTCATAGCTTTTCCAAATCTAATCAACATCACTTTGACTTTGTCTACAGTGAGATTTGCGCAAACATCACCCATATCAGAGAGTCACTGACCTATGTCACAGTAAAACACTGCACAATGTCATTTGAATCAGAAGACTGAAAACATTGGATAGATATTTCTTCCTTAATCTTCCTAATGGTCTCAGAGATTTCTTGTAAAGAAAAAAAAAAAAAAAAAAAAAGAACCAGCTAGGGCTTTGCAAAATTGAAGCAGCAGTGGGAATGGATGCCAGTGCTCTGAAATAAATGCATGGCACTATTACATCCAATCCTTCCAACATTTCATGTTGAACCACCAATGCTACAAAATCAGTGTCATTGCAGGCAGTCATGAGTTAATATCATATGCCTGGACACAACCTTTTCAGCAACAGCCCAAGGGAGATTAAAACCCCCCAAGCATTCTTTGGTCTGTACCAGATAGGCTGGATCACAGATTTCTGATGTTTTCTACTGTAGCAGCCGTTGTCTTTCTATATTTTTTTCAGTAATCTTAATTCCCAGGAGAAGAACAGACAGGAGATGACAGTCAGATTGGCAATGTCAGAGGAAGATTTCTGAACAGAGGCAGCACAGCTCAGCTACTGCCTCCTTCAGAGACCCTGCTTATCTCTCATCCTTGAGGAAAATTCTGGCAGTTTTTAATAATATTTGACTTATGGATGAACAATTCTTCAACAGCCTGGAAGACTTCAGGATCCAGCAAAGTGTGGACTAAGGGACCCCTCGGGGTGCCCAGTACAGTGCAGATTACTGTTGACAAGCCCCAGCAGACATGTCACAGTGCGAGGCTCCAGGCACTGCCCTGACACTAAAGACAGAGCCTCCCTAATCTGAATCCCAATGGTCTTCTCACCAAACTAACTAGGAATTTCTCTACAGTGGGAGGAAATGATATCTGGGGTGTGAGCAATGCACCTACACAAGTACAAGTCATACTCCTCAGTGGCAGGAAGCAACAAGCCACTGCTGTGCCCACGTGGAACTTTGCTGCTCTTCGTTCTTCAAAGGCATGGCAGGTCTCAGGGTAAAGAAATGAAATACTTAGGAAAAGCTTTTAAATCCAAGTTAAATCCCATCAATGATAGCTTTAAAGGATCAATTCCTTATATCTATAAAAGCACGTTGATGGGATTATGTGCAATCTGGCTGCTAACATTTGCAGTGTCACAGAACACTGTACAGGCAACTGGAGTGCTCACCTCTTCTCTGAAAACTCCTCCCTGTGAGGCATTTCGATGAGGAAAATTTTTTCACTGGTGACTTGTGTCTTAAAGGACTTTTGGTTTGCACATAGAGCCAGCCAAGGACCTTGGCCCAGGTGCAGTGGCACCATTCGTAAGCGCAACGCGCTCTGAGAGACTCACCCGTGGCAGGTGGGTGCTTCTCACAGAGTTCATCTTCATGCCCTATTGTTCTACATATTTATAACATCCTGTTACATTATTAATAGTGATTAAATGTCTAGGTATTTAGGATCAATAAAGACTCTGTTTACAAATTTACTTTATTAAAAATTAATGTTACAAAGAGAAAGTGCACTGAATTTGTGTGCGGCTATGGAATTGTGTTGAGGTTGTAACCCAAGTGCTATATACTGTGAAAATAAAAAAAAATTCTAATGTCCTTATTACTGGAACATGGTTTATCTAATGCACAGGCCTAGTTGACAGGGTAATAGTCAGGTGATGTGGATGATTTGTGGATCTCTTTGTCAGCATGTAAGTTACAGCTTCTCAGGTGAGCTACAGCATAAAAACTTATGTGCCTCTATATTTCAAATGTTCAAGTAAATATGTGTTACCAGGTTTCCTGAGCAAGTAAGTGCCCCTTTCCTATTGCACAGTCTTTTCCTGTTAAAAGGTCAAAGCCAATCTCACAAACACTCAGGGATCACTCTACTCTTTGCATGACAGCTGGAGAGAAACCCACAGCACGAAATGGTAAACTCCACACTGGTCTATCAACATGTAGCAAAAAAAAAAAAGTTTTTTAATTGGGTAGCTATTTTATATGTAAGTGACACGTGTTAAATTTATTACACTGTCAATACCAATCAAGTTCTAGAAACGTGACTGAATACAGCATATATGAATCCAACTTGCCCTGCTGCATCCTGCCATTAAATGTGTGTACAGCGTGAAGAGCTGAACTTCCCCCTGCTGATTTTATGAGACAGCTTACCTTCCACAACAGTCAGAGTCTTGTTCATAAGAGCAGTAGAATTTGTTGCTGTGACACTTTCATGAACTAGACATGTAGCAAGGATAATCTGAAAACCAAGATCCTCAGCTGTTTGGACTTTCTTGTTTGTTATCCTTTAAAGTATTTTATGAGCACCAGTGAAGAATTCTTAGCTATCTAGGTAGCACCACTTTTTCCTGGTTAAATAATTTAATTGCAGTTCTCAATATTCAGAAAAAAATCTTTCATCTGAGAGAAAACTCACCTGCTCTCAAATGAGACATCTCCTGGGATTACATGAGTGCTTTCCTTTCCAATAAGGAATCTGATTCGATCGTAAAAGAGCCTCGGAGGATGCTGAGAGAAAGGTGGTTGGCTGTGCTGAATAAGGTCAAGGGGGTCAGGCGAACCCTGGCAGAGAGGACTTGCGTAACAATTGCTTTGCTGACAACAGTCAGGGTCTACACAGTCTGTCAAGCCATCTAAAACGGAAAGAATGGAAAGTTCAGGAAATTGAGTGGTTCTGAGAAAAAAGCACCACATTTACTTCCAGAGAGCACAGGAGGGATGTAATAAATGGAAAGGCATGCTGATTATGACACAGTCAAATTCAATAAAGCACATGCTTAGTCCATTTCAAAAATCTAAATTTCTTCATGGATAAACTTGCAGCAACATTTGTGGGTGAAATTCATGTACTTAAACATCCAAAGATTATGATGAAAATTGAAGCACTGAAGTGCATCTAAATTAAACACCTAAATAAAACTTAAAATTGGGCTATTTGCATTTAACTGCTTCTATCAACAGCTTAGATGTCCAAATTGCCTAAATTACATACTCAATCAGAAACAGATTTAATAAGAGACGGTAAAATGTCCAACTATGTTCTTTAACATCCATTTTATGACTTAGCAGCTGCTAACTTGCTTGGATTGACAAGCACACTAATGCATATAAAGTGAAATAAAGGTGTCGTATCCTTCAACAAAGACATCTCTTTGTACTTTTAACAAGGTCGGTCTGAATAAATGTGGAGTCATCATATCCCTGCATGGATTTCCCTTGTGTTAAAATTGGAATGCTATAGGATCAACATACTGTCAGATATTTTCACTTCATGCTTTGACTTTCCATGCTCTGTTTGTACCAACACTTTGAAGTCTATCAAACTGCACCTCCCCCCGGCAAACTGCGCTAGCAGGGGAGCCGCTGGAATTTTGTCATTGACTTTAATGGGTGCAAGACCAACCCTCAGCCAACTCTGTTCCCTTCTCAATAGAGCACACTGCACTGTGTGAATACTCAGTAAATAGCAGCATAAAATATTCACTTTGAAAAGAAAGCAAAAGCCCTTCTACAGAACAAACAAATATAATGAAACGGGCTTTTCTGGCACCTGAAAATTCTTGCCTGACCTTGAGCAAGGTAATCGCTTGGCTAAGCAAAAAATATTAACAAATCTATCCCGCTGCAGCTGGGAAATCAGATAGAGCAGGCTAGTTTTTGTGATGATGAGCCAAGGGCAACTGTAGATAGCTAACAACAATAATCTAGGACCCTCGGATCCAGCAAAGCTGGCATAGCTACAGGTCAGTGCATGCTTTAAGTTCTTTCCACATTCCCCAAATCCTGGAGAAAATAGGGATTTGCCAGTGGTGGAAGAACAACTTCATAGGGCTTATTGACTTTGAGTGTAGCAGTCACTTTATACTCAGGAAAGCCTAGAAAGCAGTTGAAATCCACTAGGAAATCAGTAAGATGAAACAATAAGGGGCCTCCAGTCTAAACAAAAGCACATGGGAAGCAGATGGAGGAGTTCTTAACATGGACCAGAGAGGTTTTCATGGTGTTCTGAAGTAAAAACAAGAGTCTTTTGGTTTGAGACTTGAAGAACAGGCTTGAAGCTGCAACAGCAACAACAAAAAAATCTTACTGTGTCATCTTTTTTCATCCAAGGAATGAAACTCTCTATATTCTTAATAAGTGAACTGAAACGCACCGAGTGGTAACGTTGTCAGACCATTCAGGGTTGGGCTCTGTCAGTGGAAGGGTTATGGCAGTGACAAGCCTTGTTCAAGGAGTCAAGGGACTTTCTGAAAGGCACTAATTTCTGCAAGCTGACTGCTGTCTACTTGAGAAACTTGACAAACATTGGTCTGGCAGAACATGTGCTAATCAGAAAAAAGGAGCACTTATAACACTATCCATAGGGAAGCTATTTTGGAGTAATTTATTCCACAGTAGCTATTCTGATTAATTTTTTCCTTGTCAACAAGCCATTAGATGTGGGAACTGAGCTGACCTGATTCTCTCATTTAGGTAAGAAATAAAAGTGAAAGGTCACAGAAATATTAGAATATGAATATTTGCTTAGGAAAGAAACAGCTATAAAAATAACAATTAACTGCTTTGCTTTTTCTAATAGAGTCCTCATTTTTCTCTGCTTCAGCCAAGAGCTTTCCTGACTACAAACACAGCATGTTCAGGCTGTACACAAAAAGAAACTAAGTACAGGAAGAGCAGTTTTCCATCAGACTCAATTTTCATCTTTTCTTTGCAGTTTACTTGTCAGCAAAGTGACTGCCTTATAAACTCTTCCAGGTTCTGCTAATGGAGTTATTTTGGTTTGAATTACTTGCACCTGGTTTCACTTGCCTCTCCAGGCCCCCAGGGATACAAGAGGGTGGGTTTCCCATTAGTAGGGTGTGAAGTCTCAGAAGCACATCTGAACAACCCATTGTGAGAATGGTGTGTGTCTTAACAGCACCATGAATCTGTGAATTGCTGGATTAAGCAGGACCATCTTATGGCCTTGGGAGCAAAATCTACAAAATCACTAGAGGAAGAAATTGCTACTGAAAATATCAAAGTTAATGCAAGGGAACAGTCTTCTAGGTTACACATTGTCATTCACGGCTTTTCTCTCTGTCATGTTGTATTTTTTAAAAAATATTTTTATTGATCAGATGACAATTTATTTCAATCTCCCCTCTCAACCATGCAGAGTGAAAGACAAGACACATGCTGGGCTCAGAGAAGGTGCTCCATGGGCAGTGAGGCAGGAGGTGCAGAAGTACCAGCTCCTCTATGGACTCCTAAGACCACATATTTGGTTCAGGCCACTGTGTGTATGTACTTTAGAACTAATAACTAGAATTCTCTGAATAGTGAAACTTCTAGCTTTTTTCCCCAAACAGTCAAACAAAATTTAGAAAAGAAATCAACTTGGATTAATCAATCATTTAATAAACTATTAAGACAAAATCTTTGTTCCACTTCAGGCTCATTTAAGACTTTGGTTTTAAGTTAGACAATTTAAAAGAAAAAAAGAAAAACAATCCAAACCTAAAACCCCAAAAGAAACTCCTGTAATTCAGCATGATACCAAGCAAAATGAGTCAGGTAAAACAAACTGGTACAGAATCTCAACCTACATACGGAAGCAGTTTGTGATAATGCAAATCATATTAGTAAGTGCATGTAGGACAACATTTTCAAGAAGCCAATCCTGTTTGAAATGAGATTTTTAATCCAGGAGAATAACCCAGAAGAAACAAATAAATCTTGTTTATAAATTATACAATCAAACTCATTCACTTAAAATGCTAGAAATACATCAGCCAGTTCTCAACCATTGGTCAATTTTAGCTAAATTTTCATATCGGAAACCAACTATTATAAAGCTCACTGTGTTAATAAACCAGGGCTTCTTTTAAATCTCAGGAGACAACAGTCAGGAGTATGAGCAAACTACTACAAACAGCAGAAACTGTAATTCATACAGCAGGGGAGCCTGTACTTGGAAGTTTTTATTGTCAATTACCCCAAAATGCATCCCAGCATAGGTGCAGACTGTGATGTATTACAGAGGTGTAAAATGATTTCAGTTTGCTATTAGCATTTTTTTATTTATTTTATATAAAACACAGGCACCTTGAAGGTGCACTACAGATTATATAATAAAGTGATTCACGTTTTAATGAGTCTGGGATTATGGTTTCACATCTTCCAGGTACCTTGTTTTTTGTATGCAAGGGATAATGATGAAGTGGGATTTTTTGTTTTGTAAGTGAATTACACAATTAAAATATTTTTAATATTACTGCTAAAATAGATTTCACAAAGATCGACTTGAGGATAAAAAGCACTTCATAGCACTCTTCAATAATTTAAACAACCTCAAAGAGAAGGCAGAACATGCCAAAACAAGTTGCTCTGTTTTCAATCATACCAATCCTATCTGCATTGCAATAGATCACAGAATTAGGACAAGATTTTCCTATTTCTTTGCTGGAGAATAGATTTTTTTCAGGAAGCTTTCTATAAGGAATGACATTAATATTTATTGTGTCAGGAGTTTGTTTCAATGGACTCACACAATGTTTTCCTTGAAAAAAATATTTTCTTGTTTATACATTTTGATATATTTCTCTTATTCCATATGATGGAAAGAATCTCACAAGCGCTGTGAAATTATCTCAGCTATGTTTCTGCTGCAGTCATGGAAGGCTCGGGTTGTGTTTGGTAGAGCACATTCTCTACGTAAACACTGTGCAGCAACCTCTTTTCTGCAGGGATGATCACCTTCAGCAGCCAGCAAAATCGGCAATGGAGCTGTGGCTATGGGCCCACCTCTCCACTGGTTGCTTTCCCTGTACTTTCCATGTCTGGGCAACTGCTGAACAGTGAGTGCATCTCATAGGTTTTGTATTTGAGCTTTCCAAGCACTGCATGATATAGATGTTAAATATTCATTAAAATAAAATAAAATGATAGTTGGAAAAGAAAAAGGCAGTTTGTCAACTATAAGTCAATTGCAAGAACAAATCACATATTTTGTGCCTATACAAACAGCTCTATGTCATCTACTTTTCATATCCAGCATCTCTGTTCCTCTCATCTACCCTCATCTAACCTCACCTACCCTTGAATTACTTGCAATTCATGACTACAGGTATGGGAATATCACTGCAGAAAATAGATCTGTGTTCACAATTAGTGCAAACGGTCTAGATATAATTTCAGGACCACCCAAGGACAGTAAAGAGGCACTGCATGGGGACACTGGTAAGGGAAGCAAAGAACCAAGTGGTTCTAATTCCAGCAGTGGTGGCTCCCCAGCTCATCACTGCTGCATGCAATAACTTGCACAGCAGCTTCTTTTCTATTAAACAACTGAGACACTTTATTAACTGGCTATGAAAATGACAAATTCAATCAGACTCTACCTCCCATGTTGGTGATGTTAGTTATTTTAATAATAGATCCACTATCATTAGGTTCTGGCAAGCAAGACGTAAATAGTTAGCAACAAAATTTAAAATTGCTATTCTTCTGCTTAAAAGTTCATTAAATGAGCAGAGTTCTCACCATTTCAAGATTCTGTCACACATGGAGAAGATACTATTGAAGTTAACCACTAGGTTAATGTAAGCTAATAGGTTTGATGGTAATGTCAAACCCAGAATACTACAAGGAGTGGTGTAGATGCTTATATGGTGCATGAACGTTCAGGTCTGCAGATGTGCTCACAAACAGGCAGATTCATAATGTATTTCCTCAGTGACATGAAAATCAAATCCATCTCTAATCAATACACTTTACTTAGTTTTGGGTGCCACAATGTAAAAAAGATATAAAGGTATTATAAAACTTCCAAAGAAGAGCTAGGAGAATGGTAAGGGCCCTGAGGGGAAGCCATACAAGGAGCATCTGAGGTCACTTGTCTTGTTCAGCCTGGAGAAGAGGAGACTGAGGGAAGACCTCACTGCAGTCTACAGCTTCCTCATGAGGGGCCATGGAGGGACAGGCACTGATCTCTTCTCTGTGGTGACCAGTGACAGGACCCAAGGGAATGGCCTGCAGCTGTGTCAGGAAAGGGTTAGTTTGGATATTAGCAAAAAACTCTTCACTCAGAGGGTGGTTGGGTAAGGAAACAGGCTGCAGAGCAAGCCAGAGGGGTGTGTGTGTGTCTGTGCGCTCCTACTCCCTCCGTAGTGATCCCAGTGGGCGTAAGCCAGTGACTGAGCTGTGAGTTCTATATCCAGAGCATTTTCACCTAAAGTAAAAAATGGGATTTAAGTTCTTCCTTGCAGTAAGCAGATTTATTTTCTCTAAACTCCTTTTCAGTACAACCTAAAAAACTAAGCACTGTGATTCTCAACATTTGAAGGATTTGCACTTTTCAGTACACTCTCGTGATCAGTTGTTCAATACTAGTGTTGTTTGTGGAAAAAAAAAAATAAAAAAAACTCCACAGATGTCTTCAACTCACATTTACTTGCTTTCTTTTACAGATTTCAAATATGCATTAAACATTGCCTGTGCTGACTTGTTTCACCACAGGCTCCTCAGTTCAGTCTAATTAGGGTTGCCAGGAATATCAGCAAATGGAATCAAAGAGTAACTTCAGAAGAAACTAAGCAGCAGCAGCAACGATCATGAGTCTCTAATGCTTATTCATATGCATTAATTCAAACTGCCTAGGTTTTAGCCATAATACATAGCAGGCAGCAGACAGTGAGGCTGTTAACTGGGAACACCAGTGTTTGTATAAGGAAACCCATCAGTGTGCCTGTGGAAAGGCTGCAAGTGTTTTATCCAGTGAATACCAGTGGTGTTTGGCCTTCCACACACAGGACAATACAAATACATCAGGGTTTTCAGAAACTCTAAGTATCCCCTGGGGAGTCTTCTCCGCTCAGCAACAATGAAAACCATTCCCATCAGTATTATTTATATTGTGTAATAATAGCATATTACTTATATATGGACTCAATATCTCTGTGATGGATGTGTTATTAAAATGCCAATGGATGGGTCAGAAATACATCAATATTTGAGCAGCACTGGTTATCAACCCAAGGCTATGCTGAGTCATATATTTCCTCATGCTTGGAAAAGCTTGGAGAAAGCTACAATAACTGTCTGAAGTGACTGAAGGGATATTTGGAAGAAAATTCAAAGCTTATAGTAAATAGTATTTTCCTTAAACACAAACAGGCAAGATTGATTCATGAAAGAAAAACAATAAAAAGAGATGCACGCAAATTTAAAAGAGAGATCCATATCAAAGAAATTAATGGGAGTGACAGACTGCAGCTTTCAGCTTAGGACAAAGACCTGTTTGTGCAGCAGCAGGGTAAATACATGTCCCAAGAACAGGAAAATTGTAGCTTGGCAGACGGAGGGGTGACCCATGAGGGGGTGCTCCGTGCCCTGAGCGTTCCCATGTTGTGGCAGCCTCCTGCGCACAGGATGCAGGAACTCGCCTTAGGCACAGAGCTCCTCAGAGCTTTCAAGCAATCTTCTGGAGACACTGGAGCTTCCAATGAGTCTAAATTAATGGCAGGACAAGACAAAATTACCTGCTCAGATGAGATGAAGGGTCATCTTCTAGGGTGAAATCATGTCAGTCGTGACAGAGAGAGAAGGAGAATAAGAAATGGGGAATAACGTGATGCTGAGGGAAGCCACGGCGAGGCAAAGATCCCACTGCAAAGGACATCTGCTTGACTTCTTGGCATTTTTTAGTGGACATCACACTGCTAACAGACTGCAGATGCACTCCACAAGAGCAAGTGCAAACCGTCCCGTCGCGCATCTGTTATAATGCTAAGACCTTTTCAATGATATTTGTAGTGATATTTGAACAGGTAAACATGCCCTTAAGCCTGCGAGTAGGAAAAAGCTAACAGAGAGTTATGAGCTGGAATGGGAAAGGCAGTTACAGTACAATCAGGGTACAAGTGCAGCGAATCCTAATGGGGCTCTAAAAGAAATTGTGCTCTCCTGCTCAGGAGAATAGTCCCACACGTGGTTAATCGGACCACCACAAGTAACTGCTCTGATGGGAACTTGGTGCTTCAGTGGCTGCAGGATCAGGATGTCTGTCAATATGATTGTGGCTTTTATTTATACTAATATATTGGTCCTTCAAAAATGAATTCAAGTTTCACAAAGCTTTGGTGCTCTTAATACGGGCCAAAGAACAACACTAACGCTTCCTCACAACAAATAAATGACATTATTCAATCCTTACAGCTGAGACTCATCTGTTTTTGTTTTTTTCTACCGTGTATTTGAATGACAAAAAAATCAGGTTTTCAGTTCCTGAAAGCCATGTATAATAAAACAACTCAAAACTACACAAAATTATTCCTCTGCCTAAGTCCCCAAATTAGAGTTTGTTTGAAATAATAATTGTTCATACTTACTACAACTTTCTTTTTTGCTAGTGGCTTCCTCCTAACAAACTTGAAACCCAATAGGACCCCTAAAGACTGAGATATAAATGTACGATTTAAACACAACTGTAATGATCAAGATCTTTGCTTGGTGAGAATTCCATGATTTGGAATGTACAAGGGCACTAAGTTATGTCTAGGGAATGATCTCTTGGGCCACGTATCACTGACTATGATCCCTCCTAATGGCTTAGGGAGTTACCTGTCAGCTGTGTTTCTGTAACTCAGCTGAGTGCGTGCTCTTAACTCACCACAACTGCAGGCAAAAATGCTAATAGCTTCTATCTTTATGAACCTAATCCAGTTATGCAGCTTGATGGATGCAAACTTGTTATGCCACCATAATATTCTCATAGTCTAAGGCTCAACCTCCCAGCAAACAGGACTTAACAGGTAATGTCATGTCTCCTTCGTAATTTCTGTTTTTATTGTTGTGTTGGGATACAAACCCTAAAACACTAGGAATCAGCTTTTGTTTTCATATTAATCTAACACTGGTATACCTCCAATGACTTGAGAGGAATTTTTTTAATTTATAGTTATGCCAAATCAGGTCCTATGAACTTCCTATATGTATAAGGAAAAGTGGTTATAATATGTAGATATAATTTTCTTTTCTAATACAAAATTGATTGTGAAGGAAACTTAATTACATTTAGCCCATCTGCAGTAGTCAGATTAATTAAATATTTCTCTCTGCACTTATCTCTAATTGTAATGTCAACAGAGCTGTCCTAGTCCATGTTATGTTGCCATTAAAAAGGAAAAAGAAAATTGCTTTTAAAACCTGCAGTGAAACGATGTTAAGTGTCTGCCTTAAACTGACAAATTCAAGGAGATTTAGAGTTAAAACTGCCAACTCTTCCAATAACTCACTGTTATTGCAGAATATAAAGCACCCAAAATCACAATACAGGGCAGTTTATATAGAGCCAGTTCATAGAGCATATCAGAAAATGCTCTACATACATTACAGACTAAACAGGGTTTTAGTGGACAGATTTAAGAGTGAGTCAGTGGCTTGGACAGCAGGGGAGAGCACTGACAGATGGGAAAGCACAGGGGGGCAGCGATGTCAGCTGTGGGACCTTGTGTGAAAGGGATACTCAGCAGCGTAGGAGAGCAGAGACACTGGGCAGAGAGACGGTTGTTGGACCTCTTGGAAATAAGGGGGGAAAGGAAGGACAAGAGAGGAATAAGGCAATTTTGAATAGGGTTCAGAAACGAGAAAAACTTTGCCAAAGGACAGCAGGGTCTTAGAGGCCACAGGATACAAAATCAGAAGGTCTCAAAATATAACTGTAAATGAGGATTCATCACTGAGTCAGAATGTTTCTATTGAGGTCCCATAGTGACCTCAGTTCTTGGACCTACATCAAGCTTAATTTATCAATGACCTAGAAAAAAACCAGACAACCATTATACCAAGGTTTGTCCCTACAGTCAAGAATGAGATCTCACCCAGGACACTGGTAAGGTTTTTAAGTGTGACACAATTAGATAATAAATATTTCAATGCACAATCTGAGGAAAAAATGTACCTCGAGGTTTTTTCTGAAAAAAATCCAAGCTCCAGCTCATGTATTAGAATGAACTACTGGAAAGGAGATGGAGACTAACTTACGAAAGAACTATGTTTTCCCCAGCCAACCTAAAACTTACATAGCCTTAGAAAGAATCAAGACTGCAGAGGTCTGAGGTAAGGAGCACTGAGTGCCGAATGCTCTGGTTCAACTGATAGAGAAGAGCAAATGATTATAGTAGTAAAGAGTTCTGTTTATGGTACTTTACAAAATTATTTCTGCATACTTTGTACACTAGCTTCCTCAACAGCCCTACAAAAGTTAAGTCCAGATAATTGCAAGAACTGTGTTGTGTCTCCATAGAAATACTAAGAGAGAGACTAATGTTAAAAAAAGAAACTTTAAATGTATGCTTTATGCTTGCAAATATATTAAATTAATATAAGACTAAACTCTGGATGCATTTTGACAGGCACAGAGGTTTTTTTATTTGGGTATCTATTGGCTGTCTTTTCTGAAAAAGATGACAGAGTTATGAGGAAGAGTGGAAAGGAGATAGAAGAAATTACTTGTTATACATTTGTTTGGTTTTGCACTTTATAAGAAAAAATTCAAGTACTGAGATGGTAGATATGGCACACAGATACTTTCTGCCTTGATTAGCATCTAGCACAAGGGTCTGTTCCCTCACTGTGCTGCTTCAGATGAAGTCAGTGGAACAACCATCTTGAGCAACTAGACAAACACTGACATTTTGTGATAAAAAGAAAAACATACATCAAAACTATAGATTCAAATGGCAGTCAAGGATGTGACAAATAAACAGAGACACATGAATTATGTATCATACCTCCATCATTGTCCAGGTTATCTCCACACACCATTTCCATGACAATGTTACATCCTGAACCACTCCAGCCCACTTGACAAACACAGTGCCACCCATTCTGATCAAGAGTACACCTCCCATTTCCATAACAGAGACCTGGGCAACCATCTAAAAAAGAAAAAGGGAAAAATAGAAGCCTTCATGAAAGAATTTTATTCTTCTTCTGTTTTACAGTTGCAATTATTCATTAACATCCCTACTTCTAGCACTACACTTGCTGCCTTCAAATGATCACAGCTGCCTTGCAAGCCATTTATATTTTTGGCCAAAGATGGAAAAATCCCCAACCTGGTCCTTCCCTTTGCTTGTCCAAAAGCAATTTTTCAGTGAAGAATGAGGATTTTTTTAGTGGTTTTTTTTAGTATTTTGTGAGGAGGAAGACAAGTGAGTAAAGTTTTAAGTTATAAAGGTCTAAAGTCTGCCACGCCCATCTCTTTCTCTACTTATTGAAAAATAAGCTGTAGTTCACAAAGGAAATCATATATATAATCAAAATTTATATCAAAGA
The DNA here is from genome assembly GCA_035583155.1 of Acropternis orthonyx. NCBI lineage: Eukaryota > Metazoa > Chordata > Aves > Passeriformes > Rhinocryptidae > Acropternis > Acropternis orthonyx. Next base: position 10,874,640 of record JAWWEU010000138.1, read on the forward strand.
TACACATGGACAATATCATCTAAATGACAAACTGGCATTTGTGGACATAATCCTACACACTGCAGGGAGCGGAGGTGACCTTTCTATTGTGTTCATAAATACTCATCTGACTGCGAAAAAGCCGATCTGATTTATGCTACAACACAACTCTTTCCACAGAAGGCAATTGAGGGAGCATTGCCTCCCAGTGTCCCATTCCACTTTCTTCTGTTATAGCTGATTCAAATATGACCAACATGTTCCCTTTAGTGGTGGTGATTCTAGATCAAAACTGTAACAAGGACTGTAGCATCCTCTGGATTATATACTTCCAAGCTCTGAATCAATAGTAATTTGGACATTCACAGCTAGATTTCTTGCCTTGTAAGAGAGAGAGGAACAGTCTCTTGGATGTGTACACTCATGTCCATCTGCTTGCATAGTGTAGTGCCAGCTCAGACATTTGTCAGATGCTCTCCATGTCACACATGGAGCCAAAGGACAATGGATACAGCTTGGCAATAAGCTTGACAGCGCAAGTGGCATCACTTCTAAGAGGGCTCCTTCCTTTTTGCCAGCATGGACATACAGGATCTGAAAGCCCCTCTGCACTTGATAGTGAACATCAACATGTAGGTGTTACCAGAGAGAATTTTTTTTTTTTTTTTGAGGAAGAAATAAGAAGCCTCAATCTGTACATGTGTTTGACTGCCCCAAGATGCTCTAAATGGACTTTGGCGGAGAGAATCTGGTCTCTCAGAGTGTGACTTACAGCCCCACGTGCAGCACATTTCCTGGTTACTTTAAATGAGACATATAATCTCTCTCCTTCTCACCCTTGGCACAATTTATCAATCACAGGTGCAAACAAGGGTTTGGAGAGTCTGACTCTCTTTCTCAGAAGAGCTGGAGATGGATTGGCACCATTTTCTCACATTGGAATTCTGGAAGATGCTACTCTAAACCAGCATGAAGTTTGCAACCACCAAATATACTATAAAAGCCCATTATTTGCCTCTTTCGGGAAGATGGTGAAAGGGTAGGATGTGAGAACTGTTCTGGGTAATGAGGATGCTTTTCCACTTTGAATCACTGTCCTGCTGAGTTAATTAATTTCTTGTACAGGATTATATTTTGCTGCTGTGTGTGGCTATTCTCTAAGTCTATAAGAGTAATCAAATGCATGCCTACATGCTTTTATTATTATCTAATTCTGGAGAATTAAGAAATACAAGACTAGCACTCAGGTCTTTCTCCGATAAGGGTTAAGTTTGGTATTTCAGCTAGCAGCATTTTAGGAAGGGACACTGTGAATCATTGCTCTGCACAGCATGGCTCAGGCTGAGGGACTGCTGTCAGACCTGGGGAAGGGACTTGTGCTGACACCGATAAGCAGGACCCGCGGCAAGGCAGGGGAATCAAATGAATGGCACCAGAGACAAAGGAACACAAAATGTAACTCTTGTATCAAATGATTTGAAGAGAACTAGATCGCATCTGGCACAGACAGCTTCTAAAAAAAGAGTACTTCTCTATCAAAAGAAACTGACTTCAAGCATAAATTAAAAAAATAAAAAAGAAATTTTTGTTTTCATGGGAGACAGTATCAACACAAGCTTTTTGAGCAAGTCCTCAGCTTTGGCATTGCTTTGGGATGGTAAGCAAGAGCAAAAAATGGATTTGCCTAACACAGCACATCAGAAGGCCACATAAAACATGCTTACACTGCTACAATTTTGCAAATGAGTTGAGCATATTATTTGTTAAAAACTGCATTTTCTGCTACAAATTTCTTTCTGTCTTCGTGTTTGTATATATATCTATATATATATCTTCATAAACAAATGTGTTACCTATTCTGGGAACTTAGCAGTACAGAAGCTCAGACAAAAAGGGTAACACAAAACACTCCATTCCCAATTTTGTATATTTTCATTATTTTTTTTTGGCAATGCTGATATAGAAAACTTACCTTGAACAGCATCTAAGTAGTGAGCTTAAAAAAGAAAAGAACAAAACTGAGATGGATTGAACTTCTGTACGCAAATGAAAATACAGACACCATTTGCTTATGGCTTATGACCTGTGGGACAGATATAAAATGTCTCCCTCTTCTTGCAGGCAGTTCTACTTCTGCTGCTGTGACCAAAACACATGGAGTTTGTGATCATTCTCCATTTGATGACAAGCATGCAGAGGGGCTGGGGCCACACTTGGCACTGCTTATAACGTGAAGAGTAGGTCTATTGACCTTTTCAAGTATTTTGGTCCTTCTCCAGACTTGCTCTAAACAATCTTTAGAAAATCAGGCTGTTCCTCCTTCATAAACCCAGTTCTTGACTTAGCAAGTCTGCTTAAGTAAATTCTAGAGCCAGGGAATGAATTATCTTAAAACAATCAAGATAAAGATAAAACAGTCTAGATTTTTCCAAGAAACAAATGTGAGAGCCCATGCGGCTTACTTCTGAAAATTAGATACTGTGCTATTATAAACAATTAAAATGTTTATGAGTGATCTTGCTTTGGGACATTTTAGGGAGAAACATTATTAGACTTTCAAAAACATGTATCTCATTAAAAATGTAACTAATATAGTTGTATAGTAGACTAATGACTTCTAGAAAGATCTGAAAGCTTTACCTTATTAGGAACAGTGTTAGAAGCCAGCTCTAGAAAAAACACCATTAGTCATAAGTAAAACATGTAAATCCTCAGACAGAAAGGCAAGAGATTTAATGCAAGAATTACTTAAGCTAAATAATAGCTTTGTCCCTTGACACCTTCTATTTCTTAAACACTTCTTCCTGACTTCAAAGTTCACATATGAACACAACCCGAAGATATGTTAGGACTGAGATATCTTTCATTTGTGTGTTGGTTTTCTTTCCCAAAAATTAATTAATCTCTATTATTTCCTCTATACAGAAAGCTGTGCCAAGTTGCTATTCTGTGGGACAAGCAGGAGGCAGAGGCACCTTTTTACATCTGGCTGGATTCTGGGGCTCTGTTTTTCCATAATTATTTCAATCAGAATGCTGGCTATGGCAGATCTGTGTAGAGCTGGGTAAGATTTTATCTATTTTATTTCTTGGGGTACAAACCCCCCTTACCAATGGTGCAGTGGTCCCCTTCCCATCCCGGGCTGCACTCGCACTTCCCGTCCTTGCACTGCCCGTGCTCGGCACAGTGAGAGTGGCAGGTACGTTCTTCACAGGTTGGTCCTACCCAGCCCTCTTCGCACTGGCATATCCCTCTGGAACAGACACCGTGACTGCCGCAGTCCAGGGTACACAGCTCTGCACAGGAGAACAGAAATACACCAGGTGAAACACCAGTTGCATATGGCAAATAGACTTTGCATCAAGACCAAATCCCTTCTGTACTAATATCACTCATCAATTGGATCAAATATGGGATTTCATCCCTCAGTACAGACCTTATGCAATCAGGCTGTCTCCCTCTTTAGCGGTTACTTTCCAGATAATTTATTTGTTTGGGGTAGGGACTGCAAATGATGGCTTTGCAGACAGTAGAGTAAGAGGTCTAAAACAGAAAAAAAATGACCCACAGAAGTCCATATCCTGTGACTAATTTCTGCTGAGATTCAATTCTGAAATCTCCTAAAAATTCACATACTGCAAGGGAGCCCAATTAAATGATAAAGTGGCACATAAAATGCACACTAGCAAACCAATCTTTGAGATATTCAGATGTTTGGAGTGATGAAAAAGTGACCTTCACTTTCAATACAGAGAGCCACCAGGAAGGTAAAAGAGAAGAGGCAAGGCAAATACCCCTCTCTGATGGCAATATACAGCATTACACGAATTACAGACCATTGAGATCTCCCTAGTTCTAAAATGGCTTTCATGGATTCAAACTTTTTTTCCTCCCTGACTTCTGTGACTCAACTGCTAAGAAACCAGGAAAGCTGTTTCAAGATTGCCCTCAGAAGAATTTCTCTATGTGGGCACTGCAGAACAGTCCTGATCATGAAGTGGAATGGAAGTCCTGAATTGTTTCAATACATCACCATATGCCAATTGCAATTCCACTTCCACTTAGACTAAAGTTGGACTGTGAAAAGAATGGCTTCATTATGGAAAGGTTCCACGTAGTTTGAATTTATTTAGAATAATTAGTGTAAAGTGACAGAATTTGCTTGTTATCCTGCAATTAACCTGCTACAGAAATGTCTCCTCCTTCTTCCTCTCAGAAAGCAGCTGATAGCACTTCAAGTGTAAGCCAAATACTCATGTCTGCTCTGATTTCAAATGTCAGTGGTACATATTTAGTTGTGGCAAGATTTTTCCCTTGACAGATTTTAAACAATGATCATTTAGATCTTGGAACTATTGTATATAAACATTCTTCAAAGCACTTGCAGTGACAAATGCTGTCAACTTATATATCAAGAAAAGTTTTTAAAGTTTAAATTGAAATCTTATCAATTCCAATCATTTTAACACAAAGGAAAAAGCAGCACTGAAATGGAACAGCACAGTGACAACACAGATCATCTGGGCTCTGTCTTGAGTTAGAGTTTATCCCTTATTTTCGTTAATAGCCAGGGTGATGGCACAGAGTGCAATCAAAAGGATTGGTGAGTGACAAACTGCAAGAGCATGGTCAAACTTAAAGTCAGAAGCACAAGTAGAAAGCATGGTAAAGAACCTCAGACAAAATTCGGTAATAGCAACTTTGAAGTACTGTCCTTAGGAAGTCAAAATCAGCTACATAAAAATAATTAAATTTACTATTCAGACAGGGATTTGTGTTATACTGGAGTACAAGATAAAAATTATTATCTGATGATATGATTCTATGATATACCTGTAAAAGAGTATGTAAGAAAGAGACTGCTCTGTTATATTCAAATGAAAAACTGTGCAGAGTCTGGGGCATTATCCCTCAGAAAGTCTTGATTGCTGCCTGCTGATCATGTATTAATCTAACGCTTCATGCCTTGGACTGCCTGTCTGCAGGTACTGGGAAGGATTTCCTCCCCTTTGCTGCATTATTTGTCTTAGCATTTTTGTTTTGTTACTTGTTCCTTGGAAACCTGGGAGTTCACTCAGAGGACTATGGGGGAACTTGCTCTGTTATTCCATTGGTACTGAAAGTTGTCCAAATACTTGCTCCTATGACCAAGAAGCAAACTGATCCCACCAGATCACAAAAGAATCATCCCCAGGCCAGACTGGCAGAGGACCACCAGTATTATTTTAACCTGTTACAGCTTGGGGCATGGGCTAACTCCTGAGAATTAAATCTAACAAATTACCTGCTTCTTCAAGGATTTAGGCTGCTAGAGGGATGCCTTTGATCTCCCCTGATCTCCATCTAGTTCATTGTAATTATTGCTTTTGATATTTTACTTTAAGTGGCAAAGATTGTTAAGAGGCTACTAAGAAATACTCTGTAATTTACAATATGCTGAGGTAAATGGAGCTGACGGGTGTTTTGACCCTCCTGGATTGAGAGTCTGCTACACAGATTTTGCAATTTTGGGACTGGTTTAGTTCACCTGATCCCAAAACTTCAGCAAAGACTGTAGGCATCATTATACAGAGGTGGCAATGGCTGAAGTGGAGAAACAAAGTGATACACAGAGCTTCTGATCCTGTCATCAGCTCTGGCAGCTCCTACCACTTCTATATCTGTAAATAGACCTAAGAACCAGCTGTGGAAAACCTTGAACACATTCTCATACACGGCATGCATGGCTGCCTCACCCATCTGTCTACCCCGCAGAATCTAATCATGACAAACCCATCTTCCAAACAAACAGAAGAAATAACAGCATGGAGCTGAAGGCAACGTAGGCACATCCCTACCATAGGGACACAGATAGAAATTGCACATGTTCCCCTTTGAAAACCACAAGACTAAACAGACCTTAAAATGTTTGAAAGTTTTTCCAGTGTTTTCCCCACAAAGAATAAAGTGTTCAAACACTATTTAAGCTCCTAATTTTTAATGAAGATAGAAGATTTTCTGTCTCATATAAAAATATCCTAAATCAGTCCATAAGGAGTCTTCACTCATAAGGCCCTTTTTCCCCCTAGTCTATTTTCGCACATAAGATCGTACACAGACAAACAAATTTTCCTTTATTTTTTGCCTATTGGAATACAGCAATTTCATCTATCCAATCATGCTGTCTTGGAAAGACAATGCAGCAAACAAGTTCTGGACCTCAAACGGGCTTTGTGTGACAGGAAACGTTAGATTAGTTGTCCTGTGCCCAGGTACTCAGTTTTCACACCTCATTTATGACAGCAAGTCAGGGCACAGCAACCAGATACCAGTAAGAGTAAAAAGTATTGCAATAAAATGTGAGTCAAAACCTGTTTCAGCAAAGGAATACTGAAATGAACTCACCTCGCTCTTGCCTTTCCTCCTAGTAATGCATTTTCCCCCCCAGAATATTGAATCTAAGTGTTCTTTAATGCAATTGAAACTCAATTTTGTGAGCAACAGCTGAAATGAAACCTGGTTTCTTAGTATGGACCAGACACTTTCCTCAGCTCTCCTCACTGTTCTGCAGTTCAGCCAACTCATACTTTTTCATCACTGAGGCCAACCTTGAGACTTAGTCTTTTTGGTGATTTCCTATAAGGCTTAAGAAATGCTGTTTACCATGATAATGTATTCTTCTGCCATGCAAATCCAGGATTCTCCACAGACTTCTCATGCAAAGCAAGGGAAATCAAGCCTAACGTCATCCTATTAATGCTGTGGTAGAACATGCAGCTTTAATCCACAGCTAATTCAAACAACTAAGATCAAAAAAAGCATTATTAGTTCAGGTTGTCATGCTTTTAAATGCAAAACTGTTTCTTAGCTCCTCCTGTAGATAAAAAAGCCCAGAAATATCAGCGTAGCGGGAGCCACATTAACATTTGTGTTTGCATTGGAGATGGGGTTTTTGCAGCAGACCAGGCAAAATGAGATACTCAGTGAGTGGACAAGGACACACTGCAATGGAAAATTATACAACAACTTTAAATAGGTTCAAATGAAGCCGATGCAGTAAAAATTCAGACAGTAATGAAGCTGGGCAGCAAGTCAGACATGATGCAACTGTGCAGCTCACTGGAGCATCTTCCTCCTTCCAAACCATTTGGTCCTACAGGACACAGAAGCACCTCGAAATGCAGCAGGGCCAGCACAGAAGGGAAAGGGCTTTGAGCTGTGGATCAGTGCAACACTTGAAACAGCCAAAGATGTGTCCTCTGACTGAAACAGCTATTCCACTCCTTCTCTCCATCCATCTCCTGGCTCTGTGATCCCTGCCTAGAGCTTAGCATCTGAAACTGGTGAGCTGATTCAGATCATGAAACTCTCAGAAAATTATTCAGTTTATTTTCCTGGGTTAATACCTGAGAGCTTGCTGAGCTAAATCAGCCAAAGGAGGGATCAAAGAAGCAACACAGGCAGGGCAAGGGAGGAGATGCAGATCACAGCCTGGACCAGGACTGTCCTGCTGAGGAGCCGCAAGCTGTGCCATCATCTGACTGCAAACAACAAGAGTGAGGGGGAGGTGGCTTATGTAAGGTAACAAGGGAAGCAGGTGACAGGTACAGTTTGGATTAGTTGACTTAGGGATGTTACATCACAAGCCTTTAGTTTTGCTGTTCCATTAACTGTCAATCATACTCACAGTGTACAGTGCCACACTCACAATTCCTTAAATTCCTCAAGTGTTTTGGGGTTTAGACTGGTAGGCTTACATAAATCCATCTCTTCTCTCCCACTCCTCTTTGTCATGGTTTAGTGGGATAAACACCTGCCCAGCTTGCCTGCCTGAGCTCTAGGCAGACCTTGTGGACCATGGTGGGTTGCAGGCTGGTCTGTGGCTAAGAGACCAGCTCTTCAGTAGCCGTGGATTTTCATGGCTCCCACGAAACTAACAGTCACCCTAACTCACAGCAATTCACAGCCCTGCATCTATTTTTGTACCTGTACACTCTAAAGTCAAAACAAGGCTCTCCAAATGTAGGGATGAAAAGTTAATTTTCTTTCTGAAACAAGCTCAGCCGTGCAGAGTCACTGCAAGCCCCGTGCTGGCAGAGTGCTGGGAGCTGGCCTCAGCCAACCCCAGCAGCTCCTCTCAGACTTTCATCAAATACAGTTTTCATCAAATCTAAAATTCAGAGTTCTTAGACTTACACCAATTAACGAACAAGAGACTTAAAAAATATTCAAATCAGTCTAGAATTTTTACTGACATGTTCTTAATTCTGCATGCTCACTAATTTCTTGGAAGAAGGCAAATGTGAGCTGTGGAGCATTATTTGTACATATTCTTGAGAAGGAGACAAATAGATGATCATTCCTGAGTTAATCTAAAAAGCATTAAAAATTCACTCCACACTCTTCATTTTAATTACCTAAGTCAACAATGAGTTCTTTCAAATGTGTTTTATAATAAGTTCCTACTTATGTGATATGAAAAGGGAAATTAAAGCTAAATATTTTATAATTTGTAATGATAAGGGAAGATTTTAATGTTAATTCAACATGTTTCAGAAATAACTCTTAGAAAATCATGCTAAGAATAGAGAACTATATGTAAACAAAAGTGGCCAAATACTATGAAACACTCATTATACTTTTCTTCAGTGGTGAGTCTTGTTCTACATATCGTCTAAAGTTTGAGTATCACATTAAAAATTTTGCTATCCATTTTTTAATAAGTGGTTTTCCATAAAGATTAGAAATTAATCTAGCCTGACTTTCACCCAATAAGCTTAACTGCTAGAGGCAGCAAAAAAATCATCTATCTAGACCTAATAAAGAAAGTTTTTTCAATTTAAATATACATTGCATTTAATAAGCTTGCATGATAATTTCAACAATGTTCCTGAGTTTTTTAAATTACCTTCCTGCTGTGTCCTGGAGACAACACTGTTCTAGCTTTCATTTTCAGCAACTGACTTTATTAATATAATTTTTTACACCATAAAAAAGTTCAAAAATTTAAAGTTTTAGAGTTTCAAAAGCACTTGAGCTACCTTTTTCTTTTTACTGTAAAACCTAATGGAAATTTGTTCCCCTTAGAGAAGGTTACCTCAGAGTGCACTGTAGAGGTTTAATGCAGATATCAAATTTTACATATCTGTTCTAGAAGAGATGTTATTTTTGTGGGAAAGCTTATATTATTTTCTCAATTTACATGAGCTTCTTTCGCAACCTGGATGTTATAACTGCTTGGCTTCTGCAGCAGTGTCATGGTATGTTAATTAGGTGTGCAATATTTTACATTCTTAGCCACCCACAGCTGTGCCAATAAACCATCCCTGGAACTCTCCAAGGTCAGCTTGGACAGGGCTCGAGGCAACCTGGTCTCGTGGAAGATGTGCCTGCCCATGGTGGGGGAAACTGGGCTTTGGAACTGGATGATCTTTAAGGTTCCTTCAAGCTAAGGACAGGTTTTTTAGAGGCAACACAGCAGTACTTCTGGGTTATGTCAGTACTCAGTGGCACCTGCTCTTCCAGCCTGAGACGGAAATCAAAGTGCCATGGAATTGTCTTCAAAACATTCATGTTGATGTCTTTTTCTGTCAGCTACCAGATTTTGTGAACATGTTCCCTTTTGCAAACACAAGTCAGGTTCCAGAGGCAGCAGTGGTGCATTCCTGACCCCCTCCCTATTCTTTACAGCACCAAGGAACATGTGATGGGAACATGCCATAGAACTTTATGTAACATTTAGTAGAATCAAAAATAAATCCATATGATAGATCATCACCAAATGACTGACCTATTTTAACACAAATTTGTAGAGAATAGAGCTGCAAAGGACTTCAGAGGATCACCTATTCTTGTTTTAAATTAAATCATACCTGGCATCCCTTACAAGCTCCCAGGAACAGAGAACCTATGACAGGACTAGGCAATCCATACCACTATCGGACCATCCTCACAGACAAATATCCTGTCAATCTAAATTTCTCTTGCTGCAATATTCCTTTTCCTTCTCTCCATGCATTGCACGCTAACATCTGACACCGAAATATATTAGAGGTCATCTCACAATGACACAACAACGTGTTATAGTTGGGCGAAAAAGTTTGAAGCAACTCTTTCTGCAAAACTATTGTCTTGAATTTTTCTCATATATACCTCCAAAATAATTTCCACAGTCATTTCCAAAGATTTTGCTCTTGCCCTCAGTGGGACATGGTGGCCCATCCCAACAAAAGATACAAAGAGTGAGATTCATCTCACCAGAATTAAAACATTTGTGTCTAAAAGACTTTTCTCTTACAGTCTGCTATTGATATTTAAAATATTCAGCTTAAATTTATTCAACTATTGATATTTATCCTTTCTGACACTGTCACGAAGCAAGACTAGCAAACATATAAAGCTATGCTAAGCCAAAGAGGAATTATTTTGGAAAAATACCTAAAGAGAAAGCAAGTCCTACTCTAAATTGTATTTGCCCTCATTTCTGGCTCTGAATGATGTTAGAGGGGCTCAAAACATATTCCAAGTATTTACAGTTTTCCATGCATTACATAAATACATGGACATTCCTTAGCTCTGTTAAATGCCATTCTTTTCTTGTGTCTTCTTGATGTCTTTTATTACTCAAATTAAGTCTCCCCTTTCCCTCATGATTACATAACTGATATCCCGTTTCTATTTTCTCTTCAGAAGATCTGTTGGTTGAAAGAAACGAATCAGTGATTCCAGAAAACAAGATATTGGGTGGTCTCACTGGCATTTGAAAACCAGCACAGATGAAATCACTCTGAGTAAAGGACTGGCCCTGGCACTCTTCTTCATGTTTTGCCTTCAATATCCCTGGAGCTGTTCTACTGGGAAGCAACGAGGCGCTTCAGGGGGTTGGATCTTCCTCAAAGAGGCAAGAGTTGCAGAAAAGTACTACTGAATAGTCACTATCTCCAGAAAATAAATGGGGGAATATAAACCAAGGGCAAAACTTCCCCAAAACCTCTCCATTCTCCAAACATTATTTAATTTTAAACCTTCCTACTGTAAGCTTTATGTAGAAAACCTTTCCGATGCGTTGCCTCACAGATATGTAACTACCTTTCTTATCTTCTTACCACAGGCCACAAAATATAAAATAAAACCACTGGAACTAAAATGCCATATCCTCACTTTTTTCACTCAGTGTTTCACCAACCATATAGGCATGGTTTTAATTGTTTTCTGAAAATAATCCTACCATCACCTCATTGAACATATTCTTGATGCATTAGGTACTCCATAAATAACTCTTCTGGCTTCTAGTAGAAAGGTTGCCATTAGCACTATTGTGTAGCACAAAATATATGAATGCAATTGCATTTAAAAGAACCCCTGTAAGGTAGTGTCTGATAATACTATACCTATTTAAAAGTATCTTTTCCAAATTGGAAGCCTCAGTTTGCTTGAAGATTTATTTGTGTAGAAAAGTAATCAGTGGGCCGACAGAAAGGTCTAAAGGGCAAATACAAAAGAGACTGGGGAACTGACAGAGAAACTTTTTTCCTTTCTTAGCTCTTTTGTTGCACTTTTTTCACCCAGCTTTATTTTTCATCTGATGAAGATTTTCTTCCTGATCCAAATCCACTTTGTATATATAAAAAAATTCACCCTATATTGATTGCACTGTGGTTCAAAATGGTATTTTTACAGTACAAAAAATTTAATCAATACAGCCTGAAGAAGCTGGACTGGTAATGGTAAACATGCTAACAGATATTTCATTTCGGACAGCCAAAGCTCTGACAATTGATAGCACTGAAAAGGATTCCTCATTTGCCACTGGGAATATCTCTGTTTACCCAGCCACAGCACTGGTGTAAAGCAGAATACAATTATGCTGGGTTTGCCACACAAGAGAGTTCAGCTGCAGAATCTGTCTCTTTCTTCGAGATGATACAGGTTGTCAGGTAGGACAAAGCCAGTGTGGCAGTGTTTAAAATAAATGAGCCGAAGTGTAACTTAATAGCAAGGGAGATTAGACTGACACAAGGGTGAAGAGAACCACAGCGTTCTGACCAGGACATTTTTTAAATACCGTTGCCCAAGTAAATGTGAAGTTTCCTTGTCTAATTTGGTCCTGTTTTATAATTTGTCTCTGCTGTTTGATTTCAAGTTGTAGTGGTTGCAAAGCAGTGAGATTTCAGTTGTCACTGGAGATTTATACTCCGACTAACAAGCTCTGAAATCCTACGCAACACCTCGAGAACCACAAAAGGAAATGCTGTGCAACGTCTACCTTGTTTGATATTTTATTTGATCAGGAGACGGGTATGAAAGCAGTCCAGAACAATCTGATGTGAGCAGTAATGAGAGAGATGAAAGCAATGCCTTTGTGCTCACTCACAGAGGGGAAAATGCAATCCACAGTTGTGTGGACTGAAAAGCCAGTTGTGCAGGAAAAATGGGAAACCTGTCGAGTGAGTGACAGACCACAAGGAATCGGGGAAGGCACGAGGTCTGTGATAACAATGAGAAACATGGAGCACAACCAAATGGCTTTGTAGGGGAAAAGGCAAAGAGATGGCTCAGTAGGTACATTTAATAAAGCCGTGTCACAGGTACGACCTGAACTGATACAGCATCAAAAGAAAACAAAGATTTTGAGACACCTATTTTCAGCAAAAGTTCACCAGATTGCCTGAGGAGATCAGGGTATGTCTTTATACAAGCACTAAATCTTCTGTGGTATACAGACCTACTATTGTTAACACTGACTCAGGCTCTGCTCAGAGCATTAAATTTTCCACAATTATTTAATTACTAAGTTTGGTTAGTAATATTCAGTAAAGAGGTAATGATTTATTTAAGCACTATTTGCAGCAAGTAGGTTTAGATGAGATATCAGGAAGAAATTCTTTACTGTGAGGGTGGTGGGGCCCTGGCACAGGTTGCCCAGAGAAGCTGTGGCTGCCCCATCCCTGGAAGAGTTCGAGGCCAGGTTGGAGTAACCTGGTCTAGTGGAAGGTGTCCCTGCCCATGGCAGGGGGTTTGGAACTAGATGATCTTTAAGGTCCTTCAAATCCAGGCCATTCTATGAAACTGTGGATCTACTAAAATAAGCCTTAGGGACTCTCTCTGAATTGTTCCCAACAATCAATTTGTATTACAGGAAAGACTATTGTGAGAAGTCAAAAGTCATTACCAGCTTATAAGTAAGATCTCAGGTTCATAAGCAAAATCAGATGCAGAGGCTGGCCTTTCTTCCTCCCTTTTTTTGCACAAACAGTTCCTTGGACAAACTCAGGAGTGAGGCATAACAAGCTCCAGCACAAAACCAAGGAGTGCAGCCTCAATTAGCACAAGTTCCACAGTGCTCGGCCACTGCCTCTGCACAGACAAGGAGCACACGTTCCCGTGTCCATTGCTGAGCCCGTGCAGATGAGCACAGAGAGGGACGAAGCAGCCCCCAGTAAATAAACCATCAATTCCTCTGTGTCAGCAGCACAACCAGAAATAGCAGCACGCATCTGGCAGCTGCTGCTCTGCCTGGCTGCTGCTGAAGCAAAGGTGCAGCTCCTGACTTGTGTTTTTTTCTGTGGGGCCTGGTACCAACCCCGCAGAGCCGGCAGGGGCACCGCCAGGCTGGCCACCCTTCCTCAAGGCATTTTTGTAATGAGTGCCTGGGGGACCAGAGCTGGAGCTTGAACAATCACGTGCCATGTGAACAACCAGCTTTCTGCACTCCGTCAGAAAATGATTTTGGATCACAAGCTGATAGATACTATTTTGATAATCTGTTTATAAAATAGCCAAGTTTTCCTGGACTGAAGAGTGACATGCTCAAATGTACACTGCAGCCACAACACACAGGGAGTTTTTATTCTTTCACCAATGAAATGACTATAAATTTAATTTTATTTAAAACATATTACTTGAGCCAAAACATTTAAGTAAATATCCTTAAAGAGGGCAGAGACCAGGAAATCCTTACATGTCTAGATATAATACCCGTGCAACAAGCTACACAACCAAAAAGCTTAAAAATGCACTACATAGGGAAAGTTCCCATGAGTTTGACTTTTATCAATAACAATTTCCTATTTTTGGAGAGAGTTAAAATTCACAGAGTCTGCTGCATAAATATGTTGAAATGATAGCTATTTTTGTAGAACTCTTACCATGACAACAACAAAAAAATTATAAATATCTGTTTTTTAGGGACTGATGCAGCACATTTTGCACAATAGATGTTCTGAAATTCACTGAAGGACAAAACCTCTAGCTGTTCCAGTGCTTTTTGGACTCTTGCTCTAGCAATTCCCATTTGTGATTTTCCATCTGTAGAAAACTGAAGCTCACTTTAACACATCAAAGTTGGTGGCATGGACAATCTATCAGAATTTCACCTCTGGATTTGGCTTAGCAAATTAAAAGTTGAAGATTTTGTGTGTCACTCCTATTCTGTTGCCCATCTAGCCTGGTTTTCCCCCTCCAATGCAGCATTCACAACACCAGCAGAACATTCCCACAACTTCTCTCCTTCAGAGTCCTCTTTTATAAAGGGTTCTTGTGGAGTACAAACCTTCTATATTCAGAATTTCCACTTTGACATTTTCTTGGACACAGACTGTTCACAGAAGTCCTTTCCATACTATATTCTGTCAGTTGTTTTAGTATGGTTCTAAATCACTGTCTAGTAGATTGACTGCCGTGTAGGTGATAAGGTTGAGATGCCAAGAGGGACGCAGGCACTTAACTACAAATTTAGACCTTTAAACCCTTTGCTTAGCTTACCTAATTTAAAAGTGCTTGAACCACCTTGGCACCTGCTCTGCTACTAAAATCCCACTTATTTGCCAGGTTTTGCTACAGGATAATTACAACAGCTTTATGTTAAGCTCTCTGGTTTCACAGTCTGCACGACCTTACACAGGGGTTGCTAAGGATCCTAAGGGGCATTATTCTCACAACAGATCTCCTGGTGCCAGGCAAGCACACAGAGCACAGTGAAGGGGGACAGTTCCTGGACATGATGGACTCCCCACAGAGACATGATCCCATGCAGACAGAAAGGAAAGACTCTGGGAGCTACCCAGAACGTAGAATAAACAAGACCATATTGCTGTCACCAGAGCAATTTGGGTGTCTTGCTCCTGGGTAAGCCAGGAGCTGCTGGGACAGAGTCATCCAAAATTGGGTCTGTGGATTCCACCCTGTGGAATAAGTAGTACCTTGGATTAGACCAGGATTTACAAGAGCTGACTTAACTGAATTGCATTTACATTTAAATGAGGAATACTTCCAATAATTGCTGAATGAGGTACAGACAGCAATAGATTAAGAATTTTAATGTTCAGGAAGAAAAAGGGAAGGAAAGAGCTATTATTTTTGGCATATCTGTAATATAAGCAGCAATCAGTTGAAAAACATCCCATGTTTCCTAATTGTATATCTCATACCCTTGACTTACCCTATTTCTTAAATCAATACATTACTACATCAGGTATTTCTGGTTCCCTCTGGACTGATTTAAACATGCAGGATAATTAATTTTTATTGGAGTGCTTCTTCACTGCCTTAAATTTCTCATGTTTTAAATTCTGCAGCAACACACATTAAGTGTTCCAATCTTTAACTACGTTTTTAATAGAAATCCTGCTCACCAGATATCTTTTTGCAAACTCTTGCAGCTCTACAGGAGATACAAATCAAACTAGTCACACATCGTTTTTTTTCTGTCCGATGAAATATACAGTAGTAAGAAGAGCCTTTCTACAATGTCAGACAATGTACAGCAGGGAAACTTCAATCATCCTTTTAATTAGCAGAGCAGTAATAGGAAAAACTCCTCACAAATTAAAGAAAGAGGACAGTTAGATGAAATTAAGTAAGTCCATCATTTCTTAAGAACAAACAGTGAAGGATGTTTCTAGTGTAATTAAAAAGTTCTTGAGATTTGTCTAAAATAGGGAGCAGAGTAGAAGGACCAGCATGGAACAGAGCAGTCTATAGGAAATACGTGACATTACATCACTTACTGAGGAAATTTCAAGGCCATTTTCACTACTGCCAGTTCTTTGTAGTGAATACCCTTGTCCTTGGTGAATGAGAATAACTGACACCCATACACTGCAGTTTCCTAAACCTGAAGAGTTTCTGATTACGATGAAATGGTTTCACCTAATTATTTTTCAAGTTGCAGCTTTTGATGTTTAATTTTGAAACCGATTTGAGATGTCTTGAACTATATTAATATACCGTATTATGCCTTCATTTCTTTCTGAAGCACTTTACTTTAAAAAATGCAGACTTCTAATGATTTTTAAATTACTCCACTCTGCACATATCAATTTACAACAATTACAACATTTTGCATTTTTCAAAGCACTTCAGTTTTAAAGAGGTTTTATGCTTCACAAGATATCGAAGGAAGAGGCAGCTGATCCATTTTTACCCTTTGTAAAATTACCACCAATCTTGCTGGGAGAGCTTAACCAAAAATAGATATGCTAAATATATACCATCTCCATATAATCATTTTAGGATGAATGTTTTTGTGACTAAGAACTGCCAGTATTCTTTTTCCAATCATAATTAGGTTGCTTCAGTGATATAAATGGATTCAGTGGAATTATGACAAATGTCCTGGAGTAAGGGGACAGGAACTGGCCTACTTTGGCTGAATAGTCTAGAGAAACGAATGCAGGACAGGATGTCAGAGGCATCAGCTCTGCAACAGATTTCTCAGTCTATATTTCAGTGCTGCAACTAATTAGTGACTCAGGGTTGGATTCTCACCTGAAACACACTGGGATTGCACTGGTGGTACCACTGCAGTTGCATTAATTTATGCTAGTTAAGACTCTGACCCCATGAACAACTTTGTCATCCATTTTCCCTTGATATTTCTCTCCCTTAATCTCAAGCCTCCATGTTAAAGTTGTCAATCTGAGAACAGAAAATGAGTTTTTTTGTTCAGTTTGTTGATGCTGCACCTTCAATTAGACAGAGCTTCCCTTCTACCTGACACGAACAGTCAGTACTCACGAGTTTGATTTTTTCTTTCTGAAAAGCACTGCCTATATGCCTCAAAGGGAGATGACTCATTAACATCAAGGGATTTTGGATGACAGCCTATAAATAAAGCAACAAAGATTCACAGACAGTAAGTAGAAAGCTGACGATACTGAAGTCCTGGTGACATTAAAACAGTGTACTATCAGTCTTCCATCCTACTGACTGTGTCAGGTATGCAGTAAATCACGCCCATGCTGCACCGGTCAGCTGAGCCGTATGTTGAAGGTCTGACTAATGATGGATTTTCACACACGACCATAACTGGATTCAGTATGTGTAAAGATGCTGAGATTCTGAAATACTCCAAGGATGACCTTTTCCAGTACAGGTGGTTTTCACAAAACATCTTATATAATCAGTCTCACTTGGAACAAAGTCTGAAATTCCTGTTCTCTACCCACATCTTTTAGAGTTGGGAAGACTAAACGAGAAATTGAATCCAATCTCTTGTGCATTTCTCTTGGGCACATCCACTGTCAGATGGCTAAATTGGTGATGGCTAAATGTCTTTGAGCACTTTTTGTGCAACTTGCCAAGGATGACGGAACTAGGAAAAAACCTAACATTAAATGGGCAAAGCGATAAACAAGATAGTAAGGAATTAGTTCCAACACAGAATACTTATATTTACATTGTGAGTGTTATCGTGGGTTTTTAATTTTCAATGCTTTACATCAGAGAACCATTTGTTTTCCACAGACTAATTATGAGAGATAAAAATCACACTTTTCTTTTTCTGTTTTTTTTCTTCTCTTTTTTTCTTCAGTGTAAGCTAAAGCCATTTCAATATTTGAAGATGATCTATTTGCTGTATGGTTGGTGTGACTATTGGGGTCAACATCTTAGACAACATGGAACTGTAGCAGTGCTGGTGCTGTTTCTTTTTGTCTTGGAAAGACTTTGGGAATCAAAATGGTGGGAAGACAGCTCTTCCCAGAGATGTCTGGGAACTTCTGCCAGAGCTCAGCTTAGCTTGAGCGAAATGGCTGTGCCTGCCTTACTTTTAGGCAAAAGCTGACACAACTCATTCCTCCTACAGTCCAAAAAAGACTGCAGAAAGCAGGACAGATAACTATTCAAGGGACTTCTAGTAAAACAACTTAGAGAAATAAAGTTACTGTAGAAGAAGGCACCGTGTATTTCAACATAAACAGGTAAAGGCAGCAAGGAATGTCTGTCCAGGCCAGCAGGAATGAGAGATTCTATGACATTACTTGAACAATGACTGCAGTCCCGAGATCCTTGCAACTGGAATTATAACAGCTATGTCCCAGGTACACTGCTTGAAAGAACTCTGCTGGAATAACTCTATGTTGCTTCTCCAAAAACTTCTGACACTGGTATAATTTTGAAGCAGTGAAAGCCATAGCTTGTTTATGACCTTCAGCACTCAAGCCAGTTGAAAAATTGGCAAAACAGGCTAATCTACCTCCCTCATGGTAAATGCATGTCAGTTTATAATCATATAGAACAATTAAAACACTTTGATCTTGTCCGTATAATAAACCAAATCAGAGGTACAGACAGAAGATGCTTTTTTTATTTCTTCTGGTGTCACATATGGCTGTAGAAAAGACACTTATCAATATTGTTTTGACTGATCTAGTTAAAAATCTGCCAATATTTTCAGAGTGAAATTCAGTTGATGCTGCCTGAAGAAGGTAGAAGAATCAGAAGCATATAATCTGTATGTTTGAATGTTAGCTGACGGGAAGAACCTTTGCAAAGAGGTGCATAAGCAGCATGGCAAAGCCTGAATGAAAACCATGTCATCTCTGGGAGAGGTAAATTGAAATCTGAGCTAACAAAAGAAAATGACTTTTCATGGAAGTTCAATATTGTAGGGTAGAAAGAGGCCAAATATGTCTGAAACAGATATCCAGCTAAGGATATTGAATGGACGGATCTTAACAGAGCTGAATAAAAAGCCAGCATAGGTTGTGTCCTATGAGTAGTGCAGGATTAGCATTACTAAGTGTCTGAACGACTTTCAAGCCATATTGAGCTGCTTTTATTGAGAACAAATTCAAACACTTCAATGAAAACATATCCTGACAGTTGCTTTGGAGTTCTGCAGGAGGATTTTCTGGCCCTCAAGGGATGGCAACTGGCCAGCAAGAACTTTGGATTTAGAAGGAGTATCCTGAGGTGGTGCACTTAAATTGGGTTTTGGCAGTCCACAGGTCAGAGCAGACACTAGGCTGGACATTCAGAAGGACTACAAATAATTTGACAGTCTTTCAGAAATACAATTGCAAGACTTTGCACTGTTCAAATTTGGAGTGGAAGTTGCACTTTTTAGCAGAGACAGTCAGCTGTAATTGAAGCCATTTACCAAGGACATGGTAGATTATCCTTTACCTTTCATCTTTGTGTGAAGCTTGAATTTCAAAAAACTAAACAAAAATTGTGAGTGTCAAACAAAAACTGAAGGATGATTTGTTTTTTTGGTAATGTCCTATAGAAAATCAAACAGCATTAACAACATGGTCTTTTCCAGCCTCAAAAATCCATTAATGATTCCAGAGCTTAGGCTGGAGTTCCAAACATACTTCAGGATATGCATGAAGACATCCTTCATCTCTCTTCCTCTGTATCCACACTGAGTTTGGTCTTTCCCAGCCTGCCACTTGCGAAATGGAAGCTCATACTGTTTGAGGAGACAAGAGCTGGGCAGGTAGGGGAAGGTATCATAGAGATGGCTCATCCCTTTTCAGCTGGGTCACACTGTATTTGGAATAATATATTCAAAAACATTCTGGAACTTATGTTATTTCTCCCCTTTAAAGTACATCAAGATATATTCTTTTTTATTTAGGAAAAAACATAAAACTTAAACTAAAGTATCCTTTTATTTTGGAAGGATATGGAATTTCCTGGGGAACACAGAAACCCTCAGGACAAGAGTCTATATTCTTCAAGGTGATACAGAAAGGCAAATTTTCACAGCACTGACAATGATGTGGTACAGAGATGGCAGGAAAGTGCAAGGGTTTGAAGCCAGCTGAGAGACTGCTCGCCTACCAGTTGCAAGCTTTCCTTGTTGCCTGATTCCAGATGAGCAGCCTGTGGTTTACCCTTTTCATCCTCTTCATTGTACAGAACCTCATGACTTTTTCCATTCACATATGACAGCTCGTTTATTCTGACCTTGTTACTCCTTTTATGTTTTCTTACTTACTCATTTGATGTTTTCCTTCCTCACTAAAATCAAGCTTTATTTTCCACATGCACAGCAATCACAGATCCTAGGAAGAACGTCTCAAGCACAAATAAACATCTACACTTCAGTCTAACACTCAATATATTGCCAAGACCCTCCTGAATCTAGTCTAACACCTGTGAAGAAAGATATATATGAAAGGAGAAGTCTAAAGCATCTGGCTATAAAGAGATACCTGTTGGTGGTTGTAAAAGCATCCTTTGATAACTCAGAAGACCGTAGAGATGAGAAGAGGTATTTTCCCTACTGGTTGAGGGAGGTAAGCAAAAGAGTTTTGGAGGTTATTCATTAGCTTTTTAGTCCCTTACTTAATATCTAATTGCCTCATGCAGCTGACACAACAGACCTACCTGAGATTAACATTGCTTTTTGAGCTACAATATACGTTGTATTAGAACAGAACTAGTCTGCATATTATGTGAGTAAAAAATTAGTACATAGCTAACACCTCTCCTAATTATTTACTTCATTAATGGAAGTACTACTATACTAACCTTCATGGATCAATTTTAACATCTAATAAAATAGAAGACCGAAATGAAAGCAATCGAGCTTTTGCTGAAAGCCAATAAAAAGTCAATTCTTATCAAAGTAGGTGCCATATCCAACAGTGTCAGACTAAAATTACAAACATTAATTTTGGAGCATAGAATGAAGAATGCAGGGTTTTTGTAACAAACACAGAATTATTAGCATGTCAATATTTTGTTGCTTAAAAATTCATCATGGAGGGGCACATTTTGTAAGTCCCTACTTAAGGATCATAACCCTACACTTTAAAGGTCTGAGCAGAAATACTGTTCCAAGTGCTCTTTTGAATGATGATTTCTAAGAAAAATTGGTGACTCGGACCACTGGTTGCATTTCACAGTACTCAGCAAATCTGTCACTTGCATCTATTCGGTACTGGGATGTGCTACTTATCATCTGAGATTTTGGCTTTGTGAGCTCTACAGGGGAAAAAAATAGTAGTACATACATTGGTAATGACATGCTCCATTACAGAGTAAAATGTGCAGAGTGCATTCATCTCAAGAAAAAAAAAAGTAAATGTACAAAGCACACAGGAAATCCATTTCAACTCTTAATCATATTTAGTGGGATCAAACCTTGATGGTCCTCTAAGAAAGAAGAGAGTTTTTATCCCAGTATGAGAGATTGAACGGTTATTTTTGTTTAAAGGGTTTTTTGACAGAGCTTTCTTACTCATCAGTCACTACATTTAGATTTTTTTTTTTAATATATATATACTCGCAATCTCTCTCAGAACTGTGGATTCCCTGATTGCATGAGTTCTGATCAGTGCTCAACAACTTAGGTGAGAGTCACTGTTGCCTCCAGAGAATCCCAGGAGGTACTTGCACTCTTACTGGACTAATGTCACACCATCAGCCAGATGACATTCTAGTCACAGGGAAAATGCATTTCTTATCCCTGTCAATTGAGAGCCAGTTGCTGACAAGACCATACAGGGCTGTGCCGTGGTACCCCTGGTGAACCCTATCTAGTTTTTTAAATTCCTACTAGCACAGAAATAGCAGCTACTTTCTTTCATGACTCCAGCAGAAAGCACAGGCAATACTGATACCGCAAAATCTCCAGCATACCTGTAGAACAGTCTGCGCCCGTCCACTGTGGCTCACAGCTGCAGAGTCCTGCATCCAGGAGGAAAGTCCCGTGCCCCGAGCACTGCTCCTGGCACACGGGGAGGGAAGTCTCGCAGTTCACACCGCCCCAGCCTGTGGAGCAGTGACATTCCCCTTGGACGCACACACCATGGCCGGAGCACATCGGATCCAAGCAGTCCTCTGGAAAGCAGGGAATATACAACTTAGAGCATAAAACTTGCACCTTCACACTGATTTACTAGTGAAATACAACATCGGGGATTCAGATCAGTTTGGTGATTTTTGTGCAGCCCAACTGAAACAAGGAAGAAACAGTCTGTATTAACATCTGTGCCAAAGCGTAAGCCAAAACCAAGAAAAAAAGCAAGCATGGAGACAGAAGCCATATGAATCCATTTGTCATGGATATTGTCTTATTTTTAAAACACAGATATCCAGGACAGGTCTACTGGTCTAAGTCTGTGAAGTCTGTGCTTCAGCAGCGTGTCTGGGAAAGAGCCAGAACAATTAATAATTACCTCTATAATTGTGCTTTGTATTTTCATTTGGGCATTTGTGCTCTGTGTTTTATTTACACGTGGGAAAAGTAAGACTTATTCTTTCTTATACCTGTGGAAAGCTACCTCTACAGCTAAAAATTTGCTACAAAAAAAGAGGTCATCCACGAACCCTAAGTAGTGAATCTCTGACTCAATGCTTGCTGTAAAATAAATATCATATACTCATAAAAAGTATGTGCTGGGCAATTGCAGATAATGAACAGCTTCATAAAAGTCATAACATACTGATGAACAATTTGCAAACAAAGACCTAAATTTGTTCTCAATTTGGATTAAATTCCTAGTGATTCCTAGTGAAAAATTCAGGAGCTCTGTAGAACAACTTAAATCAGCTGGTTAGCCCTGTATGAGCAGCATATTCTTTCTCAAAGCCCCAGCACTGTTTTAACAAGACAGGTTTTAAGCAGGAAGCAGCCTGCCTTCTCTGGAGGCAGCAGGAACACTGTGGAGCTGAACAGGATTTGTGGGCTCTGAGCGTGGGAAACAATTAGCCAGAAGCCTATCCATGTTAGATCGCGCTTCAGGCTAATGTTAAAGAGGCACTGTGAAAGTTCTGCTATGTATTTTTCAAGTATCAGCACAAGTGCTGTTTTAATAATTAAATTGTAAACTTAACAAACAGTACTCTGTGCTACGGGAATTAAGAGATGCTCTCTGCTTCAAGAAGGGGAGGCTAAACACTTCAGACACAGAGATTAATGGCCTCCAGTTTATAGGACCCTTTGACCTAAAAATAAGAAGCAATGCTTTATCTTTTGAACTGCTACACCACCAATTCAAGATCTAATTTCAGGATTTATTTTGTATCTTATTCAGCCTTTCAGGCTTGTGCACAGCACAGTGTAATTCTGGAAGTGGGGAATCAGTGTTTCTGGACAATGCACGTATTGCTAAGGATAGGACAAAAATACATGACAATTTCCTCTTATTCTGAGACAGCTCTTTATTTTGCTGATACTTTAAAATTAATTGAGTGTCTCCATTTTAGGAAAGATAATCTGACAGGACAAATTCAAAGGACTCCCACAGCAGTGAATATCTACAGCTACCACAGCTCCCTGGATAGTACATCTGTTACTACGTCTGCTATTTTAACAGTACTGCTATAAGACTAAAATCATATTTACATACAATAATGTAATCTTAATTCCTGACAGAATTACCTTACTACTGCACAAATTATGTTGTGCAGTACAAACTGAACAGTCATGTCAAGCACACACTGTTACAATAGAAACCCACCATACTTGGTTACACAGGTTTGTTTCATCCACCCTATTTCTACATAATCCCATCTTTTCTTTTTTTTTTTTTTTTTACATTTAACAAAGTTTCTTACTATAAAAATCCAACGTATTTGCACTCTTGGTTTCAATAGCTGTCTGTGTCAAAATTTATGTCAATTTTTTTTCCAACCATTTTGCAGGATCCCATTATGGCAAGAAACAAAACAACTAAAACCAGCAGTCAGTCTCTCACCAGCTACAGGTTTGTTCAGCATCATGGCCTCAGTGAGAAAATCTGTGTCCTACTTGCTTTTTCCCATTTGAGTTTTCTTCGTTTCTGAAACTATCAACAACTGACTATGTCAGAAGCATTCTCTTCATCCTCCCTTTAAAAACTATTCCAGGTATGTCAAATCCATCAAATCCATCCTGGACATTTTTCTGACTAGAGAATTGAAGCCACATAAAAAGCCTCCTCTGTGTGCTACTCAAAAGAATTACTGAAAATCTATATAGCAGGAAGCACAAAGTATTCTGTCACCAGCTTAAGGCTAAGGGGACTGGTGAAAAATCATCAAATCAGGGCAAGCATGAGGAAGAGTTCTGCTCTCTGAGGCTATGCACAGGGGAAGGAAGGCAAAGCTGATGAGCTATCTCAGACATGCTAAGAGGGAAACAACAACGGCTTCTGTCTATAGATGAGGGCAGAGACACATCAGCACCATAAACAGCAAAAATACAGTTTACTTGTTCCCAGAATTTCCCACTTTTTAATAGCCAAGCCTTAAAGGATGCCAGTTTAGCACCCCGAACACAGGATTCCAGTAAAAAAAAAAAAGACATATGACAACAGAATTACACAATATGCTCTGGTAAACTGAGCCTGTTTGCTGCTCTTTTGGTTTTATATCGTCAGAAAAATCCAAGATGTGACAGAATGAAGAAAGGGAAAAGTTGATTACGATTGCTTTGGAGAACCACCACATCATATTTGGTTTAAATGATCTTCTGACTGCCTTACCCTGAGCTTTTGGCCAAGTGAAAAAAGCCTGGCCAGGCTCTGTGATGGTGTGTGCTAAGGGACTGAGGTTACAGACAGCAAGGAGGACTGGGGACACCAGCCTCCCTTTCTGAAAAAAGTAGCTGGAGGTTGAGAGAAGAAAAGTGGAGACAAGCAAATTCAGATGGCCTCACAACTTTGACAGAAAAGAAAAGGAATCCTTGCTTGGTGGGATGTTTTCCAGGAAACTTTTGAGAATACACTGCTTGCTGAAAGGCAAAGACTTCCACCCAGTTCTGGTCTTGTTACTGAGTTTCAGTGGAGTGAAAGAACATAAATCATCTGAGAAGCAGAGTCCTCCTGGACCAAAAGAGAAACTAAGTATTTCAGAGGACTGCCCATGCTACAAATACTAGATAGTCTTATTAAACAATGATAAATAATTTTACCTTTTTGAATAAAAATGTGACTCTTATGTGATTAGTCCACTGACTGTTACCAAGACCTGAGTGCCTTTACCTTCAAAAATTTTCTATTTTAACATTATTTTCTATGAGACAGTAAAGAAAAGGTAGTTTTGAGCAAAACAGTCAGTACTGCTTCACAGAAAGCTAATCACACCGGTGCGAGATTTTAACTACCTTAAAACAGGAGTAGAGATTAAAGACAACCCCCCTTAACTACAGAGATGGAAACTTCACAAACCTTCCTCACAAATCTCTCCTTTGTATCCAGGGACACAGATGCAGATGCCCATGATACAAGTACCATGGCCAAAGCAGGTTGGATCAATACACTGCTCTTCTGGAACGTCACACTCTGGTCCTTTCCACCCATTTCGACACACACAGTGACCTTTCTCATATTCTCCATTTCCGCTGCACAGCACTGGACAGGAATCTGAAGAAAGCAGATTGACCTTTTTAATGTATTTACATACTTACATAGATTAACATTTATTGCATTTATCATTCTGTAAAATTGCTTTTACACTCCAGCTCCTCAATCCTCCATTTGGTTCAAAGGCTGTAACAGACTGAAATCTTTGAACTAGGTAGTGCACCAGTAATACAATATCCTCATCTCCTCAGTCTGCCTCACCTGCATACCTTAATTTGGACCTGAAATGGGATATCTTAGAAGATAAAAATAATTTTCTCCCTTGATTGGCCTCTGCAAAAAAATTGCAGTGATGCCTGCTTATGATTTTCGGTAAGGTTAATATTTCTTCCCTGTGAACTGAAGCAAGATCCTGCCCTTTTTTTCTTCTAAGGAGATTAATGTTACTGAAGTTTTAGCCATTTACTGATCTGTATGTAAACCAGCAAGGTGGAATCTTAGTTTTACAATCCAGTATCAAATTCTGAGCCAATTGAGCTCTTAAAAAAAAATTAAACTCAACCCTACATTTGAGGAGACATTGGAAAAAGACAAGAACTCCTGGACATCATATGAAGCAGATGACGGATAATCCTGACAGAAATATCTGCAACAGAAATAAGGTCACTTAACATGTTTTTTGCCTTAATGCTGGAGAACTGTCTGTAAGCTGCTTTAGGTTTCTTATCTACGCCCTGTTCAAGTTAAGACCACACTTGATTTACTTATGTTTTCTGCAAAGTGAAACTGTTCGTCACTTTTAAGCAAGAGAAAACATTATGTGATGCTAACATACTTACTAAAAAATGTGTTTTACAATCATGGAGAGCATGCAAAGAGGGACTGAGGAACTTACTAACTCTGAAAGTCAGGGAGGGAGAAGCCGTTGATGTATGCTAACTCAAGTACAACATAAAGAAACTTTCCACATGTGTGCTTATACTATATCTGCCATCTGGCTGGAAAAAGGAATTTAATCTCCTTTAATCACTTTGAATCTTTGCAAGCCCAGCAGTCACACACCATAATCATGATCCCTGTCATGCACTGTGGGTCAGTTAATATGAGATTACCTTTTGCACAATCAGGACCAAGAAATCCCGGGAAGCAGTGGCAGTGCCCTGAGATACATTCTCCATTCCCATTGCAATTAGTAGAGCAGTCATCCAGGACTTCTGTTTATTCAGACAATTGTGCACAAAAAAAAAAAAAAAAAAAAGAAATTGGTTGAATTTGAAAGGAATGGCATCTTCACCTCACTGCAGGACACATTTCAACACACAAATAGGTGCAGAAGCAGTAAAAAGCCCATTTTCATTCATAGGGAGCACGAAACAAAATTTCTGTTCAAGCAGCTTACAAATATTTATTAGATTTTGTCTTGACAGCTTTGAGATAACAGGTGCATCATTTATATTACACCAGAAAGCTTTTAAAGTAAGTGTTCATGTAAAATTTACCACCATTAAAAGCACTGCAGGAACCCAAGTATTTGCTGAAAAATGTCCACCTTAAACACTTTCTTTTATTGCTGAAGTAATTTGTTTGAAACCTGTTTATAGAGTAAATTGCCTTCTATGGTGTTCATTTGAACCATGTGAATTGAATCCCTTAGAGAAGGGCAGGATTTCCACTTCTATACAATCAGATAAACAAAAAAATAGTCTTTTGTATGCTGGTGAAATTCAATGCTATAAAGGACTAAGAACTAGATTTGCAGGAAAAAACCCACCTTCAGTTCTGATCTTAAACTTACCTCTGTTTTATCACACAGCAAGCCACTTAACCTCACACATCTGAGGACAGGCTCATATCTGTATATGGACTTGCTGGTTTTAATATACACATGTATTTCCTAACAGAAAGCAGTGGATTCACCGATTTATATGGGGTTTGTGTAAAGGATATGAAGTAAATTCAAGCTGAGATGATCCTGCACGGAGCAGGTGACTGTCAGGTCAGCTCTGTGACTGAGGGGCTCTGCAGCCCATGCAGGTGCTCTGCTACGGAACACGGGGAACATGGGCACAGGCACTAAGAGATGTGGGGAGGTACCTCTGGCTATAGGATGATGGGAAACATGACTCCTTTCCCACAAAATAATAACTGTTGAAGAAAAAGAAGAAAACCTAGATCCTTTTGAAGAGTATTCTGTCCATGGCAAGTGGTTTGGGAGGAAAAGCTTTCCTCATGAAAGAGCGTACCATTGGAATACTTAAAGCAATCAAATCAGATATGCTTTTAAACTCAAACACTGTCAAATGATGGATTATAAGCACATCCTACAACTAATAAGCATAACTGAAATAACTGTATTTTGATCTTAGTTATGGGCACTTGGACAGATAGGGATTGGTTCCTCTTGGAAACTCCTACTGTTATTTGAAAATGTTCCTTTTGGGCTATCAGTTTATATTAAAGAACACACATTTGATATATATCTATTAATCAGATACCCACAACCTGTACAAAGATGTCTGTTTCAAAGTCAAAAAACCAGCTCATTTTTAGAAGTAGGTTTTTTCACAGATATGCTGCTCATTATTAATTTTTCATATTACTGTTCATTATCAACTCTTCTCTTACTCTATGTGTGCACTTGTCTGCCTTCTCAGTTTTCTAGAATCACATAGTAAATGATCCCTACATTGGCCTGAAATAAAGAATTAATGGTTTGAAAAGTTACTTCCCCTCAATGCAATGTCCAGTTTGGGCTGCCCTTTATTTAGCTAACAAAACTTGAGGCATGCCACATTTTGCATACAAATCACCCTCCTCAAGGGAAAGTCTGATCTGAGCTTTAGCTCAAGTGTCAGCAAAATCAATTTTGTACATAACTAACATTGAGCATCTTGAAATACCACCTAGCAGATGCTGACAAGGAGGGCTTGACTGGTTCACAGCAGCATACAGCAGAGATGCATCCAAGCCCTTGCTCTGTTCTGAATTTCTCTGGTCCAGCCTGATTCCTTTGTTGGCAGAGGTGTCAAATATGATTCCAGCCTAGTCTGAGCAAAAAGTATGGCTCAAGGATTTATTTTTTTTTAAGGAAATCCCCAAAGAAACAACCAAGAACCGTTATATACAGAAAACTAGGAGAAGTAGATACCCAGGTTATGAAAACACAATAGCTACCACTATTTTCAAATGCATCTGCAGTAGATTCTCGCTGAGGCATGAACAATCTTTTCCCCCAAGACATCTACTTGAAGCCATTGTGAAGATGAAGTATAAGAATTCCTGCCTGCACTGGGTCTAACACATTTCCCTCTTTAAGACACAGTCTGTTCTCCTTATTGGCCACAGAAGAGATGGACAACTTCTTTTTCTCACCAATGGTATCAAGAACCAAATTGCAGCAATTAATTTCATCTTTTTTTTTGAGAGAGGTTATGCTATTAAACGAAACATTAGTTAAACCCTCCTGTATAAACACTGCTGTCCTACAGTAGAAACAAACAAGGAGGCAGGAATTTGGATTCTGTTCTGGGCTGGAGTTTGGCCAGGTTTTATGGTCTTTGTAGAGCATCTGCAAAGATGCTTCAGAAATTGCTTGAATATTATTTTCTCATATGGCATATTTTCTTGCTTGCAAAAGACTCACCTCCCTGAACAGCACAAACATGAAATTTTACACGAGAGTCAGTCATTGCAACTCGATCTCAATTTCTAATTTTATTTTTCTGTAAGTCCTTCAGAATCTTGATATTTGAATCATACTGTCCTGCTCTGCAAGGTGTTTACCACAAAGTAAAAATAGTATCCACTTGTTCTGAAGAGCAGATGGCATGTCCATTACTAGTAAAGACATCTTGTTAAACATATGGTAGAACAGGTTAACTAAAGGGTATCGTGGTTAAAGTCTTGCAGCAAATCGAGTCTGTCATAAATACAACACTTTACCTAAATTTAAATCAAAAAAAGTCCTATGTGTGAGGACTGCTCACTCATAACACCCACCTCTGCAAACATTTGCCCACCTATATGTGTTAAAAAGGCAGTAGGAATGTGATATGCAATCAGGACACTGCCTCCTGTGTTTGCCCTCTGTATTCCAAGGAAAATGGTTTATTTGAATAACTGGATAAAACAACAGAACCCATCCATCAAAAAACATTCACAACTAAATCCACAAAAGTCGTCTTTTAGATTTTCTAACTTCTAACTGACTCAAATACTGGAAATAAAAACTTAAAGCCTGGATAATTTTTGTGGGATTTATGGTTCCCATGTAAGTAGAAAGGGCAGACATAATCTCTTTTACTTTGAATAAGATAACACCAGAAATTACTCAAGCATTTAAGCTATCATATAAAAATCTTAACATATGAAAACTTCACACTTAATTAGTTTGATAACATCCATCTTTAACATACAAATGTTGCTATTTGTCTAATATTGGTTTAAACATGAAGTTGCTCCACTGAGGTTAATTAAACTAAGCTGAAATAAAACATTTAAGACAATACTTACGAGAAGTTGGAATCAAGGTCAATAATTTCTTTTCAAATGCATCTTTCCAATGTAATAACCAGAATAATGATTTTATTGTACGTGTTCTTACCAATTGCTGTGGTTAGTACAAACACTTGCTCCACTTTCTTTCCATCATTGTAGAATGCCATATGCCAAGCTCCTTGATCCATGTACTCGATGAAACCTGTCTCTTGCAGTGAAGTTAAGATCAGGTTCCTGGGAGCTTGCGGAGGCTCCTCTGAGTTTTTTGGTTCCTGTTTAATTAACTGTTTTCCATCCATCAGTTTTACAAAATCAAACTGAAATAATAATGAGCAAAAATTAACCAGCTAGCAAATATTCATGAATCTACTCTGTGTGTCTCCTTCAAACAGGAATAAACAGTTGAAATCTTATGAGGAATTGCCTAAGTAGTACTAATGTGGACAGCGGTTGCATAACCTAGTCTGTTGAGCTTCAGTTTACATATAAAAGGTGTTCAGGTAGGTCAGAAATCTGGCATCAAAACTTGCTGTTTGCTGTGGCAGGGTAAATTCAGACTAGCTGCACTAAATACAGCAGATTTACTCCAAAAATTACATCTCTTTAATGGGAATAATTCCAAAATTCCCAAGCTGTAGTGCCTATGTTATGCAGCTATTCATCTCAAATGCCAAGAACAGATTAAAGAACCTATTGTTCTATACCAGATTTTAAGTCTTTGCCCCTTAATATCAGTATCATATATTGAAGCCTAAAAATACTTTATACTTAATTTTTTTGATGCAAAGAATAATACATTTTTAACACAAAAGTGCTTGATACATCACCAGGTTGATGCTGGCAGATGTAAACCTTTCAATGAATCCCAGTTCAGGAAATATAGATATTTCTCTAGTTTTTTTAGGCATTCTGATTTCCAGTAACGTTCAGTGTCAGATCAACTGAGGATCCAGCTCCAATTAAAGTCAATGACTGCTCAAAGGGCTTATTTCTAATACCAAAAACTGTAGTAAATAATTTTTGAGTCTAGAGTAGATGTACTCCAGAGATCCCTTATAAACAGTCTTTTCATTACTCCATGTATGTTTATCAGACTCTTTGGAGTGTGATCCTGCTATAAGGAAAGATGAAAAATCTATTATCTGTAGAAATGACAACTTCATATGCCAAATACATTAAGTCTAAAAATAAAAAAGTTGAATGTGACCACCAATATTGCATAAGTAATATTTATTTATTTTAATATTAACTGAATTTTCTTCTGCAAAATCCCCAAGAGTAACCACTGAAAAATAATCATCATCTTAGAAACCAGAAACAGCTTTTTTCTTTTCTATTAACTCTTTGTACTGAATGTGTAATCTTTTTCTTTTAATGGAGTTAGAAAAAGATTAAAGCATTTTCAAGTGATCTGGTACTTCGTCCCACTGCCCTTGCACAGAAGATGCTGGAGCTGGACAGTGTGTACCCATCCAGCCTCCCAGACAGTCACATCCCCATGGTCACAGCTGCTGACCTTTCTGGTAGGACACTGTTCCTTCCCGTGAGAGGGGATGGTTTGAGCACAAAGCTAGAGCTCAGGGATAACCAGACTGCTTTTTGTGGTTACAGCCAGTCCTTTCTTCCCTGCTTTGAAAGTGTAAATGTAAGCATGATAGAATCAGGATTAATTCAAATTACCTGAGTATGAGTAGGTGGGATGTTTCTTCTGCCATAAATTCCCAGCAGAGAATCCTTCGCCAGTGAAATGTTAAATTTCAGGTACACTGGGTGATGTATAGTAATTTGGAAGCGCCAGAATAAGCCAGGGGGGATGGTCTGCATAACTTGTGCTCCAATCTCTACTTCCCCTGTGTCTATGGCCCGACCCTTCTGAAACACTAATTTTCCAGAAACAAACAAAACAGTCAGTTGTGTGTTCATGGTGGGTGAAGATAACAGGTCACAAGGTATAAATGTGCCTTAGATATATAATGGAATACACCAAAACCAACCTCTAAACAGAGGGCATTTCACAGAAATAACTGCATTTTTTATTCAATGAGTTGGAAAACACAAATAAACCTGCATGCAGTATTTCCAACAACAGGTGTCACGGGGCATTTTTGTCCTAGAAATCTTGGAACACTGCTCTGAATATGAAAAGGTGGAGCTGCTGCTGCGTAAACCACGGTCTTTACCTATTAGCTGTACAAACAAAACACATTCACCTGTGAACACACAGAGAGAGGGCTGTGGGATATTCCTCCTCTGACACGTATTTCAGACTGCTGCTGAAGGGGCATTGCATAAGCTACACAAACGGACTCCAGAGAGGGCAGAAAATCCATCAAACCCAGTAGTTCAGAGCCTGTGTCCAAAGCCTAGGTTTCTATTAATCACCATGCCTAATGGTTTTATTATGGTAGTGATAATCTAGTCCTGGAGAAATAAAGGACATCTGTTCTGGCTTGGTATTTCTGCATGAAAACGTAATAGGGGCATGAGGACTGGGACAGGCACTCCAAAGAGAAAACTGGCATAATTTCATAATGCCGAACAATAAATCTGCAGACATCTACAATATGTAACTTCACACATGGGTATCAGAGTGCTGAAATAGAAAGGGAAATGGAATGCATAAAGAAGACTTTGCCAAACTAAATTGGGGCTGGCTTGCTTTGCTGGCTTATACCACCATCTTTGTGTTTTTAATGCCTGTCTGTGATCAGCATCGTGACATGCTGCAAATCACACACCCAATCCTGCTAACATTTGAGCTAATTTCATTGAAAGGTTTGTAAAACTCTGACATTTCCATCCTTTCTTTCAACTAGAATTAAAGCAGGATTGTATGTGGCATCAGAGGACGAGTCAAGAGAAGAAGATTGAGTTCAGCAGCCATATCCATTTATGTTTCATTTCATTCCAGTATCACAATGAAAGACAACAAGGAGCAAAGTGACTGGAGCCCCACCTTTTAAGATAATGCATATAAATTTCTAACCCAATATAATGTACATGAAATTTTAAAAATTGTCACTGGAAATGAAAACAGCAGTAGCAAAGCTGGGGCCAGCTTTTTCCTGAACGTGTTAATAACAAAGACCCTCAGTGGGACCTTACATAGGCTTTAACTAGTGTAGGAAGTACTTAGCATTCTTAATGAATAGAGATTTAATTTACAAGCCAGGAGAAATTCCCAGGGTACCGGATCTTTCAGCTTTACAGCTGCTTTGTGTCACCAAACCTACAGAAAGAACTGGGAGCTAACTTTTAACACCTCATCATGTAAAAACATCCATTTTTAGTGTACAGAACTTTTAATCTAATACTTTAAAAATACAGTCCTTAGTTTATGAGTTAAAATATTTCTAAATTGCTGCTTTAATAATGTTCAAGGTGAGACCATTCCCCAGTTTGCTTCACGGAAAAAAATCTTGAATGTTGAGTTTTGAAAAGAGAATTAAACTTTCTCTTAGACAACAAGAGTGAATCCCTTCCCACCCCAACCCATAAAAGATCCTACTAGTCTTATGTAAATTTACAAACCTTTTCCCCAATTTCCAGTACTCCAGAGATATTAAATCTTAATGATTCTTTGCAAGCAATTACCCCGGGTTAAGTAAAACACTAAGGAACTTTTTTGTATTATTGCCACATGGTAATTAATGTGATACAATTACAAGACAGTAGAGCTTACTAAAAAGTCAAGGATACAGTATCATTTTTGAAGTTAATGGCATTATTGGTTGGTGTTGAAGGTCTTTAAAATACAGTAACTGCTTCTTACTTTGTTGAAGTGAAAAGGTATGTTTCTTCATTGAAAATAAAAAGCATTATGTCTTTGGGTGAATTTTCACTACCTGATGTTATCAAATTATGCTGAATACCATGTTAGAGTTTCTAGGCTCAAAACAAGGTATCTCACCCTTTTTTCACGTTTGGCTGAAAATACCTTTGCTTTAGAAGCAATTTTATGTTAGCTTTAAAAAAACAAGACAAGTCCATTTCTCTCATCACATAGGAAAGAAGTGCATGCTGCTGCTCACAATGCTAACAGGAAAATATATATACTGTCTACCACTCACTGACAGGCCACAGTCACAGTATCTCTACCTTTCAAATGCTAATGTTTCAGACAACCACACAGCATGGAAAGGTCACTGTAGGAGCCATGCCTGATTTCATATGTGTTTTCATATTCATGGAGCCCCTGTCCCTTCTTTACAGAAAAAGAATTTAGCTCTGTTTCTCTGCTTAGTTGAATTAAGCAGGTGTTTGGATGTAGAAAAAAGGCACCTGAGATACACCTTTCACAGACTATCCTCATGTGCTTCCTTGCTCTTTCTTGAAAAAGCCCAAAGTAAGCTTTTAAAATTACAGTGCTGCAATACAATTCTGCTCTTCTAGAAACATTTTTTTTCTTACAACAAAGTATCATTGAATTATCTATATTCAATTCCTTGTACAGCTCCCAGTATTGCCAACTCGTATTAAGTCCTCCCTATTCTTTCTAAGCACGCTTTCCTTGGAAGTCTAAAACAGAAGATAGATTCCTATTCACAGCTTTCTCTTGGCTTCAAGACAGAAAAACTCCAAACAGTGTGGTGCCAATTACCTTCACAAGAATGTACCCGTATGCTGATTATTACTGATCCTGAAACAATCAATCTCCTTGTACTCCCCTGGTAAAGAGCAGCATCAATAGGATGTCTGAGTTTTTAATCACAGTAACTACATATTAAAATGTTAACTCATAGCCGTGGGTCAGTGTGTTATAAAGTGACTTCTTGAAGAAATCTGACTTGCTGGCTTGTAAACCTGATTTTCATTAAAAGATTAGTTAAAATATATGCTTTCAAAATCTGGAAAAGCATTCTGTGTTGGTGCATTGAGTTGGGAAAATGGGAGGCCACAGTATCTGACAGCAGTTATTTACCCCCGTGAAATCACATCAGAGGCTTCAAGTTTACAGGCAAAGCATCAGCTTTCTGTGGTATCCTGCTGCAGTGAAAGGAATTGCCTGTTTCCAAATGCTGCTTTTCGCTGCATCTGCATGGAGAATTTTTTACGAGAACTGGGAATAAAGTTACTGTT
Source organism: Acropternis orthonyx (assembly GCA_035583155.1). Lineage (NCBI taxonomy): Eukaryota > Metazoa > Chordata > Aves > Passeriformes > Rhinocryptidae > Acropternis > Acropternis orthonyx. Next base: position 10,909,697 of record JAWWEU010000138.1, read on the forward strand.
ATATATTAAAAGCGACAGAAAGAAATAAAATGAGCAAAAATTAGCGAGAGCCAAAATATACACATACTAACATGTGGTACTCATTCCATGTGATTTTTCTTGTGTTTTTCCCAGTGTAAACTCCTTGCTAGCATATACTTTGGATTACGTGCTGCCCACAAAAGGTGAAGGGGGACAAGTGAGACAACAGTCTAGCTATGTTGATGACTGACCTGAAACTGCTGGACAAGCCCTCAGTGAAAGGGCTCTGCTATCACAGACCCCTGTTCTTTAGTGTTGGGAGGGACTTGTGTGGCTACGCTAGACACTGGGACAAGGCAGGTGGTTTGGGTTTTTACCTACTACATTGAGTCTCTGTTGATTCACATAGCCTTTTCTCCGTTTTCAAGCATCTAATTTTTTAAGGTTTTTGATATTTTTTTCTGCACATCCTCCTTTGGAAGCTTTGGAAAAGCTTTTACTAAATCTGTAATATATTGACAAAAAGATTTAATGCGGTTGAGAAGAACTACTTGAGATATTTTCTGTGGTACACCAGGACAGAAATACAAGAGTATATAAAACATTGACTGCAATTCACTACCAATCCATTCTAAGGGACAAAATAATGGATAACAACTTCATCATTTCCTTACATATATTTCTATTGCTCATTTATCTAATATGATATCTATCCAATAGTACCACACTGACTTGTAAGACTTGATGCCCAATGCAATCTTCCTCCTGGAGGGACTGGTACAACAGTGTCCCATTTTGTCGCATCTTTTCAATCATAAATCTTATCTGGAACACACAAAATCAGAACCCTGCTCTCCTCTAAAATTTGAAAGCTCTGGAAATCTCCTGTCACTGCAGACCTATCAGTACAATCTGACCTTCCACCTGACAACTGGAAAGATTTGGTTTCATATTCTACTTGCATTCACTTTTTTTGACCTGATCTGGTTTATGCACTTTTTCTGAGTATCATGAAAAGAAATGGGAGGGCCACCTGCTTCTCATGGTTAGAAAGCATGGTAACAGTGGTCAGCCAGAAGCTTGTGACTAATACTGGAGCAGGAGATCTAACAGTATTAAATGACAGGGCTTGAGAGGGAGGAATTGCACACCTCAGTCCTTCTCTCTGTTTCATACCCCTGGCTGCACTGCTCACTCCTTTCCTATCCCAGCTCTGGCACTTCTTTGCCCCTTCAACAGGTCTTGTTCAGCCACTAAATGGCACAAGATTATCAGCATTCATTAACAAAGTCATTTTCTGCTGCCATAGAGAACTGATACGTCTTGGTCGTGCATGAGAGAATCCCTGAGTGGGCACAGGGATGTGGGAAGCCACAGAGGGAGGCGGGAGGGCAGAGTGGGGCTGTGCCCCTGGCTGCAGGGAGCTGCCAGACTGGCTCGGGCATTTTGTGCAGCCGTGGTAGATTCCTGCGAGCTGATTCACTGTGACTGGTTCAGCCAGGATGTAACAGATGCTGTATTTTAGCTTACGCCTTCAAGAACTGGATGGCTTGAAAAGCATTAAGATTTCTACCGCTCTGCACATTCTGACCCGTCAGTGCAAAGGGTTTCACTTTGCTTGAGCTTGACTTTGTTCTGGCAGACAGGTACAGCATCAAGATGCCTGAGTAAGTGGGAGTGGCAAATATGGTCTCCCCTCCCCTGTCTTAAGACAAAAGCCAAATGCTCTCATCTCTCTTCTCTCACAAAAGAAGGGCAATTACTGTGGTACTGAACCTTCCCTTCCTAATGGTCCAGGTTGGTTGCTAATGTCAGTCAGAATTCTGGTTATGGGCTTTTCATACCCATTTAAAAATTATACTGAAGAAGATAGAACTTGAACTCAAAATACCGTCAAAATGTAGCAGTAGTAATGTTTAACTGTTCATCATCTGTCTTCTCATTCACACATACCTTTCTTTTCCGTTTTATCAGAAACTTTTCCTCCAATTGGTGAGTAAGTAGTATCCATGGATTCTGCTCCTTTATTTCCTTTGCTAACTCCATTTTCATAGAGCTGCCCTTCCACAGGCTGTAGTTGCCAGGTTAAACCAAACAAGTGTACTGCTGCAAAAAATGAAGACCAATTAATTGATGTCTAAGCTACAGCACCTTCAGTGAGACTACAAAAGAATGCGATGACCCAGTTTCTGCAAAGTCAAGTATTACTTTGTTCTGTTAGTAATAAATCAGCATTTCAAGGGGGCTAATGAGCAATTTACTATTTTACCTTAAAATTCAGTGTTTAATTAGTTTCCACACTTTTTTTTTTTGGAGCTCAGCCAGGTCAGGGTGATGAATTTCTACAGCAATTAATGGAAATACTTGCAATTAAAAGGATAACAGTTGAATAAATTCAATATTGTGTGACAGATTCCAATGTAACGTCAATGTTGTCCCTCAGCTTTCGACTGCCAAAGAGCTCTGAGTTTGTTGATTAAAGCACTGACACCAACTAAAACTTCCCACCTTTTCAACTCAGTTGGAAGTGAAACTGTGCCCACTGCATTTCCAAACATTTTCATTTAGGTTAAACATTGTAGAAACACTGACTCCATAGCTTCACTCTAGAATTACACTGCAGATGAAAAGCTGGCTTTAAATCTAAAATACATGGAATCATTTTACAACACAAATTAACAAATATAATTGCTAGTTATGCATGCGTTATGAAATCCATTAAAGAATCCTTTCAGGAAGTTATAAACTATCCTTATTATCATACACAGGGGCTGCCTGCTCTACTTTACTTGCAGAGCCATTTGTGTTTTCTGCTTTCCTTTCTTTGTTTCTGATCTGAGGCCTCAAAGGATGGCAGGAGAAAGACAGCAACAGAGGATCTTATTTTAATATAATGTGATAGTACTGCAGTCAGTCTAGACAATTACTTAGGTCTTACTGAGAAGAGCAAAGTATTCCAAGGAAGAGGTTGCCCTAGCATTGAAGTAACTCAGCAGGGAGGACAGATGACCCACTAAAATATTGATTGAGGATCACCCCCACAGAGGAGCTGAAATTGTCACATGAAGAGCAAAGCTGGAGCAGCAGCTCCTTAGGCACACGCAGCAATTTGCACTGAGTAGATCTGCCCAAGTGGGAGCCTAATAGGCAATATATTTGCTCTTCCTGAATCATATAGGAACCTCAGAGACTCTAGGGGGAAGTGTGATCTAGAATGGATCCTGCACTAAGAAAGTACATTTTATTTTGCAGTTGCATGTACTTCAAGGAAAAAATCCCCATACAATCAGGAAACTTGGAGTCCATTTCCCATGTGTTTGCTCACAAACCTTCCTTGAATGCTGAAAAGTTAAATTATAAAAATTTAACAAAATCCCAAGCCTTGAATAAATTTGTGGCAAGGGCTTGCCAAAACTACTACAGGAATGCCAAAAAAAAAAAAAAAAAAAAAAAAAAAAAAAAAAAAAAAAAAAAAAAAATTCTACCGTCACTAATTCCAGATCTGTGCACTCCAGAGTCCCCAACTACACATACATGACCCAAATCAATCAAATGAGAGCATTAACACTGAATTAGTAAGGTGACAGTATTTGTGACACATTTATATTTTTTATATTGGCTTCAGAAGAAGAAAGCCAAACTTACTGGATTCTCAAACTGCTGACTCACCATCAGATCTGGGCTCTAGAGACAAACCCCTGGGCAGCAGAAACCCCCTCCCCAGAAGAGATAGTATAAGTGCACTCCAGTGTCAGTGGTGAGAACTCCAGCCAGAGACTCGCCTGGGTTACTTCATATTCCACACACTTGAAATCATCAGGAAACCATGCTAACACTTTGAACAGTACTTGCAGTCAGATCATACAGAGCTAAGGTCTGAGCTCTGAGCTTCTCAATGGAAGACAGATTACTTCTATGTGTGAAAGGTACAACAAAAACCAACACACCTTGACATCTCTAGAGCAGGTGTTCTTGCTCCTGGCTTGAGCTAGACATTATTATTATTATTTAAAGAGTTAATAACAACAAAAGGGAACAAAACTTGATGGGATTGATAACTAAAGAATGTACAGTTTATTTATACTAATGCAAATAATTACATCAGCACTGCAAACATTAACACTAGAAGCAAAACACAACTACTCACATCAATAAACTTTTGGTGGTTATACAATGATGAATATATATCTAGTTGCTTTCTTAAACTATTCCCATGGTTGTTATTATTAATTTCCTAAGGCAGCATGTGCTGCAGAGGGTACAGCACAGAGGGCCGAATGTGTACTGCACCTTTTCCTTACTGCATACCTTTTCCAGCTCACATCCTCTGTGCATGTTGTCATCCACTCACACCAATTCCAACAATTTACGTGCTTCGTCTTCCTTCAGGCTGAGGAAGTGCCATTGTTTTCATAGATCATGCCAAAGCTTGGCAAGCTGGCAAAACCATCTGTATCTATGTTTGACAGTCAGCTTCCTCCCTGAGAAACACCAACTGCGTTGTAGAGATGATGGTCTCTGCCAGCCTCAGACTTGCTGTCCATGGGAGGTGACACGGGGTACCGGTAGGCCAGATTTGCACTAAATAGTGGGCACAACCAAGTGCTTGGAGAACAAAGCACACTGCTGTGAAAATAAGGTCTGCTTGAATGGAACTGAATGGCTTCTAGCACTGCACAAACCTGGTCATCTTACAATCTTTAAATCATTCCAGATTTCATTATGTTAGTTTTAGCTATTGAGAAATTACCTTCAGATCCAGGTGTCACTCTGACACAAACCAGACCACACACACCAGTAAAACCATTCATTCCTCCAGATATCTTTTTCAGAAGTTAACTACAGGGAATAATAAATGTTTACTTACTAGACACAGAGCCCTACCTTGCCTCTTCATTTTCTGTGATACTTTCCTTTTACCTAGGGTATACATAATTCTACAAAGCTTGTTTCCTACAACGTATGTACACCATGTTTTAAATATACAGTTATTTCACCAAATAAGATTACATAAAACTTTCAAATCTCTTTAGAAATAAGTAGGCATGTACTGAATTTCATTAAAAAGCTCAAAAGGACTACTCTTTTGAGTCATTCTCTCTTTGATTTTTCTAGTGGATTTCTGGTTTTTGGTTTTCCCCTTTTACACAAAGGGGCACAGAAAAAGCAACTCAGCTGTGGGCCATGCTGCCATTTCCCACAGCATAAATTCACTTGCAAGGTTCTCAGTTGTATTTCCCATGTGTAATGCCCAGGTATAAGATCCTACTCCACAGACCAAATAGATTATACCACCATTCTGTTCAGCTTAGCACTGGACTGGGTAAAAGGAGGGAGATTCACTTTCTGATGAAGGCCCCTGCCCTTTCCTCAGAGTTCAACCTTCCAGACTGATGTTTACACCAGAAGACCTTTACTGCAGTCCTCTTGAGGGCTGGTTGCTGACTAACAGTATGCAACACCATCATTAGGACTAAAGGCACATTATATGATGTAGCTCAAGTTCACAGAGAACACACAAAATAGCCTTTGGGGTTTGATGACTAGACTTATATTACACAAAAAGCAAAAGCTACTTTGGCTTTGCCTATCTGGCATTTCAAAAAATTCTGCAATCACACACACTGTATTTTGCAGCACCTAAAATACTTCAGATACTAGTAGGGGCCATAAGGTCACTGGCAAACTGCTGCAGTTTCAGGCAGAACCTGAGGACTACCAGGCAAAGGGAGATGAAAGAGCTTGTTATCTGGCAGGACTGCAAAACTTATACTTCTGTTAGGAGAGGCTGTGGTGAGTCAGCAGGAGCATCAGTCCTTATCATCCCCTCAGCTGGCCAAACTGAACCTCTCCTCTGACAGGTGCAATATTCTCCCTGCTGGAAGCAATGGCACTTATTTACTCAACATTCTTGAACTTCCAACTTGATTTCTCTGTTTCCTTGGTTCTTCTATCTTACTACAAAGCTCATCTGAAAAGATATTCTTTTTAAGCTTGCTTCAATCTCCAGTGTAATCCCCCTGTCTTTCATGACATTATTACTTTGCGCAGTATTTTTGTCTGTTTCCATGAGCAGAGGTGCATGTTGCCTTCACTGAGGGAATCTGGAGGCAGGAAAATGTATCTGAAGGCAAAATTTGACCCTCTTTACATAATGTCTGGAGATAGGACTTACAGGATAGATGCTGCCATATCTATATTTCATTTATATTTTATTAGACAATCCTATTTAATTCAAAGCATGTGATCAAATTGTAACACAAAAGTAGACACAGAATTATTTTCTTTTTTAAGATGCACTATGGATGTTATGGCATATGCTAAATTAGGAGTAGTCTGTAGTTAGTGGATCTGAAGTGAATGGATGATGTCACAGGATTATGGTGAACCTAAACTACTTTCTCAGCCACCTTGCCCTGGCCAGGCTGCACAGTGGCGCTGCACAGGGTACCTTTAAATGACCTCTCTCTCTC
>JAWWEU010000138.1:10921781-11139393 GCA_035583155.1 Acropternis orthonyx
AAAATATATATTTATATAACTTACATACAAGCACAGTGTGGTAAATGCTGCATATATCCACATAAAACATCAAAGACAGAAAAATGTGTATTTGAATACCTTCTGTGCTGGAAGTTTTTCAGCCACATCATAAGATTTCCATCAATTTTTCAGTGAAACAGTGTAATAAAAATGAGTTCTCAAGTATCCTCCGAGTGTTTGAGAGAAATGCTGAGGAAAGATTGTTTCTCTGTAGACTACCTGGGATCCTCCAAAGATGAGCAGACCCTGTGTGCCTGGTACACAAGTGTGCCAGAGACACAGGAACTGTTGCCAGCAGTACCCACTCCATCCACAAACACACAGCTGGATTTACTTCAGGAATACCCACAATATTCTGAAGTCACTTGCCACTCTAGAATTTAATTTTTAGCATGGAATACAGGAAATAACACACACACACAAAAAGGTGACTACTTAGTCACCTTATCTACAAGAATAATCCATTTTGAAAGACTGTAGTTACTGCACAGGTGAGTACAATTTCTTTACTGTTCTTAATTGATCTATTTTGAGAGCAGTTTTTCTTCAAATGCTTTTGCCTACTGTGGTGATTCTTAAGTATACTAAGAAAGAATTCATTTTGAGACCTATTTCAGCATACTTGGCAGGACTGATTGCCTTCAAGAAAAAAATAGTAAAGACTTAAATTAGCGCAAAAAATGAAGTACAGAAATGTGCCTTGCAGAACAGGCTGTGATACAGAAATGTAGAGTGATTGCTTATAGGATGAAGGACGGCTTTCAGGACTGGCAAGTGCTCTCCAAGAGAACTTGGGAAAGGTTATTTAACATTAAATAATAACTTACTGTGCTATGTGCTCAGAAATTGCAGCAAAAAGGGCAAGTTCAGGGCTGACCATACCACCCACATATTCTGGAAACACCAACATTCTTTGGACTTTCTTTCCTCTGTGTTGTCCAAGGGAGCAAACTTCTTCAGTGCACTCTTTTCTGACAGGTGCACATCTCAATCTCATCCCACAGCCTGCACCTAAAGAAGTTTGGAGCATCTCGCTGTTCCTCTCTCTCAGGCCATGAGAAAGCAAGGGAAGTGGCCCTGACACTACACAGCTTGCAAGAACAAGGACCACCTTGGCCACAGGGCTGCCACTCAAGTATTGTTTCAGTCAGAATCTCTATAGCCTTTCTGTTGAGTACCCCAGCACGGAGGCATTTCCTAGAACACAGCACCCAACTCTCCCGAGCTTGCCAGTTCTTGTTCTGGGACCCAGACACTGATATGAAACAACCAGCAACCTGCAGTTCAGACAAGCCCTACCATATCTCTTGTGATGGGGGCACAAGTTGCCCTCAGTTGTTTCTGCCAAAATAGAAGGAGGATCTCGTATTTTTTATCTCACGACACTGTGATGCCTGCAAGCCAAAAGTTACTGGCATTTTACAGCTGAAGGTAACTGGCCAATGCTAACATGATCTACAATCTTCCCAAATGGCAAATGTTCCTTTGCACCCTTCAGCAAAGCACAAGGAAAGTTTCTGAATGCATATGTGGATCAATCAATCTGTGCTGGTAAAATTTCTTTGATGGATACACAGCACGATGTACGCAGGATCAAACGCTCAAGAATATGAAATGTGGTTATGCCATGACATTTGACTTTAAGAATATTGTAAATACATGTTCCTGAAAAGGTAATTGCTAAAATGGTGTAATGAGTATGATATTATGTATTTCCATTATAAGAGTTTAAAAGAAAGGTTACGAATTTCAAAATGCCAGGTTATAGAAAATAAAAAAGTATTACAGAGCAGTTTTGTCTTTCAAAGGGCCCTTTATTCAGATAGTTACATAAAATAGAAGGTAAATGAGAATACAGGTTAACTTGCATTGCTGTTTACAGTGCCTATGAATTAGAAGTCTTACGACTGAACCATGAGAATGAAATTTGAGTACTAGTTACTCCTCATCATAGTTATTACCCAAGTGAACTGCACTCGGTTAAAACAGGACAATTAACCCTGACTGAGTGCAGCATCCTGGCATTATATCACACAACAAAGTCGAGTTTTCCTTCCCACTCACTTTCACAGCTGCAGATATATACATTATAAAGATGGCAATGTTCTGAACATTGTAATGTTACCTGTAACTAATTTAGTTCAAAAATTCTAAATTCAAATATAGTAAAATAATACGCTGAAATGAAGTAATAGAACTGTCTGCAGGACTTTACAGATCTGCTTCCTTCCTATCAGGCCATGAGAACACAGCTGGTTATTTTGGATTCAATGTCTCCTTGTCACACATGAAGGCTTTTGGAAGTATGCAAAGCTTTACTTCTCAGTCAGCAGTTAACAAGATACAGTCATTCAGACTTTTGGTAGGAAAGAATGTCAAGGTAAAATTTCCATTGACATTCAAGGAAGTGGAAGCAGAATCACCATATAAAATAAGAAATACGCTATTAGATATAGGCATATACATTTTAGATGTATGCATATATCCATACACACATATATATACATGCAAATATTATAAATATAAGAAGTTAATTCTTCTTTACTTGTTTTACATGTTCAAGACATAATGACAAAAACTAATTATTTGATAATTTCTCCTTTAAATTTTTTTGAAATTATAGCAAAAAGGTCTGATCTTGGCAGTATTGATTGTCCTTTACAGTGTATTGCTCAAAGGTATCAGTGGTAAAGGGAAGGAAATGCTGGACTAGAAGTTGTTATTATTAAGGCTCTAACAGCCTCCAATCAATAACCAGGAATAATTTCATTCTCTTGCACAGGGATTTATAAAAGGGGTTTGATGGTAAAATGCCAGTGTGTAGAGGGACTAATATTATCAGAAGAGAGCACAGAAGCTGGATCCAGCTCACTCCCCTTTGGACAGATGACTCCATTCACACAGAGGAGAATTTACATACTCTAATATGGAATAAAACTGAGATTCTGAAGCAATGACGTACTGAAAATAAGCTACCAGTGAAATAATATTGAGAAAATGTTGAAAACCCCAATTGTTTATGTCTTCTATTTTTGTGAGAGTATATTGAGTACTCAAAGACATTTCTATAGAATTTGAAAAACACTGGTGGCACAAAGACAAATTTCCAAAGCTAGACTGTGACTATGTTCTCATAAACTCAGACGACTCCTCATCTGTCTGAGCACACCACTGTTCCCAAAGGATGTCAGGATACACTAAACTGTTGCTATCAATTCTATAAAATCAGACATTCGCTCTAAAGAGCAAAATAATAAAAGCTGCAGTTCAAAAGTTTAGATGTGACTGCAGCCTGGTGTGCTTTAATATTTGATCTAGGAGAAACTGGGAACACAAGAAAAAGCAGAGAATTTATAAGGATAATTTATAACACCACTCCTTCCAAGTGGAGAAATTCTAAATGTTCACAAAAGCATCCATAAAGAAGATGATAATATTCTTTTAAAAAGAGAAATATAGAACATAATCTGTAAGGCATTTGTTTGGGAAATGAAAGTCACTTAGTATTATTACACTGATCATTCCAATACATAAATAAATATTAAAGGCTCAGTAATAACTTCACATATAGAAGAGGCAGTTGGAAAACATTTCCTCTTGGAGGTAACCACACCTGTTTGCCTGCCTATCCATCTGTTCATCTCTACAAATGTAAAATTTTTGAATTTTGAATCCTTTCAAGTGAAATGGAAGAAAAAGATCCTACCAGACTCAAAACAATTGGGGTGGGGTAGGATCAAAGCCCTCAATACCACCACCCCCCACCCCCTGAATGCAATGAAAGCAGCAAGAGCCCCAGTGAGCTTCCTTTCCTAAACTCAGCTCTGTGCCCTCTCCAAGCCCCTCTAGCTGCCCATCCAGTGCCCAGCAGGGCACACACTGGGAGTGAAGCAGAACACATGCAGCCTGATCAGGAGACAGGTCTGAACCTGCCCTGTCATGCTCAGTAAAGAGAAGAAGACTGAGGAAAGGGAGTTATTTGGAGTTCAGGTGACACAAGGCAAGAAATTAGATCTCTGGGTCCTGCAGGCCACAGAACCAACTGCATTCTGTAAAGAAGTCATTCTGTGTGTTTCATCTGAGCACTTGTTTAACCTCAAGAGGAACAGCAGACAACTCCAAGGGAGCAGTTCATACAAATTATGAGATCTCAGCTAAGAGAAGGTTAGAGAACAGCTCTCTAACACTCTTCTCTATCAGGGTATTTCATATGTACTTTTGGCTTCTTATCTGGAATAGTAATTTAAGTCTTGTAAAAGCTATGGATGAAGCAACATCCCAACTGAATTCATGTGGCGGTAACATAATATTATTCCTGAAACCAGATTAAGCCTACACAGAATTCCGTAATTAAATTGTGAGACAATATTGTTATATCCCAGTACTGTAGAAATGTCCCTCAGCTTTGTCAAGGGCTTGGTATCACTTCTGTAAGTCCTATGTATTTCCTCTGTGCCAAGCATCTGTAGACTTAGAAGTCCACCTTAATTGGTTCCCATGACACATTTTCCTTCCATTTCCATTAAAAACTATAGGTTTGTAAGAGGAAAAATGCAGAACAAAGGCAGGTTTGAAAGGGAGCCACCAGGTGAGTTAGACACATTTGCTATACCTTGGCCAAAAAAGTGCTCTCATTTCTCCTGGATAAACCAACTTGGTATACATTTGTACTTGTATGTCCTTCACATTTGAGAAAGTCACTTAAAGCATTACAAATTGCTGCAAAGCTTTGTGATAGCAAACTAAGAAGTTTTCAGTCCAATCATTTGAAGTTCTCAATTTCTTTTCAACTAAATTTTAAAACAGATTATAATGTATATAACTGTGTGTCTGCACTACTGTTTAATTGAAGTAATTCCTTTAGATGTCAACAAAAGTGTAAAGAGAATTTTTAAGAGGCATAGTAGTTAAAACGTAGGAAGGATTCTGATTTTTGGTATAACCAGAAAATACATGAAGATGGTAGCCAAAGGAATTTGGAACTGATACATTTGCCCATCTCCTTTGGCAAACATCAAGAAGCCCACTGGTACCTATTTTAAGTCAATTGACATTTCCTGTGACAGTGGCAAGAAGCTTTCCTGGTTTTCTATCCATTCTATTTTGTACCCAAAGTGTGAGGGTTAAAAAAAAGAAAAAATAAAAAGGAACCTTCTAAGCTTAGCTAACAATCAGAATAGGGACCTCTCTTAATAAATCTCACATATGGCATGCAGCAAACTATATAGCATAAAAACAAGACAGCTATTCTGAGGTAAGCATATAGTATAAAAACCAAGACATCTACTTGACAATGAACATCTACACACTATACCCTCATCTTGAAAACCAACCCTGGAAAGCTGTATCTGAAGATAAGACATGACATATCATTATAGATAGAATACGACCTATCATTTCATCTGCTTTGTTTCACCTTTCAGTGTACAAGAACTGTAGTGACAAGAATGCTCACGGATGAAGGAAGAGAGAAATGGACATGAAAACTTTTTATTTAATTTATTTTGTAATTCTATTTTTACAAGTATAATTGAAATAAATTTGAAAGCCCCTGGAGATTTGTCTTTGGGAATAGAACTGCTTTGTTAAAATTTCTCTTTGAGTTTGACTTTTTGAATCATTCACATAAAATTGCTTCCCTTTATTCACTCATGTTTTCTTTACATAGCATTTGAAAACTCAGCCCTGTGACCCTGGATGTTTTAAATGGATATAAAAGGAATTTGTACCCTTTACTTTTTGATTGAACAAGAAATGATGTAATGCTGACTCACTTGTCTCTTGCTGCAAGACAGCTAAGCCTGTTAACCAGGTGACTAAAGCCTGGCAGAAATCTGTGACAATAATTATATAAATACTGGACAGTGCCAAAATCAATCAAGAACAGCTTGTAAAATAGACTAGTTGTCGAAAATACAACTATTTCCTGGGTTTATTGGCTACTTAATGATTAAAAAAAAAAAAAAAAACCCACACAAAAATGACCACACTGAGGACATACATTACTCTTGGATAGATCACTATGGGCTTTGTTACTCTGATACATGGTGACATTGCTACAGCACTTCAGTAGTTTTCAAAAGCACTTTTCTGTGGTTTAGAACTTTGCCTTAGCACTACAACTCAAACAACAGCTGAGCAAAAGCAACCAATGTCCACGGAGATTTGTGAGGTAAGGGAGCAATAAGCTCATGACCTCACTCTTATTTTTTTCTCAATATATTTTATGTATTTGATGTGGAAAATGAGAACAATAATATGGATGTAAGTCATATAAAGTATGTAATATTTGCAGAGTACTTTGAGGCCATGAGCCAGGAAGGATAAAAACACCAATATTGTAATTTTGTTGCCTATATTCTGTGGTTAGAAGCACGACTTAAAACACAGCTAAAGGAAGGAGCAACTGAAGTAGTTTCCCCCACAGTTCTCTTTGTCGTGGATTTCTCCCATGAATATTTACGCATATTGTCACTGACTTTTATTACCAGCATTTGAGTCTACTTCCAAATACCTACACTCACATGCATATGGTCTAAGCCAAGCTGTATAGCTACTGTGACAAATAACACAAATTTTACTTGACAAGAGGTGTAGCACATTAACGATGTGAACACTGTTTAGTCTCCCAAAACAGCTTTCCTAGAATTAGCTATCTGGGGAATAGATGCACCTTTTCCAGGCAATAACATTACACATACGTATCTGATTTTCTTTGAAATGAAAGGTAGAGTTGTTTGCATATCTCTGACCCTTTCTCACAGACTAGACTCTTTGTATTAACCTGTAATTACATTTCTCTTTCAAAATTTAGATCCAGTCTATTTCTGGTTTTGTAAATGGAAACACCATGTTTCATAGAAAGCTAACAGGCTGCTTGCTCATTAGCGGCCATAAAGTCACAACATAGCTTGACTTTTAGTTATAACTTTATGTACCATAAAATTATTCAAAATAACGAGCAAAGAGAATCTGCAGTGTGATTGTTCAAGTTACCATATCTAGCCTGCACAAAAAACCCTTACACAAATTCCAGGGAAGTCCATACCAGAGCTTCCCACAAAGGAAAAGTACTAGAGAGTATATAAACAGTTTAAATCACCTTATTGTCCTTAGTGACTGGATCTCAAATTATTCAAAAGCAGGACCCTCAGGTGCCATTGCTGCTGCCATGAAAGTTGTACTGCATTGTAGCTGAAAAATGTTTATATTTTTATTTTCATAAAAGACACCTTCATTTTTGCACTATTAAATGTAAGGTCGTATTTACAGCTTTGATTTTAAGTTAATGGTCATATTTACAGTTTTCAATTTCTCTTCTACAATTCAGAAGTCTGAAATATTTTTAGATATTTTCTGCTGTGCAGTGAAAACACATGGAACTCAGACTGAATTTAAAACCCTTGCCATGTGTCCATTTTTAATATGGTCAGCCTCCATATTGGTTAGATTTATTGTTTAATTAGGTAGAAAATGAGAAAATACAAGGGAAATGTTACAATAGCAAATACTGGCCAACATGATTTGAAGAAAAGATCAGAAAGGAAGCCCTCCCCTGCATTTATTCTTGGAATAGTCCCAGATCTGGTCATTTCTCTCAGGAGTAGGTTCCATTCCCAAACAAGTTCCTAATGAATGGCATTGCTCAAACAGAAATTGTCTCCCTGCTTGGTGGCTTATTATCATTAACACCTGTCTGCCTTGGGAGCTGTTAAAGCCATTCTGTTTGCTATGGAAACGTTGAACTGGGGAAAAAATGAAGGCGCAAAAGTGCTTTCTGTGTCTCTGCACCAGAGACAAGATTCACAAGACCCACAAGATTCTCAAATGCAGAGACCAAGGAGAAAGAACAAACCTTCCAAGAGCTCACACCAAACCGTGTCAGTGTGTATTTATACATGCATTTCTATTAAATTGTTTTTGCTTTTAGAACTACTCAGCTTACATGGAAAGGGACTGTGTACAGGTGTCTGTGATTTGAAAGGCTACCAATGTATTTGGTGAAGAGCGCAAATAAGTACATGCGTGATTTAAAAAGAGCAAAGAAAAACCATAGTACAGAATAAATTTCTTTCTTGTTGTCAACAACTTCCCTATATGAACAGAATTAGAGCCAAGATAGTTTTAGGAAAAACAATCCAGCTAGTCATAAACATGCACATTAAGTAACTGTATAATGGAGAAAGCAATGACTCCATCTATATGATGATCTGAATATACTTCTTGAACTCCAAAACTCTCAAACTTTGAAGTGTTTAGAGATGTAATCAAACTTTAGAGCTCTGAAATATTGCTGAATAGTAAGGGAAAATCACAACTGCCTTGAACCCCAAATACTTCTCTTATTATTCTAGTATTTCAAAGTTTTATATAAACTAATGATAATTGAATCTCAGGTTTATGGTCTGGTACCTCACTGTCCCCTTAGAGGAGCTATTACCATGGTGATAAGATTGCTTGAATTAAGCTGTCTTTTTCTACAGGACTTGGCTCATTGCCAGCGCAGTGAAGGGAGATTTCATTCAGCACAGAATTAACCTTACTGCCAACACTGCTAAATGGTTAGAGGAACTAGGAAGAAATTTGATTTAAAAAAGGAAGGAACAAGCAAATATGTTAAAAACTGAAGTGCAAAACAGGACTAAAATCCCCACTTTGAAACAAAATCAAAATTAGCAAAGTTTTGAGATCTAGACAGAAAACTTAAAAATTCTAATGCTTTGGTGACCTAAATGCAAAACTTTACTAAAAATAAGTGTGTCCAGTGGTTTATCAGACTACAGGGAGGATGAGAAAAAATGTCAGGTAGGAATCCCTACTTAACATCTAGTTTTTACTTCTTATTTGGAAATTTGACTGAAGTGGGAAAATAAATAGCAAACAGCAGGAAAAAAAACCACAAAACCAAACAAAAAAGAAAGATATGGAAACAAATACTGAGTAAACTAGCAGGGCATGGAGAAAATGAAGAACACTCCTTTGAATTGTCAGGGTTTAATACCTACTCCATAAAAAGTAGTAAGCTATGTACAGATGAGGCTGTCAGAGATAACGACAATGTATTACGCTGTAAATCATAAGATTTGAAACATTACAGCAAAGTGTCTGTGAAACCTAAAAAAACCAATTATTTTAGCGGAATGGAAGAGAATAGGCAATAGGTTGCAAGTTATTCTGGTGGAGAAAAAAAAAATCAATTTATGTAAGAGCCCAATAACATTATCCTAAAAAAGAGAATCGATATTTCCTGTGTTTTTATACGGTGTGAGAGATCCTTGCAGTCTTTTTCTGGCAATGCTTACAAATTATTTCTCTCTGTGACAACGAAATTACTGCATGATCATAAGTAATTTTGATAATGAATATGTTATTTTTCCCTAAATAGTGTGTGCATGCATAGAGACAGAGCCTGCATTTGCATCTACAGGTGCACTACAGTGCTGAAGGTGCAGCACAGGCAGTCACCAGTCTGAGCTGTTACACCTCCTGTAGCTACAGCTCTTCTCCAATTTCTTCATCAACACCTGTTCAATGACATGTCCTCTGATGTTTTAAATGTGTTCTTAATTCTTATTTTCAGTTGGATTGCTTATAATCAGAATAATTGCCAGAGGTAGAGAGCTGGCCTTGGCAATGACATAAAGGTAGACTCTAACCTTGGCTTTGACAAAAGCTTGTGTGAAACTGAACAAGTAATTTCACCTTTCCAACTCAGTCTTGTCATTAAACAGTTGGGTTAGTAAGTGAGATCCTGACACATCTGTTTTGCAGATTAGTGCATGTAACACCTCTAGATGAAGCAAAACCCAGAATTTCTGATTTGCCTATTTCTTTGAAAATATAACTTTCAGAACGCATACATCAGTATACATCTTTACTGCAGCCCTTTGTGGTCTAATCTAGGGTTTCAAATTGTAATTAGGTTAAGAATACATGTTTAATCAGAATATTTAAACATATTCAGAACTGTAGAATTTTCTTTTACATAAATGAGCTATTATCATTATGAGCATACTCAGAAACTTGCTTAATTTCTGACCATCCAGAATGAACAGGTTTTACAGTCACAGGATTAGTTCTCAGAAATATTTTCCTGTCTGAAAATTCTCTAATATTCCATGGCAGTAGATAAAACATAAAACATGTGTGCTGGTTATGGATTAACAGGAGATACAGCTGGAAGAAAAGCTGAACATGTGCATTCTGATTTTTGCCTAGTTGTTACAGTAGGGAATACATAACTCTCTAAGTCTTTGATTGCAAATGTTCCAAATTAAAGAAAAATAATCTGCTTACACATATTAGGTATGTAGACATTAGGTAGATTTGGTACTATTAAAGATTTAGCACAGAAACATAGCTGCCATTAACATGTTTCCCCTTCTTTTGTAGGATTATTTTTAATGGGCAGCTAAACATCAGTGAAGAAGGGAAGTAAGAGAATTCAGATATTAGGCCACAGTATCTGTTCAATTTTAGCTGAATCATTCCCTGTTAAAGGAAGGAAAAACAAGCTGCAAGCCCTTCTTTTTCTCTAAGGCTGTGTGTGTACTATAGACTTCTGGGAAGTGGTGATCACAAATGTTTTTTATTACAATGTTCCCCTGCTATAGCACTTGTCTGCACATAAACTGCAGATACATCCTGGCAAACAGACTCACAGATTCTTCTTCTGGATTATACAGCCTTTCAGCCAGCTTCATAAGAGGCTGCAGGGAGCAACCAGAGAGGGCATAAAACCAGCTGAAACAACCACTGAAGGGTCGGAATGTGGAGAATTCCCAGACTTAGTATAGCCCACAGGATGATTTCCATTCTGAATTCCTAATCCACTGCACAGCCCTTCATATAATTATAGCTATAACTATATATCTCTGTATTTGTTCTTTATGAGAAGCTTCAAATTTGCAAAAAATAGTAAGAAACCAGAATAATTAAACAAAATTGGAAAGGGAAATAAATTGCAAAGTTTTTTCCCCCAGTGAGGTCTGACAAGAATGTAGTGAACAGGGATGCAGAGAGGCTAAACAAGATCTACCTAACTATTAGTTGGAGAGAACCGAAAGGTACTTCATGGGTACAGAACACCCAGGGATCAGCCTTCTTGCAGCAGAAGGTATAGATAGATATATAAGCTTGTTACACCAGAAACAACAGAGATTTGTCTTTATAAAAACTGTGGTAGTAGAAGCTTCTAGCTCTAGAACTAGCTGAACTAAACTGTTGTTTATGTTCTCCAGTGGAGAAAAGTTTCCATCCCCCTTGATTCTTTTTGAGATTTGTCCTTACGACAAATAAGGAAAGTTTTATTTCAGAATGAACTGGCATATTCTTCAATGCCAACTTAGTAGCAGAGCTAAAACTTAATTTGACACTTCTTATGAGTAGCAGTTAAGTGTTTAAAGACAGATATTAAAATTAAGTTTTGTAATTCAAAAAATCATCTTATAAAAGAATAAAATCTGTTTCACTGATTAATTGTCATACCTGCCAATGGACATATGTGTTTAAAAAGAAAACACTTCCATGCATAATACCTTTTATTTTCTGGATCAAATTAGGTGGATATTAGACATTCTTCTATTTTAGCAAAACTTTCACAGAGAGTCATGCACTTTACATGCTTTAAAATGCCAAAATCTAAAGGAAACCCTAGTTAAAACCTCCTGGTGCTTTGCTCACAATGAAGAGGACTGAAGAAAATTAAGGTCTTGTTTTAAAAATCATGTCAGCAAACACACTGTAGTTCAAAACCATCATATTAGCCAATACTTACTAGGAGCAAACAAACAAAAAGCTTATTACAGCAAAAAAGTCAGAGGAGACTGTGCAAAACTTTGGGTACTGAAATGCAAGTTGCCGGAATACAGAACGTGTTTGAGATCAATAATTTTTCAGAGTAGATTATTCATGTAAATTGTGGATGATCCTGAAGTTGAATCCTCCCTTCCCCAGCTCCCAGGGGAGCTGCCATGCTCAATACCTGCCTTGGGCCTGTACCATTTCTCCATTACCAAATGATTATCAAATTATATTCTTTGTTTATATATGCAATAACATATTTAAATATGCATTGAGGAAAATATTATTTTAGCATTATTTCCTACTTTTTCTTACCCCCAGGAAAGTTAAGCCTGACTAAATGATCTCTAGAGGTCCCTTCCCACCCCAACCATCCCGTGGCTCTGTGTGCCTCCAGAAGTGCCAGACCAAACCAAACTTCTATTTGCTGATTACAAAATGGTCCTGGAAGAATGTGGGAGAGCAAGACAAATGCACAGCCACACTGACTGCACGCAACCATAAAATACCTATGCAACCTACACACCTTAAAGAAGTTAATGTCTTCCAAAACTTTTCAACATGTGCTTTTATGAGTATTAATGATCTAGATGAAATAAGTAAATAAGGCCTAGTATGACTACTTGAAAAGGCTTCAAATCAAAGCACACGGTCATGTCCTGAACGACAAACCTGTAATTCCCCATCACCACCTCATGTCAATGTCAGGCCTCCTCCCCTTCTGGTTTCCCCCAACATTTGAGCTATGTTGTGCACAACAGGTTGGTCTGTACCTGGTTTCCAGTGGGATGTTGCTGTTCAGGACCCAGCTGTTATGGAGATGCACCGAGTCTTGCGTGCTGGTGGGGGGAGTCGGGGCAGCGGGACTGGGCTGGCTGCGGGTGGTCATGGACCTTCTCTGGAGAGAATCGGCCGAGGGAGGCGGTTTCCTGGCGCAGGTGCAGGCGTGAGGGGGTGGAGGCGGCGGTGGGAGGGGTCTGAAGGTGAACTGGTTATGTGGGCTACCTGGCATATCTGAAACAACAAGGGAAAAGCACAGAAACCCACAGACGGTTATTATTTAAGAAGAAAGTCAAGACAGTCCATTTTGCAGTTAGTGGTTCATTTACGCTCATCTTAATTAGAAAAAAAAAGAGACTAAAGTCTTAAACTGAAGGAAAACACATTTAGATGAGATATTAGGAAGAAATTCTTTACTGTGAGGGTGCTGAGGCAGGGAAGCTCCATCCTTGAAAGTGTTCAAGGCCAGGCTGGATGGGGCTCTGAGCAACCTGATCTAGTGGAAGTTGTCCCTGTCCATGCCAGAAGGGTTGGAACCAGACGATCTTGAAGCTCCTTTCCCATTCTATGATATTATGATATAATAATTATTGGGAATAAAGCACTGTGCTTTACCATGTTGTTAACCCTGTTTTCTCTAAAATGTGTTGCAACGTGTGAAATAAATTAAAATACAACAATCTACTGAAACCATCAGATACAAATACACACCCTACATCGCTGTAGTTCAACAACAAGAACAAAAAATCCCCCAAAAGAAAAATAAAGACAATAAAACATTCACTTAATTTGTCCTAGGATTTTTTGAGGAGGAAGGTAAAGAAACAAATAAATCAAGCTGACATTGAATTGCAGCACAGATACAAACTGATTTCATGAGGTATAGTTCTCATTCAAGAACATCTCTGAAAGAAATCGACACACTATAAAAATTAGTTTTGTACTTCAAGAGAGAAAATAATTGAGTAATTCCTACCACCTAACAAACATCTTTCATAAAACAATGCTAACACATTTCTGCAAGTCTGTCATTGCATTTGTTACGTGGGAGCTGAGAAAAGGTGTCTGAAGGGCTAATGAACCAGCCAGCGAGAGAAAAGGTTCTATGGCAGCTAAAGGCAGATGAGGTGGCACGGAGCTCACAGCCCTGGGGCCAGTCTGAGGAGACAAAGACGAGTGTGGGGGGTAGCCAAGGCCCTGGTGTCTGTGCTGCCACTGCCCCACGGGACCCAGAGGGACATTGTTACTGCACTGTCCTGCCCGTGCTGACCAACACTGCCACGCAGCTCTGAGGTGTCTTGAATCCTCACGCAAAGGACACACAAATGCACTGACTTGTACTTTGAAGGGACACTAAAGTCTTGTTTTCTCTACTTCCCACAAGAGTCTCCAAAGCCTCTCAGTACAGCAAGATACACAGCTATGGAGAATTGAGGCGAGAAATTCCCTTGCAAAGGAACAATAACAAACGTTTTGCAAAGAAGATGCTGATAAAAGTTGCTGCTATACTGTGTGAACCGCAAAGTTACTAACCCAAAACTCCTCCAGCTACTTCACCTCAGTGTCTAAGGCAGCTTTATCCCGTTTCTGTACTCACCCTCACTCTCCCTTTTACCTTAGCAGATGTCCAGCTAAATTTGCACAAATGCAGCTGGAGTGAAGCTCCGATGAACCTGCAAAAATTCCCTGCAAGGAACTGTTGTTGCCATCCGTTTACAACACACGCTTTCTTTAAATTATGACATGATGTGTTTTCAAGGTGAAAGATGAAAGTGTGTTTCCTCCTTTCTTGGAACAGCTTGTGGAGAAAAAGCACCTTTTTCTCTGTGACAGTCACAATTTACCCCAGCTGGAGAAACAAGGTTGTTTAGTGCTCCACATAAGCTTTTCTGTGCTGTGGTAAGCAAAGCTGTCATGGATTTGGCCTGAGCCTAATCCTTTTAATTTCATTGATCTTTTATCAAGGCAGCATTCTTACAGTTGCACTAAGGTTTACACTGTAATATTAGTTTGCATATACCAGAAAAGCATTTCTAAGCATATTAGAAAATTGGAGACCTCAGTAAATTAAATCACTGCAGTCAACAGTCTGGGGCTCCAAAATAATCTGCTAAGGCACTTTCATATAATAATTAATCTCAGTAAATCCTGTATCCTGCTATTTTAGAACTGAAAGCTACCCAAATTTTGGACACAATATTTGATGTCCAGCATCCTCAAGTATTTGATCAATGACATTCCCTTACTTAAGGTATCAGTCTTAAATCCACTCTACAGAAAATTTGCAGGATTATTATACAACCTATAATTTGCATGACAAGACATTTTAATGGTTGAGCCATTGCCCTGCTAGAAAAACGCTGATCTTTGCCAGGGCTAAGGCTCTACAAAGTACATCAACAGCTATGTAGTAAATGTCGAGCAGTCAAGGTTACTGCTTCTCCAGGTAAATGGAAAAAAAATCCTGTGTAACCCATATGGCAACACATCTTTTAGCTCCCTTCTTCCCTCTTTATGTGTCCTGCTCCTATTCTGTCAATAGCGCACAATGATCTGACAGAGTTTAGTTTTCTCCATGCAATAGAATGGTTCTGCTTCGTGAACCATAAAGTTTTTCTGGTTGGCAGGGTACCTTCTACCTCCCAGTGCAGTTTATAACAATACATCAACACATCAGATTTCCTGGGGGATTCCTTTTTAATTATCACACTTGTCACACTTTTGTCCAGCTACTGGCATCATAGAAAACCTCACATGGGATGCTGATTATTTTGGTGATTTAAAAAAAATCTTCTGCATCAGACCTTCATTTCAGTAAAGCACTGTAAAGTCATTACACTGAGAGTCGGCCTGAGTTTCCAATTAGTTTTTACAGACTTTCTTCTTTGGCAAAGTTGTTTTTATTTTGTTTGAAACTAAGTCTATATCTCATTAACTTTATTTTTATACCACAAAAACATTGCTTGGAATATAAAGCAGCATTAAACAAATATTCACACTTACAATTTCTCAGCACTCTAAATAAACAGCAGAGTCTGTAAAATAACTTATTGCAAAATCATTTAAACACCTAAAAAGAGATTATATACCAGATAATTTGTCTAAAGCCAACAAGCTTCCAAAATGTATGAGACTGATATAGGAATTGGCTTAGCTAATGGTATCCATAACAACTCCTGTTATTATTTTTAATGGTTGCTGATAAGGTTCACATTTTATAATTCTTTTACATAAAAATGTTTATGTATGATATGCAAATAGAGCATTATTTGTTTTCAATGTGTTCATTGACATGATTGAAATTTCCACTCATCTAAAAAGGTAGCTGTAAAACATGATTTCAGCTCAAACTTTACATTTACAATAACTTGTTTCCAATCAGATTTCCACCTGAGGAGCAGCCAAGCCAGGAGTGATGCTCTTGGCCCTCATGATTGGCCTTCTCATCTGCACTTGCATTTAGCTCATTTTTTTACAGAGAAAAGAGGCTGTTCAGAAAATTTCTACATTCTTTCCCCTGAGAATTCATTATTTTAAATAGTTCTCTCTTTTCATAAAAGCACACTGTGATGTTTGCTGAAAAGATCCATACAACATTCTGCTGATTTGTTGTATATTGGATCTGTTTGGTTTTACTCTAACTTGCACATTGCCCCTTCCCTCCACAAACTCCACTAAAACTTCTTTCCACCTCTTTTTTATTGTTAGGGTTTTTGCCTTCATTCTTCAATAACAGTGTTAATTTGTTAAGCTTTTCCGCTTTGAAACATTTCCCAAACGCCATGCACTCACACCAAAAGAGAAACTGCAGTATGGATGCCAGCTATAAACAAGAAAATCTTTCTTTGTAATTCTGCAAGCTTAGAGGATTTCTACTTTCTCTCTTTCCTTTGAAGTTTCTCTCCTGAATTTTTGTCCTTCTTTGGTTCTGGCTTGTTCCTTTGGATGGCCCATGATCAACACTGAACACGTGCTGCTCCATGGCAGCTGTCTAAGTGAGCTTGGTATTCCACAGGTATGGAGCACAGACCTCAGCAGCTCCTCTTCAGCTGCTGAGTTCTGCTACACCTGCTTTTCCTTTCAGGAGGTGCAATAATTCAGATCATGCTTTTTTACCAGGCCTCTGTTTTTCAGAAAGTGGGAACTCAGACACTTCCCTGACTCTGCCACGTTGGTTGAGTGCTGCCCTTCTGTTCAAAAGGTATTGGAATCACAGGAAAACAGCAGCATTAACATAAACTCATTTTCCTCAAGAGTCAGGCTAAAATGCCATTGTAATCATAAACATGTAGCCAAATTGCTTTACAGACTGGCAAAAATGAAATAAACAGCTTAATCAACTAGTTAGCACATGATTAAAAATTAGTTTTGAAAATTAGCCAAGCCTTGGTGGAACTATTTGCCTAACAGTTTTGAAATATACTTTACCATACTTTTTGGATCCATATAAAAGAAGGGGTAATGGAACTATTTTATCATTTACTGACAAGACTACAATAGCCTGTATTGTTATTAAGTGAAGTATATCAGAGAGAATATACTAAAATGCAACGAACCATAAAAGGTTTGCATCTAACCTGTAGTGCTTTTGAGATATTTTAATTTTATTCAGTTCCTGAATTCATTATTTCTTGTATGCTTGGACTTATTTTTTTCTGGATGTGTCTCAGTTGAGTATGAATTAGCTGGCAATCCATTATTTAATCAACAAAATAGCAACATATGTTCAGAGAGTTTAGTTTACTTAAAAGTTCTATGGGGATACTACTGCTCAGTTACAAACCAGTCTGTGATTATTTTTCAAGCAGTCTTTGAATTACAAAATGGTTTGGGTTGGAAGGGACCTTAAAGATCACCTAATTTCAATCTCACTGCTGTGAGCAGGGACACCTTCTACTAGCCCAGGCTGCTCAGAGCCCCATCCAACCCAGCCTTGGACACTTCCAGGGATGGGGCAGCCACAGATTCTCTGGGCAACCTGTGCCAGGGCCTAACCACCCTCATAAGGAAAAATTTCTTCCTAAGATCTAATCTAAACCTGCCCTCTTTCAGTTCAAAGCCATTTTCCCTTGTCCTAGCACTTCATGCACTTGTCAAAAGTCCTTCTTGAGCTCTCTTACAATTCCTTTATGTATTGGAAGGTGCTCTAAGGTCTCCCTGGAGCCTTCTCTTCTCCAGGCTGAACAATCCCAACTCTCTCACCTTGTATTCACAGATGAAAATGAAGGAGCATAATTGGCACTGAAGAAGTGGAAAAGATTCAGCGCAGGGAAGAGAGAGAATCTGAATGCTTAGGACTAGAGCTAATTAGCACAGAACAAAAAAACCAGAATGACAGGATCAATTAGGTTGGAAAAGATCTCCAAGATCATTGAGTCCAACCAATGAGCGAACACCACCTTGTCAACTAGAGCATGACAGCAAGTGCCGTGTCCAGTCCTTTATTACACATCTCCAGGGTCGGTGATTTAGATTGTTCTGCTGTTTATGACTTCATTTCTCATCCTCACTACACAATAAATCTTCCAGAATATGAAATACCAAACATCTTTAAAGAATTCAACAAATCTTATGGTTTTATGCAAAATAAAGTTTATATTGCAATGAAAAGTGATAAACTAAAGCGTGTATGAGCTCAAAGTTTACACATGAGGTAAAAGAGATGCAGAGATTTCCAGAGACAAGTACTACTTCCCACTACAGTATATGGACTCATGCCCATGTCACTTTGAGCTCATCCCTGCAGCAGTAGATTTTCCTTGCTGAGCAGGTTGGGATGGTCCACAACAGACTGAGGGTGGGAGAGACAAATTAAGCACTGGAGAACATGAATGGGCTCTGGGCCCTTTATCAGTACAGGTGTGCCCTCAACAGCCACGTATAGAAATTCATACCGTCCTGCCGCTCTAAGAGCAGAATGAATCCGGTACATCATTTTTTAGGCTGTGCTGAAAACACAGTGCTTCATTTCCAAAGAAAGATTAACAGAGGTCTTATGTACTTTGAATGGTGTCAATGAGCATAAAATACAGCTGGATTTACATTCTAATAATGCAGTGATGCCAAAGAAATGATAAACATGCAGTCCAATGTGTTCATACGGATCCCATTAAATGTTTCCTTTATGTTCTCAGTATCACATATGTTCGATTCCCTTGAATCTCTTACAATTACACACACATTAACAGCCTCTAACTTGTAATTTGCAGATCAATTCAACAGATCTGGTAAAATGAGAATTCTAACAATTTCCTACTGCTGACAGAAACTTATTTCTCCTTCAGCACTTCCAAGTTTAGTCATATTTAAAATATGATGCAATTCAACACTTTTTAAAATACAAGTAACATTCACATTGAATGTGGTCTGGTCTTGCTGTGTAAAGGAAAATACCTATTCTGCATAGAAGCTACATGGAAAGTAACGATTGCATCTAATGGCAGCACTTCCTTTTCTGTTTTCATATTAGAAGTCAAAATTTGCCCTGTAAGACCTAAGTAATTGTATTTTGTAAACACTCATACTGCATCTCATTCGAGGAAACTTTACAAAAACACAGTTACCCAGTTTTGAACACCAGAGTAAAAAGGAATGATTGGGAGCATCACCAGCACTCTTATACAAGTGAATGCTTTCCTTCTTTAATTTTGTCATATAGCGCTAAACTCAGCTAAAAGTCCTTCTGAAGTCCATATTTATTTAGGTAGACTTATATGAGCCTGGGATTTTCCCATTATTTTAGTTTGTATTTTTGGTCCTTTTTTTAACAAGCAAATGCTTTACTACTGATCTACTAGAAAATCTTCACAGATCAAATAGCATAAGTGGATATTATTACCTGCATATGATATTTTAATGCCTTAAAACCTTTAGCAACACCAAGCATAAGGAATTTTCATTATCAGGACTTCTGTATTTGCAGTTAATTTGCTATTATTGTTGCAGATCAGGATGGTAACACTAATGGGCCCCATTTCTAGCGAAACTGCGATTAGTGGCATGATAAAAGTGAAAAACATACTAGAGATCTCAATGTTTTGGAAAACAGATTTGAAGCGTCTCAAAGGGGTCTCTGCAAACAACTATTTCTTGACTCAGCTGCAGAAAGATGATAATTTTTCAGGCAAAAATAATAGAGGTTAGAACTCATTAGAGAAGGAAAGGCAGATCCCTAGGGAACTATCACATAACCACCTTTTGCAACTTTGTGAATAGCATGCATTTAATAATATCTTGTCTTTCAGCACTCAAAAACTTCTGGCATCTGGTGTCTTTCTACTGTATGCTTAACTTGTCAGTTTTACTTTGTACAATTCTTGAAATAAGACTGATATACTCTTTTTTATAAGGTGTGCATGGGGGAGCATTTTTGCTTCTTCTGATGATAGAAATGTTAATACACTCAAACCAAAAGAAGGGTTTGCGGGCCCAAAGCTATCTCCTTTTTATTGCAGCTGTATCGGTTGGTGCAATGAAAGACATTACCTTTCCTGACAAACTTTGCCTTTTTTTAGAGGCACTTATATCTGTAGAGCATTAGAGCTACAACAGCACTACTCCTCCTTAATTAACTCCATCACTCAGTGTTTTAACTTGGGAACCTGATTGCTGAAGTAGAATAATTTTGGTCATAAACACTGCACTATAAGATGTCCCTCTCTGTGCTGTAGTTTGTAACCAGAAACGAGTTTCAGGTTATAACAGTGTGTAGTGTTAATGAGATGCAGGGTCTAAATGTTATCATGCAGAAGCACCTGACAATATAAACATGCCAATGTGTGTTCATATAAAATAAACATTGCCAGAGGAGAGTGAGGAGCAAGAGTTCCTGAGGTGCTTTTATTCTACTGAACTGCCTGAATTATAGCTTTGTTCTATGGTACTTCTTCATAAAGCTGTTAAATACTAATGTGCTCTATGTATAATATTTATGTGAAAAACATTCCATTTACGTGAAATGCTCACATTCATGTCAATTAATACGAAAAATTTGTAATGAAACTATCTTACTCAGTCCCTTCCCTCTCCTTCTTTGCAGGTGGTACATCCATCAGATTCACTCTAATATGCACTGAGTTGAGACAGGACTCCCTTAAATCACTACACTCTGTGCCAACACAAGACAAGATCCTCCGCTTCTGAGTCACAGAGGTCAAGGACAAAATATGAAGGGAGAAGAAAAGTAGCACTCCAGTTCTGATGGAGACTGACGGAACAGCCTAAACAACCAGCTCAGGCTTCCAGTGGTTTGTTTACCAGAACAAGCAGCTGCTGGTACAATTAACATCACACAGCATTCAAAGGACAGAGTGAAGATTGACAGCTCCCAGCCAGCTTAAAGGTGATATTTTCAGGAGAATGCGTAATTCCTGCCATTACTTAAAAGTGGTGGGTTCAGTCAATATCATGAGTTGTAACTTCTATCAGTGGGAACTCACAGGGGACAGTACAATCACTATTCTAAAACTCTGAACAAAGCGGGAGAGATTATAGCTTACAGAGTAAGCCTATCATCTAGGTTTGCAAAAGCCAGGCACTTACAAGTAGCCTGGCAGCAAATTTTGATGACCTTAGAGGTGAGCAGATTTTGATTAAAGAGCAGTTTATGATTGGTAAAATAGGTTGCAAGCAGTCATGGCTGCAAAAATTAATGTTTCTGCAGTTATTGATGGTTTTCGGCAATGATAAATATTCAAGTTTTGGCCCTTGTGTTATTAAATTCATTAGCTGTAAGGGCTTTCTGAAAGGGATCTGTGGGTAATGGAATTAGCAACTATAAATCATTCTGAAATACACTGTGTATTTAGCCCAGTAGGTCAGTGGAAATATCATGAACATGGACATATTAAGCCACTTTGTCATCACCCTGCCTGCCTCTTACCTGCTTCATCTGTGCGCCTGTTATTTTGTAACAATTTCCGGAAAAAAAGACTGCTAGAGGCCATGCCCTGTTACAGACCCAAATAACATAAAGCCCTGCAGCATTTGAGTTTGTTGCAGTGTGGGGGCTGAGGTGAAGACTCTTCCTTTTTAGTGTTTGCTTTCTTTAGGATGGGGACAGTGACATGAGTCCTACCAGTTGACTGAAGTACAGAATCCTGTTCAACTTAAAGCCCAGCCATGAGAGAGACCAGTTTGCTGATTCATATTTTTATAAACTATTCTGTGGCTCTACAAAAATATATGATAAGCCCTAAGTCATGATTAAACCTGCCAGTTATATCAGGATCCACACTCAAGCCCTGATGAGCTCTGAAATTACTGGGGGCAAGATCCCAAAGCATATCTTTGCTTTGTTGGCATCACTGCAAACTTACTCCAAGTTTACTTCACGGTGGAAGTACCTGAACTTTCTCACTTCAAGGATGAATCATACTTCAGTTTCTCCCACCTGGATATATAAAAGCTTTGCTCAGGATACCTAACTCTCTGCACTCTGGATTATCCTGTCAAAACCAGACATCCAGAATGTCTCCTGACATTATTTTGCAGAGCATAATTAATAAGATCCATTTTTACGATCAATACCATGTACAGATGTAGAAGGTTGAAGCTGTTCAGGATCATTCGGGAATTGACTCTACTCCCATCTATTTGCCTCCATTTTAAGACAAATCTTTTAGAAAGGTATTAATGAGGGAACATCAGGACAAATACAGACTAGTTTCTATGCTCATAATATTCTGAAGAAGATGTTTATAGCTTATACACAAAAATGAAGTCTCTTTTACTCTATAAAACTGCATTCTCTATGTTTTTATTATGGATTTCATCTTGACATTAAATTTCTTGATATTACACATATTTCCAGTGATTGTTACATAATTATAGGAGCATTAAAGAAATTAATTCATCTAGGGTTATATAATAACCTGTGGAGGGGGAGAAAAAGCTGTCAAATGTATCCATAATAGGTAAACATATGTAGATTTTAACTGTGGCTCTTTATGCATATCTACCTCAAATTTGTCAAAATAATATTAATGCAGTAGTGTTTTATAAATGAATACCAAGATGTGTTTTTCTTGACAGAAATTCATTTGCAACTAGACCTTGTGTAACACTGCAGCCATTTCTATAGACTGTGATGTCTGTACCAGTGAGGCACAAAGCCTTAGGTAGGGATCAGCATGGGCTGGAGGATACAGAGGAGCATCACACATGGCCCTCACTGAAACAAGCTAACAATTATTTTAAGCCATATCATGGCACTGGGGATTTTAAAGTAGATTTCGGCATTCTATAGAACAGTTTATTTCTAGCCTGTTTCCCTGTCTTCCTGGGGAAGAGGTGAAGTGGTGCAGTGATGGACCAGAGCAGTGCTGGGGCTGTTTGGGTGGCTTTGCTCTACAGAAGTAGAAAATAGAAGATAGTTCGCTCAAAGCTGGCTGCTCAGGACAAAAATCCCCCGACCTACAAAGCTCAACCAGAATTCAGTGGGCTGCATCTGATTTTAAATGTGCATCCCCTGTGCTGGCTCTGTAGAGATGATTTCTGCTGTATTCTCTGAGATTTAATTTTAAAGCAATTCTTCTTTCTCTGTAGACTGAACGGGGTAGCAGAGTTGTTTGTTGCTATCATTTCCTGCTAGTCATTTTGGATGATCAGAGAGAAATATTTATACAGAACCATGCTACCAACAAATAAAATGAATGGCTTTTAGTGAAACCTCTAATGCTTTTATAGGGCTCTTCCTGAATGACTACATATACAAACTTGTTATGTGAATTAGGAATATGATCACTTACTTTTCCTCAGTCAAGAAGAGACTTCCACTTCATTTTAGTGGAGGTTAGTTTTAACCACACTTGATGAACTGACAAGCAGCAAGAATGTGTGCTTAGTACTGGTGAAGAAATATCGTTGACGTATTTCTTTTTTTAAAAAAAACAAGGTACATGTGTCCCACCCTACCCTCTCCTCAGAGCAGTCTGTCCTGTAAATCAATTTGCAATTAAAACATAAATTACTGCAGGACAGATTTTTCTCAGCGACCTTACTAGTTCCTGGTTGGTCAGGGTAGAGAGCTCACAGGAAACCAGACTGTTCCCTTCAGCTTCACTTACATTCTACTTCACAAACTTTAGTTGACAAATTTTTTAAAGAGAAATTCCTTAGACAAATTATATTTTCAAAACACATTGTCCTGAAGTTTGGCTTTAGAAACAAATTTTAAAATTAAGAAAAATTTTAAATTATCTTTTAACTATCTATTCAAACAAAGAATTACTATTTTAAAAACGGAAATAGATTTTTTTGAAAAGCAAAAAGAATGGTAACCTTAGCTGTAGGATAGTTAGCATTTTATCCTCAGTAACACTTAAAATTATATGGTACTGTTTAAGGAGGCTACATGTAATTGTCAGGTAGCATAACAGAAAGCTATTTGTTGCTCACCACATTATTTCACATGGTACCTAAATTAAACTATATTAGTTAAAGGATATACCCCAGTGTAGAATTAACTGAATGGCTACTCTTGCCTTTTATCCCTAGAGGTGGCTAACAAGTTCCTGTCCCTCTCAACTTAAAGCACAAATAAAACAAATACTTCTACAAAAAGATCTATTCCAGCATTGATGTTTGCTAACATTTGGTTTAGGAACGTTGACACTT
The DNA here is from genome assembly GCA_035583155.1 of Acropternis orthonyx. Lineage (NCBI taxonomy): Eukaryota > Metazoa > Chordata > Aves > Passeriformes > Rhinocryptidae > Acropternis > Acropternis orthonyx. Next base: position 10,946,001 of record JAWWEU010000138.1, read on the forward strand.
CTCCTATAGTCCTGAGCTGGCTGGGAGAAAAGACAGTGGTACACCTATAACTGATGGTAAACAGCAAATTGATTATTTTTCAAAGAAAAGACAAAATAGCAACACAGAAACAGGTAATGTAATGCCTGAAAATGAACATAACACAAGGCACAAACCTACATCTTCCAAATCAGTCTCTCTGATGTGTATTGAGGCATTTAGAAACAAACATGTAGATTTTCTGAAATCCTGATATACTTCTTACCTCTCTACTGAACTGGGGGTTATGGCCTGGTTCCCCAGAACTGTTTAGCACTCACATCTCCCCTCTGGTGTCTTTGGCTAGGAGTCCTGCACCCTCAGCCACCTCTGCGGTTTGGGGCAGAGCATCTATCACGTACCCACAGGGCCATTGCTGCACACACAGATTCAGCTGGTTAACTTCATTCTGGAAGGTTCAACAAGCTTCTCCTGCCCAACTTGCAAGAGGAATCTCGTGCAATTCAAAATTAACAAAGATTCCATTATTTTACAGCATTAATAGGCTATAAAAGTTCTTTGTGGCCATATCCTCAGTTCACCTCACAACACATTGTTTTGTGTTTCACTCAAAGCTTATCTGTATACAGTTATTTAAACTCATTGTAAATAAGACACACATTTTTGAATATTACTAGAAATTACGTCTATAAAATACTGAATAAAACCTTCAAAACAAATGCATAAAGAAGTATCAAGGGAAACATACTTTTTCATATGAATCTAACCAACAAAGTATTTTAATGAGTGCACATCTATTAAGAGAATTCTCAGGATACCGTAATTATTATTCATTTTCTAGAATTGTTTCACCATGAAGCTTTATGCTACTATGGGGACTTTAATGTTTATGTTTTGTGACGGCTGCGTTGACTATTAAAAAGCAATTTGGCTGACATTTTAAGTCTTTTGTTGCCAGTTTTAATTGGATTGTTCACCAAGCATCAACTCCCCCGTTAACTGCAAAAATTACAGGCCAACGTCAGTTTATAGTAATGACTGTTTAATGATTTTATCCTGTCAGTATGCCAGCTTCATATGGGTGCATGCATGATTAGTTTCATATCAAGACCTGTAATTAAATAATTGAAACCTCAACAAAAGACAACATCAAACAGGAAGACATCCTTAATAAAGACTCAGAGATTTAGCAAGACACTCATTCCAAAGAATCCCCCAAAACCAAAACCCAATTACTTTTTCAGGTCAAATAGTGCAAAAGTTGGCATTAAGGAAAAAAGTTCTCTCACTTTTTGCTACAGAAGAAATTTCCTTTGAGAGCTCACTGCAGTGACTATTTTCATACCATTCTGAAAACTGGCTCCATATTATTCAGAACTCATTATTAGCTATTTTTGTTTGCTTTCCAGACTAGGTGAAGCTGCTTTTATAATAATAATTACAAGATACAAAAATAATTATACCTCAACTGAAACTTACAGTACTTACAATCAAAGAAAAACAAGCCCACTAACTTCTCAGGAATTCAGGTTTTTGAAAGAAAACAGTTTATTAGTCTTTGTTCAGCTCTGAATCCCATGCCAAACTCCTACATATTTCAGAATTTCAGAGAAAAAAAGACTTTTAGAAGATAACTCCTTGAAAGTGTGAAATATCCACAAAAATAAAGGCAGAACAAAGACTCACAAAGCAGGGCCAGCACTACAAAGGCAGCGAGTGCCTCCTCACGCTGCTGTAACACAGTCCAAGAAGCTGGAGATTTCTTGGGGAATTTCACACCTCAGGCTTTGGCCATCTGACAGGGGGAGAAACTTGCTGTAGGCAGTTAAACATCTGAATTTTGAAATGAACTTGACATTTCACACATTCTGGTACTTAAGAAGTCCAGGGGGAAAAATTACTGACCAAGGGTTTTCACTGTCTTATTAACAGCAGTGCATATCTGCATTATAAAATTTGGGGGAGGGTGTCTCTGTAAATTGGGCTGGTATATTTATAGATTCCCATTAAACTTAGACCTCAAAGGTCAAATATCAGACTTTATTGTGTTACACAGTCAGTAAGCATTCAGGCAAATTTCAGCAATTTATAGCAACTTCTAAGAACTTAGGTTCATCTGTTTTCAGGCTTGACTTTTATAGACTATAGTCACCTACTAGAAAATATTAACCTACTGGAAAGTCAATAGATTTTTAAGGTTTCTTCATTTTTATGTACAAAAAGCTGTATGCCTCGCAGAATCATTCATTTTCCTTTTATTGCCAGGATGATGGCTTAAAACCTGTTCTGACCAAACTTCTCAGCTGATGGCTTTATTTGAAAGATTTAGGGGTAAATTTAGGGCCCATCTATTCTTCCAGTTACAACAGCATGATATAGGATTAACTCCATTGATTTCAATTATGCTATTCTGTCTTGGTTTGCTAGATGTAACCACAGAGGTGAACAGTCCAACTTTGATAGGGCATATCTATTTTTAACATATTTAGAAAGAGAAAATTTGTCACTTCAAAGTAGCAGCTGTGGAACACTGTATGATTCTGTTCTAGGAACAGGGCTATTGTATTTGTGATTTAGAAAGGAATGAAGCACTGAACGACTAAAATACAGGTTGGCACAAACTTCAGTTCATAAAATAAGAAGGTCCAGAAGAGGTATGTGAATGGACCATACATCAGCAGATGAAAATTCACATCAGCAAATGCAAGCTACCTCAAATTGATTGCTGAGATCTAAATTAACTCCAAGTCCTCAGAAAATGGCCCTGGGTATGTCTGTAAACAGCTCAATAAAAACTTCTTTTCTATGTACAGCTTTAGAAAAGAATGTAACAGCACGGAAAATAAAGCAAACTGGACAGAAAGTAAAGAGGCAAGTAGTGTTAAATCATCACATACACATCTTGTGGAATACTTTGTTGCATTCTTGACACTTATTTTTCAGAACAACTTGGTAAAAATAGAAGGGGTTTTACAAACAGATGACTAGATTAGCGATGTGGAAAAAGCAGTGTGAGGAGACACTAAACAGATTATGTAGTCTAAAGAGAAGTGAGATGTAAATGATGGAGAACAACATCATGAAGTCAGTAGGTGTACAACTATTTACACTCATAATAAAAGTACAGTAGATCACTAAATGAAACTGCTGTGAGAGAAATTTAAAACTGATAAAAGGGAATACTCTGAAGTGTTTTGTTTGTTTTTAACAACAAATTTAAGCTAGAAACTTGTTGCTACAAACTGTCATTGAGATGAGGTTGCAAATATTTTATGTATAAAATATGTATATGTAAAAAATGTATGTATAAAAGTTTATACAGATAATTATCCAACACAGTAAGCAGGCAGTATACACGCAAATCTCAGTGTATCTAAGTATAAACCGTACATATTAAAGGGAAGCATTTTTATGCGTCTAAGAACATAATACACATGTGTATATTTGCACGTACACAGAAGTTTCCACTGAATTTCTACGCAGAGGAAGGAACAGAAGTTAGGCTGATATTTCCTCAAGTTATTCACAAAACTATTCTTTTATAATCTCGAAGGATTTCACTTTAGAACATTATTAGGACAGCACAGAGGAAAACTGCACTCACTGATCACTTCTTGTTCCAGCCAGAGAACCTCAATCAAATTCTGCCTGTTGGTGAATTTCCTCCTTGATCAGGTCATCCGTGGTTTAGCCCGAGGACATTTGGGGAAAACAAGAGGAGCTTGTCATTTGCTCAGCCAACCAGTGAAACAAGTTTAAGGAAGAATGGATCTGCCTGGAAGTCATGTACCACCAGTAATGCAAAAGCTAAAAGCTAAAGATGAAATACTTGATTTGCAGATCTTGGAATGAGCTAGGTATTGACACTTAAACAGCAATTTGAAACTCAAACCACTTCTATATGATTTATTGTCCAGAACAGAATAGTAATTCAAGCGTCCTACTGATCCTCATCCTGATGTTTAAATTCTAGTTTTCATGCTTATTTGCAGTCTTTTGAAATACATGACTCTTACCAAATATTGGAAATAACCTCTTACAGATTTTGTGAGCAATAGAAATGGGAGATCTGCACTTCAATGTGAATGATGCAATTACCATGTAACAAAGCACCTTCTGCCAAACTCATCTCACAGCTCTGAGTAACAGAATAACCAAGGAAAGTGGGATAGAACAACTACTTCTTTTTCCTATCCTTGCACTGTGTTTTTCCACCTGCATGTCTTTATTATGGAATTTGCAGACTGAATGCAAACAAAGAAAACTTATCAGGAAGGTGGAGGAAGGAGCTGGCAATATCACATGCAATAGTTACCTTTCACTAAAGAGGATGGACAAAATTGGTGAAGATCAGCAGGCAGTTTCAACCTACACAATTCCAAAATGACCTTTTAAAAGTAATTACTAGAGCTGAGTTGCAGCATTCAGCTGAAATAAAACTTCAGAATTTCACACACTTACAAAGTAGAAACTGTGAAAGGAAAAAGCATCATACACATCAAAAAGGGGTGGGCTACTCAGACACATCTTTCCTCCTCCTCCAGTTTGTCTTTTACAATCTTCTATTGAAGGAAAAACAACACACCACATATCTATCAAAATAAAGTATACCCTACTGCAGAAAAAAATACATGGCAGAAAAATGTTCAAGTAAACTTGTCAATGAATTGGTTCCAACTGAAAAATGAAGAACAGAGCATAAAGACAGAATCTAAGCCAGCTGTACAGTAGTTCATAGTCCAAATTTGGAAGAAAATTTTGCCTAATGTAGGAGGGAACATCAGATGGCTGCAGAGACACTTCCAGGCTAGTTTACAGCCTGCAGTGATCTTAAAAGCTCTAATTCTGTCCTATTGATTAGACAGGGAAAAAAGAGGGAAGGGAAGGTTCTGTCACCAGCTCAGTTCGGCAGTTGCAAAGCAACAGCACTGGTCCCAAAGAGCCTGTGCAGAAAGAGTATCTGGTGAGCTAAAATTCATCTCATGTGAATATCTTTGCACAAATATGATTAGATTGCTACAGCATCTATATTAAAAACTTTTCAGCACACTACATGTGACAGCATAGCTAATGCAAAAACAACTTTTACTTCATGAGACCGAACTAAATGACTGAACCCTAGTTGACATTTATGGTATTGATCAGGATCTAACATTAATACAAAGTAAGATGGTTTGGGAAGTTTATTCATCTCCTGATTAGAATTCATCTCCTTCAAGATGATCCCTGAGGATGACAGCATTGTGTTTGTTTGTGTTCATCTTCATTGTGAAGCATTAGCTCCATTTCACATTCTAAAAAGGCAGCACTAAAATGATTGTGCTTTAACTATACAACACTAAACACTTATGCTGCTTTCAAAATGACTCTACTGTCCTAAGGAAAAGCCCTTCTAACCCCATAGTAACAGCAACTAACTCCATGCCTCCTAATAAAAGCCTTCACAGGCATAGCCAAAGACAAAGTTCTATTAGGTCATATTAGCAGAGAATCCTTAAAAGGTTGCTGTTAAAGCGAATGATGTTGTCCACATCAACACCGAATATGTGGAAGATTTCCAGAACAGATCTAAGAAAACCCTGCACCCAGTAATGCCACAAATACCAGAGCAGGACTGGAGGCAGTTCCTATTTGGAGTATACACAGAGCACAAGGACAAGCGGTCCTTATACGTGCCAAAAACAGGCATTAAAGACAATGCACTGAGATGCTCCCTACCCAAAATCAGGAAGGGGAAAGCATAGAAGTGAAACACTGTCTTATTTTCCTTTCACATAAACCAGGTGACTGCAAGGGAACTGCCAACTGCGCTCTCTTGATGGGTATAGCAACACATTCCTTCCCTCTCACAGTCTCTTCTGGTGCTTCCACCGGTGCAATGAAGCTCTTTACTTTCTGTCCCAAGTTCTTACTGTCAAGCAAAACTGAGCAATGAATGGGGATACAGTTCAGCTGAGAGCAGTATTTGATGTAATATTCCTATAACATTTTGAACATAAAAATGCACTATAGAAGTGCTAAGTCTTATTAAGTTTGGTGATACTGAATGTAGGGTGACAGTTCCCGGAGACTTGACAGTACGGCTCACCATACTCCAATGCATACAGGCATAACCTGGTAATGTGGAGAACACTTAAGGGTAGAAAACAGAGGAAACACTCGTCCTCATAAATCTAGAAAGCCAGTCTTTACAGCTTTCATCTGAGCATGGGAGGCTCAGCTTTGATTATTTATATGCAGTGAAGTAGCTCACATGAGATTAGAGAGAGTGAGGAAGAGAGAAGACTAATTGTGTACCAGGTGTGAGGGTATCCCTTTCAACCTTCTTGCTCACCATTATTTGACTTTCCAGGCGAGTATCTTGACAACTGCCTTTCCTCTGTGAGTCTCTTGCTCTGATGAGTAGTTTCACCTCCAAACAGAGATCTCTTCTTTGGGGAAATGTCACCGGCATTGACACATTTCCCGAAATGTTAGGGTTTCAGCACACATTCAAAGAAATGAGATTTTACACTTTAAAGCTTTACCATAGAGATACAGGCAACACTGTAACACAAGGCAGAAGCCAGAGAGGCAGATTTCTCCTTCAGGGCCGGGGTAACACTGAAGTCAGAGGAGGAGCAGGGTGCTCCCGTGAGGTGCTGGGCTGATGCCTGGGGCAGCGCATCTGCCAGGACCAACATGTCACCAGTACTCTGGTCACTTACTCCTTTACCTACCAAGCTAAGTAAACAAAATGTAAGCCAAATATAGCCAACAGAAGCTTCGTGTTGATTGCAGTAGGAACTAAGCAAAACTGTATGCATAACTTCAAGTCCGTTTAAAATTGCGAATTACCAATTTACCAGTTGCGAATTACCAATTTACCAGTTTTCCTTCATATACAAGAGAAAGACTCCGTGGATTCTGAATGTATCCACATACCCTTGATGCTATAAAGACAGTCTAATTCTACTATATAGCCCAATAAAAGACAAGATACCTGGTAATCTTCCTCTTTGTGAAGCAGTACTTCTCATCTCACACAGGAGAGGAAAGAGACAGCATGGAGAGCTCAAAGGATGGCACTTTATCCCTTTGTTTGAAAATGTTCAATAGACAGCATTTTTTTGGAAAAAAAAAATAAAAAAAATAATTAAATGAGTTCTATTCAAATGCAGCATGAAAGAAAATGATGTCTAGTCCAGGTTGGGCACAGTGACCTGCCCTAGTTTGTAGCTGAACAAAGGCATAAAAGCAAATAATAAATTTCCATTTTGTTATACAATATTTCATTAGGGAACTAATTAAACAAGCTTTACTCAAATGCAGCATATAAACAATATTATACAGGAAGGGGAGCATTTCTCGGAAGATATTAGCTGATAGCACTAACATAAATAATTTAATTTTTTTTTCTTTTCTGAACACTTAGGAACAAAAAGCTTTTTTCCCCATTACCTCATCCCAAGTAGTTTTTCAAATCAAGCCCATGTTCACATTCATGCTGTCACTGATAATGGATCTTGTGTCAAATAAGAAGAGAGTAAAGGACCTGATAATAAGTGCAATTATAAAACATCAAAAATGGTAGATCAAAGTGGATTTCCTTTATTCCACTGTCTACAGTCACTTCACAGCTTTTCAGTGTTCCTGTCATGCAGTCCTGACAGGATGTATTAATTTTCTCTATTATCATAGCAGCAAGAATGGCACACTTCAGAAACCAGCTGACAAATGCATCTTCTCATTATTTACTCTGTCTTACTGTTATTCATTTTGTTTATAAAAACACTTTTAAAATCCCCTTCTCCTGAGATGCTCAGGCATGATGATACCCATCAAATAGCTGATAACCTTGTGATAAACAAAATTTAGGGACATAGTCTCAAGCCTTCCAAGTTCCGTCACTCTTCAAAAAAGGACTGAAATTTACAGTCCCCAAACATTTCAAATCCACTAATGAGTTCATGTTAGAAGAGCTTGAAAACTTTACCTAAATATTGTCATTTTAATTCATTTTGGAAGAGTATCCATTTTCTGCATATTTATTAAATTCTGGATGGGAATTCATGGCATACTTAACATAGCAATTGCATCTGAAAAAAAGCTCAGGAGTTAAGCAAACTAGCTCAGCTTCATCCTTCCTGCCTTGGCCCCATGGGCACCATGACTCAACTCCTGGTGCGGCTGCTCGGGTTTATCACTTCAGCGATAGTTAGAAACTTCTGAAATGAAATGTGCGTGACAAGAAAATAGTTTTACAGCTTTTTCCCCACAGGAAAAGATACGGAGAGGCTTTGAGCTGGTCATCTCCTCAATAAACCCTGCTTATGCTTCTCAACATTCAAGCTTGTGAAAGAAGTGTTTGCTTTTGAGCTGATCCCAAAATGCTGCAGCTGGTATTGCCAATATACAGAGGAACATGGACCAGAACACAAAGAAAGCAAAAAAAGAATCCAGCAAATTGCATAAGATGAACAAGTGCATGTGAAACTAAATCCTGAAGCAGCACACTGTCATGTAAAATTGCATACCCTTGTTGAAGCAAATAAACCATAGCAATTTGCTCTAAGTGAAAAGATAATGTTAATGCAAAAACCTGAACACTATTATATCTGACATGTAGAATTTCATGGGATAAAATCCTCTCTAAGCATGCATGCTAATGTAAAGCACTATGATAAAAAAGTCTACGTTATTATGAGTTTAGAGCATACTTGACCAATACTCACTTTCATGACTAGTTCCAAAAATAAATCTAAATTCACCAATTCAATTGACTATGACGCGGGCCTACACAGTTGGAAATAAACTGAGGCACTACACCATGCTGCCATCACAGAGTGACTGTTTTAAACATTAGTATAAAAGCGGATGCAGCAGTTTCATATCCTATCATAAGAATATTATGGCAATGATGCGTAGAAGTGATTTACATCTTCATTATTTCTAGACTGCAAGAATCGCTATTGCAAGTACTTTGTAGAGTCATTTGCTAACATTTAAGCAAGTTATGATTAATGCAATTTGAGTAGAATACATATTGGACAGATAGATTATAGCCCTGCTGATTCTGTATGTACAATAATTAGTGCTGCAACAACAGCTAATTATTTTTAATTTTAAAGCTGAAAGACTTAATCCATAAATATTGTGGCTGGAGTTAATAGATCAGTTCTTTCCATAGCCAAAACAAAGTGACAGCAATTATGCATTAAATAAATGAGTAATTCCTTATCAATATTTAAAACGAATGGAACGCCAATCAATAACATCACTAGACATTCAAAGCACTGTTGCAAAGTATTACTGCCAAAATTAGTATATAAAGCACCCACATCATCATCCCACCCGCTGTGCTGAACAACACAATGAAACTTATTAAAAGACAATTGAAAACAGAGAAACTACCTCCTTAAAATTCAGGAGATCTAAGACAGCCGTATGAAACAGCCATTCCAGCTGTTTGCAAGACCATCTGTCTGTGTAAGAACTGGAGTGAAAAAACAGATTCTGAGATTGACTGCAAAGGAATTACTTCATTGATTTTGGTTGTGCTACTCTAGAAGAGCATGTCTGCATTGTCTGGCCTGCAGTTAGCATCAGGACCTGACTTACCTGCTAATGCTAAGTACTGTACTGTGTAGCATGAACACATACATCTAAGAATTCAGATATCACAATGCCATGGAAACTGTGAAGAGCTCACTTGTGAATGATCATCTGATCTATTTCAGAGTGGAAGTTCTGAGTTTAAAATATTCCAGAAAATTTGAAACTTTAGGAAAAGTGATTTGAAAGACTTTAAGGGAAGTTTTTAGTGGGTGGGGTTGGGGGGAGGAAAAAACGTGTCTTGCTGACACATTAAGGTGATGCACAGCTTGCACTGCATTACCCATAAAGGGCAATGAATGACTTATTCCGATATATATGGCACTATTCAGTTACCTATGCCCCAGCTATACTTTGGGGTGGGAGAACAGCACTGAAGTTATCGTTTCAAGCATCAATACCTACTTTTCCTACCCTTGCAAAGTCCATCAATCACAGAGCAACTGATCTGTGCACAAACAATATCTGCTGGCAATAGCAGCGCATGGCAAAAACAGGCAGCCCATCTGTACCAGCTAAGATGTGGGCCTGAGCTGCTGCCAAAATGTACGGTCAAATCCAAACACACTACAACAGCCTAAATCAATGAGGCACTGAATACCATATAGGAATGTAAACAGTATTTACGACTCAAGTGTTCAGAAATAAAGAAAAAATGCTCCAAAAAACAAGGTATAACGCTAAATTATGAGATTTTCTTACACCTTTATATCCATTTCCCTGTGAGTTCCTTTAGGTCCAATGGGAATCATTTCATGCTTTCCCATCACCGAAAGGAACACTATTTTACTTGAAAAGAAAGCTGAAATCCTCATGTCACCCTGTCAGCTCTGCCTCCTAACACACTCCTAAGGGAGCAGGCAAAGCTGGGCAAGGCTCAGCTTGCAGAACCTTTGGCATGCCCATCATTCTTCAGGATTGGAGCAGCATACCGATTTTCTTTTAGCTCTTCCAATTTTCTGGCATTACAAAACATTAATAATTGATGTTTCATTGATTTGATTATTTTCTTTAGAAAGCTGTTCAGTTCTTCCCCAGCCCAGAGCTGCAGAATGCTCTCAGAAGCATTCACATTTATCAGTACTTCTCTGACTCACTCAATATCAGTTTATTAGCCTTAATTTGTACCCTTGTGTTTAACATCAAGGAAGTTGCTTTTTGATTGACTCTGAAGAAATAACCCTTAAAAAGAGAAACTGAAACAAAAGCTTTCCCAGCAGAACAATTTTTAAAACTTAATGGTACTTGAACAAACTTCTTGGTTTCATTTACTTGGGTAGCGATTGCTCAGTGCAACAAAGAAGCCGTTTCTAATAGAAGACTCATATCCCTAGCTCCTTTAAGTGCATTTGGTATCAGATTAAATATTAATACAAAATAAACTGTACTGTTCAACTACTTTTTGCATTACTATTCTGTGAGGGATCACACGATGAAGTAGATGTAAGACTGATGCTAATATTACATGTACTTAGCTTTTCTTTAAAGACAATGTGTCAATTTACACAAACAGAAAGGTACTCATCTTTCAGCACTTGGGATTTTCTTGAGCATCTGCATCTCAGAATCATCATGAGATGAAAGAACTGGTCAGAAATGCACATTACATTAAGAACAGAAGAACCTAAGAAAGCACAACGCTGCCTCCCCATGAGTCTATTAAGAGATCTGATAAGCCAGCAGAAAGAGTCTTAACTTCTAGGTATGTTGAAAAAGTGAGAAAACAGTAACTGTAAAAGACACGCAATCTTACTTGTATACCTGCCACAATCACATATAAATGAAAATACCACTAAAAATATCTTATTTTGTTTTATTTAGAATTCAACATCTTTTTTTCTCGTAGGGCAGAAGAATGATGAAGAACCAGTATTTTTTTTTTTTTCAGATACTCAAAACAAGTTCTCGACAGCAAACGTGAAGAAGTATCAAAATTTCCTGTCACAAGTGGAAAGTGAGACATGAGATGCTCCAATCCCAGCTACAGCTGGGTGGAGAAGAGCTCTCTGACAACAGAAGGAGGTTATCAAAGGACTTAGACCTGTGAGGGACACCAAGATCACTGCAGAAGCACAGGCTTCTGTGGAGATGTAGCCCAAATAGAGTACTTGTCATAAATTTTAAGCACACCAATTAGGATATAATTGCTATGAGCTTGCCTTGAGCTCAAATGGAAGCCTACTAAAACAGCATGTATCCAATACCAGTAATATTTGATGGCACAGCCATTCCCTATATATATTAAAGCATGTGAGCAATATAACCAGCAAAGACAGAAACTACAACTTGTGCTCAGGCTCACAGGAAAACATGTAAGCAATGCACAAAGTAACAGAATTTATGAGGTAAAGAAGGGATAAGCACCATGTATTGCAGACTGACAGCATGAAGCATGTCATCAATGAATAAATCTAGCAGACTTTGGTTTTGAAGTCTGAAACTTATCAGAAGATTTACATTCTTCTAAAAACTATCCCCAGAGCTATCACTGATTCCCTAATGATGTGTTTATGTTCACACATATTCAACAGCAGCTGTCCTGGGATCTGTGGGGTTTGCAGTAGACCTTATGCCCTTTAGTTGTATAATAAAATAGAGAATTAAGTCAAACAAGGTGATTAAATTCAATCTGACCCAAGTTCCTCTTTCTGCATTATCATCCAGAGCCTCTTCTCTTCACACATCTAACCTGTCGAATGCAAGTGCCAGCTTGAATCCCCACAGTAATCAAGACTAAAAGTGGGAATAGATGCCTTAAAAAAGAAGCTAAAGTAGTAAACTACAGAAAAGTATGGGTGACAAAAGGTGTTCCTGCAGATTTTAATGTTTCTTTTTAAAACATAATTGGCACTAATTGCACTACTTACATGTTAATGCACAACACCTGGCCTCAGCTGGATAGAAAGAGGCTAACAATGTTTTCCTCTCACCTCCTTGACAGGGAATTAAAACAGTCTTACAGAGCTGGGCCTGCCAAATATAAGGCCCCAATAATTGGGACAGTGTGAAAGTAATGTAATTTAGTCACAAAATTTAAACATCTGCAAAGCTACTGACCACTAAATTTGAATTATTAATGAATTAGACTGAAAATAAGTCCAAAACACACAGATACAGGAGAAAAATAGTAACAGAGGCAAAGCTTCATTAAGAACTTGTCTTTTGATGTAAAAGAAGAAAGGGACGCTCCCTGCTAAAAAAAACAACCAAAAAACCAATAATCAAAATAAAAGAGGACTCAGTTACCTTGTGGATAGGATCAATTCTAGATGTTCCAGCTGAATGGATAATCTACTATATTATCCTTACAAAAGTTGTTAATAATAATAATAATGTTAATACAGCGTCACACTGACAAAGGTAAGTGCCCACAGAAAACTTTAGCAGTCAGAATAAAACAGTGGTGATGAAACTCAAAATGTCAACTTAGTTTCTAACTAAAGAGCATTTTTCCTACTGGAACAACTGAAAACCACATTACTTTTGCTCAATCTGTGAGCCATTTCCAATACAACTGCTCTTAAAAACACCCAGGCTAATTCACTTTATCTCTTTTAAACACTCGCTTTCTCAGAAAAATTACCAATGCTATACAAGTACTGCTCCGGAAAACACTCATTTATTGTTGCTAAAGAGCACATCTCTGGAATTCACTTCAGAACTCCCATTCTTCGGCATCTTGCAAGCCAAAACCAAAGAAAGCCAGATAACTAAGCACTGATGTGTGCCTTACCCAAGTCCAGTGCACACCAGCCTTTTCCACCTAACATTCACCCTACAGCACAGCCTGAAGGATTCTGCCCAGCTCCTGTAGATTGTACAAAATATAATCTCGAGATATGATCCAGTGAACTCTGACTCTTCTGGCTGTACATTTAGATTTCCAGTAATTCTAACTGGATTTTTGTAGTAAGTTAGTTCAGGAAATATTTATTTGAGGATTAATTTTCAGTCCTGCTTTGTTTCAGAAACCTAGTAATATCCTCTTGAACAGACACACAGTTAACATAATTAGCTATATGTTGCTATTTTTACATTGTTTAAGTAAATATTGCTTCAACTATTGTTTTTTTTTTTTTTTTTCAATGTTCTAATTAGAAATCCCCTAAGCATTACCACAGTTCAAATTACTATTGTCCTATACGGTGTTTATCAGATAAATTATGCAGAAAGCTAAATCTATTCAATACATTTGCTAAGAACAAACCATACCAAACTTCTATTATTGATATGCAGAGATCATTTATATATCACAAAAAAATTTGCCCATAATGAAACTCAGCTCATGTCAATCAAAATGTGTTCAGAATAACAAACCTATTTTAAAAAAAATATTGTACAAAATGGAATAAAAGCAAATTCTGTAAGACCTAAGTTTCCCAATGAACACAACCTCAGGACACTTCCTCTGCTCACACTTGAACAAAGGATGAATAAGGAAGATGTCTTTAAGAGAAAAGGCTGATCATAGCTGGAGGAATTGCCAGGTTTCATTTGGAAAAATTTGTTGCAAATCAAGCCCCATTTTAACAAAGACATACTGTAATCAGAGTTTACCAACATACTCCAAGAAGAAGTAGCAACCACTTATATAAAACAAAGGCACACAATGTAGAAACAAACACGGCTCATTCACTCTTTCTACTCCACTACCAGGCAGAGTTACTGCCTACAAGTAAGGCTTATGATAGAGTAATAATTCCATGGGTGTTGGATAAAAAACAAAGAGGGAATGCAGAAGTTGTAGGAATCACAGTTCCACTGCCAGCATTACTTTAAACCATAAAGACGGACAGAATAGGCAACCAACTTGTATATCAACATGATAAACATGAATGAAATTTTCTCAGGTCTTACCCAGGCAGAGGGATCAGCCTTCCTGTTAGAATATTCACAGGGAAAAGCTTTTAGTGCTGCTAATGTTTTGTTTCAAGTTGTAGCTGAGACATTGTTTGCTGAGTGCCCTCTTAGTTTTCACCCTAAGAACCTTTCAATAGCCTTTTATTGCCTCTGTGGATAATGAGGTGAAAGGCACTAAAACTAAGGGCACTTTTACAATTAATATAATACCTAAGGAGGAAGATCAGTGCAAAGTCAACACTGCAGAGGCAAAAATACAAACACTATCAAGTTAAAAGAATTATGGTTTAAAAAAACCCCAACCCCACATGCAGTTTAGACAAAAATCTCTGAAGTCAAAAATATCGTATACATATTTAGCCTATTAACTAAGAGGAAGGCTCCTGAATTCTCTGTGCATATCTTTCCCAAGGACACTTACAAGTTTAGTCAAATTATGAAGCTACATCTCTCTCCAATGGTGATGTGATAGAGAAATCGTGCTCTCAGCTGAACACTGTCTCAGCAAACACCTGGGGTCCAGCAGGCTGAGCCAAGCCCTCTGTGTGCACACCCAGCAGCTCCACTGACCCTTGCACCTCTGTATAATTCCTCCTCTGGTGTACACTGGAGTTGAAGTCAGCTCACAAGTAACACACCCATCCCAGCTCATGCCAATCACAGCTTTCCACTCAACCATGATACAATTTTTATACCAGTAATTTTCCCAATAATTTAATGATAGGAAAGTTACTTCAACACCATTGCACTTAACAATAAAACACTGAATATTTATGTTTATAAAGAGAGATATATTTCAGAAAAAAAAAAGAAAGAAATATCTTTGCATACTATTTTTTCCTCGAGTTATCTCTTACATGCAGTCAGTCCTAGAACATATGGATAGAAGAGAAGTATAGAAACACCAGATGATGACAGTGAACAATATAAATCACTTACCACATTGTGAGAAGCAGAAAAGACCTATCACTAAACCCATTTCTTGGCCCAAGTTTAGTTTCAAACTTTTTACAAATATAGCGTAAATGCACATATTAAACCCATGTTTAATAGCACTCCTGATAAACATACTTGGCATGCTATAATTAAATTGTTAATAAAATTTCCTTTTATACTTGTTTGGGTTTTTAGTAATACTACTTAGAAACACCAGCAAAAGATATGAAATGCAATCTTTATGAAATTCTGAGCCCCATCAACCCACAAAATTAAAAACCCAGCTTTGAGATTTCAGGAAGAAAAATCTTAAGTCTGTAGCAGAATGAATGTGTGGTTTTTTTATATTTTAGGCTTGGGGGGGAAAGATTTAATGTGAGATGAGAGGCTACGCTTTATATAATGTCTAATTGACACTGAAAAAAATATTATGTTTGGGAAAAATCAATAGAAAAAGACAAATTTGAAAATAAATTGTGATTTAAGCACTCAAGACTGTGAAACACAATGACAAAACATTCATTACAGTTAAGGCTGACATTCTATAACAAATGACTTTGTAACTCACATCTGACAATACCAGATTTTATAGGAGAGAAATCACTTATAAGGACAATTAGGTACAGATTTACAATTTTAACTTAATTCCTCACTCTCTGTCAATTTAAGTTATTGTTCTCTTATTTGTATTTAAAAAAATCACAACTCATTTTGAAGAATTCTTTTTGTGAAAGCTAAAATTGTATTGTACTTATGGTTACTAAAATAATGATTTGTAACAGATCAGCAAATACAAGTAATGATGCAGCTTCTTTCCCAAAGGAAACCAGAGCTGGCAATGGTCTTTACATCAACTTAAGTTTGACAATTGGAAAACTACAATTTTAATATGGAACAAAGTTCCAGTCTAACTGGGGATAGTTTGAAGCTATCAGTTTTACTTCACTGTGAAAAAAACTCTCTTTGTTAGAAATTCTCTGCATCTCCCATTTCTCCAGAAACAACTTTGCTGGATGTTGCTTTATACCCTGAAGCACCTCTATTTATTTTTTTACTTTACAGAGTATATCAGTTCCTTTTCTTTAAAACTGATGGTAATTTTTCTCATTCACATTAAAGTGGATTTACATTTAGAAAAGAAAACAATGGCCTTTGCCTTCTTTATACTAGAATCTTCTAATATCATAAAAAAATACAACTCAACTGAAAACATCAAATGTGTGTCCTCAACTCTGCAAGAACTGATGGAATAAGGGAAAAGATCCTACACAGGAAGAGTTGGTAGATAAATGCATATGCTGGAATATTAAAAATAAAACACTCTCAAAACCAACAAAAAACCCAAATACACAAGGTCTGGCTTTGAATCTCTGGAGGATTACTATTGTAGAAGTCCAGATTTTGAAGCAAGGCATATTCAATTAATAAAACCACAGTGATTTAACTGTTCTCTTTGTTGTTCTTAAGTCTATGAAGGCAAATCTTTAATAAATTAGGTTAGCATTTAGAAATAATGGCTATCAGCAATGTGACAACCAGTAAAACTACTCCATTATCATCTAAGTCAGATTGGCTGGCTAAGATTTATCCTTTTTGAAGAGTCCCTATTTTTCTCTTGTGATATGTTAGTCACTGATGTTTTTACAATTGTACCTTTAATTACCCTTTCTATCACTTCAGAGATTCATGAATTAAGCTTGCATTGGTAAATATCACGAAAAATCCTTGTCTGACATTTCAACCTGACTTTTAAATTTAATATGCATTTTCCCAATTATGGTTATTAATAAGACTTGAGGTAGCTTTCTTGTTATTGGTAAGACTTCCCATAGCATAATACTTCTCAGGTACCTATGTACATAGATCGGAGATGGTTTCATGCTTCTATAGGAAACCGATCTGCATTTGAGAGCTGTCATGTTCTGCAGAGGTGAAGGAAGAGCTGGCAGCACTCCAAGCACAGCCACATCTGTAGAATTTGCCTTAGCTCTCTCACTCCCACACATGCTTCAGGGACCACAGAGGAAGTGCTTTATACATCCCCCCTTCTCCATCCTCTCCCCCAAACCCCAAAACAAAACAGGCACGAGGAAATTAAATAAATCAGGTCTGGATAATTGAATTGATTATAAGAGGAACACAACAGCTAACAGTAATTTTGAGGCGATGGTGTGGCTGGGGAGATCACACCAATCCCAGCAATGCTGCCTTAGGAAGCTGACTTCAAGACTGTCTTTTATAAGAACCAGTTTTTGCTGATTGTTAAAATTCAAGGTAGACTGCAGTGCTGAAGCTGCTCTTTCCAAAAGTACTAGTTTATATGGAAGGAAAAAAAAAAACCCACAAGAAAAACACAGGTTAATGGACACAGATGTAGACCGAAGGAGATGTCTTCTACACTGTGGTTTTCTATTGTACTGAAGAACATCTCTCATGTGTCTTGATAGACTGTTAGATATACTTTTATTTAGCAGAACTGTTAAGAAAAGTATTAATCTAAGGAGTGGTCATGAGTCAATTCCATCACATCTTTGAACTGCTATGAAAAAAATAAAATAAAAAAGGGACATTTCACAATAGAGTAAGAGAACTGAAAAACCTAAAGGGAAAGATTTTCTTCTACTGCCTATTGCTATGGATTTAAAAGACCAGTGAGCACAAACACATAGAAGAAAATTATGCAAATGTCAATTTGTAAATCCCCAGCTCTGCTGACTGAGCCTAAGAGCTAAGTGAGATTCAATGGTATTGCAATCAGCAAGAGGGCGAGAGGTTTTTCTCTGGCAGGCACTGGCTGCGGCATTTGGTGAATCTTGAGAGAAAAACAAAGTATAAAAATTAAGATATGAACAACTGTACACACAGTATAGCCAGAACTCAAGACCTGAGTGACAACTACTGACATGTAGACATTGAAAACTACAGAAATCACTTCTAAAGAGCAAAGTCAGTGTGCAAGCTTATTTCACTTGCAAGAATAAAAGCCTGAATCTGGAATGAGACATTGGAGAAATAGTATTCAGCAAAATACACACATAAATATATACACATGTACACAGACACATAAAGTGTCAGTGAGGCAATGATATAATGATAGCCAGTGTCTAGAAGCAATCTTAGTGACACAGGAAACTGGTTTGAAGAGTCAAACTTCATCAGCCATTTCCAAGCCTTCAGACATAATGTGAATGTGGGGGTGGAGAAAGGAAGAGAGCATCAAATAAAGAAACTACCGTATATAAGATACAAATCAAAGTAAATTCTCTTTCTTTCTGTTTCAGTCATGAAAACTAAACTTATATGAAAATAAGTATAACAAAGAGGTCTTTAAATTCCAGGCAAAGTCCAGCTTACCCGAAGAGCCAGAGCGTGCTAAGCTAGATCTTGCCTCTGCACCTCTCAGAACCCAAAAGGAATCCAAACTATTACGCTGATCTGAGAAATGGTAACACAGCAGTTTGAAGAACTTCCTTTCAGAGTATAAAGAAGTTATTAAGTGAGGAGCATGGTCAAGCCAGAAGGTACTGCACAAGCTTCCGACACCCCATCTGTCTCAGCATATTACCGTGAATAGAACCATCTGTATGGGCAAAGTGAAGTCAAGACTAAAGTTGCAAAATTGAGCTTGCAGCCCTTTATCCTTGGAAAGTGTACTGAGAGTCAACCTTTTGTGTGATGCAAGGTTTGCAATTTCATTAGCTGTGCTAGACAAATAGATTGACAGATTAATCAAACCAATTAAATGGAAGACAAAACAAAATCTAGTGGGCTTTCCAAATGTGATTTTACAAGCACATGTTGCTATAATGAATTTTTTTTTTTTAATTCCGTGACAATATTTCATTATCCATGAGCAGGTCTTCAATATGAGACCAGTGATCACAAGCCAATTAATAAACCTGCAAACAAGCTGGATGCTGTAAACTAATGTGAGAGAGAAAAGTTGGTGTCTCTATTTCAGCTGTTACGCCATTTCCTCACCTTACTATTGAAGGTGTTCCTTCCTGTCAAGATAAGTTAATGTAATTTGGAGAAGGCATAATTTTGCTCACTCTCATCTGGTTACTTCACCTTGCCTTGATCCACTGTGCAATTGCACTGTTACCTAGTTCAGGGTTCTGCCCTGAGAACTAACCCAGCAAAAGAACTGGTTTTGGTATAGGTTATTTCTGATGCCTGAGCAGAGACGGGAGATGGCAGGATGGTGGCAGTCAGTGTGACCATTGTGTAAGCGCATTTTAGGAACAACAAAATAACAGCTTCAGGGTAACATAAGGAACAGTGCCTTTGCCATCCCCACAGTGCTTCCAGTCAGAAACCTGTGAACATGTACAAACTCACTTCTAGTCATGTCCGTAGTACTCACAATGGAATTTAAAAAAATAAAATTGAAGCAAAAGCATAGAACTCAGCTGGCAGGTATCCAGACCTTTAGCTTTTCAACTTCAGGCTCAGTTTACAACATCCCCACCAAAAACCAAACCAAAACAAACAAAAAAACCCAAACAAAAACCATAAACAAAGCAAAGAAACTTAATGTAAGTGAACCATGGACTGGGGAACCACAGGTTGAGCGAATTGTAACCATGAAGATCTACTAAGGACAGTTGTAAACTTTTTTTGTTTTCCTGCTGTGTCTTCTCTGCTATCCCATTCCCTATACAAACACATAAGGAAAGAGGAGGCCCCATCCTGTACGTGTTTCCTGCTAGCAGTACAATCAATCCCAGCTTTGGGTGAGAGCTGGTAAGTCAAGGACCGTTGTGTAGAAATGGTTTTGGAAAAAAGTACTTTAAAGCAAGAAGATTTCTTCTTATTTATTCATCTCACTATGTATTCTTATCATTCTGGGCAAACAGCCAGGAAGAGGAAAAGAAAAAAATTCTCTTGCAATAGTGAGAGTACACAAGAAATTCACAATGTTGTGATTCAGCCATCTTTTCTACCTTCCTTGAATACAATACATTGTATTAGGACTTTGAAATAGGCTCTGCTTCCTGGCAAATGCAGTGGAAGCACTTAAGCCATATTTCTTACAGAAAGAATAAACTTTGCAGACATCATTCCCATTAATACATTGTCTTTGAACTCCAGTTTTGTAGACTTTGTTGAGGTGTGCGAAATGTTTTGGAGCAGGATGAGTCTGGCAGCCCCAGCCCTGCCTGCAGATGAAAGGCACCTTGTCTGGCTAATGCTCTCCATGCTCTGCTCGGGGCTCTGACATGCAGGGCACCCTCAGTGCCCACTGTGGTTTCTGACAGGAAACCAGGATGGCTGATCATGAGCACTTAAATTCCAAGATCCCATGTTAACCATTTCACCGTAGAATTGTGCAACAGCAAAACTGAGGTAATGCACTTTCTAATGCAGCAAGACATTCTTGGGTCCTGACCTTTCATCCATTTGAAAAGGTGCTCTGTGAGAACCAAGTTAATATATTTCTCTCTTTTTCACAGCATTTTTAAGCTTGTCAATATTCAGAAAGACGTCAGCTAAGGGAAACTGGTGCTTAAGTAGATTTTTTGATGGGACTGCATTCACTGCTGGATGGAATAACAACATTTCCTACATGTTTCATCAATGGAAAAAGAATAAATCACTTCAATAGCTTATCTAGGATTCAAAGCGCACAGCATGAGTATGTTGTTTCCTACAATGTTTTCAGGATCTCGTTATTCTTTTTTAAGGCTGGCTTCCACACACTCCATGCTCCTCACACCAGGTTGCTCACACTTAGCCACCTCTTTCTACAATTACAGAGACTGCATGTACACCTTCTTCATTTATACACTTATTCATTTTTTAAAGACTCCATCTATTTCCCTCTCTTTCTCCTTTTTACCAGTGTAAGGGTAGTCCCTATTTCTCTCTCACCTTTAATGGGTATCACTATTTCGTTGTACATGCTGAGTTGAGGCCACTCCTACACTTCTGTGTCAATGATTTCAAGCCATATTATATAGCACTGAACAATTTCTGGATTATTTAAAAGGTTTCAGTGGGACACTGTAAAACTTGCCATCAGCTATTCTTCATTCTTATTTTAATGCTAGTTGTACAACAGTGATGCAGTCCAAGTAAGGAACTGTAACAAATAAAAAGAATATAGATTTACTGAAAGTAATTTCAAGAATGAACTAATATTCTCTGTTCCCAGTTATTTACCATTTCCCATGAATATAAAAGCATACTGCATTAATACAATACATGATTGCTCAGCTCCTTTGCAAAAACAGAACTCAAAACAGTGCTATCATAGATTTTTTAAAATTACGTTTACATAACAAAGATATTTAAACTACAGCTTAACTGAAGAGTAGTTTGTGCATGATGAGCATAGAGGGGGGGTAGGAAGACCATGATGTTCACAAAATGCTAATTCAATTTATCTTTCTTTTATCTATAGAGGACTGAATTTAAAGATGGAACTCACTCATGACAGAAGCAGTGTTGTAAGTGAAAACATTTATGTGTCTAATGACAACAATTTCTGAAATGACAGTTGAGTAACAGGAAAACATCTTATTTTCTAAAGCCAGTTTCTCCATGAGGACAGATGTTTTTCCTATTCAGAAGTACAGAATAGTAGTATTTAAAATTATTATCCCAGTGAAGAAAAAAAGAATTTTCTACTCCTTAACTAACATAAGGCCAATATAAGGATGTTCACATCCCTGAGTTCAACAGTTTTGCTTCTAAAAAATTAGGCTTTTCAATTATTGATTTTTACTAATTTAAAAGACTTGAATCTGGTTTTTAAACAAAATAGATCATTCTTAGTGGGGAATATCAGATTTTCTCAAGTCTAATATTGTCTTCCCTATCAGTGTGGAAGACAACCTGCCCTCCAAGTCAAGCAGTCAATCGCTGTCCCCTGGAAGTGTTAAAAAAGCATGAATTTCCAATCCCAGTGGGTGATAACAGATTATAAAACTGCCTCTATGCCAGGACCAGAATACTGCATTTCTTGCACTTAAATGGCACAGGAAAAATCCACAAGTAGATGAAGACTGCAGAAATTTTGCTTCTATTTATGGATTTCTTCCCCCTCTGTTAGTTTTACTGGCACAAAATCCTAAGCCTCATAAGGGTGCTGTAGACACGCTTGCTGGTAGCCTCATCTGCCCTTCACTGGTATTATTAATACATCATACATGACCTGCAGGAAGACATCCAAGTGATCTGAAGACTCCAGAGTTCCAAAAGAACAGCATATTGAACACTTCTTACAACACATCTCTTATATAGTGTTTCAGCAGCCTGAAAAACAGAGGAAAAAGTATAAACCAGAAGGATTTAAGGGCCACTACAAACCTGCTAACTCAGAGAGCTGGGAAGCAGGATGGATGGAAGGAAAGCATTAGATCTACTGAGTTTTGAGTTCCATATTCTAGAACACAAAGATGTCAAGAGCCCACACTTTGGTCTGTGCTCAGAAACTACATTTCTCTTGATGAAAAGTGTAAGGAAGCAGTTTAAAGGCACAGACAAACAAAATGTAGGTGTGAAATGGGAGAGCCTTTCTTATCTTAAAGTGTGCAGCAGAGGAAGGAAAGAGCTTTAGTGTTGTTAGAAGGCTCCAGAAAGAAACACAAAGAGATACTTCCTTCCTTAAAGCATGGAGATAAAGGAGAGAAATAACAAACAGGAGAAGAAATTCTTCCATAGTCTTGTTTTTCAAATGAGGAAATGTAGTGATGGGTGTCTTATTATCTCATTGGGACCATGGCTGTGTGCCAAGAAACTGTGGAGCAGCTGAGGTGAACCCTAGATAAGGCTTTAGAAGTACACTAAAATCTCCAGAGGCAAAATTATTTGTTCCTTACAGTATCAGTTTATAGCTTTTAGCAACCACACAACATAGAGAATGTGGGATTTTCACTTTCTAAGAGCATAACTTAACCAATAAAACTGAAGATCAAAGATGTTTTCTCCATTTGTCTGGTCACTAAGTGGAGCACATGCTTAGTTTCATAAATAATTCAAGCTAATAGGAAGTATTAACTTTAAAGTAATTATTAGCAAAAACAGTGCTTTCTATAGGAAGCACAGGCAATATTATAAACAAATACTTGTACTCTTGGGAATAATTACATTTATATTCATTAAATGCATATTTTTTCAAGGACATCAAGGTAGATAAGCATAGTTTAGTGTCAGCATTTCTTGTAACTTTTGTATGAATTTGCACGGGAAAATGTATGTGACTCTATCGCAATTTCAGAACCAGAGTGAGACAGGCTGCAACAAAACTTCAGATAAGTCCAGGTATCTTAGCAAGAGAAATTATGAGACTTTTGCATTCTTTTATATGATACCACTCTCGTCAGTGTTCCTAAATCAAAATGATTTTACCAGGAATGGATTAGTTCCCCCCCCCACCCTAAAATTTTAGGACAGGTTCTGTGGAATACTGTATTTCTCAAATCATCAAATATGTAATAGAACAAATGAGAGCAATCCAAATGAACAATTCATACTCCCTGGTTAGATTATGTGTTTCATCCACATCCATTAATAAAACAGAACTCTTCAGTAAACTGTGGATAATGTTTGATACAGAAATCAGGAGACAATGGGCAGAAGTTGTCTCAACTCTCTAGCAGACCAGGTGAATTATTTGGTGTACAATCATGGTGACTGGTGAATGTGTTAAGCTAGTGCAATATTGCAAGAATGAGACTCTAGTGTAAAACACTGGCTATTTTTTAGAAGTGAAATTACAGCATGATAATCACTCCACAGCTGAAAATAGGGGAACAACCATCACATCACCTGTAAATTAAAAAGCCCTCAGGCTACACATCACATCTTTCATCAAGGTGGGATCTATGTGTGCATACATATATTTCAAACACTGTCAACAATTACGAACTGCGTGCAGAAATTACATTAACCAGTGTATGGATTTACAAAGCAAGCATGTAACAGACTCAGAATGTTATGGAGAAGGAGCACAGGGTGCAGATCACTAACTTAATTTTACAGAACTTCAACATTGAATTATTTAGGAAAGCATTATTTTCAGGGAATAATTGTAGGAAGCTGGCTTACCACTTACCCTATTTGTTTAATCTTCTTAAAACATTCCTCACTGCAATATGACATTTGGTTGGTTTTCCTAAAATTTTAACCATTTGGAATGAATCTCTCATACCAGGTCTCTACCTCAGGGCATTCAGGGAAGCGGGAGGGTTATGCAGATTCACCCAGCCTTCTCTGAGGATGATGCTAGGGACAAAGTGTTTTACATATGTCACTGGAGACTGTTCCTCTGAAATGCTCCAGGGCCCCTAGCTGTTGCTGGAACAGGAGATTTGCAAATTGTGATGGCATCAGCCTTTATGTCAGTCTTGCATTCAAACTGAATGCACACAAATCCTCAGAGACCTCTGGGTAACCAGAAAATGCTCACACCACATTGCAGAGTAGAGAGGCTGAGAAGATTTCAGCCCAGGGCTACAGTGGTCAGGTCTCTGCTCTCGCTGCTACATGTACTCATCCAGCAAGCACAGCACTAGGGAAGGGGTCTGCAAGCCAGAGGTGTCCTCCTTCTACACTCCTGAAGATCTCTGCTTAAAGGCACTTAGGCATGATGGAGAAGAAAGGCAGCTGACTGAAACAACTACAAAAGAGAGAAGACATGATGAGACCATCTGGACAGAAACCAGATGAAGAAAATAGAAACAAGAAGTGACAGGGAATCATTAAAACAGACTAAAATGCAAAAACAGAGGAGGGGGAGTACACAACAACAAGTTGAGCAGGAACATGAGATCAAATCTCTTGAAGACTGCTATAGCAAGATGATGAACTTGAAAGCAAAGTCCATAAAGAAAAAAATTAAATAGGAGAAAAGCTCTAGGGCAAAGCTCAGGCTTGGAAAGAAAGCGCCTGGGACAAGACCAGGGAAAGAACTCAACTTGAAGGAAAGAAAGGGGGGAAAAAACCCCTGTCAGTTAATATTTGTGAAACCCAAGAGCCATATATAGATTTCTTTTCCTTTCAGTGTTGATTTCAAAGAGAAGACAACAGCTTCCTACTGCTATCAAATATTTGTTGGCTAAAGCAGTATAATTCTTAATATTGAATCTAGACGTTAGAAACTGCTCAAAACCAACTGATGGCACACAATAATTACACTCCTTATTAGGCTTATTTTTATAAACCTAGAGAGTTGTAACTTAAGTCAGGGAGAGCTATTCATAGTAGTATATTGCATTAATATTTGAAATATTCTGAAAAAAATCAGGTGTTGAGCAGTTCAAATTAGATGTCTGAGTTCAGCAGGTATTTTTCGCTTAATTTGTATGTATGTGAAGTCCCCATGCATAAAATGGAGGTAAATACCCCCATCATTTCCCACGGTTATTGCAAAGAGAAATACATAAACATATGTGAAGTATTTGAATACTGTAATGACAAGCACCACAGAATTGTCAACAGTAATTTGGTATTACTGTAAGAACAAGGTTTGAAAAGTGGTAGTAAATAAGGCTTAAGGTTATACATTGAACAACTAAAATTAACTAAATCATTGAATAGCTTGTCATCACGGTGCGCACTCAAAATGAGACGGGAGAGGCCAGAAGCATAAAATTCAAGTAATTACTGTAACACAACGCATACACATGCACACCTTTAAATCTGACACTAGAAATACCTTGATAACCAGATCTAATGTGCTTAGACTAATGATCATTATCTTAAGAGAAAGAGTATAAACACAGAAAAGCAGCATTGCTCACATGAAAAATTAAACAACATTGAAAATGTACTGGTAGGCACACAGCAATATTCAGAGGGCTGAAAAGGTTCAGGTTTAACAAAGGTGGCAAAAAATCATAAAATTCCTTTTGCCAGAAGCTTTTAATTTCACAGTGAACATTTACTGAATAATGTTTCCTCTGTTCCAGACCTCTTTCCCTTTACACATCTCAATGCAGAAGATCACTATTTCCACCTTCTTTGGGAACATATTTTGTTTAATTTCATGGCATAGTAATATACACATGCTCTTACTTCTTTCACCTGCTCACTTCTCTGTGATCTTTGTCTATATGAAGAAAAAGAGAGATTTCAGTATTTGCTGTAAAAACATGATGAAACAAATTCTGCTCCCATATAAACGAGTTTGTACAGCCAGGCTGAAACCTCATTCATAAAATGTATGGATTAGGTAGCACATAAATGGTAGTAATAATTAAGTTAATTTAGTCATATGTATTTACACATAATGAGTGCTTTTGCCATGAGCTATTATTAGCACTTATAAGTTAATTCATAAGGAGGTAGCAGAACTAAGGTTGATGATGCTAGCAAAGTGTTCACATTTTAGAAGTAACTTCTAGAGAAGCACAAGATCATGTCTGTTCCTATTTTGGCAACTGGCTCAATTAAATCATGGCACCCAGTTAAATCATGGCACCCTTCCTCAGGTAAAAATCTCAGTTCAAACAAATGGAAACATTCAGAAGCCAAATAAAAGTACTGTTATGCTTTAAAACAAAACAAATTTTTACTGGGTTTTGCCACCAGAGCTGAGCTGGACAGAGCTGATCAGACTGCCAGCCTACAGAACACACCGCTGGTGGAGCTCAGGGCAGTCACATTCACTCGCCATGATTTTAAAACAAAACCAGACTGACATATAACTTGAATTCTGGAGCTTGCTAAAAAAATTTCTAGGCCAAGGGTCATTTTTTCTTAAGCCTTCATGTTGATAGGGCAGTCATGAAGTATAATGCTTCAGTGTAAGATAATACAATACCTTTAGTACACTCCTGTGCCTTACTAGATGCAGCAGTCACAAAATAACAGTATCACACAAGTGCAATAGATAATGAGAGGGAAGGCTGCCTGTTACACACTCCAAATGCTTTTGTAAATGTATTTAAAAACACTGATCTATAGCAGTAAAGTTAATACACTGTTTTATATTCACATTTAAGTTCAATTTTTCTGGCTCTCAATGAACAACGACAGGACCTGATTTACATTTGTTTCAAAGCTATTTTATTTTTTCCCAGGTGTCAAACTAGTCCATGGATGAGGAAAATCACTGCTAGTTCCTTTCTAAAGCAATAGTCTGTAAGGTTTAGACAAGCAGAAATATCTCTTCACATTCATTTTAAGTTAAGGATTGCCTCAAACCAGGTGCAGGACCTTGCACTTGGCCTTGTCGGACTTCATGAGGTCTGTGCAGAGCCATGTCTCAAGCCTGTCCAGGTTCCTCTGGATGGCATCCCTTCCCTCCAGCGTGTTGACCACACCACACAGCTGTGTGTCACCAGCAAACTTGCTGAGGGTGCCCTCAATCCCATCTCCATGTCACCAACAAAGATGTTAAATATCTTGACCTGCGTTCTACCTAAAATCCCTTTTATTTAATGACTGATTACTGCACAAGTTCTTCTCTGACATATTGGCATTATTATTTTACAAATGGATTCATTCCCAGATGTATAGTCTTCAGATTGAATAAGCTTTCTGCATACATATCAAACTGAATGGTCTTTGTCCTTATTAGTTTATAGAAAATTAATTTTTTACTGTTAATTTTCGGGCTTGGGTCATTTGCCACATTTTTAGGGCAGCTGCTAGAACTATAGACAATACACACAAGTCAGAGATGGAAAGATCTATTGGGTTATTTCCTTTGACTACAAACTGATGATGAACAGCAATCAATGACTCACATGCCTGTCACATCCTCTATAGTATATACTCATTTGTGTTGGCTGGTTTTAAACAATGGCAGCCACAAAAACTCTGCCACTTCATTTATTGCTTCATACTAGTCTAAAAGAGACATGTTGGAAAAATGTAACAGTCAGGAGAAACATAATAGCTTTAGAGATTATGAAGCAAGGAAAGAGGCAATGCACCCATCCAGTCTGATCACCTTCACAGTCAGAACTACAGTTTCAACCAGTGACCCTCACATTAACCCTCAGAACAAGGCCCAGCTCAAGCATGTTTTGAAAAACATTCAGACCCTATGGGCTCCAAGTACTAAGGACTTACTGTCCTTTCGCAAATTATTTCCATGTTGAATGACTACACTGTTTTAAAACTGTCTTTGATTTCATATTTAAATTTCTCAGAGTGCCAGTTGCAGCTACTGAACCAGCATTGCTGGGTCTGTGTCTGCCAGTAGACATGTTCTGCTGCATGTTCCGCACTCTGTTCCTAGTGATGACAGAATCACATGGAATGCTAAATGCCTACAGAGCTCTTCCCTCCCTGCACCCCCCCCATCCTTGTTTCAGTTGAGTGACAACGCAGATTTTCTCTATGGATTCAGACCTTTTAAAAAAACCTTTTCTTGAATAACAAGTCCCAAAGACATAACCACATTTCACACTCCTCTGAGTCCCTCTGATTTTATACATCCCTGGTACTGAAATGCTCAGAACTGACTTGTCAGAGAAGTCTTAGTGACAGCTGCTATATTTCCTAGCTCCTTGACATGATGCATGTACACATGCAGCTCGAAGTAGCATTTGACTTGTTGGCTCCATTTATCTCATTTACTGGCCCTTAAGGTCCCTTTCAGAGTTACTGCTTTCCAAAGTAGCTCCTATGAAATATCTTATATTTGGTTACTATCTCCCACACTGAATCTCATTCAGTCTCCTGTGTATCCTTCTGGATCTTTGAAGTGTTCTTTATCAACTTCTGTGTCAGTGATGATGTTTTTAATGTCTGCAGCTTAAATATCAGATAAGAAGCACATTTCTGACATCTTTCACTACAATATCTCATAAAGATCTTCATGTTTCTAACACGGATATTGTATCGTGTTATGATCCCCACATATTTCAGATACTAAAAAGGCAATCAAATAAATTTTAACAC
Source organism: Acropternis orthonyx (assembly GCA_035583155.1). Classification (NCBI taxonomy): domain Eukaryota; kingdom Metazoa; phylum Chordata; class Aves; order Passeriformes; family Rhinocryptidae; genus Acropternis; species Acropternis orthonyx. Next base: position 10,975,230 of record JAWWEU010000138.1, read on the forward strand.
AGTAATAAATACCTATATTATATGTAATTTAAAAATATTATATTTAATTATGTTTGGTAATTAATGTTTCGAAACATAGAAAACAGTAACAAAGGAAGCAAATACCCCTTTTAATGTTCTGCTCCACTTCCCTGTTTCAACTGTTGTAACTTCTATGCTACAAAATACCATATGGGAAACAGAGGTTTTCAACAAATTAAAAAAATATAAAACAATTATCCTTGACACAATAAAAGCTTTTTTATGCAGAAACAAAACATTTGTGCAAATTCTGACCTGGTACCATCTTAAGAATAGTAAAGAAGTTCTTCACAATTAGTAACAGAATTCTGTATTGAAGAGCTTTATGAAATAAACAAAATTAATCAAAATGAACCTGTGGAATATAAGATAGATAAAGTAATACATAATATAACATATCTATCTATCTATAACATATATATAATTTGGGCTCTTCAGAAGACTGGCTAATCTTTTAATTACATTTTTTTAATTTGAAGTAAAATGAGTCTTGATTTTTATGAGAATTTATTAGCATTCTTGCAATCCAAATAATAAAAATCATTGCTTGGAGTCACTGTTTGGGAGATTAGAAAACTGCCGAGTAATAAGGTCAACACCATTAACTAGGCCCTCACCTATGACCTGCCTCTATGAAGTGTCTTATTCTGATTAAACTCATTTTTTTCATTTTTCTGACTGTCCCATTGACTGATAATCTTCATTGCATATACTGAACATAGGCAAGCATTTTAAAGTAATACTAGGCAGCCTCTGAAGAAGAGACAACCTGATGTAATGAATATAGAGTATTTCCAAATGTTTTAAATTCCACCCAGCAGAATGGGAGTAACCCTGGCTTTCTCATCACTACAATTTATCATGTTTCTGAAATGACAGCTCAATGAAACTGTGTTTTCTCCTTCTTGAGCATTTTCTTGCAGGATGACTACAAATTTCAGCCACAGTTATCAGCTGTTCATAGAACTGAGGTGACCCAAAAGCATGTCTCTAACTAATCCCCTGGGTGTCCACATGTTAGTAGAAACCAGATACGTTCAAGAGAAAAGTCAGGAAATTACTTTAGGGATGAGTTAAGAAATGCCATTGAAGTTGGCAGATATTTAAAATCAGCCAGGCTAGATGAGAGGAAGGTTATTCCCCACTCTGCTATTCTTAAAGAAATAAAATAGCCAATAAGACAAAATTCCTCTAACACTTGTTGTTTCTTTTCAGAAATAATTTTAGAATTTTAGAAGGAATTAAACCACCCAAACATACTGAGCCTGTTCTGGTGGCTCATTGGAAGCATCCAAAAATGGGTCCACATGTGAAATTACCAACAAGCTGCTGGACAGAAGCCAGTTAAGAACTCCTCCAAATACAATTATTATTCACATGAGAAGGAGGAAAAGCCCACCTGCCCAGCCAGTTGCTTTTTGGAATGTTTGCTTTTCTTGTATTTGCACGGGGATCAATACATGAAACCAAGAGGAGGAATTCTCTAATCTGAGGAATTTTGAAACACTTTTCAAATTAATTGAAAGTTTGATGTATTAGTTGAGCTAGTTGTTCCAAAGTCCAACAGCAAATTTGCTGAGATAAACAAATTCCACACTTTCCACCTGCTTACCATTTTCATTTGAGTAGCGGCAGATTTTAGCACAACCACTCACATTTATGAGGACCATAAATACTGCCAGGACTCAAACTGTTTAAGCTGCTGCAAGCAGCAGCTGGATCAAGACAGCAGGTGTGCATTTGCCACCTACCAGAATAAGCAATGCAGCCATCCCCAAACTTGCATCCTAGAACAGGCTGATGTACACTCTGAAAGATCTTCCTCTGCATCACAGGAGTATTAACAAGTCCTCTAGTTCTCCAGGAATGACTCCTTTGCAAAATCATACAGACATTTTAAAACGAATTTAACACCTCATGTTCCCACTTCTTGACTTGACTAAGCTTGGTTTTAGAGCTTTATCAGCACATTGATACTTATTTAGGCTTCAAGCTTCAGAATATTATCAATCAAGGGTTTTATTAACACCATCACAGAAACACATTGATGTCCTCAAAGGACATAAGGAGTCCCTAAGACAGGCAAGCAACCAGAGAACATTATTGGCAGGAAGGAGTGAAAGCAGCAGGATGAGAAGCTCCTGCAATGTATTTTTGGCTGCTGTGTTGTATACCTAAACTAGACAATCACACTTCAAAGAATACTCAGTTGCTGGGGTTTTTTCTTCCCATGGGCGTACAAAACTGCAAATTGCATCATTACATACCAAAAGAGCAGCAATGACAGCAATAGCAGTGCAGGAGAATATGGGGGGTTTTTTGTGATACAGGAAACTTCTGTCAAAGATTATCATCAAAACATGATCTGAGCTGGCAAAACCAACATTCAAACATCTCCACTTTGTTGACTACCCTTGCTGCTTCCAAGCTGGCTGCGGGTTATTTCTGTTTCTGCATTCTGACTCCCACTGCAAATTTCCCCAGTGGGAACCTAAAATCTGAGCCCTGCCAGCTGTCTAGAGCTCAGATCAATTCACATGAGTCCATGGCCAGGAATTTTATTTTGTTTCACAACTGCACAAACCTGAAGCTTTGGAAGAAAATAATCAGAAACCACTTGAAAACGGCAACTCACTGCCACTTCCCTTACCAGAGGCTTCTTGCCATAAATGTAACCATGATTCAGTACCTCAAGAGCTCTTACTGGGGCTGAGAAACTCAGCTGAAACTGCAGGGTTTGATGTAGCTTTTGTGCCTTTTTCCCAAGCAGAACGTAGACAATAATTCAATCTAAACTATTATAGAAGCAATGAATGAACAAATAATTCTACTAAGATTTACACAACACCCCAGTTGATTTAGACTGTGTACTTATTATGGTTCTTTATTTACATTAATAAGCACTGTTTGAATTGTAAAGTAATTGCATAGAAACATGTTTATTTTATATATGTACAGCTGTAGTATTTTAAAAAGCATTCAGTATGTAACAGTCTTTCTACTATTTTTTTTTTTTTTTTTTTTATTTTCTAGATCTTTGACTTAGGTCTCTGCCATTATTAGCCACCAAGCAATGTATAAGATCCCTGGAAGAAAGCTCAAAAAATTCCACTCTAGTTGACTGGAAAAGTGCAGAAAATGCTTTCTATTTAATTTTGTATTAAATGGAAATTGGATATCACACGACTAAAATGGTGATGGCAGAAAGATATTTTGAGAGAAAATGCAGAAGACTGTCTTTAGAGAAAAGATGTCAACAAAAATGAGTGACTGAAACAATGTGGAGTACTTCAGACATGGACAAGAGGTACTAGGGATCAGAAATGAATTATTACGCTCTAAAATGATCCAATAAAAATCGAACTGTAGTGCAGTAATCAGAAAATGTATTGGAAAAGAGATAGGTTATAAAAAGAAAAAGGAGCTTTCAAGTACTGTAGGCTATTAGCTACTGTGGAAAAATCTGGATTCAGGAGATTATATTTCTAACAAAATATACACACAACCAAACACAGCTGAATTTGCTGTTCAATAGGTAGTGAACTGTAAAAATTAAAAAGCTAGACTGGAGACAGAACCACAGGCTAAAATAAAAATAATCAATGCAACCATCAATAGGAATGTCGAAATGAACACTGTACTGATTGAGCACACAGCCTCGCAGGCTTCAGGAAGAATGACTCAATTATGTTTTTCCCCACAGGCGAAGACATAAAAGGTAGTTGTAGACACATTGAGCACACCACAAAAAAGCATTTGGGCAGTGCCCCTTGTTACAGAGGAAGAACTGCAATTCTAAATGGTGAATAATTACAGACAGTCGGGAAGAAAAACATTCGGGCTTTGGCAGTGCAGCCCTGGCAGACACTGTGCCCACCTTCACAAACGCTCACCAGCCCACAAACTCGCACAAGGAAGCAAGGGAGAAGCACTGGAACGCGAGCTTCTGAGCTGGGGGAGGGAAGGGCTGAGGATATTTCAAAGAGGCACAAAACCCTTAAGTAGTTTGATGATAAACTTAGGCAAGGGAGGGGTTGGATGCAAAGGCTTCTTCAGCACCTGCAGCACAGATAATCTCTCATATTCTCTTCCTGTCAAGGCAGAGTTCTCAGGACTTCACTGACAACGAGAAGACACCAAAAGACATCAGAGACGTGGCAGAAGACCAACAGCTAACCCCAAATGCACTGCTTATGAGCAAATGTACACTGATGACAACTGAGGGTGGCATCATTCTCAGAAGAGCAGCTTCCAGCTCCTCCCTCACTGCCAAAAAGGTCACATTCTGGCTACTGAGATAAACATGTGTCTTAAGAGTCAAGCAACCACACTAAGACCTGCATAAGTTGATGATATTGTTGCATCATTCCCCAAAAGGGAAAACCAGGTTGCAAAGCTGTGCGTACACATGGCTTTTCATTTATGCTCAGCTAATTTGTAATGAACTACTATGAAGAAAATATATATATCACCCTACTTATCAAGACATTCTAAGCTCATTTACAAATGTAGATGGACTTCAGCTTCAAAGTAAGGGACATGCTTACTAAATTGATGCAAAACAGCCCAAAGCAACATGTGGTAATGCTCTTTACAATGATTAGATTCAAGGGCCGAAAGAAAATTAACAGCTAATCAGTAACATTCAACTGTTGTACAAATGTATCCCACCAAGATAAGACAAAACTGGATGCGTCCAACTGGCGTTATACTCTGCAGTGTTTATTAGCATAACCAATGTTAAAACTATATGGGATCTTCTGAGAAACAAAAACAGGGAGAAAGTCTAGTAATTGGAGTCACAGAAATTCAAAATCATTGATATTCATGTGTTCCCACTTGTTTAACATGCATATAACTTGGGACTAAGAAGATATTTAATAGATATTTTTTCACTCTCAGCTTGCCTGTAGTTAAAATACTGATGCTTTTTTCTTCTTTTAGCTTCCGTGCATCATGCTGCCTTAATTAGAGTTCTAATGACATCAGAGAAGATACAGAACCTTTCTAATGTACAAAACTGATGAGATGGGGAGGGAGGAGTGCTATGAACCATAATAAATACAATGCACAATTCTGAAATAACCTTTTGCCCCTCTGGTTTCTTACCTGCTTTTGGCATCTCTCAGCAAGGTTTCTAGCAAGAAAACTGACCTAAGTAATCCTCACTTCCAGGTATTTCCTCCCACATATGTATCTCTTAATTTATGTGGTTTCATAGAATCAAAGAACTACCAGATCACTGACCATCCCCAGATCCCTTTCTGGATAACACAAGGCACAGCAATACAATTACTTTACAACATGTGGTTTCTGATGTCTGAAGAGCTGCCCCACTTTACTGTCAGTACAGCTCATGGCCAACAGCTCACAGTCAGATGCTGACAAGTGCTGCTCAACTAAAAGTCAGCACTGTGAACATGGTATAAAATCTACATTGCAAATCAGCTGGGGTGGAAACTTCAGATAAACAAAACCAAACCAAACCAAAACAAAAAAACCCCACCAAAAAACAGCCACACTGGCAATATAATTATTCATCAGAATATGTGAATCTGACTAAAAAATTACTCAAAAAACATCTGTTAGGGAGAGGAAGCAGCCTGCAGAAATTTTTTGGTGCTCCTAGACCCATATTCTAGAAGAGATAATAATACACATTTCCTCTTATGCTCATGTTACAAAACATAAAGTCAGTACCAGAAGATACTGAATTTCCTTTTGTAAGCCCTGTATATAAAAGTTGAAACAAGTAGCATTCAAATCTGCTTTATTCTGAATAAACTAATTGTAATTTCATATACAGCTTCCCATTCTTATCCTATTTTCTCTTGCAGAAATTAGAACTAGTCCAGTTTCTTTAGTTTAACTCTCGCTTTTAGAAGAATATGAAGGTTGCAGCCATGGGAAGCAGCCCCTATGTTTCTTCTAGATGGTCTGATGAAAGCTACTTGCTACTATTAATGCTCCCCATAAGTAAGAGGAGGATATGCTAATATTTGTAACCCTGAATAATACAGATTTATGCTGATCTTCATCTTACTCCTAAGCCCAAGAGGAAATTAAATACCAACAAATTTGAAAATGGAAGATAAGACTTTCTCATGTAATTTAACACACAATGGATTAAATGGATAAAAAGAAAAACGGTTGAAAAGGAAGAATGAAAATTCTTTTGTCACCCATAGGACGTCAATAAATTCTTGGAAGATCTCATACTGTCAAGAAGATATAATATTTAGATTAAACCTTGCTAGACCCTAAAATGATAATTTGACAGTATTTTGTCACTTCTCTACCAATCTTGTACTCATCTGCTAGATCTCTTCTTTTTATTTCACTTTCAGTATTAAAGTTTGGATAGGGAGTCCAGAGGAGGTCACAAAGATGCTCAGAGCGCTGGAGCTCCTCTGCTATGGAGAGAGGCTCAGAGAGCTGGGATTGTTCAACCTGGAGAAGAGAAGGCTCCAGCGAGACCTTAGAGCACCTTCAAGTACCTAAAGGGCTTACAAGAGAGCTGGAGAGGGACTGTTGACAAGGGCATGGACAAGGGAAAATGACTTTAAACTGTCAGAGGACAGATTTAGATTATATATTTGGAAGATATTCTTCCCTGTGAGAGTGGTGAAACACTGAAACAGGTTGTCCAAGGAAAGGTGGGGCCGCCCTATCCCTGGCAGTGTTCAAGGCCAGGCTGGACAAGGTTTGGAGCAACTTGGTGTAGTGGAAGGTGTCCCTGCCCAAGGCAGGGGAGTTGGAACGAGACGATCTTCCAACACAAACTATTCTGTGATTCTGTGATGTGACAGCTGAAAAACATTTTGCTATGGGGGTGAGAAAAGCTCTAGTTCTCTTTGTATTTAAAACATACCAAACCATAAGGAACCAAATGAGAGTAACTTGATCTCGTTTATCTGGTACCTTTAGTCTTCTATGATCAGAGTTCAGAAGTTTTTCCTTAGCCTTATTTCACACTAATGATGTTCCAAAACAAAACTAGCATTAAAAGATATAATTTATTCCAAAGGACAAACATAAAATATGACTGTATATTGTTTCTGTAAAGCATATTTCCAACATTCTAAAACATTTTAAATTTTAGCCAAAAGAAAGGACAAATGAAACATAATGCAAACTTAATAAAACAACATAAATAAAACATCAGGTTAGAAATGTTGATTGCTTAGAACAGAACTGTTCCCAGCAATGCACTTGTCCAGAGATATCCTCCTGCAGAATTCATGGTAAACGTTTAACAACAGAAAAAGTATTTTGTTCAGCATCTCTCTGATCTCTTCACTGTGAAATGAAGAGTCAGATAATCCTCACCCTTTTGCTCTGCAGCACTGTAAGAGAAGGCAGGCACTTTACTGTCTATCCCATCTCAGCTTTCCCCTCTGTGGCAACTGAGGTCTCAAGAATTGCAGCATCACTGCAACATCCATTTGCACTCTAAAATATGTGTGGAAATAATTTTCCTTTATGTCCATTTCCACCTGAGAAAGTAAAAAGTACTTAAACAAAAAAGGAATAATAATTCATATTGCTGTCAGCTCCTTAAGCCACATCCACTATCCCTTCTGCATCACCCAGGGGAGGAAAGCGACGTGCTTTTTTTCGGAGCTCTAATGACAGTTTACTGATTTCTGGGATAAAAATTAGACCTGACTGTTCCCCTCAAGTTTTTCTGCCTCCCTCCTTATAGCCATCCATGAAAGAAAGTAAAACTGCAGGGCTAAAAATATTACACAATCTTGCGTAAATGCACTGATAGCTTTTACTATGCTGTGGGCAAAGGTAATTTTCATTATGGAATATAGAAAATATTTCTCCTATGTTCTAAATTCTGTTTTATTACCTTTAATGTAAGATACTAAATACTGTTTGATATTTGTCTTTGAATTAGTGTTTATTGTACTTAAAGGAGAAACATGAAGGGAATGTTTTAACATTGTGTACTGATTTTAATAGACCATATGTGAACTGTAAAGATTAAAACAGAAGACATGCAAATGCAATGCCCTTGTCAGTCTGAAAAAGTAATGAAGATAGTGATTTTAAAAGACAGAATTTTCCCCACAATACTGACAAACAAATCATTAGCTGAATTTCCATATATAAACAATTCCGTAAGTGGCTTAAAAACTGGGGGCACAAGTGCAAGACTTTTATATTACAGCTGAGGTGACGTTACAGTGCTTACAGAAGCATCTCACACTTAACCAAAGCAATTCAGATAACTTACATGCTGCCTTTGAGACAGTAACATTTCCAAAGGAACCACTCTGAGGTCAACAAAAGCATCTTACATTCTTAACAACTCCAACAGAGCAGTTACCATGTCAGTGAATATGCCAATGCTCCCCAAAAGGCATTGCTATGTTACTGCAGGGATTCACATGCTTCCTTTTACACTGAGGAGGTTTCTTTAAAACAACAACAGAAGCAACCAACATAAATACCATCTAAACACTAAAAGAGAAAAAGAAATAAAACAGAAGCAAAATAGGTCTTTTACTAAGGGAAGATAAATGGCCCTTTTCTGTCAAATATCTGAAAGTATCATATATCAAATATCTGACAAGCTATAGTAAACTACTGAAGCTGGAGGAATTTAACTGTGGGGACTTTGCATTTTATTGATGAGGCTGCCTTAATCTATTAGGTGACTTAAATGATCCTACAGACAGGAGTGTACAAACAGGATGCCATCCATGCCATAATAAAAAAGCAAAATAAAGCACACAAGGAACTAAGAGAAAAATATTAAATGGCACAGATGGAATGGGACTAAGGCCGATGTTTACCTTTATATTTTCAAGCTTCTTACACATATTTGACCTACTGGGGTCTACTTGCAAATTAGTAACTCCATTTCTTAATTGCACCACTGTAAATAGAAAGTGACAGGATAGGAGCTACTGGAAATACTTCAGACATCATTATTACAAACACAATCCTGCATAGAGAGGCAGTCACAAGCACACCTCTCAGAGCATGCATTATTATTGTAATGTAGCTGTTGCTAATGAGTTCATAGAGAAACGAGAGCCGGAGATCAGCTTAATGTCTGGCTTGTTTACAAAATAACAGTAAATAAGAGCAACATTAATCCCAAGGCTCTTACTTTCTTACATTAAACACAAGACTTTTACGAAGAACAAAATTCAAGTCTAATTTAAACAGGTGTGAATACACGGTGGGTCTATTGACACACACCATAAATTAAATCAGAGTCTTGTCCTTAGCTAAACCCTCCCCATGCCTGCATAAGTACAGCATTCACAAAGCTGCGCTTCTCATACACCGTCAGCAATTCCAGTATTTCTTTTACTAACTAAGCATCTTTACTCTTTTAACAGATACGTTAACATACTGAATCTGAAGTGCAAAGAGCTGAGGTGACTTACCCAAAACTCACCCATCTGCCCAGCAATCAAAGTAAAAAAACCCTGAGATTTAGGGACAGTCAAGAGTTCTGTTAAATGGATCACTGGTCCCAGACTGTAAAACAAATACTTGGATGAATTACCCAAGTTGAATCTTGTATGTTTCTAGTTCATTAAACTCAGCTTTGATCTGTAACCTACTAATTTCTCTACTTTATCTACTTAGCAATACATGGCTAATACTATTAAAAGTATTGTTTCAAATAGAACACTTATATTAAGAAAGAAGTTTCCCAGTAATTCATGGGGGCAGAAAAGGTAAAAAAAATACATTTTTCCACAGGTGCTTTCCCCCCCCTCTTGCTTTGTTTTTAAAATGATAAATATGATATTAAAAAAAATCCCCTGACCAGATCTCAAGCACTCTAATGCTATATTCCATGATCAGTGGTATTTCAGCCTGTACTAATACCCTAATTTCTTGCCTGCAAGTCTTAAAGGAGTCATTGTGAACTATAGCTAGTACTCAGTTGTCGTAAAACAGCCAAAGGAACTGAACACGAATTAGACTCCCAGACTGATTGTGTGTGTCACAGTACCCTCACCCAGCACTGGGAGTTCTATACTTTCCTTTTGGTTCTCACTGTGTGGTAGAGAAAGAGTAACTAATTGCATAAAAACATCTAAGTAGATGTCAGGAGTAAGCCAAATAAGTCAGCCTTAAAAGTACTTCAAAGCAATCTGACAAAGTAAAAAAGGTTAAAAATTGTGTTATTGTAGAAATGGCTAAAGTTCTGTGCCAACTCTCAGCTGAGATGTAGTAGCTAAAAGTTAAAGAGTTGATGGCTGGGCAAACATGTCAAATGTGACTCAAAAATGGATTATAGCATAGCATGAATGCACTTGAGGTGAAATTCATCTCGCCACAGATGAACAGACATCCTGTAAACGAAAACATTAGGACTGCATGGACAGCAATGAGGAAGACTATGTGGACACAAAATGGACTGTAGGCTGCTTTTTAGTACACTGGCTAGCAGGGGATGCAGATCCACATCACGCTATGTAATTTTAGATGTATTGCTGAAGACCACCCCTTTCTGTAGATCATGGTTGTATCCTTTTCTGGACCACAAACTTACTTCATAAAAATAAATCAGTAAATTTGCCAGCTCAGTAATCTGGCAGATGAAAGCACTGAACTTGATGTTCTGACATGCTGCAATGACAGATACCATTGTACCAATGAACTGAGGGCAAAACGCAGTCTTCTTCAACAGAATAAAGGAACTATTTTGGATATGGTTATTTTGTAGTATTGCTGTCTGAAATTTACATTCACACACTATAGAGTAACACTATTCATGTTTAAATAGAGCTATTTATACCACACCAGAGATAAGCAATGATCCCCAAGAAATTGGTCATTCATTTCATGCAGTTAATTTATATTTTGCTTAGCCTCAGGCAAATCTGAAGGCAGTTTGCGCACTAATAGGCTATTATTAGTTGCCATTAATGTTGACAACACTATATGGGAATGTTGGTGTTTCATACAATTTGTTCAATGCTGCCAAAACAACTGGAGTATGTTTAAACAGTGATTATGACAGAGTTCGTGTGTCTGTGAAGGAAAACAATCCTCCAATAAATTCTCAAATTGTGCTACCCAGGATACACAGAAGTATACATCCTGTGTCAGGGAACTTCCAGTTAGAGCTTAGAATGACTGAGAATGTCAAGGAATAGCTAAAAAGAACAAACTTTAAAAAAATATATTAGCTTCAGATCAATGTAAAGAAAAAACTGTCTTTAAGGCAGGTCTACTGGAGTCTACACACTTAGTTGTCCCAATGTTATCACAAAAATAGCTGTACTTCATTTGTAGTAAAAATTGTGCTCATAGAGGAAGAACGAAAGAAACACCAAAGCAACACCCATCTGACCCTTGAAAGCCAGAATTGTTAAATAATTTTACAGCAGTATCATGGAAATTAATGTTTCGTGTACTTCCAGCAACAGATCTTATGCAGTCTTCCATTTCCACACCAGAGAAGTTACTGGCTGGCACAAAAAAATACAGTTCCCTGGCAGGCACTGACAAGGATAAATGCAACCCTTGTGGTTCTTCTGTAAAGCTTCTGGCATGAAGGACTGCGTAGAAACAAGATAATGTGCCATCTATGACATAATTTAAGTAGAGATTTATGAACTTCTGTATTCAAAGAGTGCTTTGTTACTGGTTGTCAATCCAGACAGAAAACACACTGCTCTTTGGATCAGGAATCTTGCCTATGAACTTACCTGTGAAATACTAGATAATATAAATGAACACAGCTTTAACCATTGTTTTCACATTAACTTTCAAGACTGTAATTACTAAAATGACTCAGTGCCACATTGATGCCTGTTTTGTTGGCCTGCCTGGAGACATCTGAAGATTTCAAGTAAATTTGTGTTCTCAGTTTTTCCCTCTTTCAACTTATCTCACCCTTGCTTTCCTCTCTCAGCTATTTAGTTCAAATTGGTACTCAAGTACCTCAAACATGAATCCCTGATTAAAAAAATAGTTACAAAGCCTAAAAGGAATGAAATATTAAAGCCACGTGCAAAAGGAATACTCTGTCTATACCATGCTGGAAATTAGTTTAAATTGAATAAAATCATTATCGGATACAAACCTTTAGAAGAACTCACTCCATTCTTTGTTGGTGAAGCATAATGACGTGTTCATATCTTAATGAAACTTAACCCATGAGTCCTGCCACACTTGTGTAGGATGATGAAGGTGGTAAAAGTATTTCCTTCACTATATACAGTAACTTTCATCCACAGAAGATTAGTTATTTAGTGCAACTTGTACAGATAGCAAAATATAATCAACACCTGGCTGCACCACTGCATTGCACACTGAAATACATAACTCAGTTTTATGCTTAATTTGCTTTCAATACATCCATTCCCAGCACCTTAAAACATAAATGCGTGTTTTTAACCTGAATGGCACAAGTACACACATTCCTTTCTCATGTAGCATTCCCTTTCAATCATTGTCATAGTTAAGGGTCAACCAGTGCCAGGCAGACCAGACTAAATTCCTTTAGCCACCATTTAAAACCCAATGTCTTAGAAAAACACACAACCTCCCCCTTCAACCCCAAACCAAAAGACTCTATGCAATGACACTTCACAGAGGGTGGATGCCATAGAGGGTGTTGCAGAAGCAGGAAGGGAGAAGGCAGGTATCCATTGCACAGTGGAAATGGGGTGGCACCTGAAAATTAACTGGTTCTAGGGACACAACGTGTGACAGCACAGAATGCTTAATCCTCAAAGGAGGTTTTAATTAAAAACAGGCTGGGCACGAAAACCTTTTTTCTAAACTTATGTAGATAATCTAATGTCTTTGAGCCTGTATTGGACATTATCATTGATACTGACAGACATCCAGATGAAATTATAATTACCAGCTTTGTATTTGACAAATTCAAACACATAACTATAGAAATGAACTGAACTCTCTTTCATCTTATGACTATAAAGCTACTAAAATGTATCCCTGTCAACGCTGAAGCATCAATCTGCCACCTTCATTGGTTCCTCTATTTCTTATTCAGTTAAAAAGACATATAAAATAACATTTAGACCTGCCATAACATGGAGTTATTAAACACAGAAATTAAAATATCAGCTAAGCTTGCTGATCTTAAGCATGATAAATTTGTTTACTTACTACAGTCTTTAAGGAAACAGAGGAGATTGCAATCAATTTTGATGCAGAGATAAAAAATATTAATTCCCCACATGTTATTTAATCAAATACACATTTTCCCCTTCCGTGACACACTATATCATACAAAAAAAAGTATAGATCCTGAAAGAGAGTGAATATTTTAAAAACAACCCGCCCCCCCCCAAAAAAAGAAACCCCACCCAAAACACTCCCACATGACCAAGAAGCCCACTCTCCCTATGTAGGGAAATACAGAACTGAGATATGACAAAGATCTGTTCAATCTGTCCAACTGATAAAAGCCCTGTCTTCAGATGTAGCACAAAATTAAAGGTAAATAGAGCATTTAGGACTCCAGGTTGTCTCTCAAGTCACCTGGTTGAACTGCCTTAAAGCTACGGCTAGAAGTCAAAACATGCAGGAACAATTCTATGCAAAGTGTGATATTCATGTACATACCTAGATTTATTTTTGAACCTAATTCATAGGCCACCACATTCAAATGATAAACATCTGATGTTATAAAAATGAAGAATGTGGGAAAGTAGACTCTAGAAGAATGATGTTTTAACAAAAACATTTTTTCATTTTTTTTGTCTTATTGTCTTCTACACTATAAATACAATACACACCCCAAACAATCCATTCATCTTACATATAATACAGAGATCTAAGAAGGAAGGAGAAAAGAAAAGAAAGAAAACAAAAGAAAAGAAAAAGAAAAAAGGAAAATAAGAGAGGTAGAAGAAGAAAGTTTTCAATAAATTACTACTATTGAGTGCATTAGATGCATTCTTTATTACCATTCTCCCCATCAGACTTCCTTTCATGGTCAGTGTCAGTGAGGGACAAGGCTGAGTTTGCCCGGCTGGACAAGCAGGAGCTGTGTTCTGATTTGATTCCCCTCATCCACATCCTCAGGGCATGATCCGGGGATGCACCTCCTTCTGTTTCAGTATCCGCGTCTGAGCCCACCTCCAGTGGGTAACTGTGCTCAGCTACACCGTGTAAATCAGGTTGATAGCCAGAGCACAGAATATGGGGAGTCTCACAGAATTCCATGTCTGTAAAAAACAAAAGTTCAGAAAAAATTTTAGTAGTGAAAAGCAATATACCTTTGATTTTCTTTTGGAGAATCTGGTCTGAGAATTAACATTGTTAATGCTTTTTTTGCTCAGTGACTCATTCTGCTATCTAATCTACTGTAAGAACTAGAAGAGTGCAAATGTAAAATATATAATATGGCACAGTAATTGTGCATTTTTGTCTGACAGAAATATGTATTACAGCTCAAATCTGTGTACACACCCACTGATAGTCACACATCAATTTACAATTAAAGTATCTGCAAATACAGATACTTTATTTGGTTTAGTCAGAAAGGCAACAGCTCTAAAATTAGTCTCAGTATGTTTTTATTGTAGGGAAAGTGTAGCAAATTTGCAAATAGGAAACTTACAAAACAACATTTGAAATATTTGGTTAATCACAGAAGACAAAGAAAGGGTACTTACCATCAGCTTGCTCTTTGAGAGTGCTGTCCTTGCATATTCACACCAGTGGGTTTTGGTTCTCCAGTGCTGGTGGCCTACAGGAACTTCCTAGAAGAGCAGTGACTACTAGGACTGTACAAGTGCCATCGCATGACACCAAGTGACTGTGCAGTGCTCAATACTATAGTTATTCTTACTAAACACCGCAGCTGTAGAGCAGTAGAAATTCAAGGACAAACAGAAGGTGGACAGGACCCATAATGTGAATATGCAGAGGAAACATTCTCGAAGAACTACAGGTAAGTAACACACATCAGCAAATTACAACTTCCCTTTGAGGTAGCCTCTGCATATTCTCACTTGTGAGAATCCAATTACAAATGCAACTCCCAGGGAGTATGACAAGGAGTTCTAATTAAATAAGGATTACAGAACTGCACATCCTAATTGAACATCAGACCTGGGATGCCATCTTGAGAGACTAAATAAAATATCAAATATGCATACAGTATTCTTTCAATTTCTGGAAAAGAAACATTAGACACAAGAGTCATTGACAGAGACTGAGGACAAATACTCTCTTCTACTGTCATCCTACCTAAAGCTTTAATTTGCCAAACTAATCCACTTACCAGCCAGTGAGAGGAATGGTTCTTATTTTAAGTACTCTCTCTGAAATAACAAAGCCACTGTATTTTCTTGGAAGGTTTCAACCAAAAATCTAGGAGTCAAATGCTAAACTACAACATCCTGAGGTTGTTCAATTTAGAAGTCATCTGTCTCTACGGGTCTTTGTCAGCAAAACACTGCTGAAGGTCTTTGTTGTAGTGACAGCTCACATGGTCTGGTTTTCAGCTCAGGGAATGGCAACCTGTTTTCTGGAGGGCAAGGCAAGTGCATGGGCAGCAAATGGAAAGAAGTGGCTATGGCCTCATTTTCCTAAGCAAGAGTCCTGGAAGGTCACCCTGTGCTGTCACGACATTGGGTGGCCCATCCCAGCAGCACCAGTCACCACTATTCCGGCTCCTTTTGGAGCAGCAAGACAGATGTGGCTGTGACCTCAAGTGCTCCATCACCACTGATCTCCTCCTCTTGTCCATAGGAGGAGGGCGTGGTCTCAGCCCCACATGGAGAACATCTGCCACCACCATGAATCCTGTTCCCCAAGTCTCTCAAATGCATTGAGGCTGACACTGAGGTTTGATCGACACGGCCAAGAGAAAACAGCCAAGATGCTGTGAAGCAGTCGCGTAGTTTCTGCAGTAGAGGGAGTATTTGGCATTTGAACTTTGTCTACTTTACAACACAGAGTTCTTCATGCTCTCTGGGGTCTGTTTAAAACTGGCACTTGGCTGATTGGAAAAAGGAAGGAGGAAACGTATTTCAAGGCAGTATTTGTGGACAAAAATGGAAGCTGAGAGTGGTTCTCAATCCCACACAGATGCATGTGAGACTGTGAAACCCGTAAGACTCTCTGGAAAAAAAACACAAACCATTTAGTCTTCAGAGAACACCTGTTTTTCTGAGGTTTTCAAAGCTCGTGGGGCATAGGACTCACAGAGGCAGTGTCGCAGAAAGCAACTGGCTGTAAGTACAGTGTTGCTCATTCCACTTGCTTTAATCACACAGCATGGACCAAATCTTCGTATGACACAAAGAGTGCAGATATCAATGCTGGACACTAAACCATCACAACTGCATTACACTAAGTTCTACTTTCTTTTTGATGGCATTAAATGAATAAAATCACCTTTTATAAAAAATACTGTTCCAAATGATGCATATCAATTATTTTTCTCTGGCAAATTCAAAAAAGAGTTGCATATAAACAAAGAATTACCAAGCCAGCAACAGCTCCAGATGTCTATCCCAGAACCTTGTATCAATGAAATACAGATAGAATCACAGGAGCAGACTGATTCTACTTCACTCTGAGAGGACTACAGCATTCTTTGAAAATGAGGTTGTGGATGACATCATTTTACCAAACATTCTTAAGTAGCAAAGAGTTGAGTCAATGCATTCTCTGGAAACAGGTGATTTAAAGTTCTGTTTAATTGAGCTGAGCTAGTACAAAAAAGTGGCAGGAGCTTCACTCCATGTACTTTACCTGTGCTCTGAAAAGTGTAAGCCAAGTCTTGTTGGCAAGTAGCTCCCAACAAGCAATGAGGTAGCTTGTCACATCCTGGGCTACAGCCCACACTGTCCATTCCATCAAAAATTTATTATCATTAACACATCATCACACAGCTGCTTTAGCAGATGACATAAAAAAGAGGAATAAATGTATACTGTCATTAAAGAAGCATATTGTCAAGATTTAGCTGCTTAAAACATGTAATATTGAAGTAAAGTCAGTTAGGCTCATACACTTGGAGAGGTGTGTTTAAAGGCATTGGCAGGTGCCTTCAGTGCTTCCCATAAGCGCTAATGAGGAGATGCTGCCAAAGGGGAGTGTTTACTGATGCATAGCCAGAAAAATTTACATTGAAAAATACACTGAGTCCTTTCCACATTAAATAAGAGAGCTACCAGGATTAATGATCAGCCTTAATACTGGTCTCAATTTTGAGTGAGGTCCACACTGCAGAAATAACCTCCAGTGAAACTGCTCCATAACTTTTTAATTTCAATTCTCTCAAAAAGCAGTATTATTCTTAGCTTTAACCTGGATTTCTGTGAAGTTCTACAGCAATGCAGGATTCCTAGAACACGTCTCTGTCAACTAAATCACACTTTGTGATTTCAAGAAATGTCATCTGAACATCCTTCCCCTTCAAAGCAGATTTCTACTTATTTTCACCATCTGAGGAACTTCCCTGTAATTAAAAAATTTCTCATAACTTCGCGGACCATGTCAGCTGTGCAAGGTCCTCAGGGGGGCAAGGATGCAGGGATTTCTTTACATGGATGTCCCTCCAGGCAGATGTCTGCCCTTAGCAGCCTACAGCCCAAATTCTCCCAGTTTGCAATAGGATATGCCACGGGGAAAATTCATCCCAGCAAATCCCAAAAATGCTAATTAGATTACACATGTTTAAGAAGGGCAGAATTTACCCTTCAGTCTATATGTGAATTTTTTTTTTTTTTTTTTGGTGTGTGTGGAGCAAAAGAAAGTGACTTTATAGACTAAAACTCACGTTCAACAGAAGACTAACACAATATATTGCCTTAATGGTCTATTTCTTAAGTATACAAGCATTTGCAGTACATTAACTCCCACGGGATCCATTTTCTGAAAAGCACTTAGAATGCCAAAAGTGGCTGCTTTTAGTCTGCATATCTAACCTTGTTACCTAAAATACTACATATTTCCACAAGGAGATAAAGTTCAAGTAGATTTATGGTAGATTTAGTATTACCACAAAGACACAGACACAAGAGAAATGAGAGAATATTAATATGAGATTCAAGCTTTTGCATGAACTGTGGACAGAGGAAAAAAGGGTTGCAGTTATAAGATGATGAAAGGATTTTCACCTCTGGACCCTTGTGGAGCCTGTTGTAACACAATTGTTCAAAATACAAGTACTTCACCCACACTGATATTTTTTCCCAGAAGTAATGTATGAAGAAATGTAAACTATCTAATGCCCAAGAAAAGGAAAGGAAAGAAGGATGAGCATGGTAAAAAAACCAAATCAGCATTTCAATCAACAGATCCCTTTCTTTCTACCTCTAAACTTAATTTTCCTAAAAAAAAAAAAATAAATCTTCAGAGATAAGCAGTTAAAGAGAAGTTTGACCTGCCTGGGCAATGGTGCTCATGCTTTTTAAGGTGCTCATTTTGAAATGAGAATTCAGCAGCTAACCAGGCAGACATGTCTTAACACGGCTCCAACTCTGCTCACTGACAAAGAGCTACTGAAACTTCCAGATACACTCACCAAGTATTTATTTACTACAGCATCAGTTTAGCCAGCAGGATAGTTAAAAACCTACAGTTACAATGTTCATGCATATATAAAGCATCTCAGTGCATCATCAGAATTATTTCCTTTTCCTTCACGTGGCCAGGAATAACTCTTTGCCAGCTACTCCCTCTGCAACTCCTTTAGTTTTTCTGGCACAGGCAAACAAAAAATTACCCAAGTGAAAGACCATGGAGGTTCTTCTCTCCAACTTAGTATTTCTGCAAACTTAGTGGGCTTGCAGGACTTGTGGAATTTTCTCACTGCTGCCATTTGCCAAGAGTTTTGCTAATTTCAACCAACTAACTGGGAGAGTAAATATTTATTTATTTCAATAAATAAATATTTAAAATAAGGATAAGATTATTCAAACAAAGTAGATAAAAGAAACATAAAACTAATGTATAAACAGAGATGAGCATAAAGAACCTTCAAGTTTTCCTATTCCCTTATGGAGAAATGTTCTTTTGCATTAACAACTGAATGACAAATAATACTTGTTTAAATTACTTAATCGACTTATGTGTTCAACTAGAGAAAGAGCTTACAGAAAAACGTAATTTATTATAAACTGAAATAGTTTGACATGTTGCTATTACATGCCTTTTATGAACCCTATCATATAATTAAGCAATTGTAACTTATCGATTTTAAAAGTCTCTTTAAATACCATTGATTCACAAATGTATTTTATTCTTGATTCTTAGTGTGAGGTGGTTTTTACTCTGAGGATGCTCCCTGCCCAAACACACAAAAAATCAATTCTCTGGATGAAAAAATACAAACTGTTCTTTCTGCAAATGTAAAATTCTAAAAGAGCATAAGCAGCTCAAAGGCAAGGAGAAAATACTAGTCTCTTGGAAGTTTAAATCCATGGTACTTATTTTGGCCTGGCCTCCCCTTTCAGACTGGAGGTTATTTGAGAACACTGGGAATGTCAGTCTGGGGAGCAGAACAATAATGGAAGGGACTCCAGAAAGGCAATTGACATACATTAACCTGAATAGCGTCGTGTTTATGCTTGTGTCCCAGGGAATGATAATGGGAATGCAGCAGAAAAAAATATCCCAAACATGCACCTCTGAGGTTGTTGTGGGGTTTGGGATTTTCTAGTGTTACACTGCAACTCTGTGTATGTTTTTTCACACTTGAACTTACTCCAAAGGTTTAATCAGCAGGTGCACTCTATGTGGTTCAAAATAAGAGGAAAGGCAGACCAGCTACTCATGGTATAGGAGACTCAGATACAGGGAGGGAGGGAAGACGTGAGGAAAAAACGTAAATCAAATGGGGAAAGTGAAGTTCACATTCCTTTTTGGAAGCAATACATATGCATCCTCCTAAATGAGAAATTTTGAGGGCTATCGAGCACTCTGCTAAACTCAGTGTGTTCAACAGCCCTTAAAATTTCTCATTTCTCCCCTGAGGACTGTGGTTTAGCAGCTGCACACTGGACTTGAGAATTAAATGGACAGGGATCTTCTACTTCATAAAGGCATTCGTGTAACACAACCTGCTAGATAAATTTTGCATGCTTTTGTGTATTCAAATTTCATTTAGTCAAAAATCTTACTTGTTTCCATGTTGAAAACATGCCACATCTTTCCTAGGACAATATAATTCAATGACATTAAGCCCCATTGGTATGAAAATCACTGAGGAAGAAGCCAAAAAAATCAATTAATTTGCAAAACTGTGTTACCTTATTAATTTCCTTTAGAAACCTCATATTTATTACCAATTACATTATTATCACAAGCCAAAACTGAATCTTACTTGCATTTATTTTAATTAAAAAAGATATACATATTACATATAAATAACAAGCACATAAAAGCTGTAATTTTTTTTTTTTAATATAGCAAATGTATCATATTGTACAGGTTTTCTGTTGCTGTATTTCAACTTCATTCCCTTATTTAGGTAGCTTAACTTTCCTACATTGAACTCCAGTTACCACCAGAGATAAAGTTAAAAATAACAGTAGTAACAAATAAAGACGGAATAAAAGAGGAATCAGTGTGCTACAACACTAAGGAGTTTCATGAAATTTGCAGATTAGGCAGCTAAGGGATTAGGAAAGGAGGAGGCTGCATTTCAGGAAACTCTTTGGCTTGTGAAACTTATGAGGAAGAAAGAAATCTTTATCCCTCAGGTTCTTCCCCAGAGGAATCAGAGGATGAGGTTCCAACCCATGTCTCAGGGCAAGTATCTTTCCAGTCTTTTCTTCAGACTAATTCTTCAAGCTCAAAGAAGGAGGACAGGAGTAGACTGAATATATTTTTAAATTTGTTCCTGGAGTCCTCAGATGCTAATTTTTATTTTTATTACTATTAAAATCAACGTGAATAAGGAATGTGCTTCTTAAATTCTGCACAGAAATTATTCTGATCCTATGAGGATTTAGACAAACTTTCTCTCTCCTCAGAAGCAGAATATTCTTTTTGGAGACCAAATTTTTAATGTTAAAGATTTTATTTTTAAAGAGTTTTTCAGCTAACAGGATGCCACAGGAGGCTTTTGGAGCTACAGTGTGGATGCAGTGGGTCTCACTTTAATTTAGGAAGAGACACTCTCAGTATGAGATTGACTAGGAATTTAATCCTTGAAGTTCAAATACATCTTAAATATTGCTGACTAGAGCCTTTCCTGTTCCAAAAGTGTGGCTTTATGTGGTAAAGTACTTTCATTCAGAGGATTCTGTTAAAGAGAAATTTCTATTGCAGGTACTCATAAATATATCTCCTTTAATGAATTTTAGAGTTATAAAACCATAGCAAATGCTAGGTATTAGCATTTAACCTAAATTTCTGATAAAGGAAACCAACTTAATCTCAAATAATGACCAAACTAACTCTACCCTATTAAAGACAAGAGGGGGAAAAAATCTAATTATCACAGATGGGAAAGAACCTGAATATAATTTGTGAGGATAAATTAAATTCTCCTAATGCTACAGTTGAAATTTGAGTTTGGAAAAGCTTGTCTTACAATACAATCACAATTTCATTTTCTATATGCAAAAATGTATTAGGAAAAGAAGAATTTTCAAGAGAAAAGATTTTCTGTCTCTAAAAACTCTATTCCAAGAGAAAAGCATTCCAATATTCTTTCAAGAATTTTAAAGGTTCCTTGGCTCTAAAATAATTTTTCTATTACAAGTTTTGGCATTTGCAAATGTGTTTAAGTGAAGCAATAGATTCTTCTTACGGTTAAATTTTCAAAATTAAAGCTAGTCACAGTATGTAGATTTCCTTAAGTTTTTCAATTTAAAAAACAAAAAAGCTAAGACTTTCACCACAGACGGCAGAACTATGAATCAAATTATCTAGAGTAGATTAACTAACTTTTGTCTTTGAAAGACTTTCGTATGAATAAATATTCTTTCTCAAGATTATCCAGGGGGTGTGAAACAATGGAATACTGCTGGCTTTAGTCCAGTGCTTTTACAGGTTTTAACAGGCAAAGTCAGTGTTGTGGCTCTAAGTTGTTTCCAAATCTGTAAGGCACTTCAGAGGAAAAAGACTTGACAGAATTATTAAACAGAGTGCAGACCATATATAACATTCTTCAAACTGAAATTACCCCCAGATTGTTGCTCTGTCCCTAAAAACTTAAATTCAACTCAGAGATGGTTTTCCCGCAGTAATTTCTGGATGTACTTAGATTTAATGCAAAATTTCTTTCATTCACACGTCAGTCAGAGGTCGCTTGACAGCTATCACATTCTAATAGAACTTCAGATGAAAACATAAAATTAATGTCTACCAACAGTTTTGATTCTGGTTTATAAAATAGTTCTAAAATATGCCTTTTGTTTCTCAAAATATTGAAACTGTTTTTCTTTTAAAATTCCAGTTGAACAATTGACTTTAGATACATGAGCATCAAAGTCTTTTTTAAATAAAAGATGCACAAAGCAGGTATCTTTATAAATGTCACTGAACTAGTTTTAGAAGGCAACACATGTAAAAATCCAGAAGTCTAAAATCTGATTTAATTCTATGCAGCCAGTGGGCCAGGTAGAGAAGGCAGCACTTGGGCCTTAGGTCAGTGTGACTGTCTCAGCGTAAGCATCTGGGAAGTGTGTAACTTTGTGATGATGGAAAGACTTTTAGAAAGCTGCTATCAACAGAGATTTACCAGGAGGGTTCTCCTTTACTGATGAGATGTTCAACAGACCTAAGGCACTCAGATCACAGACACTGCTTGAAAAGAATGATCAGAGTAACTCAGCTCCTCACCTTAACTTTCACCAGCAACTATGAAGCTCTAATATAACTTTAAAGTAGCTTAACAGAGTATCAAGGGTATTACTAGCCATCCTCCTTTGAAGTGACATGAATAGCAGGCAGACAGCAAAGGGAGGCAGGCTGGAGCACAGGAAGGTAGGTTTGATCCCCCTGTGCCAGTTTCAGTGAATGCTTATTGAATGAGTTATTTCAGAGAGGAAACAGCACAAGCAAGAGGAAGGTTTCAGCAGAACTGCACCAACCAAGTCACACTTCTTGACATTCCAACTGGCTTAAAAATGCTGAAAATTAGGGCAAAGCATTTACAAAGGAGCATGTGTCACAGAGAGGTCTAAACACCTTCCTTAAAGGAAGGGGTGATGCACAGGGAGTCACCAGGAACACCTTGTGTGTGTACAGACTGAGAACAGTACAGAACAGAACAGTACTTGTGCACAAGAGCACAAGGTGCTGTCACTGTGCTGCCATCGCAGAAACAAGGAAACCAGGAGCCACAGCCTGTCCTGGGATGTGAGGTCCCAGGAGCTGTGCTCAGCAGGAGGCTCTTGCCCTCCATGTAAAAGCTTGTCAAATCCCAATCTGCAAGTCTGCAGTGGCACCAGGTCTGCTGGTCCCAGCAAGCAGACACACACACACTCTGCCAGTCAATCTCTTCAGGTCGTGGGGCTCAACCCCACAAATGCTGTCAATCCTGAAAGTATGTCTGACACTCCAAGCATTCACAGCTAAAGAGACTGTCTAACAGGGCCAAAATTTGGAATTTTCATCCACTGTTTTCTTGGTTGGATGTCTAAGATCTGCAGAATACTACACATAATTTATAGTTTTTTCTCTTTAACTGAAACTGGAAACAGTTTCGGTCATCACTCAAAGGAGGGCTAAGTTAGATCAGGGTGCCAAGGGTTCTTCATGAAGAGTATCAGAGTCCTCCTACAGAGCATTCAGCGTCTCAATTCTTTTGGTTTTATTCTATAAAAATACTTTAGCACTACTGTTGGTTGTTCTCAAAGGACTGTTGCAGCAACTATTTCATCTACTGAAAAGCACAGCTCACACGTGCACTCACCATATTAAGGAGGGGAAAAAAACCCCAAAACTAAAAGACTTAAAACATGTAACTATAAGCTTCACAATCTTAACACATACAGCAAATTCCCTTTGTGGTAAACACTGCAGTCTGGAGAGACTTAGCGATAGTGCACAGAATGAAGTGCCTATTTTTCCCTTGATGTTAACTATTTTATGGGGGGGGGGGGAAGTATCAGAAAAATAAACAAGCTCATATCAAGTTATGTATGGGGTTTTTTTCCTGATAAAGAAAGGAAATGTTTAAGTATCCTTTTGTAAAAAAGTTTCTTCTAGCAGGCAGCTCTACATGTTTAACAGACCTTAAAATCCTTTTCGATTGTTTTTTCCTATTACATTTGTTTCATGCAAACCTGCTGAGTTCAGAGTCTTCAGTTCCCCATAGAGTGTACAAGTTACATGTGGATTTTGCCTTTTTCCACATTATTCTCCATTTGGTATTGTCTCATTTCCCTACCAGCTGCCTCACCATTTCCTGAGCTGCACCATCTCGTACTGTGTCCAATATTAGACACAGCAGTGACACAGCAAATGAGAAATAAACAGCACAGTTGATCAGGACAACTGGCAAAGGATGCAAGCACCACATCCAGAAGTGGTTAGGAGTGAAAAAACCTGTAACATTTGGTTGTAGGTGCCTAAACCACTTGTCTTTAAAAACATAGCAACATCATCTCTGACTTGACTCTGATCAGAGAGAGCTCTGATAATCCAGTTGGAGTTTTATTTCAGTGAACACAGCAAGAACTGGGCACTGAATTAGGAGCAGACATTTTTCAATGCTAGAGCTCCCAGTAGAGGGGAAAGGAGAAAAGGATGAGCTTGGACTCAAGGGGTCTGAATGTGAGAGTTACAGCAAAGAAGCACCTTGCTTGTGTCCACTGTGCTGTTACCTCAGGTGAGGACTTCAAGGCAGCACATGGACAGATGAGTGGCAGGTGCCTCTTCCCTCCCCCCCCCCCCCCAGTACATCAAGCATTGTGTAAAGGAAGAGTTTTCTCACCCTATGCATGGCCATTTGACCCAAATCTGATAGCACAGATGATGGAGCATTATTAAAGCATGAGGAATCATAAGCTCTGTGCTGCCACAACAGTGACAGCAACGATCGGTTGCGTGAGAAGTTTGGTTTGTTTGCGGGGAGCTGTTCAGAGATGATGATAATTACCTGTGAAATGAATATTCATCACATGGGTGAATTCAAGGCTGGTAATACTTCACCGGAGAGTGGGAATAATGTTAGCGAGAAGTTGGCCAAAGCAGACTCAGCTCACTTTGTGCTGAGGTCTAGTGCAGCTGTATGACACAGGTGCCAGGAATTCATGAACTGGGGAAACAGCCTGCAGCAGACAGACCTATTCCCTGTGTTAGTTTCTAAACACAAAGTTGAAAATTAGCTAAACACCTTTTTTATTCCTGAGTGTATGCTCACCCCATCTCCAAGAAATACATTACTGCTATTAATTCCGCAAGCAGTAAATAGCATTGAGGCATCCTACACTATCCCTTCCTTTTCTCCACAATTCCAAAATCTTTCCCTCTCAGAGAACATTTCACTTCCTTAGAGTAATAAAATTTTTCACAGGCAGCCATTTCCAAAGGTACAGTCTGTCTCTGCCAACTTCTTTGTGAGCAGCACAAGCCTCCAGCCAGCTGAACATCTGGCAACTGCCCAAAAGCACAACAGCCACCACAGTGGGACCAAAGTAGGAGAGTTTCACTTCATTTGTGAGCTTTTATTTTTTTCTTCTTTTACAAATAGATGTTATCAGAAAATAAATGACAACAAATAAAAAACCCCAAACAAACAAACAAAAAACCTCCAAAAGAAAATGTTTGTGTGTCAGAAGTCCTCCAATGCTTAAAAACGCAATATAGGAAGACTACTGGACTGTTTTGAAGGACATTTCCTTTTATGAACAAAAATGATTTGAACAACTCCAGGAAAAAGGACTCTACATGTATGTTCCGGTCCAAACAAGCACGGAGGGGAACTGTGAGAGCCCCGAACTGCAAAGCAGTGGTGTTTCAGTGAGCAGCAGTAACTAACCCTATGGTGAAGGCAGTGGTAAAAGCACACACAACGTATCACCACCTGGATGACTGCTCTAGAGTCACATGGAAGGCAGGTGTGACCCAGCCCACTGACCAGAGTTAGCACTGATCTCCACCCCTGTGCTTCCCTCTCCTGGGGAGTGAGACAAACTTTGGACGGTACCACTGAAGCAGTAAAAGTGTGGGGAGGAGAGATCAGATCTTCAGTGAGATCTTCAAAAGTCTGACCCAGAAGCTAGGGCATAAAGGGACAAATAATTCAGTAAGGCTTTTTCTTTTTATTGTCTGAAAGCAGGTTAGTTTTCTAAGCATACGATGAAAATTAACTATTAGAATCCATCCCTGAACACTGAAACTCTACAGATCAATAGCCAACAATTCAACAACCACAAACATTGAAGTAATTGCTACAGTATCAGCTTAAACTCACACCTATAGGCATAATTGTCACTGATACCTGGAGGAATCATATCCCTAGAATCAACAACTCAATTAATCCTTTGTTTGGTATGCAAACCCAACAACCCAAATAAACCCTACAAATACTTCCTTTCCAAAACCACTAATTACACACCTCTCACAAAACACTACTCAAGGTTATGTATTGGCACACACTACATTACATAATTGGTAACGTACTCCTTTGTTGTTCAAGATAGAAATATTATTTTGTGATGTACAGTAGTATGACGAGTGAAGGCAAAGGACCAATTGCATGCAGAATTAGTATTAAAAACAGACACATGTTTTTTTCTTCCAGAGGCCAGGGGCAGCATAACCTGATGCTGTTTCTCTGTAGCTAACAATACCTTCCTCTACAGCTCTCCATCATCTGTAAAGGTAACAGTCCTAGCTCACATGATTGGGTTTTTCCTGGCAGTTCAAAAATCAAGTGTGGACCCTTATATAATTAAGTCAGTGGCAACACTGAACCCAGCTTTTCAGATACTACAGTTTTCAGTTATGAGAGAAAAATACTAGGATTTCTGTAATAGCCTATTTCTAAGTACAGTATTTTGACAGTCCAGTTGCTAATGTTCTTTCTTAGAGATGCAACTTCTGCAATGATTACAAATTCCAGGACATTACTACTGAATAAAGCATAGATTTTTTTTAACAAACCTTAGCATTTATATCTCATTAGTCACAGTGCTAACATTATAATTTGAATTTGCTGGCTTAATAATCCCTTGGTGACTTTCACAGCAACTTCTTATACTTTGGTATGTGACTCTTCTAGATCCTCAGGCTATTCTTCCTGATGTTACAGCAGAAACCTTACTGAGTATTCACGTTTTCTTATACAACTGGTGCCTGGGGGATGGGGATAGTGAAAGAATTGGTCTGCTGGTGTTAAAAATTACCTTTTTCCTTCCACGCTGTTTTTCCCATCTTAGCTAAAGATACTTCATCCAGTTGCAAAGCATTCCTAATGAGTGAGAGTCAGCAGGAAACTGATTTTGAACAGCTTTCAATAAAACTGAAACTTTGAAAACAGAACTTTAGATTTTAAATGACATTCACAATTTATTTAATATAAAGACCTATACTAGGTCAGAAGTATTTGAGTCTCATTCTCAAAAGAAAAACTAATTCAAGATCTATATGGGTTAGGATACACCCACCCACCCTGCTGTTTTTCCAGCAATGTCATCGACTCACTGAGCTACTTCTTGACAGTTCTTTATTTTGAGAAGTACAAAACCTTCTGACAGATACACAAATGAGAAACCCTGGGAAGAAATGTTGTTTTGTTTCAGCATCTGCTCTACAAATGAAGATAAGCAAATCAGATTTCTAGTTTCAGAAAATGACAGCTCTTTGTTTCAAAGAAGAGTGACATGAAAGACACATTAATGTATATTAAAACAGCTTGTAGGGCAGGGGCAGAGCCATGCTCTGGTTCCCAAGCTCTGTGACATCCATGTACGTCCTCACTCTGCCTTCATTCTTGTTCATATGTTGGTTTTAACTTATGGCATATTCTTGGACACTTTTAAGTGTTATAGGAAGAGGCTCTAGTAATACAGCAAGAACATTTAACAGATATAATTCCAGGTTTTGACAAATAGAATTCCAAAACATTAACTCAAAATTTGAGTTTCTCCTGTAGATGTTCCATTAGTATTGGGCACAGGTTACTGTAAAGGTTGACATAGCTCATAGAATCATCAAATAGTTTGGGTTGGAAGGGACCTTAAAGTTCCAGTTCCAATCCCCCTGCCGTGGGAAGGGATGGCACCCACTAGATCAGGTTGCTTAGGGTCCCATCCAACCTGGCCTTGAACAATTCCAGAGATTGGGATCCACACACACATTCATTTTGGTTACACTGGTTGGATTACTCTGCCCTTCTGATTTTTATTTCTATGATTTCTGGCATTTGACACCCTGGAAAACTGGCAGTTCAGAGAAGAGAATGGAAATTAGGATGGTTTGTATCTGTGCACTGAAAAATGGATTGTTAAGCTCATGTAACATTTGGAGAATTTTTTTTTATTCTTTTGATGAGATTTGTTAGCAGGGGATTTGAAAAGCACAATGATCCTTCTCTAATCTATTTCCTCTCTCTGTACTTTTTTTCTCACTTTCCCCCTCTGTTGGATATTCACTTTTTAAATCAGAAGAATTACTTATGAGAGTGAAACTATTTCTGATCATACAAGGCTTTTTTTTTTTTTTTTTTTTTGCCACAGAGATAAGACAGGATTGGAAGCAGCATTACAGGAATAGTGACAGTAGGTTACAAGATTTTGTAACACATTTGCAATCTAGGAAGGGAGCACCCACTTCAGCCTCATGGGAAAAAAAGTGTCTGCACATTGAGTTTGCTCATGTGTTTTGATTTGGTGAAAGGAAGGAAAAGTATTCTCCCCGTGAGATTTTAAATGAAGGCACAAACATACAGTTTCCTCACCCCAGTTATTCCAGGAAGAGAAATTTCCAATTACTTGGCAAATCAAGAAAGAATATCCAGAGGGGGTCTGAACTTAAGTGATGCTTTTCCTTTCCTTAGGGTTTGCAGATACTCCCCACAGAGCAGAAGGCTTCAGTCCAGGAAGCCACAGGGAACTGCTCATGGCACTCTTTTTCTCTGGGAGACAGTAACATCAACGTGATTAGAACACAGCCAGCCAAACAAAGCACAGCACACCAGGAATCCCTATTTGTGTAAAGGAATATAGGAGGACACAACGCACTAAAGCTTTAGGAGCGTGGACTCTTACTTTGCCTCATATGTATTTTTTTTTTTGGACAACATGAAGCTCATAAACACTCAGAGCAGATGGTGTAACATACAGCAGCAGGAGATGGAGCTTATTAGCTATCGCTTCCTTCCGCTAGTCTACAGCCCAGAAATCTGAAGGACCTTTAAATCACACTCTACTGAGAGCTGAGCCCCTTTCCTGAGACAGTACGAGAGATAAACCTTGTGCCCTTACACAGACATCACTTCATTGTGCTCCAAGTCCCTGCTCTAAAGCATGCAGGTAGAGAACATACTTAAATTCTCAGAAGATTTTCTAAAATTAGCAAAATAATGCTGTAAACAACATTAAAAGTCTAAAATTTAAGTGTCTAGTATTTGCAAAAAAAGGGAAAAATATTCTAAAACTGCAGAATAGCTTCACAGGTTTTGTACTAGCCTTATCTAATAATAGTAAATGACCAGACTTCGTGAATGAAGATCTGGGGAAGGGCTCTCCCCACGTGGGCGTGCCCTTCCAGCCTGTGCAGTGGATTTTTCAGGTGAGGCAGAGCGTGCTCAGAACTGGCCCCACCATTTAAGTCCTGAGGTCCATTTGCCACAACCGAGCGAGCTCGGACAGTGACAGTGAAATCCTCGGGACTGGCTACAGCGCCCAGTACACTAACCAGGGCTGACCCTGCTGAGCATCCGAGATCTGACAGGATCAGATGGCAGGGAGGCATTTAACTGTCCAGGGGACAGTCCTCACTGAGACTCGAACTCAGACCCTTGGGATTCAGAGTCCAGAGTGCTCTCCATTACGCCACGGGACCGCCCTATCTAATAATAGTACGTTACCAGAAATCTTCCTTTTTTTTTAAATTTTATTTTAATTTTCATCCTTAAATTATAGCATTTCAAGAAAAACTATTTACAAAAATAGTTGGTTTCCTTTGTAATCAGCCTGTTCCTACCCTTCTCTTAAAGTACTCTAGAATGCTTCATTCCATTTTACTACAATCACCTTCCACAACAGTTCAAGGCACAGCTGTAAACAAATCATATAGCTTAAAGGTTAAAAAAAAATCCCTTCCTTCATTAACCAACAAATCTCATCATAAAGAAAACACAGGGAACAACAGACATAAATAACTACCGAGCTGAAGAGTTCCAAACTACCACATTTCTAAAAGGCTGCATAGCAGTAGCACTCTTAAGAGAGTTATTTTCTTTTCTTTTGACATTCTCCTTCTTGTCCGTCTCAAAACTAATGACCTCCCTTCCAGGTGCAAACATAAAAAATGCATTTTACCATGGCTTGTTTATATGTCAATAAATAGCCATTGTAATATATTTTATTTTGATAGTCTTTACCCCATGAATGCTAAATAGCTCCAAAATATGTAACTAGCAGGTAGTACAATAGTGGCCTGTTCTACCCTATTCCATCAGGGTAGAACAGTTACCACTGATAGTACTTGAGCTCTACCCTTTTATTAATAGCAGTTTGGAGGTGCCCCCCAATAAAATTTTCCTCTTTGTGGAAGTTTATAAGCAGAGTCCTAAATTCACCCAGATAAGGGCTCAAACTCTCTATTAAAACAATGAAAATTCACCGTCACTCTGCGGGCATCAGTTTCCTCTGGGAGAGCTCACAAGATCACAAACTTGTGTTTTGTTAGATTATTATTCTTGTCTTATACATAACAGATTAAGGGAGAAGCTAATAAAAGCTTTCTTACCCTTTATACATCATTTAAAAATAAAGTAATTGAAACAAAAAATACATGCTACACACAGCCCAAACTCAACTCTCCATGGCCCTAGTACAGACACAAAGCAGATCTGCTGCCCTGAGTGGATTTACATAATTCTGGAATCAGAGTAGAACATGGTTATTATGTAAAAAGCTTTTGCTACTTCACAGATGACAAAACACCACCATGACATTTTCCTGACAGGACAATTTCCTACCAGTGCTTGTCAACACGCCTTTTATTTATGTCTAGGATGATAAGTAAAACTGGTTTTGACTGGACATGTGATGTTAAGGGTTACATGTGTTTAAATCTTCCTTCCTGGTAAGCTGAAAATTGCTGAACTTTAATGCATAGCAAAACAGACCACCTATTTCTGCACCTCACCTTTCTAGGGAAGGAAAGTGCTGTTCAGCACTAAAACATTTCCACTGCCTCTGTATCCTGACTTTTGCTAGCGTGTAGCAGAGGGCAGAAATAAGAATTGGATGGCAACAGCAGTAAGCTAAAAGAGAGAGGATGAGCCAGAAGTGGCCTTAGGCTGAAAAGCTTTCCCACACTGTGACCCCAGCCTTTTTATGAAGCCCATGTAGTTCATCTGAGGAATATTTTGAACATTTAGCTGGCTCTGTTTACCTATTTCTCCCGAAGATAATGTCATATAACTTTTTTACAAAACATTAATTATGTCACCAATCTGGAGCATTTGTCCACAAAAATGTTTTCCTTCTTGGGCTAAAAGCAGAATAGGCCAATTCTTTGTGAAGCACTCTGATGTCATTTCCTAGAATACTAGTAATGATGATTTTCTCACACAGACTTACCATTCCTGTGAGGAATAACTCCATTTTGCCTTACCCATAATGCTGTTCAATACATTTATCTTGCCAGGAAATACACGTTTGTCTAACCAGAAATTTACTGCCGTATGCTCGCATTGTTAACGATCAATAAACTTTATCATGCCAATGACTCGATCACAGATGCTTATCCTAGCAGGAATTCATTCCTCTAAACTAGTGTTTTCTACAAATCTGTAATTAACCTAAAAGCCAGAAAGCTGTTCTGTGCTGCCAGTATTTGTATAGTGCAGGTCCCTTCATATTTACTTTGGTGGAAACAGAGAAAACTGTGGAAGAAAACAGTTTTAATTACGTAAACATGTCACAAATAACCTCAAGGTGCAATCTCTGTATGGTACAAATATGAGAACTTTTTCCACACACAGCCAAGTCCATCAATGAATTTCCAGCAAGAGCAGCATTTCTGACAACTTCTGCCAATTCTACCCTGTCTCTTTCAAGTACAAAACAACGTGTTTACCCATTCTTCCAAGAATTAATTTACTATGTTTGCCAATATCTCAAAACTACATGATACTGGGTCTGCCAGGAATTTACTTTATAAAATTTTCTTGCCAGGATGAGATATTGCAGATTTACATATCTTCAGACAAGCAGGATTCTGAATGCTCCAGTGACTAAGAGAATACATTTTCAGATGTACATATTATTCATTTAGCACTGACTCTTCACTAGTCAATGACACTTGTTTGTAAATTAGAAAACATGCAGATTCCTACAGTATCGTGTAAAAATTATTTTGAATTAAAAAAATCATATAATAGACATAATTCCAGTAAAATCATCTTACAACATGAGTGTAAAATACTTGTTGGTGTGCACAAGCACATAACTGATCCCTGGCAGGTCAGATCTGAATAAGAGAGGTAAGTTCACACCTGACAACTTCTTGCAGAAACTCACACTAATTTGGCCAAAATTATTAATGCAATTGCTTTCAGAGTCAATGTTCTGGAAGAATAAATTCAACATGACACAGAGGCTGGTTTCTTATGCCTACAGTAGTGCAATTGCAACCCTTTTATATGTGCCCAAGTTAGTGATGCTACAGCTGACACATATACCAATAGTAGCAAAGTGTTGTAAACAGGGAGTTCTTCAAGGTCCAGGTCCATGCAGAGGTTATCCTTTCATAGCCACAGTGACAAGCAACGAGGGAGTCGCACTAAGAAGATCTACAAGTACATTTACACCATCTCCAGGTACAACAATAGAGCCGTATCTCAGTTAAGCAAACTCTCATAGCATGTTCAAGATAAAGTCACAAACAACAAACAAATTTAAATCAAGTTTTCTATACAATACTTGGTTGAAATCTGTGTTCATGACTTTTTCTTTCCAAAAGTTGCAGTTTTGTAGCTCTTTGAAGGGAATATATGCACATGGCCTGAGGCTACCTCTGGCAGTCATGAATTATAGGTACTTTCAGACAAGTATTATGAGAGCGACTTGAGTCAGCGTATCTGCAGTAAAAAAACAAAAAGGCTGCAATAGCAGCACAGCCATTCTAAATTTCACATTCATTTACATATCACAGAGACAAATTTTCCATCTTCAATTTTCTTTTAAAAAAGGCTACTTTTATATTCAGAAAATTGGAGAAGGCTTTTCTGAGTAAGCGGTGAGGGACTGGGCTGTTTTGTGTGTGTGTGTTTTAGTTTGACTTGTCTGTTTGTGGGTTGGTTGTTTGTTTTTTAAATAAGGACTTATATTTTAAGCTGAGAAGCACTGGCCACAGGGTACTGCAGTTTAACCACTTCAGTGAAGAGCAGGGAGTGATGGTCCCTGGAACCCCCCTGCTGTTACATTTGAGAGGAGGACAGGACTCTCACTGCCTCTGATCCCTACCCTGATTGCTAAAAATATTCTCCATGCCCCACTATCCTGCCTGAACTTGTGACAGAGCTGAAAGCAGCAGATAAGTCTGTACATAGTGTGGCAAATGCAGCATGTGGGTTTACACCAGGGAATGCTGCAGTAAATTCTGCTCATCCCTTCTATTTCTTTAGCTTTTATCTCTAACCAAACGGTAGCTTTTCCTAACCTTAATTCAACCAACATAAGGGGTCAAATCTTTGTCCTTATCATGCAAAGAGCTAAAATAGAAACTTAACTATTGAGTTTTTTCTTACAATACACTAGTTATCTTCAGTTTTTAAATCACTTGATTATTGATATGATTAGAAATGTTAAGAGAATTGTTGCATTTGAATTAATTCACAGGTTTTGTAAGCATATGCAGATATAGTCTGCAGCCTCAAAGTTGATTTTTATACCAGAATGCACCCAACATATACAAAGGTAGTAAATAATCAGTGATCACTAGTAAGAAGAGTAGCTCCTATTAGTAGATCCTACTAAATATTTGTCTATAGCTAGCTTGTGATGATTTCCAGAATACCAGTTATTCCATCCTGCCAAAACCCCCCAAATTTACTTAAAAAAAAAATATTTTCCTAGATTTCTGATATTATGGTGTCTATAAATATAGGTTAAAAAGTGGATTGACGGTGCAAGCCATTGAGAACAAAATGTTTGCTCATCTGCTGACATGATATTGTTTCACATAAATAATCATAAAGTAATAACCAAAATTGGTAGATAAAATAAATTATTTACCTTGTGTAGACTGGTCAATGGCTTTTCTCTTTCTGCTATGACTGTTATAATTAAGTCTTAGCTCTTGGCTATATTCATTCAGAGTTTCTCTTGAGTCATAGGATTGCCTTTGCTTTCCCCCATCTTCACTTTCATCTGAAGAACTTGTGTAAGTTAGATCCACTTCATGTTTAACTTTTGACAGTGGCTGGTAGGGTTTGCAGTCCATCTGCTCCATCTCTGATTAAATAAGCTCAAAGTCATGAAAACAAGCGACTGGAATGCCTTAAGGAAACAGTTCTGGAAAAAAAACAAAACAAAAAAAAGAACAATGATCCATTTCAGACATGATGTAGAAATTTAGCTAACAAAGGTCAAATTTTATTTTTAGTTTATAAACCCTAATTATACTGTATTAATATCACTATAATTCAGAAAAGAAACTGAGTATGTCATATTTTAGGGGTTTTTTTGCTTGTTTTGAAGATAGAAAGAAAAATCTACTTGAAGGAAAAAATTGAAACACAATCTTAAGAACTGTCCTATCAGAGTAAGCAGCAACTGTACCCAATGCATAAAATACCCTTCAACAATTTATATTTGTTATTAAAATTAAGATGGAAGAGATACTATTTCTCTAAAGGTATGCATATTAATCTTAAGTGAAAATAATATTTCACGTCTTTTAAAACAGGAAGCCTGGAAAGCACAAAGTTCACACTTTTGAAGTATTCTACTGTCAATTAAATTACATTTAACCAAGAACAAGAGACTTTGAACTTTGGAACACCATCAAACCTGTAAAATATAAAGACATACCACACTATTACTCTACAACAGTATAAGATACTTCAGAAATGAACATTTTCTTTTAGATTGTGTGGACATTTCATCAGGAAGAAGCTTTTACCCTGCAGTACAACCCCTTTTTACCTTTGCACCTCCCATCTAAACTCCTACCAACACGGAGCTTTCAGATCCTCAATGAAGCTTTCCAACTGCAGCCTGAGTTTTGCACATGTGTTTGTATAAGGATGTTGAAATCGCATAAAATTAAAATCAAATGTATTGCAGCTGCACATACAACCAGTGCTCCTGTCCTGTATCTTTGCCTTCATTAAAGCTATTTCCATCACTAATTTTAAGACAAACTCAGCAAGAAATAACAGGGCATGCTTTTTACAGCTGCAAGGTTCACAAACAGGGAGCTGTGTTTGGTTTTTAGATTAGCAGATATTATTAACCTAGAAAAGCAAATGTAGCAAAAAAAGAAAAAATGGTGCCTGTAAACATTACTGCTAGAAGGCCAAGGAAAACACAGAATTTCAAAGAGATTTTGCTTAATTAAAAAGCAATTGCTCACAGCTTCTTAATGATTTTAAGGTCAGCACAAGGGAAATAAGTTTAATACTCAGTTTGATACCAACCTATTTCCCAACTGCAACCCCACACACTGACAGCTGTGAGCATACCATCGGAGCCTCCAAAAGCAACACAAAGAAAGTGAAACCCCACAAAAGATAAACATAAAAACCCCGCAGAAAGGACTTGTTCTTAGAGGGCTATAGAGAGGAGGAAACTGAAACTGAATGCCTGAGGAACAACTGATGGCGGTTGTCACTGTGTTCCAGAAGTGCAAAACTTCTCCTGCTTGTGTGTTCTCACCATACTTTGGTACTTCCTGAGCAGGAGTGGAAAACACCAGACGTGAGGTGAAAATGGAACAGAAAATGAAATCCAGGCCCTCAGAGTGAGGAAGACCGACCCTAAACCAGAATTAACACCACAGAGTGCACACCTTGCTTTCCCTGTGTTTCGAGAGGTTATCTGGAGAAAGAGGTTAAAGGCATATATTTGCTTGAAACACTAAATCTCGGAAAGTTATATCCAACCCTTTAACCTGAGATGGAACAGCTCTTCTGAAACAGCACTTGAATAAAGAGCAATAGCATTAAAAAAAATAAAATCAAAATTTAAAAATGCAATTCTTATCTCCTACTCAACAAAGTAGCCTTGAAAGCACACAAGTCAATAAAAAACTCTAAAGGAGAGAGAGAGAGAAGCAAAAAGACGAACCAAGAAGCTGCCAGAGAGTAAGGCCAGCTGACAAGGGCGTCATGGGGCTGCAGCACTGAACACAGGTTTGTGTTCTGGACTGATTGCACTGTATCAAAGTGGTGTTAAGATGCTTCTACACACAAGTTACTACTAAGCAACATTTGCTTCTCCAAAGCTATTTGCTTAAATAATTTACTGCTATTTTCCAACATTGCCTATTATTGCCTAAGTTCAGTACTTATTTTGGTGAGTTGCTTTACTAGTGACAGGGGAATGCAAAGGTGCTGTGACTTACAAGCACAGAGTTGGCTTAAAAGATGAACTGACGACTCTGTAGAAATGGTTACTGACAGGAAAAAGCCTTCCAATATATTCTGTCTGACAGAATAAATGGAGACGAAACTACAGAAGCCAGAGGAAAACAAGGAGAAATTAAGGGCCTCTATTAAGAAGATGCAGTAGAGAAAAAATAAATCTTGCCATGAAGGCAACAAGTGAAGCAGCCTCAGACACACACGGTGCATCCTGCTTTTGAAAGCACAAAAGGAGGAATCTGACAAATTCAGCTCATTACTGGAAAAAAAAACAAAAACAAAACCCCCACAAAACCCAAACACAGAAGTTCCTCCTAAAAGATGCTATGCATCTATTTCATGGGAGGTTTCAAGTGATTTTTTTTTCTTTTTAAATAAGTAATAAAAAAATTACTAGCATGCACAGAGACCTGTAAAACTTAAACTGCAGTAAACCAACTACTTAAGGAAGGTTTATTTTTATTCTTTAAAAACACGGTTTAATAACCAAAGTCTTTACTTTGTGAGAACTGTTTGTAGCAGGCTGATAGAATATATTCAGTGATGTTAACCAAGGCAGCAGACACACCAAATTATTTAATGTAAGCAATTAATATTAGATTCATTACACACTTCAGGTTTTCTCTTTCACTGTGGCACTTTCATATGTGCTACCTTCTCACATAAAAGATGTGCATTTTGTTCAACTGATAAATCATTTGCAAGAATTGGAAAAATACATCATCAAATTTTTCATTTTTTATAAAAAAAGCTTTTATGCATCAGAAACACATGGTTAAAAAACCCCAGATCAAATCTTCAAGCTTTTCTACAGTAAGAGAATCAGTAAATTTAATAAATGATGCTAAGTTACGATAATCATATACTTTAACCTTATTTTCATATTTTGTTTGGGAAAGTACAACATGGGAAGCAACTCAAAATGCTGAAACAGGGCAGGAGTATAAAGAATATTCCCTGGATGTTTACATAGGTTTCTTCAGATAACTGTCTCTCAAGTAACTAAACAAAACACCCGGACGATCAATATAAAGTTGACCTTGTCAGCAAAATGATAAAGTCTCATAAAAGCTTACAGTTCCTGTAAGTGACCTTTCTCTAAGTGTCTTAATGCTCTCCTCCTCATAAGTAGCACTTTTTTGCCCTTTCCATCACTGTTCTGTCATTGAAAGGTTTCACAAAATAGGCAATAAAAATGTTATAGGTAACGATAAACACATAAATATATGAAATATACATTTAGGCACTGAATAGCAGGTAATTCTGAACCATACTTTAAAACAGATATCATATACAGTTTACAGTTGATTTTGTAGAGGAATACACATTTAAACATTTAAGTTCCCAATGAAACCTTGTGCAAATGCAAAAAAGTCAAAAATCTCTACTGGATGGGAAAACACCACTTGAAGCAATGGAACTAATATAGATCTGTATATGGCTTTCAATGGATGATTTATGAAACGTTCTAAATGCACATTGCACATGTTATTAGAAACTATTGTCACATTTCACTTGCATCAAGATTCTCTCCCATCAGCCACCTAACTTTTGTGTTGTGCTCAGATCAGAAGCCCCCTTGCTCAGGAGCACAGGAACGTTGGGGTAAGTGGCTGATGAAGGAGTCTGTGATGGGGCTGTTTGCAGTGCACAAGCTCAACCAGAGGTATTTAATAACAAAACTCACTGCATTTATACCACATAGGGGCTCTGCACACAGATACAGCGATGCCACAGAGATCACATTACTTTAATAGCGTTTTTTATAAATTCTTAATAGGCTGCTCTGATAGGGTGCCCATTTAATGAACAAATTTCCATACTGATTACCCACCATCAGACCCATCAAATCACCAGTGGCATACCCAGTTGGTTACCAGTAAGTCCAGAATTATTTAGAGAGGTCAGGTTACAGTTGCTAATGAGTATCATGCAGCTGAACAGGGTCTTCCAGAAGCGTAAAACAGCAAAAACATGAAGAATTGTAACCTCTGTTGGCCTCAACTAATCATTATGTTTAATAGTCAGACTATTTAGAATTAAAATGTAATTGCAGTTATAATGCTAAAATATAACCAGGGAACTGTCCTCGTTCTCTCCTATACTTCTTTTCTTTCAACACATACCCTTATCTGAAGGCCTTTTTGCTTATTGTCTTTTCAGACCACTAGTTTCTGAAAATGAACTACTAAGCAGGTATATCGGCTCTGGCCTGCTGAAGGCAAAAAGAACAGCACTTTTATTTTGAGGGTCTTTCTGAAATACAGAACTGTAAAACATGAAAGGCAAAACAGAACAAACACTCTTGATTTAAACCTTTGAGAAATGCAACACCAAGAAAAAGAATAAAAATATTCTGACCTTGTACATACCTTCAAAAAATATATCCCTCAAATATTTGTCTAGAGATTATAAACAAAGGAAGTTCCTTATAGTTCTCCTTTTACAGAACAGTTATACACAGAGTTGAGCAGCAGTAGAGTGGGAAAAAAATTATGTTTTTATGTGATGCATGGAATTAGAAAGCACTATGACAAAATATGGAAAGTCTGCTTAAGTCTGGAGGATAAAAGGAGATAATACTTTCCACTGGAAGGAAAAATCTCATCCTAAAAATCAAGAAAGAGTAACAGAATGCACTCCCTGGAAGACAGAGTGAAGAAACAGAATTTAAAAAACCGAAACAAAAAACCCCAATAAAATTCACATGAATGTTTCCTGTGGATCATAAAATATTAACACATCAGAAGATGTTTGAAGATGACACTATGTAGAACAGTATTTCTCTGGAAATGAATGAGACTGCAGTGATGACACGTTGCGTTATTCCTGCAGGTGGGCCACATAGTGCCTCTTAAAAAGAACAGATGCACATATAAAAGATAACATTCTTTGAATATGTTTTTTTACATATCTTTCTAAATCAGATATGGAAATGCAAAAAAATGCAAAACAGTTTTCAGGGACATGCTATGGGTTTGACACACTCCCCAGAGGATGTGCTCTTTTAACTTATGGATGAATTACACTGGCTCATACATTTATATGTCACTGTGATAAATGCAAGCAGAATAAGGTGCATTTTTACATTTAATGATCTTCATTTAAAATTAGTCAAAGTCTAGTTTAATTCTAGTTAACAAAGTAATTTGAAGTGTTGCCCATCTTATCCAAAGTTTCAAAGAAAACACTGCAGAGTAAAATAGTAAAGAAAGTCAGGTTGTTGCAGTATTTTGTGGCATATGGCAAGACTGAAAGTGATCTGAAAAACATACGTTATGTCAGCTACTCAACTGTGATACAGAAGTCTTGGCCAACACTTGCCCTTCACTTTACTTGGAGAATTGCCACTGACTGTAAAAATCACACAAGTCCCTAATGTTTTCTTTTGGAAACTCATCATTTGATGTTAGTGAGATCCAAGCACAAAGCATCAAGCTCTACTGCTGTGGGACAAAGTACATCCACAATTTGGAGGGATACATTGTGGATACAGTCTTC
This sequence comes from Acropternis orthonyx, assembly GCA_035583155.1. Classification (NCBI taxonomy): domain Eukaryota; kingdom Metazoa; phylum Chordata; class Aves; order Passeriformes; family Rhinocryptidae; genus Acropternis; species Acropternis orthonyx. The sequence goes on from JAWWEU010000138.1 coordinate 11,015,452, forward strand.
CTGATGAGCTGTACTCTAGGAAATACAAATCCTAATTATATTGCAGAATAACTCCTGGTGCGAACACTTCTTCTCAAAAGATGGAAACACTGTGAAAAGGATCGCAGCATCTCAATGCTTCAGCTAGGACTCCTGAAGAACATGAAAAAGTCTGGGCTTAAGTAAAACTAAGCAAGTGCTTGACATCTACAGATTTGATCCATAACACATGAGCAAGTAATCTAATGCCTTTGCAACTGAATTCCTCACTGTATGGCAGGGACAATACAGGGAAAGAGGTAAAGGAAGTTTGGCCTATATGAGAGTGTAGGTTGAGACTACAGGATCAATATTCCAATATGGATCTCTCAGAAGTAGTTTTGTACTCCAAGAAGGATGTATACTCAAAGCTGTATTTTCTTAGTAAAAGACATTGTAAGAAGATAATAGAATTACAGAAAAGGAACATTGTCCCTCACATTCAAGAATGCCTGGGACAACTAAGCTTCCTCTCACTGTACAGGATATTTCCAATTTACCCTAGGCACTTCTTTATACTAAATACATCCAGATGAAGTATTAAAATGCTTGGTGGGGCAGTGGAAACTCAGGCTGTTCTCCACTGTTATTCTTACTGTTTTGTTGGCAAGAGCACACTTTTGTATTGTAAGAGTACTCCACTTAGGAACTGAGTTCTATGAAAATACAGTTGAATCTTGGTGCTCTTCTGAACTAAAGAGGCAAATAATATCACAATGTGTGTATATATATCCACACTAAGTGCTATAATTTACCTAACAATATAATACAATAGTTAGATGTACACGTACTTGTGTATATGCAGGTAGGAAAAATAGAATCTTCATTCCATCTAGGAATAGGCTTTGGAAGGCACACTATTTTAAAATACATCAGCACGTAGCAGGTAGCATATTCGTTTATATGTGACAAGAAAATTGAATCATGCTTTGGTTATTTTTGATAATGCAAATTGTGTAGCCATTAAATTGAGATAATCATTCCTATGTCTCCTTTCCAACTGTGTGCTTAATTAAGATGACACAGTAAGGCTTAATTAGCAAAAAAGTAATTTTTGAAATCAGGTTTAGCTGCTCAGAGATTACAAAAATTGAAAATAACATGTTCTGTGTAGATACTATTAATTTTTTGAGCCACCAATTTAAATTTTGTATCACAATACACTTAACACATGAGAATAATTTACAACACATTGATACTGTGGAAAATCTAAACCACAGTTCAAGTATTAGATTGTTACTTATAGTGGGATGCCTTGGCATCCTCAAAATATTCTGCTGACAATTTTGTCTACATGTCCGTTTTCAGTGTTTCTAATTAGAATAAAGTCCCCTTTGCACAAAACAGACATTCACCAGAGTATTTATGGACTATCAAAGCATATGAACAAGTGTAAGTATCATCACACTTCCCCCCCCCCCACCTCGTTGGCATTATTCTTATGTTTTCATTCTCCTATATGAGAAAAATCCCATGAGTAGCTGCAGTAGATCTCAGGGGACCTTAGTAATTTTCATTTCCACTTGCAAAATCAAAAAACTCACCTAACAAAAAATCTGTGAAAGAAAACGCTGACAACCAGCTTTCCACCTCCAGTTGAAGACTGTTAATGGAAAAATTATCTTAAATATTACCAGCCCCTCTTTAGTATTGTCTACTCCTCAGCTTTGATGTGGCTTGTTCATATTTAGATTGATGACCTTTTTGGGGTCATTTATTTTTGCTACGTTACAACTTCTAGGATTTTTGAAGCAGTATTGATTCAGCAACTTGTTTATTTCTAGTACAGGCTCACAAGCTTGGTGCATTTAAAGAAGACATATGATCTATAGTTTAATGCCTTGCAAGTATTTGGATTCTCAATTACGATATCTCAGCAGTGATAAGAACTTTTATGAAGCCACCATTATTTACTGCACACAGAAAGTGAACTTTTCAGTCTTTTCCTAAATAGCTTGCTTAACTTTTGCTCTTCTAACTCTGGGAAGAAATACCATAAATTATTATGCAGTTCTGACATCAACTACTGAGTTAAAACTTGAAAAGCCTTTCAGGCATTTGAAGTACTTTTTGCAAGAAGACCTGACTACTGCCTGACCACAGGACCAACATCTGCCTCACCTTCATTTGAAGTACCACTCAGGTTGCTATTCGCGTGACTGACACCATCATGCCTGAGAAGTGATCTTTCTGTTCCTTTTCTTCTTGCTTTGATGTCTGTCAAAGTATTCAGTGTCTTCAAGTGCCATTGTTCTGACAAGCAGACCCTCCCAGTGGACTTGTACTATATACTGTGACTCCCAGAACCGCTATTATTTGAGCTGGTGTCAGATTGATTTTCTTTCTCTTCATGATAGTGCTATGATCTTGCAGGGTTGAAATTACTGCTGATTTATGCCTTGATGCAACCCCTCGAGAACTGGCTTGTATCAGCATGTCACCTATGAAAAGGTACATCTGAATCCTCAGAGATCTTTCTAGTGGAACCTTTGTTCTCATTTCAATAGAGAATCCTTTGTAAGGAATGCTTGCTAGAAATTTCTCCTGCAAGTACCAAGATTCCTCTGCAGTGCAAACTGGAAGTATATTATGCATCTATCCATTTTTACCAGTCCATTGGAGCCTTCTTGGCAGAGATTATTTTAAGCTGTCGATCCACAACCTCACAGTTTTTGCAAATTGATTATACAATTTTCTTTAGTACTTTGCAAAGACAGTGCAGGTAATGCTGGCACTGAAGAGTGGGAATATTCCCTAGCTCTGTGCCTGAAGGCTCACCTACATATGTAAATGTAACAGACTGAAAACATAAAATCAAGTCTCAACTCTGTTTGTGGAAGGCTATCACCTTTTATGCCCAGGATTTCTTTCATTTGGACTTTGGAACAGGCAATAATTTCTCTTGTTTAAGCACTATTCAAATTCTCACATATTCTGCCTATTACCATCATGGACAGTTTTTGCACTCTCATTACAAGCAGCCTCTTGACTACACCTTTGTGAGCTATTTTCTTCTGCAAAAACATACACTAACAGGGAGGCACTGATTTTATATTTAAACAGTTCTAACATGATAAATTGCAATTGAAATCTCTGAAATCTTAATTCATATATATTTTTTCCCTTTGCTAGAACTGTTTGCCCATGTCTTCTTTCAGGGTAAGTGCTTCTGGTACAGGTCCTGTCCTTTCTCCTAACTTAAGCTGCACTATACGAAATATCCTTTACAAGAATCCTACAAGAGGGATGGAAGCAGACACATTTTTTGGAAAATGGTATTCCGTAATAACCGATTTCAGCTGAAAAGTAGATGGGAATTTTCTGCAACTGATTCTTCCCTTTAAACAAGAATTTAAACAGAGTTGTCTAGAAATCAAGTGGTCCTACTCTTCTGCTTCAGTGTTGGAAGGAAGATGAACCTTCAGAAAGAAATCAATAGCTTCAGTATCCCCAATGACTGGCAAGGGAGACCAGGATGACTATAACCATGTCCTGCGTACATAAAATAGGAAAAATGAAACCGTGCCACACTTCAGTTTTTGGAATAATTGCTCAACATTCTCAGCAACTTAAGCCCTCATATAATATATCTAATATATTACTATCACTATGATCATCCTGCTAAAGTACTTGGCAAGAACACATTCTCCCTAGCAGTTGCACAATGACTCAGTTTAGTTCAGCTCCCTTTCTTCAGCTGTGAAATCATAGCAAGGAGAATGAGAGAGATGGATGAAACAGAAATATGTGGCTCTTGTCCACTGCTTTTACACATGTGCATATATACACACATATCTATACCAGCTGCATTTAAAAAAATCAGAATCATTATCCTTGCCTTAGTATCAGGCCGAGCTGTTGTCTTGGTGAATCATTTTTCCTCAGGGACGTCGTGTGGATAACAATTCTACCCATGTTAATTTTATTTACATTAGGAGCACTGTAGTGTACATTTAATGTGAAGCTGTGTTTCTCTCACGAGCAAGGAAAACGTCACTTTGCTTTCCCGAAGCACCAAAAGGCTCCTTTTACTGTCACAGAACACAATTATATGTTAGAGCTCTGCTGTCTCTTTCCAGCCAACAAGGCAAGAAAATGACCTTTCTTTAACCTATGGCTGAATTGCATTATGCTTGGTTCAGTGGATGTCCTTTTTTATATTCTCCCATATCAAGTGCATCCGTACTGAGGTTATGAAATGGGCGCCTGCCTTTCACACCTGTTAGTGATTTCATTTTTTCCAAAAACTTGCTTTCACTTGAGCAGGGATGTTAACTCTCATCCATTTCATATTCCAGTTTGCAACATTTGGAAAACCTGAAAACACTCAAAGTTTCAAAGAGAGTCTGCCAGCTGAATTTGGGTATTGGCTGCTGCATTTTGCCCCATGACATGACATGGTCAGGAAGAAATAAGCCACACACACTCACTCACTGCATGTCACTGCCTGGTCTGTCTTTATTTATGGGCAGCTTGGTACTGAAAGGAAAGAAACATTCCCCACAGCACAGGTATCTCAACTGTGCTTCAGTTTACATGCACAAGAAGCAGAAAATCCAGCTGTGACATTAAGGAAGTAAGCCAGTGTGGATCAGTACGGGAGAGCAACTCAGCAATGGAGCATTTGTGAATGTGATGCTCAATGACAAGTATCATTGCTGAAGAAAATCGTGCAATACAGCTTCAACAGAGTATTTACTATGTTTTTAAAATTAAAGTTCAGAGACAAAAGGAAGACCATGCAAATCATTACTTACACACATAACTCCTATCATAAGCAGCCACCTAGAAACTCCCCTTGAAAACATGTGGCATCACTGCTGATCTGGAGGAATTCGGAAACGTTCATTTCAGTGCTTTTAGGTGTACAGGAGCGTTCAGCAATTTGCTTAAGTGACAAGGTTTATGTCAACTGTTATTAAAGATGACTTATATTAATATAAGTGCTTTAAGAAAGGAAATTGTGTAGCTTAAGTATACCTTCCTAAATGCCACCATTTTACCAGCACAGCGTTTGCTACAAGAACACTGACTGTGTTATTTAGGTGGAGGTAAGATGTGACTGTAAGCACGCACAGAGACAGGCTGGTAACATACATTAACCTTGTGAAGAACACTGTTCTCTTAAAAGCTTATGCCTCATTTTCTGCTATTGCTCTTCCCTGAAAAAAAAACAGAAAGTACCAAACATTCAAAATAAAACGAAACCGTCATTTCTTGTTCTGTAGTAAAAGAACTCTCTGCACATAATCAAAGACCAGTTGAAGACCTTTATGAACATCCAGAAGCACTTCATGCCCAAGTGACTGTTAGCTTGAGAAATGTCTGGGGCTATACACATTTCCAAAATCCACTGAATTCCATCACCACTGTGCCCCTAACAGACTTGCAGTGCAAGGTACACTCACAAATCATGAGGTATACTTGCATATGAGATACAGGCCCTTAATGCTTTTGAAAGGGCAAAATTACTTCTTAGTGTAAATACTGTGAAAAATTGTCTAATTAACATAGATTAACTGCCCCTACATCAACATGGTAATCTGTCAAGGGGAATTTTTTTAAAAGTTGATACAGGCTTTGGAATTCACCGTGAACTAAGGATAGGATCTCTTGAACCAATAATGGTAAAAAGACCTGAGAAACGTCTGCACTAATTCCTTTGAAGTGGACCAAATAAAATACAGGCTTCCTGACAACCTACAGTAGTCTGCATAATTCTGGAACAGAAGTGCATTGTCCAGGATAAAACAAAGAAAAACAACTAACCAAGAAACAAACAGAAAAACAAACCAAAAACACAACCTCCAGTCTCACCCCAAATCACAGTATTTGCAGAGTGAGACCCTTTTTGTAAAAGCACAAGTCTGCATACACTACTAGAGCACAAGTTCTGACACATGTTCACTTACTAAGCACCTGACTCTCAAGTGGTGGTATTTGTTTGTGGTTTTTACTAACGTGTATATCTTTTGGCTTCAAAAATACGGAGAGTGGAAGAGTTTTAAATTATGCAAATTTTTACCTCCTAGAAAAAAATACAGGAATCCTCCTACATATAGAATCAACTTACATTTTATATTCATACCCTGATAAAATTAAGAGGAACTCAAATCTGCAGTCTCAACTATAAACATCATCATGAAATTTGATAGCAAAATCATCAATAGAGGGTCTATTCCTCATTTCAGCTCTGACAATTCCCAAAGTCCTTATTAATAGACTTCCATCTAAGTTTTCATCAGGATTGGAGTTAAAATAAACAAAAATCAAGCTCTTATTCTTACTCCTACACATAATTCTTACAATAGACAACCTTGAATTACAGGTGGTGAAGCTGCTGCCAGGAAAACAAGGGCAGAAACGAAGTGGCTCTGGCTCTGCATGCCCTGTTCTATGGGTGCTTTCCGAGGACAGCAGAACCAGGTCCCGGGGTGACATCCCAGCTGGAGCACTTGAAAGGGGAAACAATTATTTTTGCAGTGGCTTCAGCTGATCTGTATCAGCTGATCCATTCCCATTTTAGGGAATGAGCATGGCAGAGTGAGCATCATTTTAATATAAAGAAAGAAACAGTCAATTGGTTACTGAAAATGGCTGAATAGCTAGAGGAGGGAAAAAATACCATCAGAGGACTAAGAGAGATGAGATTTCAATTCAATTTTTCTTCTGCAGTTAATGGAATATTAAAAAACTCAAAAGCAAAAACCAACCATCCAAAAACAGTTAAGCTATTGCTACACCAAGCTTTATGGAACAGATATCGTTGCCTAGTAATACAACTACACCACTCAGTTAATTTAAATAAATTTAAGGATGCGCACCAATATAAAATTGGACCAAGAATTCCAGGGCTTACCAGAACCATTTCCAGGTATTACTGCCTTCAATACCATCATGGCCAGTGTGCTATCTCTGTCAAAGGAACAGAGAAGTATTTATACTTTTATTTTCCCACACTGAATTAAGACTTTTAGAAAGTTGCTTTGCCTTTAATTCACAAAACATTTATTATTCTTAAACACTTTCATTTCAATTGAACTTCAAAGTCAGTTCAGTAGCCCACGCGTTCTCCTCTTACTGAGACTATACATTTCAAAAGTCGTGTCTCAACAACACATCCATCTGTGTGACTTTCTGTGAAACCCTCTTTAACCCCTAAAACAGGAGAGAATGAAGCACAATTCCCCTCTAGCTCTTGTGAAACTTTTTCTGTCAAGTGCCAAGAGTCTTGTAAAATCTTGTAAAGTACAAAGGTCTTTTGTTCTTTAGAGTGACAATCCTATCTAAGTTTTTCACTAAAATAAAGTGTGGAGGAAGTTAACACATGAACAAAACATTGTAACACTAGTACCTTAGCAAAACAAACAAATGAACAAATAAACTATTCTCTAATTTAGTGGGGAACAAGAGGAATTTTTATATGTTAAAGAAGAGAGAAAATACAAATTGTGGCTGCACTAACCAGACACCACAGTCGGAATGTGAATGCCTTCTTACTTAGAGTTTTATAATTTATTATTGGAAAAATGAGCTCATTAAGATTAAAAACTACACATCCTCAATATTACCCTCTTAAATAAGATTTCAAAGTGAAGTCCGAGCAAATAGAGTGAAACTACTGGACCTGCAATACTCATCACTCCATTGACTTTGAAAGTTAGAAATACTTTTCTGGGGGTGTTGGTTTGTTTTGTTTTTCTTCTAAAATCTGCCTGTCTTCTAAAAATCTAAATGCATTCCTCTAAAACCCCGTGGGAGCTGCACTGACACACAGTGGCATAAATTAGTTGAGACACAAACTTCGTGTATTCAACAATGTAATTGTGTGATTTCTGCTTTGCAGTTCCAATAAGAGAACGAAGACAATCATTACACTGGGAGAAACACTGAAAAAAAAGTGTCTTATTAGCAGCTTGAGACAGTCCATTTTACAACCACAGATGTTTGGAGGCTGAACTACTTCAATAACTTGGCTTTAAAACATCTTAAGCCGTATTACAGTTCAAAAGTAATTCAGATAACAAACTGTATTAGGCGAGTTTAGAATTAAAAATTCTCCTTTATCCATTCAGTAGAATGGAAGTAACAGACCAGTGAGCATGGTACACAAAATGTTAAAAAGTGAGTTAATAATTTATTACTTCTTCTGGGAAACATTCAAATGTTGGTGCAAACAGATCGCCAATTAATCAGTTGACCAAACCACCGGGTAAATTTATCTCTCTGATGAGTTTAAACATAAAAAAAACCACGAGAAATTGAATTCTTACAGCATAAATATTTTGGCTGAATCTATTATGTAATCAACATTATCATATTTACTGAAAGTTAAAGACTTAAATTAATGAGTACCATGTGTTTGTCTACCAAATTTCGACTTGCTAATCTAGTCTGATCATCATTTTCCAAGTCAAATGATTATGAGAAATGTTCAATATACGTTTCATAATGATCAAATGTCTTTTTACAACAAAATAAACAACCCAAACTTAACACAGAATACATTTTCATTAACACATAAAAATGTGAAATAGATCTGCTAGAGATACTGGTGCTCACAATAAAAAATAACTCATTAGGATAAATGTATGTATTGCCTGCAATGACAGGATAAGCAAGCAACATATTTAGTGATCTGCATGGCTGACTTTAAAAGTATTAGGTCAGATTTTAGCTAATGGATACTAATTCTCATATATAAAAAAAAATCTTTAAACTGCAATAATAAACTGCAAAAAAGTTAGCTGGAACATTAAACCATTATGTAAAAGAAGTGAAGCGTTCTGCCTGTGAGAAGTCTCCTGCTCTGAAAACATGGACTGACTCAGAAAGAGCTTGGGCAGTGATGACAAAATATGTAGAAATTTATCACTGCCCACTCTCACTGACAGGGTCAGGAACATCAGGATATTGGTACTGCGTGGCCTGTATCACATGGTCCATATTATTCCACATCTGGTCCATATTATTCCAAAAACATAACTGAAGAGATAAAGAAGAGCACTCCTGACTGTGAGGTTTTTCTGTTCAGTATCCAGTCCTCTACATTCCTGACCAATGGAAAATTATTTCCAATTGAGCCACATTAAGCAGTAAACTCCACCGTTGGTTCAGATTTTGTAATTCAGAGTTCTTTTAGCAGGATTAGGTTGATTTCAGTAGAGATGCACAGATTCCTGAGCAGTTAAGGTCCCCCAGATTTAAAATGAATAAATAAAGGAGTCCAAGTTAATCATCAGAAACAGCCTAATCAGATTAAGGTTGTGAACTCTGGACTACCACTGTGTTTTCCAGCAGCTCAGTATGCTTAATCCACAAATGGATAATACGATACAAAGCATGTCTATCAAATATTTCCTTGTAAGACACTAAACCTATCATTTTGGTAAAGGAAACAAATATCTATGCTAAATCTAATAAGAGATTTAACCAAGATCTTGAGGTAAACTAGCAAGGGCTAAAATTGTTGTCATGTTAATTTTTTTTTCCCTCTCACAGCAAACATATTTTTTTGGGCATTCAAAGGTACTGTCATTTTAAACAAGGTAGTTAAACAAATATTTCAATAGAAGTATATGAAACTCCTTTCTTCTTACAGCATTTTCTTGTACTAGCTATTAATTTAAACCCCAACATTTCAGAACCACTCCTCATCTACAGTCTGTTTCACCAGTACTTTGTGATCCCTTCTGCATCTCTCCTTTCATCCTGAAGGTATCACAACCTCTTTCCTCCCACATTGTAGAAGGGTTACCTCACCATGACACTGCCATATTACACTGAAGTTAGAACACAATTTTGATCTAAGGATTAATTTACCACTGACACAATTTTGTTTTTAAAAAGCATGTGTATGATCTCTTGCCTCTCATAAGTCACCATTTATACAAACTTTCCCTCCTGCATTACAGTACGTAAAAGAAAAAGTTTTAAACCCACTGTTATTTCTAAAGATTTATTTTTACAGATAATTGTATGTTGAAATGCTGGACATTCCTAATAAACAACACCAAACCCGCAAACATGGTGCTTTGGAAGTACTACCATCTTCTAGGTCACAGAAGTATCAATGTTTCCCCACTCCGCCTTCCACAAACCAAAAGCCAGCATTTAAAAATAGCATTAGTGCCCATCAAAAAATTCTTCCCATACAACCTATTTCTTCAATTACTTTCTATGAAATGTAAGATTACTTTCAAGAAAATATGCGGCTTCTCCTTTATCTACACTGCTGGGAACGGGCTAAATAGTACAGAGCAGTTTCAAAGCACCCTTTCACTGGAAGTGGCTTAGTGCACACCGTGTACGATATAAGTGCCTTGTTAGCAAAGGTCATCCTCATAGTCTAATATTATTTGGTACATTTTACTTGTCAGTGAAGCTCGGATGAACACATACAGTTAACAGATTGAACAAGCCATGAAGATGTTTCCAATCAACTCTTGACAAATGTGAGGTAAGGACATACTGTTCTTGTGACTTGCTGATATCTGTACAACAAATTCTTCGCAACTACAAGCATAAATTAAAACTCTATCATGGAATTCAACTTAGCTTGCAGCTAAGAAGGTGCACTTTGCTATCACAAATAAGATGCCATTCTAATACATGACATTTGCCATAACGTTTCAGGGCCACCTAAGTAGTCCAAAATGATGTACGTATCTATTTCACAATAAATACAAAAAATTGCAGATCCCTTTGTTTATGAGTAACAGTACTTTTTAACCTATAAATTTCCTTTATGCAAAATCTTAAAAATGCTTTTCTTCCCAATGCTGCCCTCAGGTTCCCTGCTTGGCTTTCTACACCTTTTGATCACCTTCTCTGACCTTTCTGTTGCTTCAGTTCCATGTGCAGCTTAACCCTGCAGTTAAATGTCTTCTTGTTTACCCCCAGCCAAACTGAAGGTTTAGAACACATGATAATGTTCTCTCATAGACTGTAATAGAGGGTAATTTTTGTTCATGCTTCACCTAAATCACTGCCATTGTTAATGTTGCACAAAGCCTCTCAGGTGACTAAGTTCATCCATTAACCCAGCACCACCAGGTTCACCACTAAACCATGTCCCCAGATGCCCCATCTACACTTTTTTGGAACACTTCCATGGACTGTGATTCCATCACTTCCCTGCACAGCTACTTCAATGACTTACCACCATTTCAGTGAAGAAATTTTTCATAATATCCAATCTAAACCTCCACTGTCACTTATTATCTGGGAAAAGAAACCAAACTCCATCTGTCTACAGCCTTCTTTCAAGTAGTTGTAGAACATGTTAAGGTTCCCCCTGAGCCTTCCTTTCCCCAGGCTAAACACCCTCAGCTTCTTCAGCCAGTCCTCATAAGACTTGTGTTCCAGATCCTTCATCAGCTTTGTTGTCCTTCTCTGGACACCGAAGGAAATGAATGACAGGAAGGCTTCTCTACCAGCCCTGAGATTTACCTCAGTCTTCTGCAGAAAAGCATTATGATTTCATGGCACCAAAAAAGCTAATCAGACTATTCATGAATGATCCTGCTCAATTTACAATTAAGTAAATTATGTCTTAAGGACATGCAATTTTTGAATATTAACAATCTTTAAAGGCTTCAGAATATGCATTTTGGCATTTGGATATTGGAAAGTACAGGACTGGCACTGTTTTTGAAGTACTCTTGTAAACTATACAGTCCTTGCACTGCTAAGCTCAGGGTAAGGAAGAAGACTCAAGTGTGGCTGATGTTTTCCCTGCACATCTGGGGCTAGGATCCATTCTCAAACATGCAGATCAAGAGGACAGAAAAAAATCCCGGACTAGAGACACAGGAATATCATTGTCATTTTTTGCCTAAGAGAGGAACTGCCATGGAAAAGCAGCAATTTACTGAAAGAAGAAAAGCTATACAATGGTACTATATCCAAGAACAGTTTCAGGCAAGTATTTTCTCCCAGGATCAATGCCCTGACAAGCAGACAGTAGGATAAGGGTTGCCATTTTTCCATCTCTAAAACCCCAAGCAGAAACATTGTGCTTATAGCCTACATAGCACAGGCACAGGGAGACTTCTGGAAATGTTAGATTTGTTGTGCCTCCACTGCACAGGTAACCTGTGCATGTGCAGCAAATCCATATGTAGAAAATTAAACTGTGTTTGTCATGGAAGATAAAACACAATCATCCATTTTAGTGCATACCTCCAGAACCTTAGAGTTTATCCAAGAAGTAATACCGATAAATACTGAAAAGAACCCTAAATCAGAATAAATGTTGACTGCTTAAAAGAATGACACACAATTGCACGCATGTACATGTGGTCTTTATGGCTACACAAACAAGACTGAATTGGTCATTCACACACTGCCCCCCCCGCCCCCAACTATAAAGCAGCACTCACATATATATTCATTAGTTTTTCATGCTCTGAGTATGTATCAGACAATTTCTGATTCATTTTCACTTGTTTTCTAAGAACAAAACCATTTTTCTTGAGAATAAAACACTCCTCTTAAACAAAAAAAAATCCTGTAGACAAGTCAGCTTTTCATTCTCCAAATAATATTAATATTTCACCACAAGAATCAGATTTAGTGGCAATGGGTATTCTATTTTCTAAATAAAAGTGCATCACTTCTTCAGCACAATTAATAGAGAGCTCCTTGATTCTGAACACATTTTTGAAGTACAGTTTAAGCAGTCACACATGTAAATATTGCCTCAATTCAGTAAGCTAGTTATTCCACTCTTCATTCTATCCCCATGAAAATTACAGAGATAAGCTTGAAATATGCAGACCAGACACACACACTTACTACTTTGTTCATCAAAGAGCTACACTGACAATGGGATCATACATCTAAGTTATATAAAAGCATCAGCAGCTTTAGATTCCTTTGATAACATTTATCCTTTCTTGGTTTCTGAACGCCATCCATTACTTTATAACACTGTGGTATTATCAGAGCCTGCAAGAGCTGTTCTGCCACAAATAATACACATTTTCCATGCCAGTTTCATCAGACCTTAGCTATGTTGCGAAAAATATATTATAAACATTTATGTGAAGTTTAATTTTCTATCAATAGGTGGCAACACTGTTATGTGTAACATACAAAGACACGTATTTGTGTATGTGCATGTGCCCTGACAATTGCCATACCACTGTGGTATGTTTTGCCACATGTTGCTTCATTTTGTTTTAAATGTTACCTAACACTATTTCCCAACTACATACAAGTAAAACCAATCTGGTTCATGTGCTTTTCATAGAACATATGTGTGTGTTAACAGGATATTTTAAATTATTTAAATAATTCTCCCTGACACACTGCAAATTCTGCCATTTGGATTGGGAGGCAAATAAGGGAATTCAGTGCATGGTCAGTAGGATAACACATACCATGGTTGTTCCTTGGGGACCAGTAGATTTTTCAGGAAGACTGGGGAGCTGCTCTTGCCCCTTGTGAAGCCTACATGGCTGTTGGGGCATTTACGGAATTTTAGGGGTGTTGAATCTTTCACTTATTTGTCATCACAAACCTTATTGCAGTGCAATGCAGAAAAATTCCAATTTTTTTGAACGTGAAACTTTAAATATGGTCATGTTTGGTGTGTCGTATGCTGCGTCTCACATCCCAAACCAGCACCTGTGCTGGGAAAGAAAGTTACTGGTTGGTGAGTTAAAATTGCTACTTTACAGAAGCTCCTGAGCTACAGTCAGGTCAGAGAAGCTGCCACATGTAATATGAAACAGAATCTGCCTCTCCAGCCTCAACTGTGAGCTTTAGCCAAGAGGCAGGTGTCACTTTGCAGATTACATTTTATTTCCCAAAATCTGTAAACCCAGAGCTCCCTTAAAGCCAAGATAACTTCATACCAGCTCACCAGCACAAAGCACAACGGACTAATTAATTCACTTCCCAAATATGCTTTTTTAAGCTTCTATCACACCAAACAAGAATAGCTCTAGAAGGCCTAGTGCTACTAAACCTACATTTCTATATATGCTGCTGGCCTAGAGAGAAAAGCTAAACCTTCAAAGAGGCACGGTTATACAATGAGATAGCAGCTCAACACACACAGATAGGCTTTTGTTATTTTCTGAAGTACATTCATCTCCATTTTGAGCAGGGTTGCTTTTTTTTAACTAAAGAAAAGTCCAACTGTGTATTCTCAACTGATAAGAAATGAATTTGGGTGTCAGTGCAACAGGAAAGCTGTAGAAATTTTGAGAAAAGCTCTTTCTGGCAGGGGGAGAAAAGGCATCAAAGAGGTTATGTTGAACAATTTTTCAGGTACCATGGTTACAGCTGACCAGAAAAGGCTTCCTGTGTTACTTCTCTCTGGCTACTCCATGAATTTTCAGTTTAATAGCAAAGCCACATGCCGGGTCCAGTTCAAGTATGATAAAAGCAATTTACGGCTTACTTGGATAACATTAAAAGTGACACCATTATTTAAACTACTCCAAGTGTTATGAGGAGAGTTAAAATCCATTAGGATTAACATCTAAGAACTGTACAAACTCTTTTCATAAATTTGCATACATAAATACTGATATATCTCAATACACAAAAAGACGTAGACCCACAGGTTATTCTTATCTGAAGCACTATCTTTGCACTGACACAAAACTGATATAGGAATAGCACTGTTATTCTAAGACAACTCAATAAACAAACTGAACATATGTTTTAATAGCACAATGTAACATCTTCAGGTTAAACAACTAAAACTCAAAATACAGAGATTGTTAGATTTAAAACAGAGGGGCAGTAGCCATCAATTATCTTCTCAACTATTTCCACCTGGTGAGAAATATTTCGTTTGTTTAAAAAAATACATTCAGCTTTAAGTTTTTCTTTCCTCACCCTGCTTTCTCCTTTTCACTTGTTTTCTGAACACGGCTTTACATGCTGCACATCCTCAGATGGCACCATTTCAGAAACAGTAAATCAGGCTGCTGTGCTTATTGAAGTTATTTTCATGTTTGCAGATGATGAAAAATGATGTCTCTAGGACTGCAATCCACACTACTTCATGAAGGCAAACACATAGCCTTGGACTGCAGTAAGCTTTGGTGAAATACATTTGTCACAGGGAAACCATGGGATTTTTGGCAGTCAGAAAGGCTGCAAAATTCCTCCTATTCCTTGTGGAATCAATTCAGATTTATGCAGTTTTCGGCTGGCCATTTGTTTATTTACTGCCTCCTAGGCAAAACACTGTGCCAGAAATCAGTATGCACAACGAGACTCGTACACATTTTCCTCACATTGACATATTTGTGTTTTACTTGTGTATCTCAACCTCACACTAGAGGAAGATCAAGCTATCTACTTACACCTTACCAGAGAGCTGTTAGTGGGGATCTATGGAAATTATGTAGTAACTACTTATGAAGGTAACCCTAATAGGTTTATCACTCACAAAAGCCTACTAAATTCACCATATGCTTAGAACTACTTGCCCAATCTTCTCTATCTTATTTCTTGCCTGCAGAGTAAGAATTATCATTATCCAGTGATAAAAAAAAAAAAAAAGATTGCTAGTATCTCTGTGCAGAAATGCATAAAGAACTACATGTAATTCAGCAGAAAGTGGCATAGATGAAATAAAAATACTGTTATACAATAAATCGTCACAGAGGAAGAACCACATACATGTGCTGACTGTAATCTGTTCATTAGTTTATAGTAGAATTTGAAGTTTAAGTGTGCTATAAAACTACACAATGTCTCAAATGCTAGTGGTTTTTTAGCTTTCATTTACCTGAAAATGTACAAAATACCGTATCACTAGACAGCTCTTTATTGGCAATCCACCTGAAGATGCTCTGGAGAGTTATTCTAGCAAAAAAGATGGCAGTAATATACACTCAAAAAAAAAAAAAAGCTCAATAAATTGATCTATTTTTTTACAGAGTGATCCAGGAGCTAATCAGATCTGCTAATTCTCCATTTCTGCATGTTGCCAACACACATTTTGGT
Organism: Acropternis orthonyx; assembly: GCA_035583155.1. NCBI lineage: Eukaryota > Metazoa > Chordata > Aves > Passeriformes > Rhinocryptidae > Acropternis > Acropternis orthonyx. Next base: position 11,031,445 of record JAWWEU010000138.1, read on the forward strand.
GTGGGTTGAGGATGGACAAGACACTTCTACAGAAAGTTTGCTCTTACTCTTATAGACAGAAAAGTTGTTAGGTAGCTCAGATGTATAACTCCCCAATCGAATCTGGCTTATCAAACATCCTTGGAGGGGAGAATCCTGATTCTGCCTGCCATTTTTAACCCGACCTATAAAGAGAAAAATTGGAAACTTTCTTCAAATATACCATGTTATGAAGTGTAGAAGAAGCTGCCCCAAAGGGAAGCCCTGGCAAAACAATTCTAGTAAATACCTCTTGGCTACACTGCTACACTGAGTAATGTAAAATCTTTTTCCGCCCAAAAGCATTGCCAGACACCTTAGAAATGCTGCCTGGTGTGTTGATCTGCGTCATCCTTCACTGATGCACAGTCACCTCTAACTAGAGAGGCAGTGTTACTTAACAGTGGGTAAAAACACTCCCCCTTCAGTTAAAGGTGAGGAGGAATGACAACATACCCAGTAAGATAATTTGACTTATGTTAAATATATAATGCTGTACAAAACCACAAAGTGTGTTTCCTGAATACTTCTAACAAAGACTATGATGTTGACAATGATCATGTGAAATACAAAGAAGTCCTAAAAATATGCATGTAGCACTCACATGCATATATGCAAAGGCAGGCTTAGAGAACAGATCTGGAAATAGAACATTAATTATAATATCTTGAACAGAAAAAGAAGTGTGAAGTATAATCATCCTAAAATAACACATCCTGGGGAGGTGGGGGTGACGGGGAAGGGACAGAATTACTCTAACAAAATGAAGTCTCAAGTTCTTGCAACAGCACACAGTATTTCCAGTTCTCACTCCAATATCACTCCTTACAAAAATGCCATCAACAATTGTGCCATAGTAACTCCCTGGAGTTAAAGGATGTGGCAGTTTTTGCAGAGACAAATCTCTTGGGCTGGGAGTTGGGGGTGGGGGGGAGAAAATAGCAGTATTTTTGTTCATATTCTAACATGCTTAAGTAACTTCCTCCTGGCATAACTGAATTGTCCTTTTACTCCACTTCAATGTGATCAGTACAGCAAGGTCTGCCTTTATATGGTGTTTAGAAATAACCACAGCTAGAGTTCATTTGATGCACCTTGCATGCCAGATTGGCACAGCACTAAAAGTTTAATTGATAATAAAGATAATATCATTGCCTTACATTTATACGGTCCCTTTCACAGCGAAAGATCCCAGAGGCACTGTTGACTTACAGGTACCACCGGACTGGAAACGTGATTGCTGTTTGCTACCAGAGAGCAAAAGAGCTACAAGATGGCACACAAAAAGAAATCAGCACACAAAGAGAAATCACCACCCAAAAGTTCAGGATTCTCCTCTGTTCACTCTTCCCACCTAGAGAGCTTTGATCCCATATAACAACCAGCTTGACTTAGGCCAAAGGAAAAAAATAATAATTAAAAAAAAAAAAATCTAAGATAAACATTCAACCTATTTTTCTATCCATTCACTCTGATTGAGTGCTGGAAGAGAATGCAGGTTTGAAAGATAGTCCAGTTTCTCCTCACAGTAATTTAATCACTCAGATGCTCTGAAGCACAGATACTGCAGTGAAGAAACGTGACAACTGGCCTGGGTTTCACAGGACCTGTGTGAATGAATGGCTGCCCCTGAGTCCTCACCATGATGGTTTTTGGAGAGGATGGCAGAGGCACAGCACCTCGATTCCCTCACAACTCAACCTTCTCCTTGTGCAGTGAAGAGCTACAGATGAGCTCTACTGATTACAAAAAACTTTGGAAAAGCTTGTCAAAGGCACAGAATCTCTCCATATACAAAAAAAATAAAAAAGTGTAAAATCATCTGAAGATGATCAATGCATTTTCGAGCTGATGGAAGAGTAATGACTGCCTTGTTTTTCACGTCAGAAATGATCACTGCCTCAAATGAGATGGGAGCAGGGGCAAACCTTCTCACCCTTGTTTTTCAGGCATACCCCAGACCAATCAATAATGAAAACAGTATCAATGTACTCTGAATATTTCTAACTAGTGCCTGACAGCAATCTCCTATTCAGAAAGTCAAAGTGCCAGCCACAGCCCGATGACCAGCTACTCTCCCAGAACCCAGTAAGGACAAGATTCTGCTCAAGGCACGAAGAAATAGCCTCAACAACACTGATGCACAATTCTCTCTCCAGTGATGAATAGTAAGCAGACATCTGTGCCCATACTCCTAAACTTCCCTGCAGCATTCAGCATTGTGGATCAGAGAGATGGCAAGGATCCAAAGAACTGTACTGAAGTCATTTAAGTCCTTTTTGAAGGCATATACAGAAAAAGTAAGGATGCAAAAAGCAATCTCAGCAGTGCAAACGTCTCCTCAGAGGACTGACAGAAACAGTGTCTCTCCATTTGTATTCACAACAATATAGACTTGAGCAACAACAAACAAATGGCATTGAAGCCAAAGTGGTACTTATCTCATGTAAGCATAAAGACATCCTAAACCCCGATTTTGTAATGTTTAGCTGAAATCAGAACCAGAGACTGAATCTGAACCCAGGCTTAGGCAAAGATGAAACACCGAAGAATATGCAAACGTCAGCCCTACAACTGAGGGCAAATTTCAGCCATGGGCATTGATGCTTGGCCAATACAGTTCACAGTTTCTGCATTCCTCATGATTTCTTATTCCCAGAGGCGACTACTTTGAAGGGACGTTTCTAGTTCTCTTAGTCTCATCACTTAGCAATATAATGTATTTTCTATAAATCACTTAAAGCCAGTCTAGCTTCAGACAGGGTGAGAAACCTTCCAGGAAGACCACCACTACCAGAAAAGTCAGCACCTACTGAATTAGACAAATGAAAATTATTATTAAAATAAACATCCTTCAGGTTTTGAACCTTATGTGGATGTCTTACCTGCTGCTATCTAGTGAGAATTCTGGATTATTGATCTATTGGACTTTTAATCATTATAAGGTGATTCACTTCTCCATTGAGTCATGAACTTGACACTAGACTCCAAAAAGCTAATAAGAAGTTAAACAGAAGTTTAGAATATATATCTAACAGTCAATGGCAAATTTCCATCCAGATTTGAATTTCATAGTTCAGACCAGTCCCTTTTGCAAACCAAGATCTAGAATGTGAATCACATACTTATTCTCATTTAGAACATCTACAAAGAACAAAGTAAATGAAGTATCTCTTGGGATCTTGAGCAAAAAATTGTTGAAAGGCTCAGTTTCAGCTTAGAAGTCTGTTATCACATGCGCTATGTTATATATATAAACACTGAATGCTTTGGCAAATTCATTTCTCTGCAATGAATTATGTATGAACTGCTTTAACCCCCCTCTCCCTCTGCTCAGGGCCGTCAACACTGTGCTGTCAGACTGGTAAGTCATTCAGATCATCTGTGGGTTTAAGTCACACACGCAGCTGCATTAGTCACATCACTGCGTACCATCACCTCCATGGGTTGTTTTTTGTTCTCAATGAGCAAAGTGGTTGATAGTAAACTTTTCAGCAACAATGACTAAATATTACATCTTTTGCTATTAATCCTTTTCAGGAAACTTCTCTGATCTATCACAAATGTAAACTCTCATTAACATTCATGTATCTTTTTTATTTTTTTTTCTTTCTGTGTATATTACCACAAGGGAAACTCTAAGTCATTTCTCTCTCGCTGATCCTTTAAGAGCCCGTGGCCACTGCTGATCTGTATTAATTCCTACTGAGAATTCAAAATCTTCATCTTCAAAACAGGCCAGAATAGCTCCCTTCATCATTATGTCAACTGCAGTAACATTTTACCATAGAAACCCGGAGCACGACGAGGCTGGAGTCTTCTGTGAGCTCAGAATAAGAAATCATTTCTGGTGAGTTACATTTGCAAAACAATTTAGGGCTTTTCCTTAAGACAGTAATTTCAAGAAGCAGTTCACTCTTTCCAGGTTCTTCTAAGCATACATGAACCCACCACAATTTGTCAATCTAGAATATAAAAAGTTTTCTTTGTACATTTAAGTCATTAGGCTTGCAATTTCCTCTTTTCTGAAACAGCCTTTCCAGCAGAGTAAACATCATCTAAATTTGGCCCAAATCTGCACATTCAAAAATAGATATGCAACAGGCATACTCAAGTACTGAAGACAAGTTCACTGGGATTAAACAGAATAGGCACAAACATTCAAGAATGACAGAAATATGTAATATGTAGATGAAAAAAAAGTTTCACTTCTAAAGCTGCAAAATTAGAAAGTCTGACCAATAATTCAAAAATCCAGCAAAAAGAATTTTTTGTTCAAGTTAAAAAAAAGAACATGAGAAATTAGGATACACAATTAGGAAAAACTCAAAAGTAAGATCAATAGCAAGGTTTAGAAGCTGTATTTGGCCGAACATCAAATCTTGCTTAGCCTCTCAAGTCCGTAAGTATTTTACAAAGAGAAACAAAATCCTAAAATCTTCCCCTTCTTATACTACACCAGTAAGCAAAGACATATGCCAGGTACAGGTGCACAGTGCAAGCATCTACAGCGTTTCTAAGATGATAGGGCACATCAATAATGTATTTAAGACACAAGCCAGAGAGAAATCAATGGCCTAGATCCAATTCTGGGAGCAGATTGCAACAGCCGTGCTCCATCTTTGAGTTACAGAGGGGGTCTTGCACAAAGCATATAAAATGTGGCATCTCGGTGTTATGGGCCTTGGATTCACGCTAAGTGCAGAAAAAAATCCAGCTTGTAAGTGCTACAAAGATTCTGAGAAGGTAGCTTTGTAGGTGGCATCTAGGTCTGTATCACAACATTCAATGGACAGATAATAGAAGAGCCAAAATTTTAGAAGGAGAAAACCTAAACAATTTTAGTGTATTTTGCATTCTCAAGTTGGCAGGGGAAAAAAAAAATTGTTTCAGTCTAAACCCGCTTATCATTATTTTAAAATAATGTCAAGGAGCTCTCTAAAACTCTTCAGTCATACGTCATCTGTGTCCTACAGAGGATTCAGGTGGTAAAAAGCAAACAAAACAAACAAACAAAAAACAGAACAAAAAACCCCAACGCTTTTTTGGGTTCTGAAAGACTCTGGAAGTAACACTATATATAAACAAATGAAAACTTCAGAGATGTTACTGTAAAAACCAAACAAAACCAAAATCGTTAAACAACCTTTTATCCACCCGGGTGGGGTGGGGGGAAGCCCTCTTTAAAGCAGTGTGTATTTCATACTGTTTCATCTAGAAATGCATTTTCCTCTGGGATTTTCAGGCTTCATCTGTACCTCTTCATTCCCAGGATTCAAATCCTGATTAGTGTGGGATAGTTTCCATTCAGCTACTTTTCTCTCTTTCAGCAGGGCCAGGCTCCCCCCTGCTCACTACTCACTTCAGAGCATCAGCTCAGACCTCTCCTACCCACCAGCCTCGAATCTTTTAACCGTGAAGTACAAATTGCCCACAATGCCTAAGTGTGCTCCAGCCCTTCATTTACTTTCCTCTGTCATTGTCCCTGTGTGGCATTAGCCACTCACATTTGGATATAAAATAATATTTGCAACATGCCAACAGCTACCCCAGCTCATACGACACCGCTGGTTCATCACCAGCCTTCAGGATGTTTCCACAGAGTGACTCCACATCGGGAATGCTGCTTTTCTAAGCTCACTCAGTGATGCATATCCTAAAATTACTTCTGATACACTCCACCTTCTTTGCCTCTACCAAAGGCACATAGACATACAGAGTTATATAGTAGTAGCAAAGGTTTGCATATATCAGGATCAAATACGTGTTTTGTCCACTCCATTCACTGTCTGAAAAAAACAAAACACGTGAGGGTCTGGAAAGCAACATGAATTTCCACATTTCTTCAGCTGCCATATCCTTTTGGTGTTTACCAGCAATCTGAAATTACTACAACAGCACAAAGCTAGCCTGTACTTCAGGCTTCTCCCTAAAATGTTTTCACTCCCTACCCAAAAAGTAAGCCTAATTAGATAACTGATTTAAAAATCAATGTAGTATGTAGCTACTAAATAGCCTTTAACCATAATTTTTCAGAGAGAAAACAGAATCAGACTATGGAAGTCAGTATGTTACTGAAAATCACATGGTATTTAGTTCTATCGCCAATCCTCACCTCTTCCTTTGTCAAAAACTATATTCTTAAAAGAATGCAGCTCTTTTGTTACAAATAACAGGTAATTTGAAGTCTGTCCATGGCAAACCAAATAATGCATTCTGGCTAACACATGCATTCAGATCTGTCACAGAAATATCAAGAGCTTTCCATTAGAAGAAATTCAGAGGCGTCCCAGCCCCTGGAGCTGAGGGATCATATCCTGTGGAACACTTACTAGTCTCTGGTCTGATTTTGCTGATAATTTGCCTTCTGCACACAGGTTAGCTGTCCAGACTGCTAAATGAGATCACTAACTCAGCTGCTTTCTTACAGCTTTAGTATTGTAAGATGATGAGATTCAAAATTAGATCCATATTTTTATCTTTGCAATCTCCTTTTGGTAAGGTCATAATACTGTATGTATTACAGAGTGACAACCCTGCTAATGCTGCGTTAAACTGAAAACCAAACAAAAACCCTTCCACTCTAAATCCACAGCTTGATCTCTTCCAGAAATAACATCAGAATTCTGTTATGGCACAAGACTACAGAAGGAAGTATTACATGATCAAGCAGAAGACGGGATCAGGCCACCTGTTGTATCAGGACAATCCTCCCACACGGGCTTTGAAAAGCTCTTCCATACTTCCATCAACTAAACAGGAAAAGACTTTTCTTCTTTCTACAGTGTGGCGGCACCAATTCATCCACTATTTACAGCTTCTGCATGTTGGAATTGTAAGATTCATAGAGGTGCCTATTAAAGAAACCCAGAAGTGGGGTTTGGAAAGGGCAGGTGAAATGCAACACAATGCTCATCCAGTCACACATTCTTGGGACAGTTCACATGTGAGATATTTTGGGGATGTTCAGAGTGCACTAAGAACTCTGTAAATGTTCTAAACTATTTCCAAATCTAAAGAGTAAATGTTGCCCCTATATAAATTGTAAGTACTGTCTACTTATTTACTTACTGACATCTTGAGTTTAATTTAACCATCACCTTGAAATCCTGTTGCCAACTACAATTACCATTTTTCTTACTCTTTTTAGAGAAAATAAAACTATTTGAGCTAAAGTTCTAGAACAGGGCACGATTCATTGAGTAAATTTCAACAAAGAATATCCACAATTCCCCTTGCTTCTCTGGTAACTCACTTGTGTTACACAAGAGGAGAGTTAGGATTGAATTCCCAGTTTTCTCTTTAGCTGGCCATACCAAACCTTACAAACAGAAAATTCCAACTTGATTGTCTCTCGCAGAAATAGAGACTCGGTTCTGTTAGCAGTCCTCCTTTCAGAGTTTGGGTTCTACTATAGCTCCCAAAACAGATCTCCTCCCCACACATTAGGTTTATACCCATATGCAACTGCATTGTGACAAAGATGGAGGGAAGCCTGTTAGATGGGCACACAAGAAAGACTTGACTGAATAAAACACAGAGAAAAGCATTTCTCATACAGTGAAGTAATTTTTTTTTTAATGTTTTAAATAAATGCTGCTTTTCATTCCTCCCAAACTGCGTTTATAGTATAATTATATGATTGCTGGGGGCTTCATATAGCTGAATTATAGGGTGCCTTTTCCGCATTTAGTTTGTGAAAGAGTCTCTCTGCTTCCCTTCATATCTCTCTAACCACCGACAAGGATACTCTCAAGGCATTCTATAATTCAATTACAGCTATCCTCTGAGAAACATATAATTTTATAGAAAGACTTAAGCCATCATGTATCCCTTTTCTTCCTGTTATGAAAACATTTGTCTAAAGTCTGGTATTAAATTTAAATAGGTCTGAAACAATCTTAACCCAATACTTTTCAACTGTGCCATTTGACAGTTGTCAGGCTGGCACAACCCCCCAAGCTCCCTTTTAAACTCAAGTGCTATATAGGCTAAGGATGTGTTACACAGAAAACGCCACACAGGGAGAGTGTGATGGGTCATGTGTAAAGATATATGATATATGTGCTCACCTCAATTTCTATGAAGCTAAACTGTGCATAAATAGACACACAGATTCAATGTGATTCAGCCGTAACATCACATTCTTAGCTGCTGTACTGGATGTGGTATGCTAATTAGACTGCAAGACACAAATGTCTGAGCTAATTAGTAAATAGCATCATAGCATCAAAAATGCTTCCTCATCATGCAGGTTTTTCCAGGCACAGAAATACTGGTTTGTAACAGATCAGAAAGCCTTATATATGTTTTGTTTTTTTTTCCCCAAGGAGTGATATGAATGGTGATTGTAGGGAAAAACTAAAGAAATACTCAATGGAAAATTCCCACTCAGCTCAATTTCTCATATGCTTCACAGCAAAGGGAAGTGTAACTAGTGCAAGTAACTACCTCAAAAAAGCTACAGATGGTCTGTATTTGTATTCTAACACAAAGGCAAAGCCTTGCAAATAGCAGGAGGGCTATGATCACTCGCAGGTCCTAGGTATAAAAACTCCTACAATTAAAGATGTAGATGAAAAACAGTTTAGTTTTGCAAATCTTAACCAAAGTTCAGTTCCATTATTTTAATCAGTTAGTTCTATCCTTCAACTGAAACTCAGTTTTCTGTATCTTCTATTTTAAATCCACTGTAGAGATTTAAAAAACTTAATCTATTTAAATAAAATTTATTTTACTCTTCAAAAATTCTAACCTAGCCTTGTTGTTCTAAAAATCAATCTTTATCATGCATCATATATGTCTTATTATCAATAACCTGTGTGGCACAAAGCATTACTAGAAGAATACAACTGATCTTCAGCTTGATCACATAGAATCTGATGGAAAACTGAGTAAATTGTAAAGAAAAATCATGCAAGTATCTCACAAATGCACAACTGTGAGAGGAAGAAAAAGAAGTAAGAAATCTGGTCATAGTTCTGAAATGCTTTGGCACCAATGAGTTTAATCCCTGAATAGAGACACAAGAGTTGGTTTACGCAGGTGTAACTGAGGCTGTCCAATGGTAGAGACTACTCATGGCAGGCACTGGAACTGTTTTTACAAGGCTACCAGCAACAGTTTTTCCAAATGCCCAAGTTCAAAGAGAAACTGGCTTTGTTGTCAGTACATCCATAAGGAACTTTACTATCTTGAGGCATTTAAACTTGTCTAAAACCCAAAAGCTGTGGAAGGAACAATGCTTTTTGTAGCCATTGTGTGAAACATAACAACAAACATAACACCAAATTCAAAAACCAGGGAAGTAACATTCAGCCTTCTTGACAACATACTCTTGGTCAAGTCTTTTCTGATCTAGAATTTTGTAGTTATTTTAACCATGAGGTGAGAAAGCAAGAATTTTCAGTGCTAATGCATACTTCTTTGTTTATACATAACAAAAAATACCTTTGTGTATTTAAGTCATCACTTGCAGTTTTTCAGATGCCACCTGAAATGGATTCTGAAAGCGTCCCTGGGGCACAGAACTCCAGCTGTACCATGCAAGGAAAACAGACCCTGTACATTTTCAAGTCATCTTTACTTGAATTTATTTTAGTGTTTTTGAAATTTGCAGCCTCAAAGCAATCTCTGACTCATCTCTTTCCTCAGCAAAATCAAAACAAGCCATCAGAATAATTCAACTGTACCATGGCAGTTATTTTCTATTTCCTAGTATTTCGAGCATGACTGGATGGCAGCCAGTGCCAAATGCTGATTTTCATAAGGGTAACCAGTAGCTACCTAGGGAAGGGAAGAAAGTTGCAGGTTGACATATCATATTTCATCTATCATAATTTGTCAGCTAAATCCAAGAAGGGTTTCTAAAAAGAGAATCTAGACAACACTTCAAGAGTTTTATTTTTCAGATAATGCTCATAGTTGACAAAAAAATGGGTCTTTAAAACTCTTTCAGACTCCTGATGAAAATAAGCAGATATCCTGAGCTATTTCACAGTTATTTTTCCATGAAGTTTTCTGGATCAAGCAGTCCTAGAATAGTGTTACAAATGACACTGCAGTTACACTAAATTAATACTAAAAAATAGGTGAATTTAATTACCTTCCATTTGCAAAGCAGACTGAAGTACCATAACTTTCATCACACAATCTGATTGTTCTGTAGAAACAATCTAATCATTAAACATACTTAAAGAAGTTATTTGTGCAAATTCAACAATTAAAGAACTCAAAATGACTAAAAAAATGTAACCTAATTCAAAGCAGAAATTCCAGTATAAATACATCTGAAATCCATAATTCAAACTTGAAGAGGGCTAAAAGAAGACAACAAGTATCTTCAATTATAAACCACTGCACGTGCAAGGCCCAGCTACTGATGCACTAATGATTCTCAAACAGGGATCAAGGTGCTTTATGGAGAAATAAGAAAAAGTCAATATTATAATTAGAATATCAAGTATGTACCTACAGACCAAGACAGCTGGCAATATTTTATATTCTACTCAATTTGGATGATTGCTGTTCGCTAGAAAATTTTGGTGGTATTCAGGATTAATCCATTTTGGTATCACTTTCTACTGATTTTAAACCAATATAAAATAGTCCATCACACAATAACCTGAGCTGTGGCTTAAACTGCATATAAACCATATTTACTCCTGTAATGAATGCAGTCTTACTCAGTTTAACTGGAAATACGCTTTCATTTGAATTCTTCTATTTAAGAAAAGCTGTCCCACACTCACCCCTCCAGCCTGGGGCTTGAACAGCCTGTTCAGCTGTGCTCAGTTATAAACTGCCCGTGTGACCTTGCACAAATCACCTTCCAATGCATAAGGCTGAGATAACAGCACTTCTCTACATCATAAGAGTATTTGGTGGATAAAGAAGCGAAGGATTGCAAATTGCAAGGAAGCCACAATCATAAAAACTCTGCAGAGAGAGATTAGTCTTCAGTTGTTCAACAATCCATTGTCAAACTCAGTTGCCGTGAAAACAGGCAGAAGAGTGGTGAGAATAACTCCTGTTCTTGGATTTTCTGGTGCCTAATAGCCACAGCAACTATAATTTTTTAAAGATGCAGACTGTTTTGATTGTTTTATAGAAATCAAATTGTTGACACCTTGAAACCTGACAAAAAACTAAGAACTGAAAAAGGAGACAGACTATCCCAGGTGGGTCTCAGCTTCCCACTCATCAGTGTTCAAGGACTGATCAGTTTATCGGCCTTAGCAAGTGCCTTTCTTGGTCTTTGTTTCTGGGACTCATTTATAAAGTTCAGATACAACACCCCTGTACCTGTAACTGGGACTGCATACAGAAAAATCAATCACAAAGCACCCCCCACATTCGTCTAGAATCAAAAGCAGTATCACTAACACAGGAATGATGAGTTATCTTTGCAGCTGGTCAGAGCTTGCCAGCCAGCCCGCATGTCAGACCTAGTGATTAAGTCCCATGTGATCCAATATAATTAAATAAAACAAACCAAACAAAAAACTCAAACCAAACAAACTAGAGCTCATGGTTTACCAACCACTAATAGAAAATAAGCACTAGTGCCCTAAATTTTTCTGGGAAAGGGAAATATCTCTATATTCACAGAGACTGGGTTTGTTTTCAGTTTTGGATGACAATGGTCACCAGTGGATTTTGTCATTAATCTGCCTCCAGCTGTGGTGCTGGAGAGCACTTGACACATACAACCCAACTTTGCATTTAATTTGCTTTCACCTACATGTCAGCAGCAGGGAAGTGCTGGGCATTTTCCCTCTATTTCAGTACTCCAGCTTAAGTGCCTCAGTGCAGCTAATTGGTAATTCTAAGGGGTGATTACTTACTCTATGCCTTACAGTGCCACCGGACTCATCTCTCTGAATATGAAAGCAGTGAGTTTCACGACAGAAATCTTCCTTAAAGATAAAAATGTATTTGAGAATGATGCAGAAGAGGTCAAAATCACACCTCGGATTTGCTACCAAATGCCCACCTGTGGTTCCACATTTCCTCTGTACCAGGCCCCATGACATGGAGAAAGGTTACTCTGGATACTGTTGGCAAGCTGCCTGGAATTCCACTGTTGAGTGTAAGGACTCAACTACTTGCCATTGCCAGAAGGAACCCTAGGCTACGACAGGGAGCCAACTGGGATGGAGGGAAGAGATTAGTACAATGAGGAAAAATAAAAAGTAATGGGATAAATAAAAACGCTGCAGGCCTCTAAAGACAAAGCTTGCTGGAAAGAAAATACCACATCAGATTTGTTTCTACTAAGAAAGTAAGATTATGCCAGGAAGCCCTGAAGAGTAAAACTACTAAATCTTCTTGACACTGATCCTTGGAACACAGTGGAATAATACATTTTAATACAGTGTTGAATTTTAATAAACTGCAAAGGCCTTATTAAAATGTTAAGCAAAGAAATAAAAAATTATCTAGATTTTCCAGTTTGTGAATTCCTCATAACTGTGAATATAAAAGGGAAATAAAATACATTTACCCTACTACATTTTTATCGGTGTATCAGAAAGTATCCTGACAGTTAACAAATAATCAACAAAAAAGCAATGTGTAGATTAAGTTGTGACAATTCATACATAGGGGTAAACAAAACACAAATCCTCTACTTTCTATGTAGAAAATGTCTTTAAAAGAGTAGAATGATGGCTTTGGTTTTGGACAGATTCAAACCTTTTACAAGCGAAAATGTCTTACATATTATAGATCTTCTACGAATACCGTAATTTGACATCTTTGCAGCAGGACAAAAAAAAAAAAAAAAAAAAGATAAGCAGTATACAATCTTCCTTTTAAAAATCCTCATTTTAAATTTCCCTTTAGCTTCCAGGAGCAGTAAAAACTTAAAGTTACAACTTTTCTATAGCTGGCATGTTGTTAACGCAGTATTCTGGACTCCAAGGATGTTACTGGCTGCTATGCCAAGTCCTGTTTACAAACTTTCAGCTTCCCAGTGACTCAAATTAAGAGAATAGCTCATTCTGCAAATAGAATAGATTATTTGCCCATAAAATAAATTACTTGCTTATCTAACCAGGTTGAAACACCTGGTATAAGACTATGTATTAATCAGTCAAAACAAAAATTATTCAGTCATGATATCTGAACGGAGCTTTTACTCAGTTGTACCCAGAAATCTCAGTACTGTTGTCTATGTTTTGCAATAGCTACATACATTTTTATTATGATGCCAGTATAAAAATGAGAAAAAACTTTGCAATTTACCTCCTGATAAGAAGTAGGTGGTCTTTGAACAAGACTACAAAGTAATCTTCAAATAAAACAAACAACAAGGAAGCATGCCTGAAAATGGTAGATCAATTGCTTTCATTTAACACATACCAGTATTCTATCAAAGATTAATTTGGATTTGACAATTAGCTGATGATAAAAAGAACCTCCCAAACCCTTCAATGGGTAAATATAAGAATAAAAATTTCAAAAGAAGTTCAGTAAACATAAACATCCCTGTTGTGGCCCTCCAACAATCCTCATCTAGCTCATATGGCCAGACAGAAGTAGATGATTTCTTTGTATTCTTCTGAACATTAAAAACTAAGAAGGTTGGAGAAAACGTGTATGTGCGTGGGCAAGTCAAAACAGCTACTACTATTGCCAACACCAGCCATTTCCATGATTTCTTCCTAGCAGCAGTTGTTTCAAGAGTTTGACAAAAAGAAAAACTCAGAAGAGGTAACAGGGAACAGAAATGTTGCAGGGTTTAGATGCATCTATCATACTCACAGCATTTACACACCTCCCATATAAATCCTGACTGGTAACATACACAGGAAGGAAGATTTATCAGAAACTAATGACAGTTTTCAGTCACTAGTGTTCATCACTTTCCTCCCAAAAGCTTGGCCTGGAGTCCCAGTCCTAAGCCTGAAGTGCAGAGGGAGGGAGCAGAAAGATTTTATCCAACTCATAATGAAGCCAACAGGTGTCTTGAATGCCAACAACAGGGTAAGTAATTTCATACATATTTAGGCATATAATTATCATACATTAACATTACATGGAACTTCTGGGTACTGTGGATTCCAGAGAGTCCATCCCTACTAAGCACTGAATGTATCTCTAAGGACATAAGCAAAAATTCCAGGACCCCAAGACAGAGAGAAAACACCCAAAGGGCAGGAGAAGTAGTATAGGCATATTGCACAGTTAGCAAGGTACAGACATATTAGACTGCCTAAAGCACCAGAAAAAAGAAAGCACAGCATCATTGTTTGGGAACATAATTTTCCCAGAAACATCATAATGACAAGACATTTGATTATCCCATCTCATATTAATTCCCACTATAATCTATTCTAATAAAAAAAATGTAAGTCAAGCTTAAATTTAAAGGAGTGAAGGGAGGAATTGCGTAAAATTTTGATTGCAAAAATAATTTATCTTGGCTTTTCAATTACTTTGAAAATACTCAGCTGTTTAATAAGCAAACTACTGATGTATCATCCCTTAATAGCAGAAACAGAATTGGCTGGCTGAAACCTGGCTGGGTGGATCGATTTCTCATTAATACATTCCACTTAGTAACATACAAGCTCTGTTGGCCTTATAAACTTTCCTTCAACCCTCTTCTGACTCTTCAGATACATCCAACCCTCTTCTGAATCTTCAGACACATCCAACTAAGATTCAGGCACCTATCAAAGAATTCCTTGAAATTATAATCACAGCCTTCACCCACGGGGTTGTCTTTGAGCCCATTTCTATCCTTTGTTCGCATTTACTTCTCCTGCTTTTTAAGTTTTTTGAAAAAAATTTTGACATTTTCTGATTGCATAGTATTATTATATTAGTCAGAAGCTGACTAATTCCTAATTCTTGTATTCTTAGGCAACTACCTCAAAAAAGGGAAGAGACAAAGGCTGAGACACAAGGCTGCTTCCCATCGCCATTTTCACACTGATCTAACACACACGTTTCTAAGACATGAAAAATACCTAGGATCCTTTTTCCCAAATAACAGCTGTGTTACATTTTCCAGTGCAGTGTTTTGATTAATCTATACACAATGTTAGCTGCCTTACAAAAGCACTACTAACTCAGTGCACTCAGTAAGTATAAATTTTTCTAACTGTTAAGGCCACCTGAAAAAAGGCAACCAGGCCTTTCAGCTCTAGCCCAACAGCTCAAATTTAACGCAAGTATCTGGTACGAGCCAAAGGATAAAAAAGCAATGAGCCGGGGATTCAGATGATCCTTCTTACATTCACAGCACTGCTTTTTCATCAGTTTATGGTAAAGACAAGACACTGCCTGACCCGTTTTTGTCCAAAGTCTTAACTCCTAGTGAACAAATGGACGTACACCTGCACTAAAAGGTATCTCTGATTTCAAGTGTAGGCATCAATGGGGCATGGAAGGGTGTTAGCACTGTTAATCTAGCTCCTGTAATGAAGTGGTCTCTAAGGTTAGCTCCCTGTGCAGAGGCCTGTACGCAGCACTGAGTGACAGGGGAATGGAGCAAACAGGACCTGACTCCTCTGCAAACAGCCCTGCAGTCCAAGGCCAGCCCAAGCCACAGCCTGTCCATGGCAGCAATCTCCTTACAGGAATTCGAGTAGAGCACTGGTATGGGAGCAGCAGCTGTCAACCTCCTTACATCTGCACTCTGATTAGGACAGAGGATTTAGATATTTGGATTTAGATATTTTAGGTATTCACGGATTTCGATATTTGCAAGAAATGCTCCAACTGAAAAGGTTACTAGTGCTAAATTTAGTATTTATTATTTTTTAAAGAAAATTACTAACTGCATTTAGGTTTTGTGGTATAAGAAAGAATCCTACAGATAAACAATCATGTTGCCACAGGATGTTGGTTTATAAGGTAATGGGAACACTGGCCTCAGCCATTAAGGGAGCTGGTTGCTAATAAAAATACAACTTCCTACAGAAAAGGTGTCAAGAACTTACAGAACCATTCCTAGAACACTTTCTAACATATAAATCAAGCAATAAGGAAAAAAAGCACAAAAAGTGATAACTCTAAACCAGTGAAGTTAAATAATACTAAAGCAAAAAGGTTTTATTTGTAAAGGGCCTCTGGAGATCCAACACTCTGCTCAAAGCAGACCTAACTTCAACAGTAGGCAAGGTTCCCCACACCCTTAGTCAGCCACATCTTGCCATTCCTAGGATCTCACACCTTCTCCAGGCCCAAGAGCAGTTGTTGCCAGAGAAGGCTAAACTCAGCCCTTCCATCTGTCCTTCCTTACAAGGTCGCCTCTTCCCCACCCCCATCCAGCCCACTGAAGCACTCAAGAGTGGAAAGACCTTGTGTGGGAGACTTTCAAAACCATTTGGTATTGACTTCACACGGCTCCCACAACTAAGCTAACACGGAATGCTTATGAAAATTCCAGCCTACTAGCCTGCTAGCTGAAAATACTATTAATAATTAAACAGATCAAAAAAATACTATTTTCCCCCTACTTTCTATACGGGAGCCCCCATCTGTTGTCTATTAACCCTTAGTTTGCAAGGAAAAAGGCTGAAGCTCTTCCCGCTCTGTGATTATGTTGTCAAAACATCTGAGAAGTTATCCTTTCCTTGAGAAAAAGGTCAAAATCATGCACAAATAGCAGAATTCTTTCACCTAATTGATTTTGACTAATAATTATACACAAGATGTGTATTTGTAGGTCTATACAAAAGAACAAGTCATTTCACGTGCATTTCGTGGATGAGATACCTGCTTTCTCCTCCCAGATGATACTTTCAGACTACTGATCTTTTTCTACAAAAACACTAAAGAAATTAATAACGTAAATCAAAATAAGCAAAATGGAAACTTAGTCTTTAAAAGGGCTGACTAATCTTGTAAAAATATCCTGGTAAAATATCTCAGTTTGTCTCCTCCAGAAGCACAAAACCAGCACTTAATGATCATTACTTTCAGTAGCCAGTAACATTGCCCTGGTATTAGATACTTCTTTCCCAAACTGGCTGGGACCATTTCTGGGCAAGGTCCTGAAGGATCCAAAGTGAATCCTACAGACACATCCAGTCTGAATTATTTTCTGACTTCACCAATGAAGCTTAGAGCATATATTAAAAGAAATTTTCCCTAGTAACTGAGAGTTACTGCAATATTTCAGCTAAATTTCAACACACACATACAGTTCTCTGTATTTCTGTTCAACCTTCCACAATGTTCCCAACTCTTATTTGCATTTGGACTTGGAAAATACTATCTTTACTTTGTGTTTCCATTAATATTTTGGGGGGAGAGAGGGTATTTGGCAGATTTCAACATAATTGACCTAAAAAATGCTAATCCACCACTACAAATGCAGCAGTCCTTAAAAGCAGTATACCTAATAACTGACATTGATTAGAAGCTCTAAATGTTCCTGCTGGGATTTAGACATGTGACAGAATTGCTTCTTTGCAAAGTCACATTGGCTGATGGAGGAGTCAGAACAGGATGTTTCTTTGCAAAGGGGATATTTCTTTGAATTTCAGCAGAAGAGGAGTTCCCATTCACTTATCTCCTAAATGAAATGCATTCAAACAACTTCTTTGCTCCATTTCTCACCATTGATCTGGCAAGTCGAATAGTAAACCCCACAGTACCATATGGCAGAAGGCAGCTGAGAGATAAACGTGTTGTGTAATGTCAATCCTAATGAGTGATAGAAATAAAACTCGAAGAGCTAAATATCTGGCTTAAGCATCAGAAAGCATCAAAAATTCACAGATAAGGATAAAAGCCTATTGTGTAGCCAATGCCAAATATTTCCAAACTGTAATATTGTACCTTACAGATGTGTGGTACCACTTCAGTTCCCTCCAGCAGCCTCACCAAGGAATATGCATTCTCCCAAACCCTCAGTGAAGAGCTCGGCAATGCTGTGAGCTGTGCCTAATTGCTCAGTGCCGCTGGAAGAGAAGGGGAGTGTAAACACAGGCATTCTCCATTTGAGTGCAGAGATGAATGGAAGGGAGAAGAACTAGAAGCTATTTTCACACTATCTTCAATACAGTTTATCGTTTATGTAAAAACTCAGCTTGAAAAAGCAGATAACAAGAAACACTAAGCATTTCAAGCAATGGTTTTAAGACGTCTCAAGCATTTTAGCTGTAGTTTCGCTCAACATCAAATACACAACCCCAGACACTATTTCAGTTCCAGAAGCACAACAAATAAGTTTTTCTCCCTCCTACATCCTCCAGCCCTTTTAAAAATATTCCTATAGTTCAATCTCTCCCACTAATATGGTAAGACAATCAGACATGGTAATGCCTTCAAAGTTCTGACTTTTAGAATTTTTTCTTTTCCTAGCCCCCTTCTTTTAGGATACACCTCAAGACTGGAGAAAATTGTCCCCACCAAGAGTGGTCATTATTGAAACCCATTTGTAGGGGCCTAGTTATAAAAGTATCACAAGTTGACACATTATTGGGCAGAAGAAAAGGTACAGAATATACAGAAAAGAATTTCACTTGCAGTGTATGAGACAGGGGAACAAATATTGAGGAGCCTAAGCCTCTTGAACAAGCCTCAAGCTAGCAGGGTGCATTACGTGCATTCCTCAAAGAAATCCTCATCTGCTACTATGTGCACCTCCATTTAGCCAACAGCAACAATAAAGACTTCTGAAGTCCGTTTGAAGTCACCTTGGACAGCAGCTCTAACATTGTGTTCAGGTACTTGGAAGCTGGACGCTAATTATTTAATTATAAATGCTACCTCAACATGATTACCCATATTTTTGAATGGAGTAAATTTGTGTGTAATATCTGAACAACTAGAGGTTAGTTCAAAACTCTTAAATTTAAGTATTGCTGAGGAGATCAATGTTTCACTACCATTTTGCTGCCACATAGAATTAGAAACAACTTGGGAGGCTCCTGTGCCACTCACAGGAGTTTTATGCTCTGACTTGCCCCTAAGCTCCGAAAAATGTTATCAAGCATAAATGCTGAGTGAAGGGGCAAAAAGAAGGTAAAGTAGTACAGGGAACAGCTTTTCCACGTGTTCCCTTGAAACACCCCTTATAGGTAGCTTAAAGTTCTTCAAACAGCATTAACTTTTCCTTGGAGACATCACTTACTTCGAAAGATTTTGCAGACTCCTATTCTAGCAGGCAGTGCCCAAATACAAAACAAAAACGATTTGTATCAAACAGCTTACAAATCGAGAATGAGGCAGGAGAGAACAGATGAATACAGCAAACAGATGGGTAAATAAAAATAATGGAACAATCCTAGTTAAAAGGCAGTCTCAGAGCACAAACAAGTGACTGGTGTTATTCTATAGATATCACAAATGCAGAGGTCTAGACGAGCGCTTGAGGATGATGATCTTGGCAGACATTTATGGGTAACCTTTTTGTTGAATAAATGAGACAAAGGTGATCCAATTACTTTATTAGACAAAGATGATGCTTGGCACAGGCTGATTTGGGCAGGAATTTTGTCCTCTTTTAGGCTACAAAATGAGGAAGTGGCCCACAGATACCCAAAAAAAGTTAATGTGTTTACATATGATAAGGCAGAAAAAGTGAGTTGAAATGACAAGCCAGAAATCTAGTTTTCACAGCACAATTTTCAGCAGTTATATAGAGAATGTGCTTAGGGAAGACTAGAGGCAATGGCCACCATAGTCAAGAATGACAGAACAAGATTAAGAGATTTAACTCTTCCATCAGAGGAGAGATTTTATCTGAAAATGTAATTACAAAAAGCACACTCACTTTGCCAGTTTGGGTCAAGCAGAAGTCATAGAAATGGGCCTGCTGCAGCACTGAGTGAAAGCTATCAAGCCTTGCCAGATTCCTTCAGGCAGAGCAACTGTAGATAGAAAAAAACAAACAAACAAAACAAAAAAAAAAATCCAACCCCAAACAACTGCTTAACTCTTATTGTCAAGACTGCCCAGAGAATAGCTGTACAAAGAGAAGTGGGTAAGAGAGCAGTGCGAGAAATTTAGGGAAGACAGTGAAAAGTCATCTGTAAAG
Organism: Acropternis orthonyx; assembly: GCA_035583155.1. NCBI lineage: Eukaryota > Metazoa > Chordata > Aves > Passeriformes > Rhinocryptidae > Acropternis > Acropternis orthonyx. The sequence continues at coordinate 11,051,465 of JAWWEU010000138.1, forward strand.
GTAAAAGGAGGGAGGATAAGCAAGAAAGGATTACAGGCAAGCAGATGATCCAGAGGAGGTTTGAGTCAGGAAAGTCCAGGGAGTAAAGGATTTCAGGAACAGAACATGGTACGAAATGTTAAAAGCATGCAATGGCTTTCAGAGGATAAATGGCTTTTGTTCTGACCTTTTCTTTGGGATTATTTCCTAAGCAAAACAGAAGTCTTTCAGCAACCTGCCCCAACTACTGTCATAGGACTCCTAACAAGCTACGAGAATGCTGGGTCACCAAGAGTTACTTTTAACAACCCCACAGGTCACAAAAAGGCACTGAAGTCTTCACAACAATAATTCCCTACTTCTAAGAAATTGTTATTGTACACAGAAAAACAATCTCAAGAATATTTTTTATTGATATCTGTGCTAAGCCACAAACACCTTTCTGCTCATTTGAACACTAACGTGAAAAGTCAGCAACAGTCAGGATACAGAGGCTTCCAACCCATTTGGCTTCCAGTCACCCCAAACACAACAGAATATGGGCTCCACTGGCCCTCTGCAAATGGAGGAATTCAGCAGGAATTTCATGCAGCAATGACAATTATGTATTTTAACCTTTACAGGAATGAAGTAAGTGAGGAACAAAATTACTGCTTTAAATCTAAGGAGTGGTATCTGCATGCATTTTAAGAGTTCTGTTTAAGACAGTAGAAAGCAACTTATAAATTAATTGCCTGAGTTGAATTTTCTCAGGTAACTTCACCTACTTGTGTGCAGTTAAGTCTCTTTTTTTTCCCCCTGAAAATAAAGAAGTATAATAATCATTTAAAAAATAAGTATATTTTTCATCTAGATATTCTTTTCTAGAGTAGAATGCAGAGAAAATACAGAATGCCTAACATAATACTAACTCAAAAATCTAATTGTCCAACCAATTTTTCAGAAGTGACTTGACTTTTAAATGCTGAACCTTATCCAAGTTTGTTAATTAATAGCCTCTCTAGATAAATTCCTTCTTACTGTTGTACTTGATTATTAAATCTCTCTACTTCAAGGCAACAGATGGCTTAAGTTCCCCCAAAACCAAAAAGTCCATAACTCTCCATTCAACAATCTAAATTTAGTCAGATGCTTAAATATTAATATTATTCTTAAATGAGTAATGAAACAGCCATGGATAGATGGAAAATTCACTCTTGCAATTTTCTGGACAGTTACAACTTCAGAAAATTATTTACACATTCCTCTTGTTTAGTGAATTCTTGATCAGCACTAGGAACATAAAAAAAGCACCGAATCCCTGACACCAAATCTGAAACCACCACCTTGACAAGAATGGGACAATCCCATCCTTCTGTCAAAATTGTTAGTTGAACATTCTATGTCATAAGAAAATCAAAACACAGTACACACTCTCCAATCTTCAGTCCCATCTCTTCAATAGTTCCTTCCACTTTTAAGCCTACCCCAAGAGAAGGGAGAGGTTTTCTGAGCTGACCTAGAATTACTGTATTGTTTAAATGAAGACCACAGAAACCATTTTCTTTTGGTGGCTACACTGAAGACTCTAAACACAAACACCACTTATTTTCTCCTATTTCTGTGGCATCCCGACCTAAGGGTTACCAAAGTCAGTGGAAACCTTTTAATTGATTTGAAAATATGTCTTCTGACCCTGGTGTGCAAAGATCTGCACAGACAGATTCTTGCTTCAATGACTCCACATTTTTTTATAGAATCAGGGCTACTAAAATATAGTGGCTGATTTTTTGTTGTAATTTTGAATTTTACAGCATTTCAAGTTAATGAAAATGCTGTGGAGTTCTTTCATCAAATTACACTAATGCCCATAAAAGGAAAAATCTAGCCTTTGGCATGATATCAACGTGTGTATCCGAATCCAAGTGTAAAACAAACAGGTCAGTTGTCAGACACAAATTGAACATCCAGCCTGCTCACATTAGCACGGCTGAATAGATCATGCCTAGTCATTTATTAATGTTTTTATAATAACATTTTCAATCTATAGCTTAAAATAGCTATTTTCACCCCAACTATGTTCTTTTTCCTCCTCTAGAGTTCATTGTATCTCATGTTTAATATCTCATGCTTTGAAATGTTTTCCAAACATTGAGCTTGAAAATTTGCAGATATTTTTATTTTTCAGTACACCATTGCTCCTCAGTTCATTCTGCTTTCTCCCAAATTAAGTCACAGAGAATTCATCAACATGTCTAATACATTAAGTTTGGGGGGTTTTTTGGGTGGTGTTTTTTTTTTTTTTTTTTTTGGCTTAAAATTTCAATCCATTCATAAGAGTCTGTTCTATTGGAATTTAAAAGAGAGAATATAAAACCTCTGGGAAATGGAATTCAATTAATATGTATGTGTCCACTGGTGCTGGGGGAGAAGCCGATCTATATATGGAAACCACAACACAGAATTCTCCATTGGTTTATGTAAGAAAAACAGCTTTTGTCTGCTAAAATGGTCAATATAAGAATATAGAACTCCTAATCTGAATTTTAATTAGAAATAGGTCAAGAGAATGCTCTTCCCCCCCTCAAATCTTCCTAGCATGCACCTCGTTATTCTGGAAAGCATGGTATAAAGCACATCTTAAAACAAAAATACACTTTTAGCACTGCTATCAAGAAGAGTGACAGTTTTTTGTTAGTTTTACAAAATACACACATAAAAAAATAAAATTTGACAAACCTTGATTAAACCAGTTACTCAGAATTATCTGCTTGACTATTAAATAAAAAAATAATTTGCATAGAATACTCCTTGACTCTTCATATTTCCTTCCCAGGAGCTCTGAGAAGGCAGAACTGGAGAGATGTCCTAGATAGAAAGGCTATCCCATCAGACACACACGCTGTAATCTCACAGGCACCTCGGATTTCACTGCATTGCTACAAGTGGGGCAGCAATGAGACACTGGATTTTCAAGACAAGCCCAAGAAGTGCAATATTCCCAGCTCAATAACGCACTCCTGTCTGCCTTAAACTGAGCTCAACGTGAGTCCAATATTAAAGGCACTCTGGCACACTGGAGAAGAGTCAAGAAATTATGTTTCTTGTAGGAAAAAGTCATACCAATAGAAGGAAGGAAAAGTGCACAGTCTTGCAGTTCATATTTACATGAGCAGCTCCCATGAAATCTGTGAAACAACAGGAGGCAAAACTACAGGCTCCATCTCACAGTTATCATCAAAGGCTTACCTGTTAATTCACATGCACAAAGTTACTTACACAAGTGGATTTAAGTTTTGACCTCATTTGGAGGAATATCAGAACACTTTGGTACACAAAGTTTACTACTTACAACTGTATTTCAATTCAAAAGCCAGAAAATCAATATAAGCCAATGAAATCACCTAATTATTTGATAACAGTTCTTCTGTATATCAGACAGCTGATTTTTTATCACCTCTACATAGGTTGTTACAAAATAGAGGCTCAAAAGCACCAACATGATTTATTTAAATATAAATTCCAAAGTGCCTACATGTAACGAAGTTTGTAATTGGGATTGCTCGGCCTGGAGAAGAGAAGGCTGACCGAATTCTGACCTTCCAGTACTGAAGGGAGCCTACAGGAAAGATGCAGAGGGACTTTTAACAAGGGTGGTGATAGTACAGTGGACTTCAATCTGAATGAGAGAAGGTTTAGATTAGATTTTTAGGCAGAAATTCTTTACTGTGAGGGTGGTGAGGCCCTGAAACAGGTTGCCCACAGAAGTGGTAGATGCCTCATCCCTGGAAACGTTCAAAGTCAGGTGGGATGCAGCTCTGAGCAGCCTGGTCTAGTGGAAGGTGTTCCTGCCCATGGCAGGGGGGTTTGCAAGTAGATGATCTTTAAGGTCCCTTCCAATGCAGGCCATTCTATGAATTCAGAGGAAAATTAGATATATTCAGTGACAGTATTTCTCACTTCAATTCACTTTCTTCTGTCCACATATTTAGAACCTACTAAAACCTTTTTTTGTTTTTTTATGCCTCTGTGGTTAGTTTTCACAGATAATTACTGCATACAAAACTAGTTTATGTATAATAACAATAGAATGCCGTAGTTATCTTGCCATTTATTTGGAAATATATTATTCCAGGAAGACTCCTTGTGTGTTGCATTTAATTGCCTTTGAAGATCCTGCCATTTGAGTCTCTCTTCTGGAACATGCATTTCATCACTATTTTTTAGCCTTGTTACATCAATCACAGCAACTGCTACAGAAGATTTCTGGGCTGTGAAGTGATAATTTGTTCCAGCGATATTAATGAGGCAAGCAGTGGTCTTGAGGGAGGTGACAGCCCATTGCTTTACAGACAGCAGCAGATTAAGGTGTTGTAATATACACTGTTTGTAAGGTGTTGCAATATACATTGTTTGAAACGTATCACTGGAGCATTCAAAATATTATACTCTGTCTTAAGGTATTTTTCTCCACCCACACTACCAATTAGCCATGGAGTAACGTTACAGCCCCTGCCACAGTGCACTGTCATTCAAAGAAGCAACACCAAGGGGAGGTGGTTTGCAGCTTCTGGGAACAACACTACAGAACCAGGGGGGGAAAAAGAAAAAGATCTGTTGCTGCTGTAACAGCATTCCCAATATACTGCTGCAGGAAACTGTACATCTGGAAACAACAGATGGTCTGTGTTTAAATGGGAGGGAATAGAGGATTTTAATACCCACACATCCCTAATTCAGTTCTGCAAGTTTGATTTCTACGTTTTCTCAGATTATGGAGTGTTACAGGATCTGTATGACAGGCTTTATCCATATTACTGTTACTATCAACATTGCCAGCTAAAGCCCTAATGTTGCACTATCTTTATCTGTGAACTCTGACTTACCCATATGTGCCCTTTCACAAAAGCAGACTTGGTCTTTAAAACAAAGCTTATACCCGAAATTTATATGAAATAAAACACTAATTGTTACAGGCCAGATGCTCCACCATCCTGAATAATTAATGATCACCTATTTAGCCTTTTGCCCTTCTTTTATGATACACTTTGTACAGGTACACATGGTTTTACAGAATAATTTTACCTAAAAGAAAAAAAAAAAGAAAAAAATTATAGACAGAACACAGGAAGTTTTTACATATATCCTTTCCACATAAATGTCTCAAGCTCTTAACTGATTTATACGTAAGAGCTACTTACAGGCATTCTAAAGAATAATCCTAACCATGCATGATTTACATTTACACATTTTAACTCAAAGGAGTGGAGGAAAGAGGATATGGCCATCTGCAGAGAAAGCCCTGTGCGGATAACAGCCCGTGCTACCAGCCCTCCCAGTTACTAATGCCAGATTGAACCATTTGGGAGTGGTGCAGAGGGAATGGCCGGCTAAGAGCTGGAAGATAAGCTTCTAGAAAAAAAGACCACATACATTTTTTAAGCAGACAGCACAATTATCTTCCTAGTGATTAATCTCCGGCAGAAATAGAAGACAGTAAAGATGAATGAAGTGCAAATATTCTAAGAACCTTTCATTGTATCTTCTTTTCAACAGCATGCGTTCCAAGTATTGGAATTTTAAGCCTGAGACATCCTAAGACAAATATAACAGGTATGTTATACTGATCTATACCCTTGGAAACATAAAAACATTCCTTATGTGGCCAAAACTGGAAATTTTTTCAGGAATAATTAGCCCTTATGCCTTGGTAATATACAGGTCAGCATCTGTTTAAAGTAGGATTTGACATCAGTTGAAGCATATGGATAGGAATCCAAACTCTTTTTCTCATTAAAAATACACCATTTAATTTGGCTCAGTTCAGGACGATTAGCAATATGTGCTCAAAGAGAAGCTTACAACTGGCACAGGGAAAGTTGGCTTGGGCTGAAGACCACACGCAGAAGAGAATCCAGAAGCTTGTAAAGATGGCCTGTAAACACTATGCCAGGCTCTTGTTAATGCTATTAGCTCTTCATTTTCATAAGCACTCAGATATATTAAGTAAAAACATTCAGCCAAAAAGTAACATATAATAACAATTACATATAAATATATTATCTCCCTAAAATACCCAGAGTCCTATCCTTCCAAGCTTTCTAGAAAGAACAGATTTCCAAAACTGAAACACACCCTGAGGTTATTTACTCCTAAACGTTAATAAAAACAATTAGAGAAAATATACATTTGATGAAGAAAGACATAATGCTCTGATTCATGGTGTACAAGAATATACACTCAAATACATTGCCAAATTTAAGGCTCACACTGTTGTTGGACTGTAACGCTTCAAGAATGTCGCAATGCAAGAAGTATGTTGGAGAAGATTTTAAAGTAAGTCTTAGCATTTTTCAGTATCTGTCCTAGAAGTTAAAACAAACAAACAACACCAGAAATAAACCCAAACTGAAAAATCACACCCTATCATTCTCTTGTCTAGAATTTCTAGAACTTCTGTGTACGCACAGAAATTACTGCCCAGAATTATAATCTATCATTTTGTACTGACATACCGAAGGTGCTGCATCCAACATTTTGAAAATAATCAGCTGTTTAACAGCTGAAGCATTTTAAAAGTTATTCTGAAACCTACTACTGAAACCATATCTGGTAGCAAATGTAGCAAACTAGTACCATCAGCAGTAAAGCAGATTTAGCATACATTTATCTAAATATTTTTTCTTCCCCCTACAGAATTACAGAAAAAATATAGAAAGAACCTAATACAGTGGTTTTCCACAGTAATAGACAGTTTTTAAAAAAATAAATCAGAGGGAACTCACTGCTGCAACTTTATATTTGACTTCCTATATTTTAACTGAAGTTATCTGGAACACTGAAATTCGGTGGCTTGAAGTGAACAGACTTCAAGACTGGATTTAGTGCAAACATTTAAAAAGAAAGCAAAAAACTAATTTCATCTAACCTCCTTGCACTTTCCCATCGTATGTGCTTAATATTTTATATATAATCCTGCTATGAAAACCACAAACAAACCAACAAAAAGAGTGTACCAGTGCCTCCTCCTACCACACAAATATCTTCTGTCCATTCACTGTTTATCAACTGGATGATCTGATGAGACAACCAAACCTTTTTGGAGCTCTGTTACTCTGCCATGATATAATGACAGCATATTTGCCCACAGCCTTCCCTGCTTTTACAGAAAGCAACTGAGAAATTACTTTCCATTGCTATTTCTAGCAATGATACCGGTACTACAGAGCACAAATTCCATCTCTGTGGTCACAGGAGTACAAGTTCACTTATGCTTAACTTTTAGGTTTGATCTAGCAGGGCAACCATCAGAAACTTTGCCCTGGGGCTCTTGATAAAAACCCTTTCTTGTTTCCAGGGCATGCACAGCGTTACAACATAAAGATGCAAACATCGTCAATTCTACACAGCCTTCCTCTTATTCTTACTAAGAAACAGGTGGAAACAAGGTGAACTTTGGTGCATCTTCTTATGCACTGTTAACGCATTCACAGAGTAGTCACACATAAAATTTACCTTTAGTATTAAGTATGCTTTTTGTTAAGAGGCTCATCAGAAAAAAAAACCAAAAAAACCTTGTTTCTGGGTAATTTAAAACCCCACCACAGCCTATTCTTTTACTGTCAGACTGAAAAGCAGAATAAGCTAACCAGGTCTATCTTCATTCTCAATAAGACTGACTGTTCTAATCAAATATATGGAAGAAGAAAGAAAAAGAGGCACTTATTTTTCCTCCTTTGCATTCCTTGGCTGGGAGAGAATATACCTACCAAACAGTTTCAAGAACATCAAAGTAAAAACTAAATCTTCAACTGCATAATATAGTGATTTTCAAAGGGTATTTGTTATTTATGTGCTGAATATAACAGTATTAACATGTACTTAGAGCTGTGCTGTGATTTCCCACTAGTTTGAAGGCACACTAAAGCAACAAGCATGGCCATACAACATGGAATTTTAATCTGCCTAATTCTACAAAATTTCCAGCTTCTAAGCAGCTGCTGGCTAAAAAAAAAAACAACAAACAAAACACAAGTCATCCTCTTTGTCTTTACTAACAATACTGATGAACTGAAACAGTGACTGAAATCTTTTCATATCTGAATGCAAAAAGAAATTAAAATTTTCTATCCATTTTATTGCAAGAGAGAAAAATCATGCAGAAACCATACCAGGTATGATTCTTTCACAAGATGGACAGTGTAGACCCAGGTTAAATTACATACACATGGTTCAGTAATTGAAGAAAGATTTCAATCCTGGCCTTATATGTTGTCTGCCTTAAAGGGGAAGGATAGGTGATGCAAACGAAGTTGCAGCACTTGCCTCTATGAAAAAATTACTGCTCCTAATACAAAAGTCTTGGAACATAATTAAAACTTCATGTGGGAGCCAGGGCACAGGCTTGCAATTGTGACCAGAAACACCACTACTACGAAAATGCAAAATAGTAAACATTCACATCTCTTAAATCATCTGGTCTCAAAAGGGAAGACTTTATTTGCTGGTTGAAGACTTAATTTAATATATAAATAAAAATAAGTAGAAAGAGATTCCACTACTCTATGACAAAGCAAATGCTGTGGGTTAACCCCCAGAGACAGCTCAGCCCATGCAGAGCTGATCACACACTCTCCTCCAGGGGGACGAGGACAAGAATTGGAAGGGTAAAAGTGTGAAAACGTGTGGGTTGAGATGAGGACAGTTTAATAAGTAAAGCAACTGCCATGCACACAAGCAAAGCAAAGGAAAACAAGGAATTCATTCCCCACTTCCCACGGGCAGGCAGGTGTTCAGCATCCCCAGGACAGCAGGGCTCCATCACACCTAATGGTGACTTGGGAAGACAAACACCAGCACTCCAAATACACCCCCCTTCCTCCTACTTTCTCCAGCTTATATTGCTGAGCATGACACCATATGGTCTGGGATATCCCTTGGGTCAGTTTGGAATTATCTGTCCTGGCTATGTTCCCTCCCAATCCCTTGTGCACCCCCAACCTCCTTACTGGTGGGGTGGGATGAGGAGCAGAAAAGGCCTCAGCACCGTGCAAGTGCTTCTCAGCAAAAACTAAAGCATCTGTGTGTTATCATCACAAATCCAAAATACAGCTGCTTTGAAGATAAGTCAAAAAACAGTACAACAAATCGCATTTTTAATATGAAGGGTTGCTGATAAAGTCAGTTTCAATTCAAGGGTGCAGAAATAATTCCATTTTAACTCTGATAGTTTCAAACCTTTGGGATTAACTGAGAAGGTAATAAAAGCTGGGTTTGTATCTCAAAATTTCCAACAAACAAAATGGCGCAGAACAGAGGAAAACATCTCCAGGAAACATCCAGAAGCACTGTAACCACTGGGATTCCTGCTCCTCTCCCAGCAGGGAGCAGGTACCAGGAGGCAGGGAGCAGCAGCAGCTGTCTGCAGAGCTCCAGCATCCTGCCTCTTAGCACCTCTTGCAAGAATTGGGACTGTTTTTTATGTCTTGACATACACAAGGATTTCTCTTTGTGTTTCAAGCGATACTTAAAGATCGAATTTAACATCTTATAAGTAGAGACAGTAATTCAAAAAGTATGGGAAGCTTAGAAATTAGAAATCAAAATAACAATTTAACTACATTCAAGTCCTAACACAAGCCTCAGCTCTTTTTAATAATCGTAACAGTTTAAATAAATGATGCCCTACAACAGAAAGAAAACATGCTGATATTTTTTAACTGAACAAGTTCTTTAATCCAAGAATAGAGAAAAATAACTTTGCTTTGAATAATACCTTTTCTTTCCCTATATTCATTCCAATATGAAGACAATAGAGAGTATTTCACACATCCTCTTACAATCACTACAAAAACATTAGCACGCATGTTCCTAAAGACAAACAATTGACCTATAGAAGTTTGTTTAGAACATGGTTTCAAGAAATACTCTTCATGAGAAACCACAGGTTGAAGTATATGAATGAAGAACACAGTTCTAATTATCTTATGCTGCAGCAAATACATATGAAAGCATTACATACCATATTCCTTCAAGCCCAACAGAAGATCTGGATCACACCCTCTCATCGCAGAGTAGGAGATTTGGTAAAATATGACATCTACAAGAATTCAGAAAAACAACTCTGTACATTGCCTTTAGCAGCAATCAGTTTTACCAAAACCTGAAGTGAAAATATTTTCAGAAGGAAAAAAAACCCCATCAAAGCACAGCATATACACATAAAGGAGAAAAACCCAGCTTGTATCTTCACTTGCAGCCATTTCCCGTACCACTAACAAAAGCAGTGAGGTTCCTGTGGCAACTTAATATGAACAAATCCAACACATAAAAAGCAATAATGACTTGTTCTTCTGCATTCCATACTATTAGTGATCTGCATGGTTATATAAAAAAGCTACACGTAAACAATAAAGCATTAAAGACAACTGCAACATTTTTCAGTTCACAACTATGACTCAATCAGAAAACTAGCCTGGAAGAAATAAACACATTTTTACTAGAAAAAATTTCAGGACTTATTTTTACTATATTAACAAAAACATTAAAATGCATAACTATTTTGTCTTCCAGATATGACACACCTACTTAAAAATGGAAGATTATTATGATGTTAGTCCTAGCTTTATCTTAGCTAGTATGTATCTAACAAGTATAAATAGTTTTATAGACATATTTGTTCTCAAATCTCAATGTGATCACTATTTCTGAAAAACTGCTTTAATTAACTTCACTCTCTGATGAAACCTACGAGGTACTACTCTTTATTAATAAACATCTTAATCATGGACTAGTGCAAGGATAAGAAACAAGAAGAACATTGCCACCTAGCTGTTTCAGCAGTGCCCATAGAGCATGGCACGTTCAGCTTATGTCTCTCAAATACTCCAGGGAAAAATCAGTCCAAATCAAAACTGTAGGAAGAGCTACCTAAAAACATGGGGCAAGACTAACTTCCTATTGCTTTTATAAGTTCTGAAAGCAGCTGGTCACAAAGTATGTGCAATGAAAGCTTTTTCAAAACAATTATTCAATACAATCATGAAGCAGTGTCTGACACCATCTTTCTTTCTTTCCTCAGTTCTCAGCAGAAAGACAGACTAACATAGAAGCATGTACATAAACATTTGCCAATTGAAAAACCTCTGAAATTTCTGCAAAATCTAAAATATCTTCAGATAAGATATCGATGTATATGTATATAAGTAGATATCTCTGACGGACAGATGTGTTTCTTCAAAAAAACATTTCCTGGCTTTTTGTTTTAAATATATTTAGTAAAGGTTACATTTGCAAAGTAGTACTTGTACAATTTATAAAATGCAACTGGCTACACACACACGTTGTATAAGGACTTCTCAAACAGCAGAATAACGCAAAACAGCTTAAACCTGACATGGCAGTTGCCCAGACTGGTATTTTCTAAGTAGCTGTAAGAAATGCCACAGTAGAAGGGCATCCTGCCCTGCCCCACAGGGCAGCAAGAGCAAGGGTAAGCATCGCAGAACTGACACATCACTGCGTGGCAGCTGTGTATCCCTGCTCTGCAGCCGGGAGTTCACGCATTCCAAAAGCGTTTGGTAGTTTCTCTGAAGCTCTTTAACATAACATACTAAATTGTGGGAGCTGTAGCACTAAGCAAACAATCGGAAAAGGGGATAAAGCTCCTGTGTAGCTGCAAGGCTTCAGACGATGATCTCCCTTCCTATGAAATTTTGTGTCATCTTTTATCTAGATTTTCTGAAGAATGAAATTATGCTATGCCTTGTTAGGAAGCAATGTGTAACAACACAGAATGTCCAGTTTTTAAAAGTTTGCCATTAAAAACTGAACCTCTGCCAGTTAGCTGCTGGTTACTCCCCATCACTTGCAGCTCTCCGGTCACATCAGTCTGTGAATCTCATCTTGCCAACTGATCCTGAGCACAGCCTTGAAAAACAAGCTCTGGAGTTCATGGTGCACCATGCTTTACACTTAAACACAATAAAATAGAAGACTGTCTGAGACTACAGAAGTTTACTACAGGCCTAGATAAGTACTAAGTCTTCCTATGTTAGAGTACTGAAGACCTCTCCTTCACTTCCACTCCTTCCTTAACCTTGAACTGCAGTGAGATTTGGAGCAGTAAAAGGATGCATGTGCCTATACTACATTCGAGATACACAGAGACTTGGCAGATAGTGACAAGTGGAAGTCTGTATACGGACTGTATACAAGTGGAAGGAACAATTATTCAGGATAAAGATCATATTTCCACAATGAGGGATAAAAACAATCAATTCATCTGGAATCAGTATGAATTAACTCATCTGCTGCAGATATGCCAAATACCTAGTTATATATATATTAACCGATGATTATCCATATAGACTCACAGAGATAAACCCCCAGAAATTAATTTAAGATGAAATGGCCTAGGCAGACAAAGCAAAAAGCTTTAAGTGGCCCAGAGGATAGCACTACCTAGGGGAAAAAGCACACATCAGAATGTCACTGGGTCGCATCAGTGGCTTTTGAAGATGGAACACATAAAAAGACCTTGAAAACCTAACCCAGCAAAAATTAAGACACTCAGTAAAACTACGTTAATCAATCGTGCAAGCTCCTTAAAAGGCAAACTCGTCTTTTTTTTTTTTTCTCCTAATGTTACTTGATTAAAAAGATTTTACACCTTCACCAATGGAAAGTATACAAATTGTAATTAGTACTTAGTAGAATTAACTCCACATATTTTTTATGATGACTCAAACTCTGCAGAGCTTAGGCTGAAATAAAGACAGAAAATGAACACATCATCTCACCTCCTGTCCAAATTTTAGCTAGTCTTCTCCCATGAGCATTCACATTTTTCATTTAGAGGTTTGTCATTCATATTGGCCACCAGATATTCCTCTTGTGCTTATCAGACATTAAATCAGGGTAATAATTTATGCAAAAAAAGGGAGACTGCCAGAAGTGCATTACTGCATCACTCCCAGTCCTCCCTTATCTCTGTCCCATGATTATTAAGATTGTTGAGTAAAATTTGATTCAAATTATTCAAAAGGTTTAAAGCTGAAATTGTTCTATCAGATGTCCAGAACTGGATGCAAGATAAATGTAACCAGAGTTCTCACTGGGAGAAAGGAGTCGAGTATTTCACACCTACCCTTCCTCTGTGGCCAGCTTGTCAAGCACATGCATTCAGATTAGCCACAAAAACTACTGTCACATCTGGCAAGTCAGGGTCAAGATAGATAAAGAACAAAAGAGCAAAGATACCCTGGAGACTACAGGAAGAAACTTGGACTGCTCCAGGGTAGTATTTTCATGATAAATAAAAGATCACAGAGAGAAGATCTGGCATCTCAGACATAACAGTGGATAAGACAGCATCTTCAGGAATTTTGTCTTTAAAGAATAAAAAATAAAAATTGTTAACCTGTATTTAGCTCTTCTGCTTCTAGACCTGAGCCTTCAAAAAGCTAAGTAAGTGTTACACTTAGCAAAGTATACAGCATTTACTCTCAAAGGAAGAAGAGAGTACCAACCTATTTCAAAAGGACACTGGAAAAAGATACATACATAGCAAAGTTCACATGTGCAATATACTTTCAAACAAACATGTCTATGTATATATATATATACCCACACACACATGTAATAAACAGATTATTATCAACTAAATGAAAAGAACTCATGATTTAAACTACTTTCATACTGAAACCAGCAAAATTTCATTAAAAATTATGCTCTGGCATAAAAATCAACTATTGCTTCTTCACAAGATTTTGGACACCTGCAAATCTGAGGTACTACATCTTCAGGCCAGAACTCATGGCTCACCTTCTCCTACAAGCCCCATGATGATCCACTACATGGAATGATGGAGAAACCAGCTCCATTTCCATTACAATATGCTGTGTTTTCCACAGACACTGTGAGCAGTCCCAGCTTTCCACATGGCTGCAAGCAAGAAGTCACACAGCTGCCAAAAGAACCCTTCACCAATTGAGAAACAGACTGGCCTGGCAATGTCCCCATCTATGATTCGAGTGTAACAGTGGTCCTACACAGGCAAAAAAAGGAAAACATCCCATGAGTTAACAAGAAGAGTCAGCAGAGACATTATTTTGATGTATGTGACAAACTTTGAAGACATGTGAGTTTCAAACATGCTCTCTATTTTTCCTTCTGCCCTCCTGATAACCAGCAGTGAGGGAAAGGCACCTTCTTCACTCCTGATCCCTGGGTATTACACACAAACCAGGTCACTCCTGAATTGGTTGGGTAATATACGATTGCACAGATTGAATTTTAATGACTGAATTACAAAAGACAGGCTGGAAATTTGGAAATTTTATAATATGAACAGAATGTGATTATGTTTTTCACTGAAAGGGTGGATAAAATTGTTTCTTCAAAGTTTGCAACTTCTGTAGCTCATTTTCCTTTCATTTCAGCTTTCTGGATAGCGCTCAAGACTTACCACTGGCCTTTGCATACAAAGTCGCATTACGAACTTAAAGGAGAGAAAACAATGGACAAAGCAGATTCTCAGGCTCAGTGGAAGAAAGGATTCAGACTCCCGGTGTGGGAAAATATCTACAAAATGAAGCAATTACCAGGTCTTCACACCCATTACTGGGGATGATACAAGTTTCATGGGCCTCTTCACTGCATAAACATAGGCTGGGATACTGCTTTTCATGAGCTAGAAACTAAAACAAAAGCTGAAAACTAACGCAGTGGAAGCAGAGACAATTTTCAGTACACAGTACTAAAATACTGAACATTTTAGGACAAGTAATGCCATTTTTTGTTGTTTCTATTAATGAGACATTCTCACATCACGAGAAAAAGAGGAATTCACTAGAGACAAATGGTCCTCAATTACTCTCACTTTGTCACTTTAAGGACAGCTGCAAATATTGACAAAGGACAAGGTGTTTATACGGCACGTTTTGTTAGGTGGAAATTAGGGGGTGAGGGGTGGAAAGTGCCATTTTAATACAGTTCATTTGATACACACACACTCAAGAGGCTTGAAGGCACCACATGTATACAAGTCTGCATAAACAAAGCCTGTCTACTCTTAGAAAAATAAAGCTATTAAATTTGGAATTCACAAATAATTACAGGAAACATGGGAAGAGTCTCGATCTGGGGCAATGTTTGATTTACATCTCTACAGCTTCAAAGAGCTATCTCAGCTTCCTCTGAACTAATTTCCAGCTGCTGGTTTTGGGCATCTCTTGGCTTTTTTCCCCTCTAACTCTGCCTTAAAAATATTTAAGCACATAAAACATGTTTAAGCACAGCTGTCACAATATTTTCCTTTAAAAAAGCTAACAGTTCTGAATCTCTCTCTAAACCCACTAGAGTATTAAGGTCTTATGCAGCACCATATTTACAACTTTTCAATAGGTTCATTTTTAAAGAGAAAGTTAAATACGATATAATACAGTTCAGCCATTCAAGACCAAATTTTCATATTAGGGTGTTTCACTTAACCAAAGCTGGCAGTGTGCCTAAGGAACCGTCACAATACCACTGCCACATTTCCAATCCTTCTCAAGAGTTCTACACAAACACTAAGAAACAGCACTGGGATTTCATTTAATCATATTTTCCTCACACTGTGGGATTAGTTACAAAATAGGGGTTGGTTTGCTTGTATTTTTTTAACACTGTTTCACCATGTCTTCTCACCAGCTTTGACATGAAATAGTTAAATGCAGGCGCTGGTAAAAGATCATACAATGTTTTGGGTTGGAATGGACCTTTAAAGGTCATGTAGTCCAGTCCTGCTGCAAGAAGCAGGGACACCTTCAGCTGCATCAGTTTGCTCCGAGCCCAGTCCAGCCTGACTGGTCCACACCTGCACACTACTTGTGTGTGTGCGTATGTTTGTGAATGAGCAGGAATGTGGATTTATTCATGCATAAGAAGTCATTCCATATGGGTAATCCAGTGCTGTGAAAGGAAACTGTCCTGAAAACAGGGACAGAACAAAAGCAGCTGCTTGCAATACCTTAGGAAAACACATTTTGGATAATTTGCTTTTCATCAGACCAAAATACCCAAATATTTTCCCTCACTCTAAGACTAATACTCAAACTATAATTGTCATTGAGGTCTACTACTGCTGTAGTAGTAGCAGACTAAGTAGTAAGTCAAACTCTCAGCATCTAACGTGCACAAAGAAAACAGGAACCACTGTATGAATCCTAAGACTTCCATCCATGAAGCACCCCATCAAACTCCTCTTAGTGTTTACACTGTAGGTAAAAAAAACCCCAACAAACCAAATGGTGAGATGAAAAGGGAGGCTCACTACAAAGTTATTCTTGCCTTTAAACGAATTTATGAAACAAAAACCAAAACAAACACCAAATGTGGAAAAAAAGTACAAGTAATGTCCTTTCAGGAAAATGAGTATCATTGCTCACACAAAATGGAAAGGAATATGAGCTCAAAGATGCTTATAAGCAAACAAGCAGGAGGCTAACGAGAACGTGGGCCATTGTCATTTGCATAATGTAAAATTCAAAGATGATAAAGACTGAGAATACCTTTCACAGTTTTGTAGGAGGGCTTTTACTAATTAGAAGGCAGCCACTGTCTGCCTCCAGTCTGCCAGAAAACAGAAGCAAATATTTACTACTTTAGTAACATTTTAACAAATTTAAAAGATGACAAACACTTTGCATTTTTGTTCGTACATTTCAGTTCTAGCATGTCCGTAGTAACAAAAGTTAAATAGGCAAATTGTGTCTCCTGTTTAAACCACAGATTCATGTAAATGAATCCTTTCTCCACATCAGGAAAAAGTAAGTCTTACATTAAAATGTTATAATTTTTTTTTCCAGTCTAAAAGGAGAAGTCTGTTATGATACATTCTTTTCCCACTTAAGTCTGGAAATAAGAGTGAAAGCCCATATGAACAACCCTGTTTTGCAAAAACTTCAGCCTTTAGAGTTGAAAGAAGAGACCCAGAATGGACCATGGACTAGATTATCTCTACTGAAAGAATCAAAAAGTGAGATTTGGGTGAAGGAGCAGGAAAAGTATAACTTCTTTCCTTCCACATCACCCAAATATCTACTACCTAATCACTATAACTCAAACAGCAAATACAGGAGGGGAAAAGAAACTCACAGGAAACAGATACACCTTGGGAGAATGACAATTCCTAAATTCTCAATTATATGGTGTGCAGAAATGCATGCACTCGCTCCTAAGATGCGCTGTCCATGGTAGCTGACTTCCACCCTGCCAGGCCACCCAGAACAACGGCAGCACTGTTGTTCTCTGCATCCGAGCCTTGACAGCCAGGACTTTTCTCCTAAATATGAAGTTTCCCTTTCCTCAGCAGCTCAAGTTGAAGAGCTCACTTCCCAAACAACAATTATCCTGGACTCTATGGAGTCTGCAGAAAGAGATAACAAAGGTGTTGCTAAAAACCTGTCAGTGTAGATCAAATGATGAAATTGTTGATATGTGTTGATCTTAACCATCTTTTGTGCTGGTTTGCCTTTGCTCCATTTTAGAAGGATAGCAGATTAACATTGGTTAATATTTCAGAAAGTTACAGAGCCCAAAACTGAAGTCTCTAGATTTCTTAGTTTTCATTAAATGTTTACTGATTTACAACTAAGGGTTATTAGTGATACTGTAACTCAATTAAACACAAAATATACTATTAAAAGTTAGACACCCAATATAATGTGACATTAGCTGGTCTTACACAGTATTCTTATTGATCACTAAACTGTACTGCTCAATGCAAAAGGTTGCCCAAAGTAAAAGACCAAGTATAAAGCAAGGAAAACAGTTTTATGATGGAGCTCAGAGCACAAGCAATACAAAAATAATGCCAAGCTTTCCAAAGAGGGTAAAAATTACATTTATCAGTGTTGGGCGGTACATTTATTTTAAAGTGGAATATTATGACAACTGAAAATAAAGTCTCTATCCATTTCCAAATGATTCTGAAAAATCACTTCAGCTGTTATGTTGTTATAAAAGTAACATATCAATCATTTCATAGTAATACTGCACTTGATGCAGTACCAATGCCAGCTATATGACTCACGTTAAGTATATTGAAGTACATACAGTTTCAATTTATGATCACTAATTTTCACCATTTAATAGCAGTATATTCAGTGTCTATGGATATGCTGTTTGAATACTGAACACATGAGAATTTTTACTCTCTATACATGAAAAAGAACAAGAAAGAAGTTTTACAGACTTCACTGATCTTCCACTGTGAAACCCTTCTGTTCATAGGAAAGTTAGTTTGTGACTAAAAAGATACCAGTTAAATTTGAAAACTTTCCTAGATTTCTCTGAAATAAACAGGGCATTTAAAATAGTTGATTTTTAAGGCCTATATGTGCCTAATTCCTATTAACTCTTGGTGTCTTAGGCTTTCTATAACTTGCACAACAATTCGTAATGTAATAATTTGACTGGTATCAAATTCAAATTCTAAGTACTTAACACCTTAATAGCATTTATAAAGAACACTGAGCTTACCAAAGCAAAGTAGCAACAGATGGAAACAAAACATTACCGTTAATAAAGTAACCTGGCTCTCTAGTAAGCAGCAAGAAAAAAAGAATCCCAACTACAAGATTTGTAAATACTAAGAAGAGTGCCAGATGAAACAAACCACAAATAATGGGGTATTTCTTGCAAACAGTAGGCAGAGGTAGCTGGGCAAATATCAAAATTGCAAATCCTAGCAGTGCATACAATGAAGGAGTTAGCAATTCATCCTTTTAAAATGAGTTACATAAATAATTTCATAAACAGTAAAAATAATACATTGGAAAACAACAACAGATTCTGTTGAGGATGGCACAGGTATGCAATCAGCATTTCCTCCTGGATCTTCCTCTGTTGAAGAAGTAGAAAGTATTTTTGGCATGGCATACAAAATATTAGGCACTGAAGAAAAATCGTGGGAGTTGTGTTGGTGACCCTCAAAACACAAAGCAGTTGTTCTCTTGCATATTGCTGAAGATAATCAATTAAATGCCTTTAAAAAAAGAATTAAAGGGATGTGAGAACTGTGAGTTGCAGTATGTTCCACATCACATAATTAAAAAAAATATGATACTAAGGCCTGCAGAAATTAAGGGTGTTTCTTAGTTTACCTCCCAGACAAGTTACCACTCCATAGCTGAAGGCTACAAATACTTCTTTTTAACTCTCATCCAAACCTGGAAAATATATCAACATTCTTATACAAAAGAGTAATAGCCCAAACACCCTTTGCCTCAAGAACTAAGCAGATAAAACTTACCTTCAAAATTAATTCAGAAAAGGGGTTTTAAATCCCAGTCATTCACCTTATCATTGCAAATTATGGCTTCGGTTCCATTGGTCAACTTAAAGAAAAGGTGAAATTGTGCAGCAACCAAACTCCAAGCTTGGTTTTTAAATATTCAGAATGACTGGTTGCTAAGTTCCTTTCATTCATTCTACAAACACCTTAGAACATTGTACTATGGAAACAATTTTTACTGGATATTCTTTGAAATTGTTTCCTCTATATGACTACAAAGAAGGAATAAACTGAGTTTAATTTACTCTTTCAGTGAAATAACATTCCAGCAATAGATTCCACAGTATCTAGAATTCAAATGGACAATTGTCATCTTCATTGCCATTCATTACAAAGCACTCATCTCTAGGAGAATTATATTCTTTAGCTAATACCATCCATCCTTAGATTCATCATTTAAATAAATGTTCATTTATTTAGAGGCACATTTTCCAAATATATGTATTTGTACCATATAAATACATGTCAACTGAAAAGTATCTAAGTCAAAACAACACTCCTTGTTTTTGAGTTTCCATCACCACTGTTAGAAAGCTGCAGTCTAAAAGCACTACACTAAACTAGATAATCTATTTTTTTTGTCTGGTATGGAAAACCCTGCATCTGTTGTTCTACTATCTCCTTACTCAAGTAAAACTGTTTGCCTGTAGCAACGAACTTCATCTAAGCTGTTCAGGAAATGTTAAGAGACAGAATTAAGAGTGGTATCTTTAGTCTTTTAGTCATAACTAAGAAAATGCAGAACAGGACACCTACTTGGAAATGCAGATCTCTGGTTCTAAAAATGATTCCCCACCCACCCACAATCCCCTTGGACAAACTGACCAAAGAATTTAAAATTTCTACAAAGCATTTATGGGTTTTTTTCTTCTGTTTATAAAGAAAGATTCCATGTAATAGTAAAACCATGGACTGAGTAAAGCCTCAAGTAATCTTTACTGCTTTGAAAACCTAGAAGGATAAAATTCCAAGCAGTGCACAGTTGCCTGTATACAAACAAGCAACAGGCACTTGGTGCTTTACAATACAGCAGCCTCAGAATCTGTTCCTGTTCTGCTAGAAAAATTCTAACCCCATGACTCTTCATTTGGAGCTATTTTACTCTGCCAGCGCTAGCCATCCAACTAAGAGGACTTAAGGAATCTTTGCAAACATCACTGGTGGGTGTGTGAAGAGAGGGAAGGACAGGAGAGGAGGAACAGGCACCCAAGAGGGAAGAACAGTCCTGGTCTGGAGAGAGGGCAGGGGACCTTCAGAAGTGAGTGGAACATCTCTCACAGACTTCTAAGACCAAGCAACAGAGTCAGATAGAGCAGTGCTGCTTTATTTCCCCCATTAACTATGTACACCAGAAGGGTAAAAGTGAATTTGGATATAATCTGGGAATGCTCAGAAATTGGACACAATAAATTACACTTCAGGGAGTATCATCTATATATTTCCCCCAAACAGATGAGTTATTTCAGCAAGCAATAAACAACAAATCTTTGTTTCTACTAATTCTGTTATCATCCCTTAGGCCTATACAGCTCATCTACTGTCCAATTTCAGCTACATGCTTCCCCAGAAACAGAATCTTTCTGAAACAGTGTCCTTTTCTGCCCTTAATATACAAGTCTCATCCAGTGTAAGGAAAAGCACCAAAATATTTAAAAGGGCTAAGATGGTCATTCCTGTAAATGATTATGTTTTTAATAAGCACTACTTAGCAGAGAACTCTATTCGAATTGCTATGGTAGAGGCAGTTTGTTTTCCCATCAGTAATGAACTGTGCATTTTTACTCAAACGTAACAAGATGCTCAGCTCCCAGGATAACTATCAGGAGAAGAGCTCCTGTTTCATTCTGCAGACAAAGCAGATACCATACTTAAATTTTTGTCCCTAGGAGGTGAAACCATAACAAAAGACAAGTTTTGTTAACAGTTTAAGGAAATAACCTTTTAAAACTTTCCACATTATAAAATTATGACCTAAAGCAATTTTAATGCAAGTTTCCTGTGGTCATAATCGCCTTCATGGTACATATAGTCATTTTCTCATCTATTAACAGTCTTGTAATCCCACAGCCCTTTTATGCTGGAACACTAAATCAGCTTTGGAGGGGAAATTTGCACAACTTCTCTTAACAGGCACAATGCTATTTAAGTCTTTTAGTGCCTATAGACAGCAGGCATCAAGAACACATTTCTGACCCCCAGGCAAGGCACCAGAGAAAAATCAAAACAACAACTTTGAGGTTTATTTCTTAATTACAACGAGCTGTCTGCAAATTCAGGGCATAATAGCCTTGAATTGATCTCACTCATCCTCAGTGTAGGAAATTATTTAACTTGTTTCTGCATATCAGTTTATAGTAGATAAATGCATTTACTGGAGTGTGGTTCTATTTGAAAAATCCCTCATTTCCACTTCTGATGTATTTCAAACTTTGTCACTCATAAGATTTCCATCAATACATTTTCTCTGAGGACTATCATCATTTAGTCATGTTCCAAGCAATAATGCAGAAAGTAACAGATTTGCTGTCCTTCAGCTCTCTCAAGCTCTTCACATGAAATTTGTGGGGGGGGTCACAGTTCATTTAAAACAAAATATAAAAAACCACCACCTTGCACACACCAAAATAGTTTCCTCTCAAAAATCATCTCAGTGGTCAAGGTGAGGATGGATCATAGAATCACAGAACATCATGAGTTTGAAGGACCCATGAGGATCATCAAGTCCAGCTCCTGACCTTGCACACGACATTGCAAGAATCCCATCATGTGCCTGAGAGTGTTGTCCAAACTCCTCTTGACCTCTGTCAGGCTTGGTGCTGTGACGGCTTCTCTGGGGATTCTGTTCCAGTGCCCCATCACCCTCTGGGTGAAGAAGCTTTTCTTCTTCCACCCAATATCCAGCCTAAACTTCTCCTGACAGAACTTCATGCCATTAAGGTGTCCAACACAGCTTTTATAGTTTTAGCTCTAATGGGACACAACAGAGAGACTCGGGAAATCTCAAGCCTTGTTAGAGCAAGGTTAGAAGGCAACTTGAACCACAGAGCACACAGGTGAGCCACCAGTGCGCCCCTTCTTTTCAGTCCAAGGAGATTGCTTTCCTTTCCAACAGAAAACTGGAAATACTTTCCTAATTATCTCCCAGACCTAAAGTTATTAGGAGGGTTTTTTTTTTTTTTTAAACATACTTACACACACACACTTACACTAATGATGTTCCAGGGAACAAAAGAAGAAGAAAAAAAACCCAAACCCCTCCAATTTCCCTTTGTCCTCAAGGTTCCTTCTATTTCTCAGAACAAAACAGTTTATTTAAAAACTGCAAGAATTAGTGACACCTAAATGCAAGTGGAAAATCCAAGACAAAGCGAAACCATCTAAAGAAGGGAACAGACAGGCACAGCTTCAAGCTGGAGCGACTCACCATTCATTTATCAATGGATGTCATGATTCAATGTTAGTTCCAGAAAAGCTGTCAAGTTACGGTTTTTACTGACCCTGTTGCCATGAATTTTCCCATGAGATTTCACATAAACAGAAAATATACAAGAAGTTAATTATCCAGGACCATGTTGTAATCTAACACAACCTCAGAGCTAGTGGAAGAGCATGTACGTGTCACTACAAATATTTAAACAAGAAGTTCAGTGTTTGATTACATCAGTCAAGGCACATTTGGAACTGTTCAGATCTGCCAAAAGCACTTTGCTAACAAGTGACATCAGGAAGCAAGCAGCATGTGCCTTCCTGCTGCAGCCTACCTGGAACATCACAGCAAAACCCCTGTGGCCTTTTCTACTGCTCCAGTCACACAGCTCCCTTCTCCTGCTCCACCTCATCTCTGCTCTTTCTTCTGCATCATTTTCAAGTCACCTTGAGCATATTCAGTTTTGTTCTGGCCAACAAATGCAGCTGGTTTCTTTCCCTTCCAATTTATTTCTCACCTATCCTTTCTTCCCAGATCTTTCCCAAATGTTGCACAACCTGCAGTCTTGAACCCTCAGCTTTTCTCTGCTATCATACTATTCCATTAAAAGACACAGGAAATGGTCTCTGTGGAGAGAACCTAACAGTAGCAGTCTTCTAAGGGCCTCTTCCCTTTGACTTGTTTCCATGATTTTCACTCCCACCTCTTATTTCCCTTGATTTTTTAAAACTAGCTTAAAAATTCTTAAGAGAAAGGGTGACAGTAGATTTTTCATGCCGTATTATAACATGCAATAGAGGAGTGATACTTGGTTGAGGTTTTTCCTTTTGAGGATGTAGGCAGTTGGGGTTACTTTTTAGAGGTAGATCTCCAAAAAATATCATATTCCTTTTCCCATGTAGAAAAGTGCTGACATAGAATACAATTTTCAAAACCCCAACAAAATCTGTATAATTTAACATTGAATTTTATTCAGAAATAAAGACAACTTCTAAGGGTACCCTGACACTATAATCATACTCTTTTATACAAACTATTGGACTCTTGATAGCTTTACTTTATTTAGGAGTACATGCCAGACCCGAATATGCTTCCACTGAAATATTTTTAACTGATATGATGCTTATGGCTTGCAGAATGTTTTGATGTATTTACATTGCATTTGGGATTTAATCTGCAGCCCTACACTTATCCCTCAGGTGTGGTAATCCCCACTGTTAAAAAGGCAAAGCTAAACAAAAAAGCTGAACACACTATTTAAGCAATCTATTTCACAGACGACAGAGACATATTTTATTATTTTTAAATCAGAGCATTGATCAGCAAGATGATGTGCAAAGAAAAATATCTGCTAACCTAAAATGTGTGACTCTTATTTATGCTGCATTTCCAATCAATAAGGTAAAACATTACTAACATATGAACACTCATGGTTTTGATTTACTCCTGCTCCTCACATTCTGGTGCAAAGTCCACCATCACACTGTCCTACAACTATTTATACTCCTTATACTATCGCTTTATCATTGTATCAATGCCACATTAGTTATGCAAAAATGGTTCAAAATTTTCAAGCTCTCATGAAGGAGCTAAACTTCTCTGGCTGATTGACACAGCTGAGTTCTCAGTCCTTATCCTCTGGTATTAGCTCATCCTGTAAACACCTTGCACATTGACTGTAATTGTTATGATGAAATAAAAGCTTGCAGACACTTGCTCACAGCTTCTGTTTGTATTTTCATTAAGAACTGGCATCCTAGAAAGATTTCATGTCCTTTACTTATCTACAACCACAAGCACATGTGGAAGAGGAGCAGGCAACACACATTTCTCTTGTGTCGTTCCTGTATTTGACCTTGAATAATTTCTTTTAAACATGAGAACTCGTCTCTATCTGATAACAACAGAGACAGTACATTCAGCATCCAACATGATGATGATTACTGAAATGTCAAAGGTTACTCATTAAGAACAAGACTGGAATGACTAACACTTCAAGGGTTCTATTTGTGTTGGCTTGATGATTTATGGCACAGTACTAGTAAGCAACAATAAAATACAACATAATCATACGTCTGAAAAGTTCTGCACACTGAAAACTTAAGACAGGTTTTTAAATCAGCAACATAGACATCTACGTCTAGCATTTGTCTTCCAAAAATTATGAAATAAATGTAACTTTTTATTTAATTATTGGATCTTGATTATTTTTATTAACTTGAACATATGGTCTACACTTAACGTAACAGCTGTGTATATATATATATATATAAGATGACTACCAGTATCACTCAATTTCCATACATCTGCCATTTCTAAATACAGTTATAAGCCTGAAAGCACAAAGGGTTACGTGGGAAATATGCAATGGGACTCCAGAAGCTGCTTCATTCAATACCCAATCAAAGGAAATCAAGAAATCTAACATGTAAATAAGTTCCATACTCAGAACAGAGAATACATAAGTCTTCAATATTTCAATTCTCCAATATAAATCCCATTCTCATTCCCAGTAGATGAATCTGCTATGTTAATTTCTGACTTTCGTTCAGTTCAAGAGAAAATGGAAACAAGCTGAGTTCAATACAGAAGCTTCAAGCTCAAGCCACAGAACAGACAAAGCTTTGGTGATGTCAGTAAGTAACTGTTTCTAAAAGCATGAAAGGAAAAGAGTTTCCTTTTTTTTCAGCCTAACTGGAACTTTAACAGAGAAGCTTGGCAAATAACAGCTACACACTGACACACAATCAGAATCCAGCTAGACTGGAAAGAAGGGCACTCAACTCATGCACCCATTCTGTGGAAAGGGCGGGCATAGTCACATCCTTGGCGCAAGAAAATATGGAAAACAAGTACCAAAACTTACTCCCTGTAAGTAAATAAAGACTACTCAGCAACAGGAAGATGAGAAAGGCCTCATCTCCCTGCACACCAGAATGCTCTTCACAAAGTCATCTGTCTTTTTTTTCTGCCTTAGGGACTTTTTATGGAAATTAATTTTTATGCCTCATTTCAGTATTATTCAAGAAAAGGTTTGAGATTTTTGTGTTCAAATATAACACCAACAGTTAAGTTCCAAACTGCAGTTTTAGGATGCACTTTTCCCACCATTTTAGGACTCATTTCAACTTTCAAGACATCTTGAAATTACTCTCAGTGTAGAAGTTACAAGTAAAGGAGTTAGCATTTTCCTCCTCTGGATGGTATTTTTTTCCTGACATTTATATCAGTGATACAGGGTTAATTGAATATTTCAATTTCCACTAAAGTTATATTTCTGGTGCTTTTTTGTGGCTCAAACAGGCTTTTAAATTTCTTAAACGTACATTAAGGTAAAACCAACGGCATTTAATAGAGTGAATTAACTGTCCAGGTAACACCTACAAGCTATTTGAAAAAAGCAGAGAAGCATCTCAATTACTTCTCCTGTCAAGTATAAATACTAGTGACATTACTGTGTTGCATAATGCTAACTGCAGCTATAATTCATAAGCCAAGATTTCCATGTTGCACCAAATTTCAAGATGCATGAGGGCTTTCAAGGAACTAAACAAAAACCACTTCAACATCAACAAATAAAAAAGAGCTTTTCTAAAGTTAGATGGCAATGGCAGACTTCAGCTTCATCCACAAGAACCAATTTTTAAGCCTACCAGTAGAGGCTTTTTTAAAAGGAATTAATATTCATGTAATTTCAACCATAGGCAAAGATGGATGAGGATTGAAATCTGCTCATTTAAACACAATCTCCTTATCATGAAATGCAACAGAAGAGTCTCAAGAACAGGCTTATCAAAGTGTCAAGATAAGAATATAACTAGTATCCCCTTTTAATTTAAACAGTATCAAAATCTTACTTTCCTTCCAACAAAAGTATCACTTAACATAATTTTCCTCTTATTTCATTCATAGAGACCAACTTACACTTTGCACATTTATGTCTCTTTCTTAGTTAATTGTTTAATTCATGGGAAGCAGAACAATAGTAAGATACAACATGTTGGATACTCATTTTGAAGAAGGAAGACACCACTGACAATTCTATTATAGTTACTAAAAACTGCTACAGCAGTACTAGGGAATAATTCCATGCACATGCAAAAACCCAGCCAAATATTACTACACTGTACCCTCTGACAAAAAAACAATAAAAAGTTGGCAAATTGAGGGACAGAATTTGGCAATTTGCTTCATTGTTGATTCAAGTAAAAGCAATGTTTCTTCTTTAGAAATGGGCTATGAGAATTTTTTAAAAGTGCTTAGAATTTTGTCATTTTTTATCAGCCAATGTATTGTTTCTCAGTCCCAATTCTTCCTAATTTGCTCATGAAATAAGCTTCAAACCATTCTTGGGTTTGGTTCTATTCACAGTTCTAAGACCCTACTGGACATAAAATGTCAACTCCACTTGTGTCTCTCCGTAATGTCTTTAAAGGTGGATGATATTTTCAGTCTAGAGAGAAGACATCAGTAACAAATCACATAAAACAAAACCAAATAATTGAAAAAAGAGAAAAATGAAGCATCTTTGTCTAGTTTCACCATATGGACTGAGCGGTTATTTCTCTTATCTAGAGTTAAGGGCATAAGACCAGTCTTACTTTATTCTACTATTTCTTTTTTATTAAAAAACAAACCAAACATTGATAGAGAACCAAAAACCCCTGAAGCTTCCATGCTTACCCTAAAAAAAGCAAGTTGCTAAGTAAAAAAACTCAATAACACAATTGTTAATAGCACTGACCTCACTGATATATTATCTAAATGAACTCTCAAAACAGCAGTACAGTAATTTATAGTAATCTCTTTTACACATTACAGGTTTGTATTTGGGAATGGTAACATCAACACAGAAAACAATTTCTTGTGGTCTGTAGCTGCTGCTCTGGAAAGCTTTGTATGAATTGCTCAGAGCAGTTCAGTACAGCTTATATATGCTTTGTGGTTCCAAAATTCAATTTCGTAACTCGTAATCAACTACAGAAATATTATGAACCAAATATGAGCAATATTAAAATGCAATTTCTTCCCACTATTGACTACTTATCAACTGGCAACTTAGTCTGTTGAAATTAAAACAATTGGTATATCTTGGGGTGATGGCTAAAGCTGCTGACCTTAAGTAAAATTATTGTGGCTTACAGACGTAAATCTCTTAATCTAAGCAGCCAATTTAACCTAACGTTGCTAAAGATAACACAACTTTAAATAAGGTGGTTAATGAAACATTAAAAGGTTGCACAGTTAAATTATAACCCAATACATTCATACTAACTTTTCTCTGCAGTCTGTCTGCAGAGGTAAGAAACTGCTTTAGTTACACAATAAAATTGCCCAGTACGTCATAGAAATGATGGCCATCCATTGACACTTGCAGAAGTTCACGTCACAGAATATCCAAATGCTTCTCGAATCTGGCAGACTTGGTGCTGTGACTACTTCCCTGGGGATCCTGTTCCAGCGCCCAATCACACTCTGAGTGAAGAACCTTTTGGGAATACCCAACCTAAGCCCCCGCTGACAGCTGTATGCTGTTCTCCTGGGCCCTGTCGCTGGTCACCAGAGAGAAGAAAGAGATCAGCACCTGCCCCTCTACTTCCCTTCATGAGGAAGCTGTAGACTACAGTGAGGTCTCCCTCAGTCTCCTCTTCTCCAGGCTGAATATGAAACACATCATCTCCTTTTCCTCTCATTCCCTGCTCAAATTGCTAGTTAGGCAAGCAAATTAGGACCAAATCCTCAGCTAAACCTCTTGGTCTTCACTGATGAAACCTGTGGCATGTTTCCATGTAGGTGGAAACAGCTTATAGTGATATATGTTACATCAGTGGAAACATATCTCTTTGCACCTACAAGAAATTGGTCCCTTCCAATCAATTAATAGTTTATTTAATAAGCATTGATTCTCAAAAGACTACTGAAAGGTTCAAACAAGAGCAAGTGGTAAAAGTAAAGACTCCACACCCATCTTCACATGCTGCATCTTTTGATTTTTTGCTAACAAAAATAGTTGTTTACAACTAAGATTTACTCCTATACTCTTTAAAAGCATTTATCCTATGGTGACTATGATCTATTGAAATGTATAGAATTTATGGAAATCCACAGCACTGCTAATGGGTTGACAGAACTCCAAGCACTGTAATGCTATATTCACATTGTAATAGAGGTTAGCTCTCATGTTCTACCAAACATGCAGGAAAGTGCACAGCACAGATAAGGAACACCATTTGTGGACACCAAGTTTTTTGGACCAATTGAAGAAGCACATTATACAACAACTCACAGAAAAAATCTGCAGATGTGCTGTGTCAAAGTTTCATATATGAACCTAAAAAGTTCAAGGACCAAAATTCTATTTTGCAGAAATAAAACAGGACATCTTGGCTGACAAAAGTAACTAGCCTCCGTGCTGTAAAATTCCTCTCATACTGGGCTAGAAAAGGTCTAGGTGCAAATTCTGACTATAGGGATTTTTGTAAATCACTGACTACGTAAATCATGAGGAGAAGGAGAAAAAGGAAGAAGCAGGAACACGAGTCATTACGCACTTCCTCAGTAAAAAAGGCACTAAGGGTGGTACTTCCTTCCCATTTTCAGATCTGCATGAAAACACAGAAGAGATGGTGGAAAAAGGCTTAGCTCTGGGAGAGACCATAAGGGCAACCTGGTGATGGGTAAGATCAAGGATGTGAAAAAGCAACTGAGAGTAGAACTGTGTGAGTTTCAATGTGCCGGACTTCACTAAACAGAAGGGCTTGACACGATGATAACACAGCTCTGCAGAAAAGCATACAAAACTTTGGATGAATTGGGAGCTCTGAGGAAAGAGCTGAGGAAGAAATTGAGGAAAATGAAAAGAAATTCAAGTCAGCTCCTAAGTGCCTCTATAACCCAGATGTTTAGAAAGTGAGGGATATTTAGCTGTTATGGTTTATAAACCACATCAGGTGGTTATTAAAGAAGAAAACCTGTAAGCATTGTTCTCAAATGTGGTGAACAGGAAGGGCTAAGAGCTGTGCAAGAGTGGGAGTTAGAGGAGTCTGAATGGAAAAGGAAAAATGGTGAACTGGGCAGAGAAAAAAGTCAGAAAAAACACAGCAGTAGTTCAGAGAAAGAAAGAGTTTGGTGATAAAGAGGCACCAGAAGTACCTGCCTATAGGAAAGCACTATGGTCTTCAGAGGTGAAAAAGGTTCCATGGTTAGTGGTATGCATGTGAAAGGCAAAATTTCAAAGAGAAAACTTGTATATCAGGAGGAATAGTTATTCCTGATGAGGATGGCCTATAGGAACAAGCAGGAAGGCTTGTATCCAGACCATCAGGAAACCCAATGAGCACTGCTTCTTCTGTATTAATTTCTTTCCCAGTGACACCTCCCTGGTCCAGTAGTTGGTTAATGCATTGTATGAGAAATGAACTCAGACACAAAATGAGCCAAACAGCTAAACCTTATCCCGCATCAGAGTGACTGAAAAAGAAAGCGTCTTCTGGGACAAAAACATGCGTTATGAGAAAAATATTTTACTTGCTTGTTTTCAAAAGAAAGATATCTGTGTTGTTTCATATGAGCAACACCACCTCCATGAACCTTTCTTGTGCTACAAAAAGGGAGCATGAAAGTCTCATTTCCTCCAGCCACTACATGAAAGCCCCATCTCAATTCGCCACTTTGCTCCTACCACTTTTTGGAACACTTTTCCATAGGAACAACACTGGTAAGAGGAAACACAGTGGAGGCCAATCAACCATCTCTCCCAGGTTTGGATTCTCTCTCAAGCACCCATTCCCATGGAAATGACTGGAACTTGCAAAGTTCTTCTATTAGATAAACAAAACCTTCAGTATATATGAATTAATGTCCTGAATTATCAGGTAAAAAAAAAAAAGAAAGGTATTATTTAACCACGTTACCCTTGAAAGGAGGGGTCAAAGTTATCAAAATCAAAGTTATTGATACAATAATGAAAGCAAAGTCAATGCAGTCACTTTCATATATGTCATCTAAGAATATTTGCCCTTAAATTTCTCTATTCTTACTAAGTTTCTGTAGCTAATATGACCCAACAGAAAACTCTTTAGTAGATGAGGCAAACACACTACATGCACACACTGCAACCATTATTTCATTAATGACCACTTGCATTCCAAGAGATCTCTCTTGCAGATGTTTATTTAAAAGTTGCATTGTTACAAAACACACTCCTCTGCACTCCCAACATCATGTACAGAGAGGTACAGGCAAGACACACAGATATACTGCAAAAATGCAGAACTTTATACCTCAAATCCCAAGTACCACATCATAAAAAAAAAAAAGAGGTTTATGGACTCCTCATAAATCTTAGCAAACATATATCTGCATTAAGAAAAACCAACTAACCAAAACAGCAAAGATGCCAACAGTTTAGAGGCAAAACAAAAAAAAAATACGTCTATAATGTGGAACAAGCAGTACTGCCTATTTAACTCTGAATTGGAAGAGTGCAGTAATTGCTCATTAAGGTTACAGCAAGCACTGCCGAGTGAAGGCTTCCAAAGCAACAAACCAGTGCTAAGGCAAATTCAATACAATAATTTTAATTTTAATATACTTTTAGACACATTTATCTAGAAGTGATCTTTTCACAGAATGATAGAATGGTTTGGGTCACTTGGTTTCAACTCTTCTGCCATAGAAGCAACAACTAGATCAGGTTGTTCAAAGCCCCTAAATCATACATTACTTGTTTTCTATGACTCCGAAATGAGAATTCTGTACTGGTAAGTAGAAGACAATCCAACTATAGCCTTACATAGTAGCTTCAGACAAGGAGACTAATACCTTATACATATGGGGTTTGTATTTTAAATATAGATATCCAAACAAACAGTTCAGTACAACAGACTGACAACAAATACTGAAGTTAAAATCTGTAGTAAAGAAATAGTAGTGGGGAAAAAAGGAAAGAAGTAGAGTAAGCTTATTTTAATCAGCTTTCAGAAATATTCTGATAAAACAGTAAATTCAACAGGAAAGAAATTGACGTTTTCTCAGTATTGATTACTCCACTGGATGTTTACTAAGTATTTGTAGAGTTGAGTTTTTGGATCTCCTCAATATTTTACTAAGAGGTTTTAGAAAAGACAGCCTCGTGTTAGGAAAACCTATTTAAATTCTTACTTTCAATGTATATGCGTCTATAAATTATAAAAGATAGTAATAATATAATGTGTTCTTAAGACCTCCCAGGCTCTGTTTAAGAGAGTGAATACCCAGATTACTGAATACTTTCATCTTTATTTGACCCTAACTATATTGTATGACTACACAGTAACATGGAGGCAGAACATTACGTGCTAGCAAGATGTAGCCAGTGCAACTGAACTCTCTTTGACTTGACACCTTTTACACTTCTGCGGGGTTGAACATGAACTCAGTTGTGATGAAACTTGAAACATAATCAAGGGGCACATCTAGACCACCAAGTGGTAGACAAGAAATCAGAATCTCCTGAATTTCAGACATAGTTCCATCACTAATTTATGTCTGGTCTCTAAAACATTTTCAACTCTAGTCCCACTACAGTCACTATGAGATACTGCCAGTCATTGTGACTGAAGCAAAGAGAGGACACATCCTTCTCTCAGTCTGTAAAACGGGAACCAAAAATATTCCTAACCAAATGGAGAGGATTGTTTTCCCATAATCCAAGACCTGCAATAATGATAAATTAAGCAGCATTATTCTTCATACATTTTTCAGATTAAGATAATTTAAAAATTAAATGCATATTGTTTAGACCTCATGAATCACACAGAAATAACGTCCTGCCTGCTCCAAGTAACATCAACACCAATCCTCAGAATTTCTTACCTCAATGAAAAGAAGAGAGTAAATGTTTATCTATTCCTAAGCCACTACTGCAGAGCACAAACACTGCATACCTCTGTACATGAATACTGGTGCATGTGTGAGCAACCAGGTGACTTCATCAGTTTTTAAAACTACCACCTTAAAATACAATGCCACATTAAATGAGTAATAATAGACCTCCTTTGCTACAGCTTTTCTCACATGACACTCACTGCTTTTATAAAACTCTGAATACATTTCAGTGGCTTTTTTACACATAAGCCATCAATACAATATGTTCATTTACGTCCACATCTGACTACTTGAAATGTTAAAAGTAGCAATTTGCATTCATTTCCACATTCTTAAAAGTTGCTTTTAATATGAATTTTCTCTTTTGCTACTTACATGTGTCATTTAAATATTTAAAATTTGGCAACTAGAAGGAACTTTATTCTTGGAAAGAAAGGATTTTCACTTAAGTATTTGAAATTAAGTTTTCTGGTTTGTTGGTTTGGGGCTTTTTTTTAAAAAAAAGATCAGACATTCAGAGGACAAAACCTATAAAAATGTGTTATTCAGAAAACTTCTAATCACTCCTTGAAACAAAACTGTGATGTGAAAAAAAAAAAAGAAAAAGGGAAGAGGGGGGGTGGCAATTCCCATAGAGGTTCTTTAATCTCCAAGCAGGTAAGATATTTGAGTTCTTAAAACAAGCCAACTCCCCCCAAACACACAGCTGTATTAAAACTACATTAACAACTTCAGACAATTTTATATTATCGATACATGGTATCTATAGGGAAAATTAGTTTATTAAAAAAACTGCATTTCCTCTGAGAAGTATTTTGAAATTAGTCCATAGAATTGCATGTCTTATATAAAACAAGCTTTGAAGAGAAACTATCGACAAGAAAGAAGGAAAGCTATTGGGCTGTGCCTCACCTTCTGATATATAGCTTTTCTCCTACTCAGTTTATCTTGCTATGTGTGATTCACAAAGTGTTCTTTACAACACCCGGAATTCCATACTTCAAATATCCAGTTGCTCTATGCAAAGCTCCACAATTAACAGCTAAAATACAGGCACTAGGAGAGGTGGGGTTTTG
Source organism: Acropternis orthonyx (assembly GCA_035583155.1). Lineage (NCBI taxonomy): Eukaryota > Metazoa > Chordata > Aves > Passeriformes > Rhinocryptidae > Acropternis > Acropternis orthonyx. The sequence goes on from JAWWEU010000138.1 coordinate 11,085,132, forward strand.
TTACTGCAAAACCATTTAGAGACACGGTAGATGTTTGGGATGCTTGCCCCACCACACGGACACTTGGTATTTATTTCCATAGTACAGTGTACCCGACTCGTTAATTATCAGAGAAGCATCAGCACAATCAAGATGGGTATCTACAACCTCTGGATATTGTGAACACAATCAATGAAAGACTATCACTAAGATAGTTATTATACAGCCTGAAAAGGTAGCATATATTTAAAGCCATATAAAGGGAGAGGGAGGGAGTTCTTGCCGTTGATTTCAGAATAAGAACACGTAAACCCCAGATCTGCTAAAGGTAAACGTGTTGACATTCAACACGGTAAGATCATACAGTTAGTATAGAAGCAAGGACCTCTCTATATACCACAATCATATCCACAGCCAGTCTAAGCATTCATCAAGCTTAAAGCGTCAGTCACAAGCTACAGCTGTAAGGTATTTTAGGGAAAAAACAGCTGGAAGCAGCAGAGCAGTATAACGACTGTATGCACACACGCCTTGAGTAAAGGTACAGATTACCAGATCCCTCAGCCAGTGGAAGGAGAACACACACCAAACGCACGTTTAACACATTACGCCTGAGGAGCGGTCAGCAACAAGGCTACTCCATCGTCCAGCGGGGAAGCGAGCGCGGCTGCCCCGGCAGAGCCGCCTCACCCCTGGGCGCACCGCGGATGCGGCTTTTCACGTGAGCGGCCCGGGCGCTCCCGCAACGCCAGCGCGGAGCCGGGGCGGCCCCCGGCAGCGCCCCGCCTTTGCCCGCCACCGCGCCCCGCGGAGAGCCGCGCACTCGGCCGCCGCCGCCGCCCCGCCAGCCGCGCACGGGGAGCCGCTGCCGCCCGCGGGGCCAGGCAGAGCGCCGCTCCGCTCCGCGCCAACCCGACCCGCCGCGCCGCAGCCGCGGGCGAAGGAGACCCCCTCTGGGCGTGCGGAGTGCCGGAGCCTCAGCCCCGAGCGCGGCTCCGCACACGGCATCGCTGCTGGGCGACGGCGCAAAGCTCCGGCTTCCCCGCACCCCGCGGCACCGCCAGCCCGCACGGTGCCCGCACGCACCGCCCCGGAGCCAGCCAGCCGCCCGCCGGCACCCTCCGCCCGCACAGCGCACACGGAACCGCACGTACACACACAGTGTCATCCACAGAACCCCTCCGGGAGCGCCTGGCGGCTCCCACTCCGGCGGGGCACAGCACCCTCGGCGGGGCCGGGCGCGCCCCTCGCCGCCCCCCGCGAAAACCGAAGTTCGGGCGCCCGCGGCTCCGCTCCCGCCTCCCCAGCAAACTTACCGAGCGCGGCCACCGGCTGAACTTTCAGCAACGCCCCGGCTCAGCCCCGCCGACGGCTTCGCCCATCGCTTCTAGGCGCGGGTGCGGTGCCCGCGCCCCGCTCCCCGGCGGCTGCGGCGCGGGCCAGTATAAATCCACATCCCCGCTGCCGGCGGCTCCCCCGCTGCCCGCCCCAGCCCCTCCGCCCCGCCGGGGGGACGCGCCGGCTCCGCGGCTGCTGCTGCCGCGGCTCGCCCCGCAGCTCCGTGCGGCGGGCGCTGCGGAGCCGAGGCGCGCCGGGGACGCGGGGCGGGCGCGGCGCTGCTGCCGCCGCCGCCGCTCTCGGGCGGGTGTAGTGTCAGCGCCGCTCGCTCGCAGGGTGGGAATTTTTTCTTTTTTTTTTTTTTTTTTTTCCTCCGTTTTTTTTTATCCCTTTTCGGCTCCGCCGCTGTTAATGAGCATGCCCGGGAGAGCCGCGCAGGCGCCTTTCCCGGCGCCGCGCCTCGAGTCGCCTCGCACCGAGCGAAGGGGCGAGGGCTGCGGGGGCTACCACGGCTGGGGCTGCCCCCAGGGCTGGGGAACCGGGCGGCAGGGAATGAGCTGCCCGCGGCGCAGGCTTTTGGGGCAGAGTTCGGCAAGTCCGCGGGAAGGTGAGGCGGCTGCGCCCGCCTGAGGGAGGGGAGCTGCCCCTACCCCGCGGGGACCCGCCGCCCGCCCCGGGGGTACAGGGTAGAAAGAAAAGCCCACCGACGGCCCTGGGCCTTGGGAAATAGCGCAGAACACGTCCTTCTAAATCATTTGCCTTGCTGAGGAAGTAAGGCTGATAGTGGAATCAAGGCTTGGGAGAGAGATGCTGATTTAGAGAAGGTACTTCAACAGCTTTCCTTCCACCAGCCTTACTTAGGTGGGGATCTCTTGTGGCCACCATTAACAGTCCCGGGTCTTGGTGGAGGGGAACTTCATCTGCTGGTGATGATCTCTGTAATTCCATCATTTATACACTGTGTATCCTCAAGAGGACATACAAAGGTGTAAAGGTGATTACCACCTGCTGTTTTCATAACAGCTAATTCTGCATCTGCAGATATTTGTAGAGATTTTTGGGGGGCTGAAGAGTCCAAGGAGCTGGCAGAGGTGTGCCTCTGAGGCTGCACCCGGCTCATCGGGCTGTCTCCATCCTGGTCTCCGTTCACATGCGTACTGCATTAACATATCTATCAATTCCTTAAAATCACTGCGGTTATTTACATTATTTAGCTTGTGCTTTCAGCCTCGGGAGAACATTGGGAAAAAACAGTACAATTCACTATTGCTGTTACTCCTTGTAAGTTTCTGCACAGACCAGCTAAAGTGGAGTCTCCTTTTTAACTCTGTACCATGCCCCAGGACATGCTCATTTAGACAGTTAGTTTATGCCGTTTACATAAGTATTTGGGGAAAATGACATCTTGAAGATGCCTATATAATATCTTGAAGTGCATAAATAAAAAATAAATTAGGTAATGCCATACATTATTCTAATATACAGCTGCTATACATAACTTCTCTGTATTTTTCAACATTTGTTCTTTGAGACATCCCTGCCCTGAGTTCTAACAGAAATAAAATCCTGATGTCCCCCCAAAAATCTTATTGAGTCATTTTATTTTGGTTCTTCAGCTAGAAACACAGATAGGGTTTTGATATTCAAAATTACTTCCCACCAACAGTATTAGTTTGTAGGGAGCAAAGGAAAAAAGAAGATTCCTTACTGAACAGCAGTGCAAAGGTGATACAGGAACTGGCCCAAAATCCAACTTCTTTTCCAGAACATGTATATAAGCATCTGTAAAAATATGGAGCAATGGAGGTATGTCTCCCAGTTTATGTTGGCTGCAACCTATTCTCATAAGTCTTGAAGCCAATCAACAAACTTCACCATTAACTATTTGTAAAAATTAATCATTTTAAGCCAAAACAATTGTGTCTCAAAAGTTTATCTCAAATTTCTGTGACTTGGTCCTGGTAGGTAGAATAATTCTTCAGCAGTATAGATCAGTCATGAACTACTCAGAGCCTAAAGTAAAAAATAAATTTTCCTTCCCAGGAGACATGGTTGTTTTGGCTTCTTCCCTCTCTGGAAAGACTTTAACAGTTGCCAGTTGCTTTTCATTAGCACAAAAATTAGATACTGCAGACTGAACAGGGAAATAACTACAAAAGAAAGAGGTGTAGAATGAAGTCCATACGTTAGTCATGGAATCATAAACCTAGACAGCCAGGCTGTCTAGATTCCAGGTTTTAAGATAGTACCAAAGTCAAGTAAATATTGCCCTGCTGTTAGCAGGCAAAGATCACACATTATTATTAATTATTCTGCTTGGAATGCTATGGAATTGCCTATTATTATAGTCATTACCATATAGTAGTCATAAAAGGATGGTAGTCTCATCAAGGAGAGGCATAGAAAATAACCAGTGGAGATGGACATTCAGTCCTGCCTGTATCTCTTCAGCCACTGCTGAGATAAATGAACCAAAGTGGATAAACTGAACAGTGGAAAATTGCTAGCAGACATCAGATGGACTGTCTGGTATATATGGTAGTTTCAGATATCCACAGGATGTTGGGGTTAGGGAAAATCAAAAGGTCTGGTTGGAGTACAGTGCAGCTGCTACATAGTACTCTCTGAGAAAGATACATAAGAAGGTATGGAACTTCAGGGATCGCAGTCTGAGATCCATTGGATAATGAGAGTGCTTCTTTACAAAGAACTGCTCCAGTAGAAGGAACAGATTTTTCCAAGAATTATAACTAATATTTTTATAACTGGAAACGAGCCCTTAAGCACATCAAACCTAAATGTACCAAATATCACAAGTGCATTTAGCAAAAAGAGTTCTGACCCTCAGATTTTTCAGCCAAGCCTGCTAAACTAGCTTAGAAGAAAGTGACAGGTAAAATATTACTAGATACACTGGTGCCAAATGGAATTTTCTTACTTGTGAAGGTTTATTTAGTAATGCAGCTCCCTACACTTAAGATTTTCTCTGTAAGTGGCAAAGGATGGTATCCTTGAGTGCACAGTTGCAATACTCGTCATTGCAGCACTGATGCTAAGGACTTGCTTGACACCTTTTGGCTTCCTCAAGTTCAGAAGAGCCTTCTGAGTGAGTCATTGTCTTTAACGGGTAACTGAGTTATGCTGAAGCATTATTCTCATGCCTCCTGTGGGAATAGAGATCATTGCCGCATTGCAACAATCTCTGTTGAGACCTGAGACGCAGCTGCTGGTCTCGCTGCTGAATAGGATCTTTTCAACCCACCTGGGGTAGGATATCACCACACTCACCAGAGTTCTGTCAGCCTACGCTTCCCACAACGATGCTGAAAATTTCTCTTTTTTCCCCTCAATCGTTGAATCAAATTAAGTCCTCTAAAACTTTTCTGAAATTTTGGGAAATTTTCCTAGTTTACTAGACTGCTTTCCAGATCACTATAAGACATAAGATGCTTCCCTAAATAACTGAAGCAGTTGTTTGGTTTGCCACTTATGGAAATTGCTCCATCATACAGCTTGAAAACACAGAGGCAAGAAATCAATCAGTTCCCAGGGCCTGAACTCCGGTTTCTAACATGATTTGCTTGAAATATGAGGCTTAACTTCAGAGAAACAGAATGGTTTGTGTTGGAAGGGACCTTTAAAGATTATTTTACTACAGCTACAAGGACACCTTTCGCTAGATCAGGTTGGTCAGACCCCTATCCAGTCTGAGCTTGAACACTTCCAAGGATGGGGCATCCACAGCTTCTCCAGGGAACCTGTGCCAGGGCCTCACCACCCTCAGAGGGAAGAATTTCTTTCTTCCTAACATCTCATCTAAACCTGCCCTCTGTCAGTGTGAAGCCATTCCCTTTTGTCCTATCACTCCATGCCTTTGCAAAAAGTTCCTCTCTGGCTCTCTTGTAGCCCTTTTAGGTACTGGAATGACTTGTTTCTTTTTATACTTTTCAACAGACTAAGAGAAAACTATTTCAAACAGGCGATGAAATATTTACAGTAAGTCCCCTGATACTGGTGGGAAACTACCCAATTATGAAGGGCATTGAGATCCCAGCTGTCTGACAGAAGGGACTGAGTAGCACTAATAACGCTGCCCTGCCTCTTATGGAACAGGTAGATTAATTATAAGGACATTTGAGGTATTGTCAGACTCCACGAGGACACTGTTGAGCAAGACCTATTGTACACATCAATACAGGACCCCAACTGTACTCCAAAAGTTTGAATTTTTTTAAAATTCAGGTTTGTACTTGATAAAACTAATGAGATTGATCCATCATTCAGAGTTTGCACAGTAGTTTTGGAATGTTGCCATTTTTCAAAATGATACCTTACATCAGTCTGATAGAGATGCGGATGTAAAACATGATCAAAACAGAAGTCTAATTGTACCTGATGTGAATTCTCCGTGATGATGCACTAATTGTTACACAAACTGAAATGTAAAGGAGAATCAGGATAATTTTTTTTAATACTTATGAGTATACTATGTTGTTATATATTTCTGTGGTTATGTTCCTACTGAAAAGGAAATGGATACATTCCACTCAAGTGATGCAAAGGCACAGTCTTGCCCTTATTATGGGAATATTCAAATTTGTAAAATATTAGAAAGGTGAAAGTGAGCTATGAAACACCAGTCAGAAGGTTTTACTTTCTGGACCAAAAGAAGGGAACCAGGAAGTAGGGAAATTTGCTGTCCTATTTCCCTCTCAGAAAGAAGCTGCACTTCATGAAACTAAATACATGTAGATAAAGAAAACTGTATATGAAATTGCACTCCCATATTATCACCAGTTCCTGGCAAGCACAGGCTTTGCCCCAGACTTTCTACCAGAAGCTGTACATTGTGTAGTAAAACTAAAAGAGAAGTAACTGAAATTTCTGATGGGATCTCTCTCTTGAGAAATTGTACTCCCAGAACCAAATGGCTAAAAAGAAGTCAATATTTTGAAAAAGAAATGAAAACTGGTGTATTTTCAGTCAACTTGGTGAAAAATGTACCAGAAATAGATTTGTTTACAGAACAGTTTCTACCATGCAAAAGAAAGAGGGAAGCAACACTGCCTTGTAGCATGTTCACAGGCTATGAAAAAGTAATCCAAACATGAATTGACTTCCTCTCAGGGCTCTCCATCACTGCATGGCACTGATCTCCTTTGCTCCCTTTTCACATTTTCAAAGAAAAGAGTAGTTACATTATCGTGTCTCACATCCAAAATAGAACTCCTGTAAATAACTGCAAATCATCTTTCAAAATTCACCTCTAAACCACGTTGTTCAAAGATGCCTACCCAAAAACCTGGCAGTACTTGGGCTGTTCACGTGCTGTGACTGCTGCCTAAGACACTGGCCAAAAATGCAAGCAAGTCTCCTGGTAATTTCTCATCAATCTGGATATATCGATCATTCTAAACTTACATCACCAAACAATATTCTACAGATATGTCTCCTTCGTTAATACGCCGTAGGGAGAACAGGGAAGCACTGCAGTTGCAGGGGTAGAGAGGGGTGCTCCTGACTGATTTTCCTATCCCATGAACACAAGGTGGTGCTGATGCTCCTGGCACCAGTGCTGATTCACCCCGTCCCGAGGAAGCCTCACTTTGGGTGGTGGTAGCTGATGTGTAGCTGGTGTACCAGGTATTTAATTTACCTTAAATTAATTATAAGAAATACCATCTATTAAGATAAAGCATTTCGTTTCAAATGAAACACTTAAAATTAAACTGTTTAGAGAAACTGAAAAAAAAACTCCTATTGACATAGAGAAATATTTTCATTATTTCTGTTTGAACCCCAAATGAAAATGGGGTCATGAATGAAACAAAAAAGCCTTAAGAGCATCCATATATTTTTAGTTAAGAAAAAAAAAAACAAAAACTCACCCAAACTCACGTGGAAGAGACATATAAAATGTATAAATAAATATTCTCCCAGGTAATTGAAAAGAGCTGGAGGTTGAAAAGATTACTTTGAATGCTTTCTTGCTCTTAGAGGGAAGTTCTTTGATACTTCAGAATGATGTACCTAAGCTAGAAGATTTAAGAAACATTTTACTAAGAAAGATGACTATTAAAAAACATTGTTGAAAAATATTCAACGGAAATGTTTATTTCAGAATATGACTGTATGCTAAAAGACGTTTGAGTCTATCAGCTTGCCCATTAGAGTGGAACTAAGGCAAAGCACTTTTGAAGAGAGATTAAACTTCCAAATAGCAGGGATCGTTTCTTTCCTAAATGAAATAATAAACTTCTCATTGCATTGAAAGCTGACACTGAAGAAGATAAGAAACATAAAAAAACAAAGGCATGTTTGACAGAGTATTTTGGATCCATTGTTTTATCAATGTCATGGTTAGTCTACAGTTTAATTTATTGCATAAGAAGGGAAACATAATAAGGATTGATCTTTCAAATACACTGTATAAAGACAAAGTCCCTTCTTCCATATTTCTCCTTCAGGTTCATCAGTTAAATTACATAATTATTGTGTTAGTTAGAAATTTTGACTCACACTGCAGTATTTGTTGAGGCATTTTCAAATGAACATACTTTATGAAGGCTAATCTACCCAGCCTGATTCTCCCTTTTCCCGTTCCCTGATATTACATAATACTCCCCTGTGTTCCTGCTGCTTTTCTTTCTTGTATTTTTGCTGATCTCTGTTGCTTATGTATTTACTTTTCCCGTAGGAAAGTATACAAAAACAAGACCTAAATATCTTAATCTCTTCAGCTTAATTAGACATGAAAGTAACTCTGGCCTCATTAAGAAATGTCCTAAAGCAACAGGTAGAATGGAATAAGGGGAGTTTGAAATCTGATCCTGAGATCAGCTTCTCAGACAGTACTAGTTATTAAAGAAGCCGGGGAAATAGCTACTGTAGAGAAAACCCAATGCTTAGTATAAATCTCAGTGGAAGAAATGACTAATTAGAGATAATTATACACAGATTTCTTGCATTAAAAGTGCTTTAAAACATAAACATTCAAATTTTACTTAGGCTCCCCAGTGCTTCTTAGGAGGCAAGGTTGCAAAAAATGGCTTAAATTATGTCAAATGCTTTTAAACCAAATGGTTTTTAAGAGGCATTTCACTGAAAACTGTGATGCCTTGAATTTTCTCATTCACCTTCAGATTAGTAAGAAGCTGCAATAAAATTTATGGCCAAATTTAATATTCTAATTGCCCTCTAACAAAGGTAATCAAGAGTCATGCAGGACTAATTTGCTACCATTCTCTAGCAACTTCAAAACCTGTACCCAAAATTCATTTGATAGGAAGACAATGAACTGCCTTCAGAACAGAGATAAAAACTGTCAGAAAATGGACAGGGACATAAATAAGGATGCTGTGCTAAAAAATATGTTATCTATGAGATAAAAACAAAACAAACAAACAAAATCATAATGGAAACCCAACCCAAACCAAACAAGCCTGACAACCTACAACTTAGGACACAATCTATTAAATTTCTGGAATATTTATTGAAAACTACAAAAGTCAGCATAGAAGATTGTCAGATATCTTGATCCCTCAGTATCACTTACACAGGAGTAAAGAGAGAATTTCAAATTTTTACAGTGGAACTCTATTTTTGTTCTAGCTCTATATTTGTTATCAAAATCTACCAAATGTCTCCTATAAAAACTTCAGGTCAATACTATACTGTGAAATTTATTAATGTGGGTTTTTTGAGATAGAAACTTAAGACACTATAATTTGCACAGATGTTTTTGAGATTTACATAGTTATCATGTAGGTGTTCAGGAAAACCTGTATATACTTATATATTCTAGATTCATTGAGAAGAACTAAAAGGTTTTAATCTTTTAAAATACTGTCAATTTATACAATTCCTCTTGGAAAAACAGGAACACACAACAATTCATCCATGCAGATATCTGTCAGATTCTTTATCTTCTTATTGCACATGCATGTCAGAAGATTTAACGCCTTTAGTAACACCCTGAACAATAGGCAGGAGCATACTCTGGGCAAGTTTGTGGATAGTACCAGGTTGTGGGGAGTGGTCCATACACAGGCCAGGGCTCACAGGACCCTTTAGGAAGTTCAGTAAGGGGTAACACAAAGTCCTGCATGTTCATGCCATAGCGTCATGAGTCTGTACAGGACAGAGCCAAGGCAGAGACAGCAGCGGCACCTGGGGAACCAACTGCATGAAAATTAGCAAGGTGTTCCTGCAGCAAAGGACAGCAGTGGGCCAGACTGTACCAGCAGGGAAAAGACATGCTGTGCCTCTCTGCAGGATGTCTGAGTCCGTATCTGACACGTGGCTTAGAGCTCCTCAGCACAACACAGACACCAGCGTTGTGGAGTGAACTCGGCAAGATGGGACAGGACAAAAATGCAACAGGTATGCACTGGAACGTGGGAAACTCCAAGTTAGATATTAGGAGAAAGGTTTTCCCTGTGGAAATACTAGAACAGGTTGCTCAGAGAGGTTATGAGTTGCAAATATTCAAACTTGAAAAGTCCAGACTCCAAGTGAGGGTTAGACCAAAAATTTATTAAGATCCCTTTCAGCTTGTTTTATAATTCTATGATCGATCACTTTTTTCATTACATCAAAAGAAAACAGGATAAAAATACTTTCAAATAAAATCCTCACAGTCACTCTATTTATAACAAACTATTCCTTTTAATTGATTCAACCCCTTCTTCCAACAAGATAATAGTCTTGAATAGCCACAGAAAATACAAACATTTTTTTCAGCACTTCACTTAACTTTGAAAAGCGGAGCTTACATCATCATTGTCCTTCCAGCCCATTACTGTCTTCTAGTTAGGTCATTGCTATCAGCATATATTGAAAGAGATCAGTGATTCTGAGTAGGTAAGGAGCCAGAATGTGTAACTGGTCATAACAATAGTGAAAGGTTAATCACTGTGAAAAGTTATAAGAAGAGATGCTCCTTAAGTATACAAATCTCAGATTTTATAATTAGAATTGGTGCTTCCCCACGAGGCATGTCAATAGTTTGAAGCTAATAATAGCACATGTACAAGGTTAATATTCTCACTACTTATCTTATTTTCACTTGCTTAGCATCAGAACATGCTGTCAGCAATGATGGGGATAGAGAGTCAACTAAAGCAAAGAGTGTGGACACCCAAGATCACAGAAAACACACTGCAATGAGAGTAAATACTGCAGGCAGCCATTAAAACGTCAGGAAAAGGCAATGAATTAACCAGATTTGTCTTGCTAGTAAAAGGTGAAGTAAAAATATTGTGGCCACATGTGTTCTATAACTATTTTTAAGCAGAAAAGAAACTTTTTAGAGGCAGTCTTTAAGAGAGAATGGAATTAGACAGCTATTATTTATCAGACAGTAATAATCTGTAATTGGAAGTTGTCTGAGTTTTACAGTGTTATAGCACATAGACAATTACAAGAATATTCTGATAATTATTAATGCAGTTTGAAGGTACCAGTTGCAGAAAGCTGCATCCGCCATTCCATAGTACACTTTTAACTAAAAGTTATGTGATGAAAATGTTAGTATTCAAGGCTGCTACCTCTTCTCTGCTAATTTACATTTATATTCTTAATGTCTAAATCGAGCCTAGGGAAATTTAAAACTCTAGTGCATTAATGCTAACTTCTACAGAAATCCCAATATGCACAGAAGTTCCTAGACTGCAAGACTAGTTAGATGAGAATGCAGAAGCTAAACATAATTGCTGGGTGGTTATGATAGTTAAATATGTACTGTCAGTTTTGACTTTTGAAGTCCCTATAGGCATAAACCTACTGTTCTAAAAAGTATGAAGGAACAGAGTAATGACTTAGAGTATCTGTTAAACAAGCATTTTGAGTTTACACTTTTTTTTTGCAGATGTGTTTGCAACTGTTACAGCACAACACTGTGTTTGGCTTTTTCAGGAGAAGTTTCTGCGAAGAGTTAGATAATTTGATCTCTCATTTTTTCAGCTTCTGAATGGATTGCAAATTGCAAATACATGTGCAGCCATTTTAACAGTCCAGACTGGGTCGTGTTCTGGCAGGCTTTTGTGAAGCCCTGCAGTTTTACAATGCTAATGCAGCATTAATGTGCACCCATTTACTGGCTATCATCAGCTCTGAGCAGAAGGTTCTGATGCAGCTTCTTTAAAAATAACTCATTAAGAGATCTGGACACAGAAGTCTTGGTCACCTGCAGAAATCCCTGCAGATATATATATATATATTTTTTTTTTGTGTGTGTGTATATATATTTGTATATATACATGTACATACACACATCTGACTGGGCAATGATGGGCTCAGGATGGGAAAGACTTGATAATTTTGTTACACAGTGATTTAGTCTCTTAGGTCTGCCTCTAATTTCTGCCAGGCATGTTACTTCAGATATGAAGTTCTGACCTGCCTCAACCCTATGGAAGCTCTGTAATGCATATTAAAAAGCATATTAAAAATAAATAAAGCATGTTTGCTCTAAGTGATCAGGAAATTCTGTTCTTATCCATCTTGCAAAGGTAAAATTGCAGGATTATGAGACAGTAGAGAATCAGATAGAGAATAAATTAATTAAAAGTGATTATGAAATATGCATGGGGCATTTATGTAAAACCATATTTTCTGCAATGTAATCTCATATGGAATTTATAGTACAGTATATCACCAAAGAGAGAAACTGGAGAAAAGGTTAATAGCTGGACTAATTATAAATCCAGATATATATAATCCAGCCTCCTAAACAGCATTGTGTTCTTGTGCTTTAAGTAAGAAGTTATAAGGGGAATACTCCTTTGGAACCAATTGGTCTTTTCTGTAATATTTATTAGTATACTAGCATTTAATTCATTATTTATAGGTTTCTGACACGCATCCCATTTGTTTGATATATAATTTTTATTAGTAGTACTTTGCAGACAAGCAAGTACTTCAAAAGAGCAGAATACAATGTAAATCTGCACTAGCCTCTGGGAAAATGTATTAAGTATGTAAACCTGACTAAATAATGTGTGAAGATATGGGATAGTATGTTAAACTTAGAGTTTTCCTACATGAGGTAAATTTTAATGTTTCTGTTATTCATCCTAACTGCAAAATCTTTAATTTTAATTTTCACTATACAGAAACGGATAGGAAGCACAACCACTCTAATGTGAATGAGAACAAAAGTGCCAGAGTACCCTCATGGCTCTTTCACCTAAGGCTTCTTTATATTGTTTCTATATTGGATGGGAAGAGGAGAATCAGTTTGAAACAAAACAAATCTAACATACTATTTGGTATAAAAACTAATGACTGAATGAAAGGTCTGTTTTTAATTGAGTGAATTATGTGCAGTTAAGCTGTTTGCAAACTGATAAGCCCGCATGTGTATGTATATATAAATACTATAAGAAGCTGTAACAAAGTGTGGAATTATTACTACACATCTCGTGTTCTACTAATGGATTGTACCTATAGTACAGCAACTCCCATGGCTTTGAACTACAGCATTTGGGAATATGGGACTTTAAGCCCATATACTATTTAAAAGAAACTAATATCTGGCTGTGGAAATGCATAGGAAAGGTTTCTGGTTTGAGAAGAAATCAGATAAGTCAATCTAAGTAGAAAAATCTAGAAATACTAAGAGTCATGAGCAGAAATAATAACGAAATACAGGCAGAGTTGAAAGATAAATGGAAAAGTGCAGCAATACTCCTTGAAACTGTGCTTCGCTGCGTGACATAGCTGAACAGTATGCATCTGACCAAATTATTACTGCTGAAGATTTTATTTTCAGATTTAAATGCAGTATTTTTTCCCCTCTTTCAAAGATCTTGCATGACTAAAACTGCTGCAATTCTCAATTGTTTGATAATTTTATGCAGAAAGGTAAAATTTTTTTTCAAAGACCTCATCAGAGATAAATATCCTTTTGCTAGATAACCTATCAAATGCAGAAAGAGTTTCTGTTCCATAAAACTCTCAATGGTAATGGTGAAAAAGGAATTACAGGCATTTATTTATTCTCAAAACTAGTAAAAGTGCGAACTAGTCAAGCCTCTCAGTAACTGCAAATAAATGCAATGGATTGCAACCTTTTGGATTCACTGCTGACATTCTTTCTGAGTTCTATTCCCTCAGTCCTTGCTGGAGATAAAAACAGGAGGACCAGAACTGATGGAATGCAAACTCCAAGGGTCAAAGGAGTTACTGCAGCAAATTCTGCTGGAATCAATTTTGGCAAAGGCGAAACAGAAAAAAGTCTGACCTACCTCACAGCTATTGCTTCATTACTGACTGATGATGTGGGGTTAAATGCAAAAAGTAAGTTAAGACTTGTATGTCACTGTTTGGGAATCACTAATTTAGGAATCAGCACCAGCTTAGATCTCTGCAAATTAAGTTCTACTCTGTCTGGCAACTAGACCATGTTCCAGACCTCATTTTTTTCATTTATTAGAACAACACTGACCTTTACAAAGAACATTAGTCTCTGTTAATGAAAAGGATGTAATGAGAGTGAGAAAAGTCTATTGTTACTGTGTGGAAGAACGACAGAGAAAAATGTAAAAACAAATTACTTCACAAATGTAGAAACTGCAAGAAGATATGTAAATAATGTTTAGTACACAGATTCTTTTAAACCAATATACTATTCTTTTTGAAAGTAATTGACAGCAATCTATTTCCAAGAAATTTGAATTTTTACTTTCAAATGTGACAAAAGATCCCTTCAAAAACCAAACAAAAAAAGCAAACTTTGGTCCAGTTGATAGTCTCACACATGCCTCCTATAAACACAGGCACTAAATCTTTATCTCATTACCTCTTTCCTTGTTAGAAGCTAAATGATACTTCTTTCCATTGTAAGAGGAATGAAGAGTATGCATTTTCTGAGCTGCTGAAGCTTGTTATTGAAATTAAGCTTTATGACACTGCTGTTTTCCATACTTGGACCCAGTCTATTGGATTTGTGTGGCTGCTTCCAGAAATAAGAAGGGCAAATGTCAATACATTTTCAAAAGTAAAGGCAAGGAACAGGTTGTTAAATGGGCTGAGTTAAGCAATCTCCTCGAAAGGACACCTGCTAATAAAAGTAGTATTGTGGAAGAGCTTGTCCTAATGTGCTCCTCCATTTCTGTGACAGTACAGTCCAAACTCAACAATGTCATTTCCTTTTACATTTAATATCTTTGCATCTCTGTAGTTTTCAGTAAGATTGATTCCTTTAAAAAGGCTGGATGGCAAGGAATATCTCAACCCCTTCACTCATCTTTACATAAAAGAATGTGTGTTTCAGTGTTTATGAAGTGGTGAGAAAGTACTGCTTCTATTTTCCAAAGAATTCTTGTCAATTTTCCTTTCCATGTGTTATAAACCATATTGATGTGAATGCCTTCTGAAGTTACTCAGTCAAAAAAGTAATTCATTTCAGTAGAATGATTTCTGAGGCACATCACTGCCCTGTAGATTTTCATCATATTCCTTTCTTCACATGAAAAATGAGTAGATTTCTAAACTGCAATTTTAAATATTGAATAAGGCTACTGATATCAATAAGTTTGATTATTCAAGACATAAGCTTACAAAGTGTTGAACGCTATTATTATCAAGGTACAAAGCAAGAGCGTGCAGCCCTTTCAATGAAGCATACAACACTTTGAAGGACTGAACCCTAAAGAAAGAGGATTAATAGTTTATAGGAATTAACGTATGGAACCAGATGCCAAGATATTACATAAGCCAAATATCTGGCCTTTTAGATTATTTAGCTATCTTAATTTAGAAAGATATATTTAATTTATATGAAAAATGCATTCAAGCATAGATCAATAATTTTTATCAGTTTAGTCAAGTATCACATCTATTTCATAGTGTTCATATTCCCTTGGATCAAGGAGTTGACAGCTCTGGATATTTAACACTTCATTAACACACAGTATTAGCATGTAATAACAGGTTAGACTGACAACAATATATGCTTTGAAATTTGACAAAATTCACTTAGAATTAGCAACAGAGGCTGAGCTAGGAAGCAATTATATTATAAATGGCATGGCAGGGAAAAACAGAATTTTTTTTCTTATCTATTAATACATTATTGTGTATACTTTTAAGGTCCTGAAGAGCTTATATGTTACCTTCATATTTTTACATGACTGCCGTGGAATTAGAGACAATGGAAATTAGATACATGATTACAGCCCCAGTTGCCTCTGCAGTTTGTATTTTATTGTGTGCTAAATTCTAGAGAAAAAAAAAAAAAAAAAAAAGAGTGTAGTACTGTATCCAGTCGGTTTTCCACTCAAGGTTTTTCTTTAAAAGTCAAATGAAACTCTGATGAGGAAGGGGCACATACTTATCTTTCTGCTGTATATGTATCATCTTGGTGCATTAATGTTTTAACTAAAAAATAAGCTGTATTTGTTGAGCACTTTGATAAATGACAAATGCACTTGTTTGTGAATTAGAATTTCTGTTCTGCAAGTTTATTTTAACATACTTAATATGTGCTTTGATTCTTACAGCTCTTTATCTGCTTCTTTATTTCAGTAAAGTTTTCTTCTTCAAGGAGTATGTGCTTTCACATGGAGGATTTGCCTAGGGTATTCTGATTCATCTTATTCTAGTGTGTTTTCCTACTCAGATAGTTGTCAGGAATTGAATTATTTTTTTTCCTTTTCATCAAGAGCTCTCTCTTTCCATGAGGTATAATTTTATTTACTTTTTGCTTTTCTTTTACCCTTTCTTCCTAGTTCTTTTTGATAACTCATTTAAAGGAAGCAACATTTTATTTAATGCTATTGTAAACCACCACTGAATATATTACTACAGTGTAAATTACTCCGCTTCCATGAAACACTAGAGGAATTGTAATGATACAGATTCTGCAAAGTCAATGGAATAACTTGATTGAATGACAGAAAACAATATCCTCTCATTTCACTAATCTAGAGCCTACAGATTAGATAGCAACATACCCATAAACACTGATGAGCCTTGTTTGCAGGTAAGTACTTAAGGGCCAATAGAAATCAGGTAAATCTCTGAAAACCTCATCTTAAATTGTTTGCCTGGGGTGGTTTATGCTTTATTTGGAATTGATTCAATTTGTGTATCTGAGAAAGTAAGACAGTGAAAAATGGTTCCTTAAATAACACCGTGGCATTTTGTATCTTGCCACAGTGATTCCAGATTACCTGACTTTACTGTAAAAATTGAAAAACAAATGGTGCCTGTTTGTCAGGGTCAAAATTAATTTTGAGGTCCAAAGATCAAGCTCTCAAAACATCATAATCTTGATAATTCAAGTGAGAAAATTAAGAAATTTTTTTTTATAATCCCACTCTTAAAATTTTGTCACCAATTTTATCCTTCCTTAAGGAACACTATAGGAAAGGCAATATTTTATAATTTAAAAGTTTAAGATAGGCTCTGGATTTCTGTTTTACTACGGTGAGAAGTACTAAGGATTTACTTCACCAGGAGACTGCAGAACAGAAACTGAAGGCCTAAGTTTTGACAAGAGAATAGAGAAACATCTTTGTATTTTGGATTTTCATCCTCTGAATTTCTGTATTTTGCTTAGAATTCTGGCCTTGGTATAGCTATCCAGTTACGAATTAACTTCAATTGGAAAAAATTCATCAAGAACTGGCAGATGAATTTCTGATTCAATATCCAGAATAAAATTCAGTTCAGTCTCTTCAGTTTTTGTGGGATTAAATGGCAAAAACACAGCAAAAAAATTATTTTTGTCACTGAAATATGCACAGGGAACAGTATTGCTGAGTAAGCAAACAAAATTTGTAATGACCTGGATACACACCTTGATTGATAAACGGTGCATAATAAACTGTACAGCTCACCAAAACAACAGTGATTTTTTAAGTGACATTCTTGCATGTGTCACAGTTTACTTTCAGCTTTGGAACAGAAGTTCATCTTGCAGTTTGCACTCCTTGAGAATTAATGCCGCTCTGCAGTATCCTCAGAACAGATACATTTAACCTGTGTTGCTCATGCTGTTAGCAATTCTACTGCTACCGAGGATCTACAATTGTTCTGTCAAGTTCTCTGCTAGTCTGAGTAATATTTACTCCATATTTTCAAAGAGTTTCTCTGTCTGATATGAAATACCAAAGGAAGGCATAGCAAGCATGGCAAGGTTTATACTGACAGCTACCAGTGGAAAATATGATGTTTTATTCTTTAACTTTCTACAGACATTGATTGCTTTTTACAAGACTTCCTACTATTATTCTCTGAGAGCTGTCTAAAGAAGATGTCCTCAAGCTATTAAAATACATTTCCATGTAGAATGAGGCTCTCAATAGTCTGTCTTTAGGTATTTAGACTACATCAGAAGAGGAAATCGGCACAAAAAAACCCCAACCAACAAAAACAAAAAACAAAACAAAACAAAAAGAAGGAGTTCTTGTCTACCTAAGGGTGAACATTGATTCTTATCTTTGATGGTGAGAAAGTGTTTCAGTTTATGGTTGGGAGACAGGCTCATTTTCTTCTGGTACTGATAGAAGCTATCCATCTCTGCTCTGGGAGCCACACATCTGCACCTTCAGACAGAATGCTCTGTCAATTGGTTAAGGCAGCTGTGATGGAAATTTTTATCCAGAGGACATTTCAAATACAGAGAAGCAGCACCATGCTGACATCAGACATAAGTGCGACTGAAGCCATGCAGCTGGCATAAACAACGTGCCTTCCCACTACCTCTAGCCATGGCAAGACACCAGCTCAGATAACAGACCTGTCCATAAAAGCTGCATCTCAGGGTTGAAACAGACTTTATTTATATTCCTTTTCTACTGTGTGGTGGAAGAATAACTGACTTCTAAATAAAATAGTTTAGATTGTACCGTGCAAAGAAAATTAGTAATTCTTGGCAGTGGTCTTCATCAATAGTTACAAGACACATAATTCTCACTTCAGGTACCCAAGCTGACCATTGCAATCTGCATCACAGCAGTGCTTGGTGGTGTAGATATCCACATCATTAATAGTGTAGAAACTATTAAGTGAAGGCTTCATTAGCAGCTTTGAGAAGGCGGCCAGGATATAAAAGGGGACAGCGACAAATTTGATCCTGTGCTTTGAATAATGACACTTGAAGGTCATGGCATGGTAGCACCAAGAAAACTTTGATGCCAAGTCTGATCCCCAAGCAAGCATACCTTGTGGTGTTGTGCATACAGACGTCCCACAGTACTAAAATTTTACATTACTGCTTCATCTGAGATATGCTTCAATCTATAAATATAAATAAGCTTGATATAGCACCAATAAATATTGAGAAGTGAATATGTTTCCATTACTATACAGAATTCTGATCTGTATTCCTTTGCCCTTACTGAATGGATTTTCCAGTATTCACAGCATTTTGATAACTCTTATTTTAAAATCTATTTGTTACATCTATTTCTCCCCCCACCTAAATTTGTCATCCGCATGGAAAATATAACACTGCAACCCTGAGTTAAAAGATAAACATATTGAACAGCTGTTTTGCAGCAATATATTTTCACAGCATTATCTCTGGTTGGTCTATGAGTCACCCAAATTAAGACGCTCTTTTGCTGTGCACTGAGCACAGCAGAAGAGTACCTTGGGACACAAAACAATCTCAAGTAAACCCCACATACAGGTAAGGATGTACAACTAACACACCATTTGATGTCTTGTTTTATATCTACAGTTTTAGATAAGCGGATTTCTAGATAGACATGAAAGTCACATGACTGACAAGATTCAGCACAGGACCCATACAGTGGAATCTCCTCCCCTTCCCTGCTATCACTCCACCTACACCTCGAGGCTCTCTCATTCTCACCTCTCGCCCATCCCGGCATCCCACACGTAGCACAAAGCACTTCACAAATCACTAATATGGAAGTAAGATGAACATGTCCTCACATGCAAAGAACCCCCATCTGCAACACTTGTTTAACCATCCCTATGTATTTCAGATATTTCAATGTATAATTCAATGCCTTAATATGCTTAATATTATTGATTCAATGATTTTGAAAGGTGCAGGATTTGGTCACAACCATTCCTAAGATTCCAACATTACAAGCCTAAAAATGTCAGCTGTACAGAAAATGTTATAGAGAAACAGTGAATGACTTGACTAGTTTTTAAAGTATTTGGAAAATTATGATTCCACTAACAGTGCTTAATCTGCATATCAATTTTTTTCTAGAAGCCTTTAGATTTTGCTGGTATCAGGAGGATAAGATGAAGAACATCCACTATCAGGAAAATTTCTGCAAAACAGACTGATCTGAGGGTTATTTCATGAAGGAAAAAAACACTTTCTGTTTCTATACATTATTTGAATGTTTTTTTAAAGACACTTATTTTGAGTCCAACTCACAATAGCTTAGATAGGCTACAGAGACTTATTTTATTCAACTACACCCCAACATTATTTTATCTTCAGCTGACTGCAAGTTCTGTGTATTCTTTTTAACTGCATCTGTCTACTAATAGCGTCACATCTGTTTTCAGATTGTCGAGCTTGCTGTTAATGGGGGATTTTTCTGGCCATTCTGTACAGTATTTTCCATTTTAGTGGTAATGCTATTGAGCTAAGAGTTTCTATCATGCACTAAAAAGTATTACTGGTATAGATCTCTGCTTCTTTATAAAGATCTGTAATACCCTGAGCCAAAAAATTCTTACAGTCACAGAAAAATTACATGACCACGTTCCTATACCAAAAGAGAAAGTCATTCGAGAAGTGCTAACGTAACACAAATTACAAGAAATCTTATTAAAATATTACTGAAGCATTAGTACAAGAGTTTAAATAGACTGGCAGTAGCCAATTTAGAAAAAAAACTAAGGGATATTTTTAGATACCCAGCCTTCTAAACTGGAGTTTTAAGAACTCATATCACATAAAGTTAATATTCTTATCCTATAAAATTCCTTAATAATAATAAAGAGAAACAGGAAATAGAGAACATGCGCACACTCTTTCCATTTAATGCAAGTATTCCGAAAGGGAATTTTAAATTAAATTTTTCAAAAGATTTCTGGAATTTAGATTAGATAAAAACATTACCAATGCAAACTTTTATGCTGTTTGAGAATAAATACAAGATGTATATATACTTTGTTTGAACCCAGCTCTAGCAGTAAAACTTATTAAAATTTGGATTACGTGAATAGCAGTGAACTTTTAATGGGGACAAAACCAAAATGTGTATTCTTAGAGTTCTGCCATAGGGATATATAGGGTCAAAACCACCTGTTGGAATAAGGTGTGTCTACCCTTAACCTCTGGGGATCCCACTAAGGTTTGGCCACTATCTGGGAAACCCAACATGAATGGCATAGGAATCATCAGATGCCAAACCTACTGCCCTTTCCACAAATCAGATTTCAAAAGGAATATGAAAGAAATCAATGAGTTGAAACCCAGATTTCCAAAATTTTTATTTTGGAAAACCACACAGAGATCTAATTCAGCTCTGAGTCTCAGGCTTAACTTTCAATGACCTGATTTTGGCCAAATGTGTCACAACTTTAATGTTATTTAAATGTAGGGGGGGTTGTTAGCAAAGCCCTTGCTGCTTTAGATAAGCAGATGACATTCCATTCCTCTTCGTTTCCCTCATTAAAGCAAAGAAGTTGAATATTAATGAGTGTGGAGAATTATGTTGTCATGCATGTGAGTCTACAAAATATAAATTCATCTCATAAAAAAGTCAAAGGATCAAAGAAGGTTTTTACTGTTAATTGGAAACAAAGTGTCAACGGTGTCCTGATTTAAAGGGCACTCAAGGATGATAAGGGAGGGTTGTTTTTTGGGGGGGTTTGGTTGTTTGGTTTTTTCCAAAAGGGAAGCATAATTAAAGTAGAAGTGGATTTATTAGTGCTTCTTTACTAAAATCCTTTTCCTTGCCTGTGGCATTCAATGAGGTATTCCCAATGTTCAAAGTAATATTAAAAATAAAAAATATATTATTGCAAACATACTTTAAAAATTAATAAAACTAGTATTTTCACAGCCAAAACCACATTGCTTTTAAATCTACACATTTAATGCAACTAGTATGCTTTTGTTGTTCTTCTGGTAAGTAAGCTTAAAAATAGCACATTTAGCTTGTGGCCAATTAATAGATAGAAAATAACAGTGGATCACCTCCCTATTTTGCAGTGGTGTGCTCAGCCCTAATTGCAACAGTAACAATTAGGCCTGTGCTTGCTTAGCAAGCCTAGAAATGCCAGATTTCTTGCACACAGACACCGCACACAGCAGAACAACTGACTGAGGGAACAATTCTATGTTAATCTTCTTTTTAATTAAATATACAAACTGTAAACAATAAGGGGTATTTCTCACTTTTCTGATGAGAGAACCTCTGTGCCTTTAGAAAACGTGAGGTCATTACTCTGAGTTTCTTTAACAGTTCTTAGTTGCAGAAGTCTTCAGGTACACCTTATAAAAGGTTCTTATTTTTAATGTAAATTTTAGTTCTTATTTCCATATGAACAGAAATTTGCTGGAAAAAAAGGTGAAAACCTATTCTTTACATTTATCCTAAGAAACAGTGCTGAAGTCAAGTGAATGTTGACAAAAGTATATGAAGCCTTCCTAGTCTTCTTAATATATCAGATGTAAAGCTTATTATGCTACCAAGTCATAAAGCCTGGCCAATCAATAAAAATGCTCTAATATGTATTTATTAACAAGGCAAAATCCAAACAAAAGTATTCTGTATGCTCCTCCACATGCATCAGCTGAAATATTATTAATACTATTTTATAAGTATTTTATTTTACTAGAAAACCTGTTAATAACACCAACAAATAATTAAAAAGTGAAATAGAACAGAAATAAGATAAAAATAGAAAAATAGCATAGAAATATGACATTACAAATCATTACTGCTTAGAACAGAGTTGTGTGAACTTTTTTTAGTAGTAATAGAATTTACATGATTACAAATGCAGTGGGTGTCATTAAAATTTTAACATTTGCCACCTTTTGTCATTGTAATTCTGCATATATTCAGGGGCAGTGAATTTGGAGGTCTTACGGTATCTGCTGCTTCTATATGAGTTGCAAATTATATTTCATTATAAAATAATTTGAATGTTCTGCTGATGGGATTATTCAGCTACCTGAACTTGCTGTCAACATTTTTCTTTGAACATAGATCCTCTGGGGCAAAGTCATCCCAAGAGGCTATTCCATGACTATTGTTCCAACCCAAGAAATTTGTTTTTAATGTTTAAGTCCATTCTGTTAAGCTTGCAAAACGGTAAGCCAGTGGAAAAAGACCCTTCTTAAAAACATGAATGCATGGGGAATATTTTATGATATATATGAGCAATCACCCCTTCATCTAATAGGTAAGCTGTAGACAGGAGTTAATTGCTCAGCCCTCAGAAAGAGGACTTGGGCAGGGAATATCCCTGTTCCTGTAAATCCATTCAACAAGAGTCATTAATTCCAGCATGACATGAAGTAAAATCTAACGTGGTTTCACACTGGTGAGGAATTAATAATTTTTTATCCTCACCACTTGAGACATAAAGTCATGGAATCATTTAGGTTGGAAAAGACCCTTAAGATCACTGAATCCCTAGTGAAATATGAAGGGCAAATCCAAATTGGAGAGCTTAGGGAATCCCTGCTGATGAGCAGAAGCTTTTAGGCTTCATTTTCAGATCAAGAACTGGTGGACTCACAGTCAGGGAGGAAGCAGGTTGGCTCACCAGGCTCAGACTGAGCCAGGGCAAAGCCAGGGTGACATGGGTGCTCAAACAGCACCATTCCAGCTGGGCAGCCTTCATTACCATGTGAGGAGGAGACAGGAACACCAGCTTTCTGCACAGATTGCCACGTATTCCACAGTTACATCTACATGTGTTAGTATCCCAAGAGGTCTACCTGTCTAGATGGTAACCAAGGCTTCAGCACCAACATGTAATCGTGCTAGGACATACAAACACACTGACTTCTCCAAGAGGGCCCTGATACCTCCTACCAAAAGCATGAGTCTGGCTACAGTTCCCTGCTGAAAAGGTTTGAAAAGTTTAGACTTAAAAATGTCATAAATATGCTTTTCTATAAAACTCCAGTGAAAAGATTAACAAAGTAAGATAGTTGTTAACTGAACAAGAGTGTTACATTAACTTCTTCAGTTACTGCTTTCATATGCTTGCTTAGATTTAAATATATAATTCACAGGATCACTGTAGTCAGAAATATAAAAGGTCTATTTAGGTCACCTAGGCCATCTTTGCCAGGACAGCATTATTTTCATCACTGTGTTGTCCATTTTCTCTTTAAACCTTGATAATCTGTAAGTCATGTAGGGATAATAAACTGGGTGTTTAGCAGAAATGTTATTTGCAGATGATAATCACAAGCTGAGGAAGAGCAACACTGCAATACATGCTAAATTTATGGATTTGGTTTTGTCTATCGCAAAATGGCCATAGCGGCAGGTGTTGAGCTATCAGGGAAGTCAAGCACCACACAAGCATACCATTCACAGCTTCTAAAAACAGGAATTCCCAAATCTGCTACTGAACCACAAAGAGGCAACATTTGTGGTACAGATGAGGAAGACAACAGCCCTAGAAATATGCTGGGAGATGCTACTTAGACTGAAGTGAACCAGAACAAATAGCCATGACTTGCAAAAACTCAAAGCTACTTCCAAACAACTCTTAACAGATACCACAGGCTTCTTAAAGGGACCCAGGAAACCCTAAATCTTTTTTATCAATTTAGTTTTAAATATGTGTGTATGTGTATATAAAAGTACACATATATTTAAATGGCTTCTCTTACTAAGAAGGAAACATTCAGTTTGGAACCCAATGTTAATAGACTGTTTTTTGTTAAGTCTGAAAAGTCTAAAAAAAAAAAAAAAACGCCTTGAAGCTTTCCACACTTTCTTAATGCAGCAAAGACTTTGGAACTTAATGAGAACAATTAAAACATCAATATTGTCAATAATTGCACTTCAGAGCATTTTCACAAAGACCTCTGACTACTAAGGTTATCTGCAGTCTGAAAGAGTGACAACTTCTAGAGTGAGGAAGAGCAAAAAAATTGTGCTATCAAAACAAAGTTTCTGGGGCAACATAGGCTGCGTAGAATATAGATTTAAAATTCAGACAACTCAATCAGTAAAGCCTGAGAAAAAAGACAAAGAAATTGAAGGAAGGGACACCTTTCCCAACATCCAAACCCCCCCTTGTCAGACCAGCTGTCTCCAGGCTCTAACCACCTGTCAAAGGCTCTAGCTACAGATTTTCAGCTTTTATCTATCTTTTTGGAAATAAACAACTCCCCAGTTCTCTATGGAGTACTCTAATTAATAAAAGCTCATGCATTTATTCTGCATAGTATATAAACCTTCTCACAAAACAAAGCAGAACAAGGTTCATCACATCACTCTCTCTGTGATATTTCCATCACTGGAAAGCAGGAAAAGTAACATCAGTTGACAGATTCAGGGCATGGGACTGACAGTCAAGGAGGGGAACAGAGGCCCAAAGAGCTTGTGCGGTTTCTGTCCTTGGAGGTTTACAAGACCCCACAAGAAAAAGCCCTGAGCTGCCTGGCTGGACCTTCAAACTGCTTGAGCAGGAAGCTGGACAGTATGTGAGCTCCTGAGTAATCTTTGGACCTGATCCTTCCTATGATGCCTTCACTTTTTGTCACCATGTTCAAACTGGTTTTAAAGCAACAACTACCCATACAACAAAGAATAATTGAGTGATAAGTAGACTCAGTTATCAAGGTTTAATAGAACTCAGATGTTGCCTGAATACCCTCTTGAACAGCTTTGATCACCCTCCTTTTTCTAGGAGTCTCTTCAGTTTATGATTATAAAGTCCATCAAGATGAAAAGCACTCCATGAATGGCATGTATATTCATTTTTCCTGGTTTTTTAACCTACTTGAGAGATCAACAAAGACACAGTTTACTTTCATGACAGTTACCTGTTAATTTTGTTCTGCCTTGTGGAAACATGCAGCTAATCTCAATGCACCACGGTGATGCATTTTCTTGTTTTATCCTGTCAGACACCTCTCTCCTATTAATTCAGGACATTAAAATCTATGCCAGCATGCAAGGGATTCAGAAATACTTTGCTCCTTATTTTATGTGTAAATCTACAATTTTAGGTTAAACTAAAGAACTAGAGCAAAAAGACTTCCTGATACAGAACTAGTATGCAGTAGTAATCAGGTTTGTAACCAGGATTATGACCAGAGATCATAAGGATTTTTAAAAATATGTAAGAATATAGAATTCCCTCCAAAGAATCTTACGTAAGTACTAATGCAATCTCATTTATTTTAAGTTTATGGTATCATTTTCCTTTTAGTTTACGAAGAAAACATTTGAGAATATGCATTTTCATCTCTACCAGTGTTTTTTTGAATTATTAGTGTATTGGATTTATCAGCATCAGTTATTCTAATAATTAGAGAACAATTTGAGCCATTACACAAAGAACGCAACAGTGAGATTGCTGCCTAATGGGTGCAAAATTTCCCTCCTGAAAATATGCCTCATTCCCATTGACAAACTGTACCTAATTGGATATCACATCAAAAAGGCTAAATTTGTAAAGGCAGTGAATTAACTTTCCCTCCACTTCTTTCAGTACTACTATATACTAGATTAAAGGTATCCAACAGTATGGGGTCCATAACAGCACAACACTACTTTTGATAGAAACAAGACAGAAAACTAAGTTGTGTTGTTGGAATTTGATGAACATATCTCACCTTATAGAACTTTAGTAATGAAAAGTTGCAGGGGATTTAAAACTTGCTGAACTGCATCTGTTGAGACTCTCAGCTCTTACACTGCCCAAACCCTCTGCCCTGGAGACAAAACACAGGCCTTACAGAAACTTTCTTTTCTCTTTAGTCTGTTCATGTAAAATTACATTTCCCAACCTGTCTGTCTGAAGTGGGAAAAGGGGAACTGTAACAGAGGGAAGGAAAGGGGAAGATTGCCTACATGTAAACCAATTATTTTCTCCCAAGATCCTTGCAGTAACAGAAATAATTGCTTAGTTTTATGAAATTCAGTAAGTCCTCCAAGTAACAGTTTATCCCTGGCCTCACAGCAATACTTGAGAAACATAGATGGAGGCTAAGCCAACTCCCTTGTAAGTTCATCTCCTGATGTTACAGCCCCAAACCCTGTACACAGCTTCAAATGAGTTTCTCTTCCATCAAATACCAAACTGACTCACAGTTACACTGTGAAATCACATGAGACTTTCAGGTCAGGATGGCAAATCTGCAGACTTACTCAGATATACTCTCTACATTTCTTGTTTCAGAAGGAGACCTTCGGACACCCAATCCAAAACTGAAACCAGTTTTACAGAGTGAAATTCCAGTTAAAATATGCAAACAGGTAATTTCCGTTAAAAATGGCCTCAGCCGTGAGGTGTGAGATGATACAAGAGCAGCAGTTATAGCTTTTTACTAAATAAAATAGTTAACAGTTTTTCAGTTTGTGTGGTGCAGTCAGATTATGACTTAATACCTCTGGGTAGCTAACTAGGCTTGAACTAAACAACACACTTGGGGGAAAAATAAGCTTTAGCAAAGATATTTGTTTGATAATTTTGTACTTCATCAAAATACATAGATATGTTCATAGGCACAGATTGTCTTGAGTAGAAACAATGCAACATTCCATGTACTGTATCTTACATATAGATGACACATTTCACTTCCATCTCACAGGCATTAGAGAGACTTAGTTCCTTAAAATCATGGTGCCCTTGCATAGAGAGTGACCCAACTTAAACTGACATACTGATGTGACCTGTTCCTGTGGCAGGGAACATCCAAATACTTTCCAAGAGACTTCCTCCAGACCTTTCATTCTGAGCATTCATATGACATTGACTCAAAGGCAGAAGAGACACCAGAGGACAGCAGAGCCAGGTACAAGACTACCAGCCTGGAAATATGGATTTGAATATTTCTGAAACAGAGATTGTACCCAAGTTTTCTCTAGGAGTGTACTAGGAGAGCTGTTCTGTAGACTAGGAGATGTCAGTGACAGGTAAAGGATGTGAACAGTAGGATGAACATGGCCTTGAGCCCAGGCTCAAACAAGGTCCTCTATCGCTCCAAAAAATGTCAACATATTCCTGTGAAAATATTTTGCACACCATCCATGTACAGACTTACTACTGATGTGCTTGGGACTCATAAGCAGAACAAAGACTGTGTCCCTTAGATTTGACAATCTGTATAAGAAAAATAAGCTTTAACTAAGAATGTATCTGTTTCTGACAAGAGAATGATGGAGTCACTTTATTTACCCTGACAGAAATACCTTTGTTGATGGGTCTTGTGTTTTGCAACAGAGAAGGAACAGTGAGCACCTAGCTTTATATATGTGAAGTGAAATATTGCATTTTTTACTAGAATGTATAATTTCATAGATTATGAGTTTTGTTTAATGACTGACTGCAAAACTGATATTTCAGGGTTTAGCATTTCAATGATTTATGGTCTTGTCAGCAAATTTTTAATATGCTTTATGTGCACAGATGTTTCTGCAATTGTGACATGCTATAAAAAATCACAATGGTCAATTGCCCTCCAGTGCTTTTCATGACAAGCCTGCAGCACAAAAGTCAGGGAATTGCGTAGTAGAGCTGCAAGGACTAGTAGGGATAGTTTAGTCATTAATTTGTGAAGTTTCTTATTGTTACCACTGCTTGCAGTCCCCTCTGCTTCCAAATGTGTTGAGAACAGAGAGGCTAATTGAAATAAAATAAGACAGAAAATTCAGCTGCAAGCCCTGCAACAATAACATCTTTTACAAGAAACAAAGTAATAAATTGTATTTACAGACCTGACTTCCTCATACCTAATTTTGGGCTAAATTGCTCCAATAGCTAAATAGAAACAACCTTAGAAACAAATCCTCCCAATGTCTCTTCAAAATTATCTTCTCCTAATTAAAAAAAAAAAAAAAAAAAAATTGACTCCTCAAAAAAATCCCAAGCAAGATTGGTTGAAATAAGGGGATTTTATTATTCATGAAGTATGGCAGTGACAGTAAGGTGTTGCTCTTCAACTGGTTTGCGGTCCAGCAGAATGTGGAAGAATCAGCATCTACAGCAGTGATGCTTAATACAGGAATATGTTCAATCTTTTGACACACATTTCTATAAGACCTGAATAAATTTAAACTTCAAAGCACCTTCTGTTCTCAAAAGCAGCACTCACCAGATCCCAAGACTCCTATTCTGACAGCAAAAGATCTGGTCCTTAGTTTTTGTTTGTTTTAAGGTTTATTTTTATCCTTCTACTTCATTCATATAATTTTCCAAGTTGTGTTCACTACCTATAATTCTAGTTTGGTTGGAATACTTTTGTCTCATCCTAGGCCTATGAAAGAGCAGAGAACTGTGATGCCACATTGTTATGTGGCAGGCCAGGGATAATATAGACAGCTTGGTAGTTTATTGGGAATTTCTATCATTTATTCTGCCTTCGTTCCTTCAAAATGTTTCTCAGTCAGTCACCAGTTTCATGTTTTGTTTGATAGACTTATTTTCAGTCTGAGCTCATTGAATTGCAAAGGAAACTAATGAGTATGAGCACTACAACACCCCCACACAGACAGGTTCTTCCAACTGGGTGCCCACACTGCCACACAAAGCCCTCACGCAAGAACGCCAGATTTGTGGAGCAACAGTGATGTAACAGAACAAGAATAAATTGCTTTAAAAACGCTCCTCTTTTGTGTGAATATATATATAGGTAAGAATAAAAGTAAACACAACTAAATGTTAAAAGTTGAGAATTATTCTTACAGACTGCGTGGCAAATGAAGTCAATGTACGTCTGAAATTGGTGTGTCTGCTACAGCATGTTGTTAGTGTAGCTGCTAGGCAGCAAACAAAATAAACCAAGAGTGGAGCAATTTTTACTCCCTGCTGAATTGACTGATTTATCCAACACAGCAATAATAAAAGGATATTCACACACACACAAAATAGAGGAAAATGAAAAAGAAAAAATGGGATGAGGTTCCTCACGATCCTAGCGTATACCTCCTGTTCCACAACATGGAACCATCAGCAGGTCTGATGGTTGCACTGCTGTAAATACCCTGTACCTTAAAGATTTCCACATTTCTCCATGGATCCCTGCATGTCTCTCCATAAAGCTCAGACAAGTCGAAGGATATGTGAGAAATCAGCTGTTTATTTCAAGACCATGGAATTCAATGACCCTGGGATAGTCAAGCCTGGCCACCTCTGACCGTGTCAGGTTCATAATTAGCTTCCAGCATTAACACTGGCTTTCAAAAATAATAGTCAGTCCTGCTTCCAAAATGGTTTTAGAACTTGTTATTCAAGAACTTCATTACAGACAATCAAAACCACAAAGTACCTAACTTCTCTGTTGTTTACTGTCTTATTATTACATCTGACTTCATAATTTATCTTTTATAGGAAGAAGAACAATAAATTTAGCTTAAATTTAGCTTTGAAAAAACAGTTAAGCCTTAAAAAAATTACTATGAGTAGTCAAACACATGGCAACAGATTTTAGCTCAACTAGAATATGAACAAACTCCCATATGGTAGCATGAGCAATCATGACCAAAACAAGACTATATATCTTGTACAAGGAATAACAAACAACTATGTTTTGACAAAAAAAAAAATAAAAAAAACACTTCACTGTTTTATTTGCATTGAAAAAATAACTATGTTTTTCTGAAAGTTTAACTACAGGAATTGCTGGATTACTAAACACAAAATGTCCTTTACCAAGCTGAGTCTGGAACTAACAGATGATCATAAACAGCTTATATTCTTATTTTCTGTAGAAAACTGTTCATTAAAACTTCATAACAAAAAATACATTTATGTATTTGACTTGGTGCTGATAAAAAAATATTCCTAACTCAAGATTCAGAGGAAATAAACTGGACTATAGCAAAAAAGGGTATAAATCAACACATATCTGGACATTCTCCCAGAAAAAAAAAAATTAAGTATTCGTGTGGAAGTCCAGACAGTGAACGATATATGCAGCCTCTGCTTACAGTTTAACTCCCCTGCAGTAGCACTGTGGGGCTGGGAAGTCTAAAGCTACAGTGCAATAAACTCAGAGCAGCTAACCTTCTTCCTTGCCAAAGGTTTCATGTCCTGGACAGCCCTAGAGACAATATCCTCATTTCTCGTCCACAGAAGGGGGGATAGGATGGCAGAGCTTTGGATAAGAGCTGCTGAGATCTGCAAGGGCAATCAGCGTTTGAGGCCTCACAAGCTCTCAGGGCTCTTCCAACAGAGCTCTTAGTCTGATACTACACAATCAGAGGATGGTCATGCCAGGAAAGGAATCAAAATACTATCAGAGTGCTGCTCACTCTCACTCTTCATCCTAGAAACTCCTTTTGAATGGTTAGCAAGATTATAAAGGCCAAGAAATTATCCACACTGAGAATTCGTGTCCACCATGAAAAAGTGGATTCATAATAAGCAGAGAAACTCTTCTTTTGATTTCTGTGGCCAGTATCTTTTAGAGTTGAAACAGGAAGCTTACATGCAGTAGTTTTTTAATTTGTAAATAATTGCTTGCTATCAAGTTATTATTTTCCTCTCCCACCCTTCTTTAAATAGTATTAAGGTAATTTAAAATAACGATTTTAACTATATAGAGGCTTCCATGGAAGATTTACAAGATATATCCTTTTTTTTTTCTTTACACCTGTCACAAACTGCTGTATATTAAAGGTGATTTAGACAAATTGGGCTGTTTGCCAGTAATAAACTGAAAATAACATCTGGACATGTGCAACACATGCAAATTCACCTCTAGCAAATCAGTCTGGTGGTGGTGAATCTTTGTTTATGTCTATCTATTTTTTGATTTGTGGCCAATCGCTCCTGACCTCTAAAAAGGACTACAACATTCCTAGACTTTTAACTTTTCAGACATACACTTCTTGTTTACTCTAATACCAGATTTTAATGCAGCCTTGTAATATAGATGAAATGCATAGATAGTTCCATTAGTTTCATATAGATCCTCTGTAGATAGAGATATTAATTACTCACAATATAGACAGGTACAAGACAGTCGTAAATCAGAGATATTTGATTTTAGAAACTTTTCTAATAGAAGATTTAAGTCTCTGAGCTTACTGTTTCCTTTGTAAATCACAACATTTTTTCTGACAAAGCGTTCAGACTCATCCCCACAATTTCTGAGATCAGTGGTGTCAAAACTGCATTGAAGTAAGAAGTTGCCCCAGGCAGGCATTTAACCCCACTGGGATTTCACATAAGTGACTTAATCTTAAGGGGTTTTTGAGGAGTCCTCCACCATGAGTCCCAGTCAAAGTGCTCAGCATCCAGTACTGAGCCTGTTACAGCACTGAACCTTCTAGGCAGAAAAATGCCTGGTTTTACAAGAAGTGGACACCATAGCCATGAAATAAGTCTTGTCAGGTACTACATTTATGTATGTTTAGATCCTCTCCTAAAACTTGAAAATAAAGTACAGAAGAACTAAGCTAACATGTACTGATTCTGGGGGCTTGTATGTCTGTACTCCACATGAGTTAGTATTCACAGGTCAACAGGCAAAGAAGTGTCATACATTGTGACGCTTCAAATATACTCTAATAAATTTGAATATTTCTCAGGCAATAATATAAAATACAAAAGTTTAAATATAGCTAAAAGAAAAACTGCATGCACATGGACTCAGCATAAATTTTCGTATGCGATATTTTGTTTCTTTAGCAGCAATATAAAACAGAAAAATACAATATCCTAATCTGTAAAATTAGCACCACTAAGATTGTGAATTTTTTTAAATCTGCACTATTATACAAACCTGAGAACTCCATAAAATGTATTAGGAGACAACAGAGACTTTGATCAAGCTTAGGACTTCTTACTGTTGCCTTTAAGAGATAGCATTTGTGGGATTCCCCAAACAGAGCACTATGCCTGAAAAGTCTGTAGTTGCCAGAGGCTTGACACACCTGAAATCTGATCTGAGAGATCCAGTGATGCCCTGCTGGATTACCCTGCATTTCAATAACTCTGAAAGCAGATACTAAAGATAATTTAAATATTGAAATGGATATGCATTTTGCTGTGCTTACACAATCCTTCAGGCTAAAGAGGGAATGTAAGATTTTATTGCTTGAAATGGGCTATGTATTTATAAATTTGGGAAATTCAATGACCTAGTAGGATAAGAACACCTAAAGCAATGTGAAATACCTTAAATGTGTCCATATTTCTCCACTATAGATTTACTTTTGCAGGAAACACAAGAGTTTTACAGTGTCCTGGATGAGCCTTCTTTACCCTGAAATTCCAAAAACTCACTAGACAGCATTTAGTACTTTCATTTCTCTTAAAACACTTTCTAATTAGTGAGAAACTACACACATGCCTTCCACGTGCCAACACAGCTAACACTGAGCCCAGGAGGAATTAATTCCAAAGATTAATTCCTAGGTTACCATTTCCTAGTAAGATTTTCAATACAACTGACTATTTTCCTTGTCAAAACTAAAATGCTGCTTCTCTGCTAAACCAGAGCAAAAATAAGTTTGCCCTTCTGGTTCTTGTTCTATGTAAGCAGTAGGGAAAAGCACCACATTTGTAACATACTAAAAATCAAGAGCAATTGTTATACCAATAACATTTCCCTCATAACAGAGGATGGTAATGCTGAGAGTGGGAAATTGACACTTAAGTCACAGAAACAATTACTGCCTGATGCTGGAGAAGTTCAGCTTTATTCTTATGTTCTTTATGTTAGGGCTAAACACTCAGATAAATCTGGATTTTTTTTTTTTTTAAGAGCATGACAGTTGAAGCAACAAAAATAGTTTGTTTAGTTTGTATAAGTGACTTTGAAAATGCACATTTTCTACATTACATAGCATAAGTGACTAGATAGATGAAATTCGAGGTTAGCAAAAGAAACAAGCTTTGAAAAGCTTCTTACAGCATGCACTGGGCTGCAAAAGTGTATTCTTGATATCAGTAATGTGTATCAGTTTGAGGTAATTTTTTTTCCCTGTTCATTTTCTCTCTACTTCCCAAGAGAATATTTCAGAAATTACTGTATAATTATAATCAACAGTTATTTTATGAGGCCTACAAGACCTCCCTGAACTAAATGGCTTTTCCCTTTTAGTCACAAGGCTTTCTATAGCACTAGTAATTTCTTTAAGTGGTCAATCATACAAATTCAAAAAATGAATAGCAATCTTTAATAATACTGGGCTCAGCTGCTTTATCAATTGATGAATATATTTTATGCAATACATTTTTTCATGTGCAGTCACTTCTATTTTTGTTATTTTTTTTTTTTTTGAAAGTGAGAAGATGTTTGTCTCTGATAGTAAGAGATTTTGACTAGGACTGTAGCTGTGTCTAAAAAAATACATTAATACAGCATTGGTATCTTTTGTTACTTGTGATCATTGTACCTTCCTTTTCATTATTTTCCTTATAATTTGAAGGTTTCCATGCAATTCACTGCTACAGAACGGCCAAGTGGAAGGAATATTTCAGAGTCAATTATAGTTAGCACAAATCAGAGTTAAAAGAAGTACTAACAAGGGAGGACTCCACTCACAGCCTGAATTTCCTTTTACAATAGCTCACATTTTTCTGCTTCAAACCTCTGACAGAATATAATGAAGAATACTAAAATAAAGGGAAGAAGTGATACTCCAAATGTTGAACAGAAAAATGTAATTTATAATGGTAATCACAACTATATGTTATAACCTATTGTACATACCTATTTACTTAAATGATTTACAAGTTCCACTGATAGTGATTGCACTTCATAAACAAGACAAGAAGTTAGTAATACCCAACAGGAAACATAATTATGATTTTTATTTCCACTTGGGTGAAGACTCCAAGAGCCAGCTTACTGGATATGAGGCAAGATACAGCAGATGGCCATGGGAAAAATGAGACCAGAAAAGCAGAGGATGGGTATAGAATACCAAGAGCCAAAGCACTGGTGAGTTTTTTGGGACTTCCTGATAGAGAGCAGTGTGGATCTGAGGCAGAATAACACTGTGGCTGGGCAGACAGATGTTTACAGGACAATCTCCTCCCCAGGTTCAATAGGCAGGATGAAAGCAAGCACAGGGTGGAGCAGCCCTCACCAGAGGCAGAAGTTGACATCCTTGTAGCTAATTAAGAGAGGAAATAAAAATGAAGGCAAAATTTATGTCTGATGAGGAAGATCCAAAAAAAAGGCGGGTGCTCAGGAGTAATGCAGCCAGAACCTGGGACTGGGGTGATGAATGAGCTCTGCAGCAGAGGCTGCTGGATAAGCCATGACTCCATCACGGTTAAACAAAGATGGTGCAGCTGCAAGAAGGAAAATAAGATGCCATTCCTGAACTTGTTATTTGCAACAGAAAGGACTGTTAAGAAAGTGAATGGAGAAACAGAAAGTTCTAGAGCAGAATTACAACAGAGCAAGTGAAGACAAAGCTGTACACCCCAGCTCTTACAGCAACCCAGGAGTAAACTCAGCTCTTCCTCAGTGCAGCCTGTCTTTGCAGGGACCCCCAGGCAATGCTAAATTCCCAACAGCATAGCACTTGCTGCCGCCTTTTTTTTTTTTTTCTTTAAATAAATATATACAGGTATGTTGTACAGTTGCAGTCCCCTCATGAGAAGGCAACTTCTTCAATTTAACATCCTTAAGAACCATCATATACTAAAGCCAAATATTAATGAAGTTGTGTGAACATAGACATTAAAAAAATAAATTAGATGGTTTGGAAAAGGTAGGTAGAAAAAGTCACTAGAAAAAGTCAATGAGCTAAGTAGTAGCAGTGTGTTACACTTTCCCTATATAAACACAGTACAGCTGCTGAGATTTGCTCATACAGTGATCACTCCTGCCAAGCTTCTACCATTTTCTCTAATTAAGAACCATTTCTTTTTGAATTAAAAGATTCCCGTGGTCACATTATTCACCTTCCTTAGTTCATTCTGTACACAAAAAAGCTGTTGGACTGGAAAACATCATTCACTTAAATGAAAAAAAAACCCTACAAGGTGTGCATCAAAGTGAGATAACACATGCTCCACTGGCCTTAAAATGATACATAAAAGGACTATCTCACGACACCACACTCCTGGAAATGTCTTATTGTGATAATGAAGTGGCACCAAAGTTCATTTTGTTATGGAAATGTTGTGTTCATCTACATACTGTAAGTATTTTTGTTCACTTTCAAGCAAAACCAACCAATCTTCCTGTTATTCTGAGGCACAGCAGAGAAATACTCACTTGAATTACTTATAACTCTGTAATGTAGTAATATGTGATAGTTATCAAATTGATTCTTTATTTATGTGTTGATCAACATCACAACATTGCAGTGGCCTAGAAGGAACCATTGCTCTGTGAGTCTCCAGTACAATTCTGGACAGAAAGCCTGCCATTCTTTCCCTATTAATAATACTGTTAATAGTGTTGAAGGAAGAAAGTAAACCGGTACTTATTGAAAGGTCCATTCCACTCCCAATCATATATTTCTGCTGTTACTACTGAATTCTTTCTACTGGACAATTCCAACATTAGTGATACTCAATATTCTTATCATGTGTAGTGCTCTGTAATTAATACTTACAGACAACCAAAATATATTTTCTGTCTGGGCAATCGTAACTAAGACACTTGGAAAGCAGTGAATCGCTGCAAGACATGAAGAAGGGATGACATTTATGATCGTGCAGATTTCCAGCCACACACCAGAGTACATATCAAGGGCACTTGTCCTTACAGCAATGTCGGAGCCAGCAGTTAAAGGACTGATTCCTTCTCCCATTTCTCCCAGCAGAAGCAGACTATTTAAATGCAGAAGCAGAATCAAAAGGCCTGACCATTATTCTCCTTTTGCTTTCTTCTCTAGCTGGTGGCTAAAATGGAGAGACCAAGTCTGGTACAATTCCGTCACTGTTGCCATAGATTACTTCTTAAAATCTTTGTTTCAGCTCCACAGTGAAGTAGGAAAAAATTTCTTAGTTTTGTAAATTTTTTTCTCTCAATTAAATGCTAGAAATGAAAGTGATTACATTGTCTACACTTCTACCTAGGGAGTAAAAATTTTTAAGCTACTTTAGAGACTCAACAAAGGCCATCTTCAGTTTCTGCCCTTCAAAAAGGAAAAAGGCTGATAAGAAAACCAGAAAAATAAGTCAGAAGAAAAAAAAAATATTTCTGAGCCCCCATTTCAGTGTGATATTTGAAACTCAAGTAAGAAACAGTAAATTATGGCCAGAAATTTTCTTTCTCAAGTTTTGTTTTTGTCCCTTACTCTCTTTGTATATGACAGAGATAGTCATCAGGGATAATGTTAGTTCTTTATTTTAACTGTATTAAGATAATGGAAGAAATTGGCTAGTCAGTTGTGAAATATTATAGCAATAAAAGTCTTTGGTGGAAGATGAATCTTCTTCAAAATAGTACAAGGGTGTCAATAAATGAAGAGTTATGTGAAGATCACTTGTACTTATTGAGACTGCAGCATTTATCAAAGTCATAAGCATTTAATTGGAGTTAATACACTTGCTAGCTTTTTATTTCTACTGTACTAGTTTGTTCATATATTTAAGAATAAAGTGCTAGAATTACTGGTTTTCATTTTAACTCTTTTCAGCCTTTATCTTCCACCTTTGAGTGTGCAGTTTGATTACACCTGTAGCATTCCTTCGGTGGGACAGCTCGGCTACCCTGCTCTGTGAATGCATTAGGACTTCCCACAGTGGACCTGCATGTTAACAAAACCCCTTTGATATCTTAGGAGCATTACAAGTAAAAAGTCTAGCAATTTTGGAACTCGAAGTCAGTAAAAACACTCTATTTACATATGGACAACTTATCTACAATGGACTATTGCTTTATGTTTATGAAAGAATTATATGATAATGATATTAGATTGAGAGGTGATTCCATTCATGAAATCTTTTATTCAGAGATGAATCTCAGGGTTGCTTGAAGTTGGAAATAAATCTAAATATCTTGCTATCCCAAGCATTGCACTCACTGATGTTTCAGGATTTTTGACAGAAAGGAGAAGAGAGTGGAGACAGCAGGATCTGAAACCCTCGCACAGATCAGGCCCCCTTCTCTTTCAGGGAAAGGAGCAGCTATTAGAAAAACAGGAATTCATCCATTTTGCATTCGTTGGCATTTATCTTTAATGTCATACTGAGCTGTCACTGTAGATTGCAGCTGCATCCAGTGGGCAAGCAGACACCTGCTCACCCTGTTTTCCTTGAGGCTCTCCGGAGCCAGGCATCCAAGGGCAGCTGTAGCAGCCCAGGGCCACTTTTCTGCATTCCCTGTGGCTGACATCATGTCCTGTGACAAGGACACATCCAACTTCTATGGAGGGCGAGGGATGGAGGCAATCAGGCGCACCCAGGACATTTGGGAAGAGCACTCTCTGATCTTTCTGGCAGCTATCCTCTCTCCTAGTGATCCTCTGGCTACTGCATGAACTGGACTTGAGGGAGGATATCACCTGGGTAGAGAGGTGACACAGCTGCTAGTGCATAGCAAAGTCAGGGCTTTGGGGAAGAATAAGCCTTCCCAGGGGTATGGCAGGGCTGCCCTCCACGTGCACAGCAAGCCAAGATCTTCCTGCAGGAGGTCCAGCTTTGCCAAGCCCAGCATGGCAAATCTGTGTGCCCACAGCTGGCAGGGCATGGCTGCCAGTGTACACCAAATATATGAACAAATGATTTGTGAAAAGAAATTACAGCCAGATGACTCAGTGATTGTGTTTTACAGGAATCCACAGACCTATTGGGACACTTACATTATTGATTTTTTCCATTGATAGATTCCTCTTCCAAATGTAAAGAGAGCAATTGAGCATTAATGTACGAATGCAGATTTCATGAGGCTCCCTAACCAGCTGCTCATGAAATAGTAATGTCATTCTTGAATAAGGGAAATGGTGAATCCAGTGGTCGTTTTAACTGCTGTCTAATGGCTCAACAAAAGGTACCTACACAATACAATCGAAGACAACTTTTTACTGCAGTTCATATTTCAAGCCTGAATTTGTAGCAGTTGGAGCATGATTCCTAAAAAATCCTCAGATGCACTACAAGTTGTAAATTCCCACCACACTGTAAACAGGATGTGTTGTTTACAGCTTTAGATCCACTAAATATTTGTGGATTTGCTTCCTCAGCTATAGCAGGAACTTACTGGTGATAACTCCCTGCCTTGTTCAATAACTTCCAGTAATTATCATGAAGAAAATGCAATAAATTCGTGTAACAGACTGCCCCTTTGCTATAATATACAATGAGAAGCAATCAATGCTCCTTGCAATGAGGAGAAGAAATACAACTGTGTTGTATTTTATAGCTTTAGCAACACAGCTTTGCAAACCACCAGAGGGAGTAGAGGGAAACTCCAATGGTCAAATTCCAGCCCTGTGAAACACAGCCCAGGGCTGACATTTTACAAAGCAGCAACACAACACTGTGCTGTGTACGTCTTAGTAGACTATTTTATTTGCTCACCCATCCAGCAAATGCAGCATCCTCGTGAATTGCTGCTCTTATTTCATATGTTTAGAAAGAGGGAAGTAAATACAAATCTCAGAAATAACCCTCAAACTTAGCCTTTGGCAAAATAATCATAAAAAAAGATGATGTAGGAAGAGCATAGCAAAATATCTACTTTTGCAGTTACCAACAATAATCTTGGAAAATGAGATAGCTATATTTAATAATCCCAGTTTTAATATATAGTCTTACTGTAACTTAAATCAAAGGGCATTTCTGAGACCATCCTTGTTATGCTTAAAGTATAATTACACGCTACACATCTTGGAAAGTAAATGAAAGCCTTTTCCTGGTGATTTGTTATACATTTCTTTTTTGCCTCTGGCTAAGTGAAGGCCAGGCCTCTGAAGAGTTTCAAGTATAATGCACAGTGAATATAAAACAGTCCATTAATTGGGATAATAGGTCCTGGCATGTAATTGCATTGCTAAGGTACTATGGATAGCTGCTGAGTGAAATGGTATTTATTCAAGGTTGTTAGTCATCCGTGGATAACTTTATTTGTCCACTGATGCTTAAATAAATGTATCATCCATCAGTAAGAATACTTATGAAAAAATTTATTGCAAAAATCATTATCATGTCTCAAATTATAAAAGAAAACAGTATGTAAAAATTGCTGAGCAGTGGTACAATAAAGTCATGCCATGATGTGGTTTACTTGTTTTTCTGTCAGTGGACAGTAAAGTATGGCTGAAAAATGAAGGCTGAATGGCAAATTTACATGCTTACTATATTTACCATAGTCACTGACTATTATAGCTATCTTTAAAAAAAAATCCTAATAATTCATACTCTTAAGTATTATAAAAATTAACAATCTAAATAGGAGAAATGCATTCAATAATGAATGGAGCACCAACTGAACAAAATTAAATATTAACAGTGAGTTTATATATGACAGCATCTTTTGTTCATATAATTTGTTGTTATTTTGCAACAATCGGCAATCCCTGAGAAAACACACAATAGTAAGACGCAGTATTGCTTGATTACGGACAGTCTTAAATAAAGCTTAAATAAGACAGAAAAGACCTACAAAGAATTCCCATTGATAGTGCCAACAGCTCAGCTCAAAACACCTCTATCTCATGTAGATAAAGACATTAATAAGGATCTCATTTTCAGATAGAGTGCAGCCACATCCTCTTTCATCTTCAGCTACATATGCAAACACTCATTATTTTGACAATGCTATCCTCAAGATCTTATTGTATGTTCCTTCTGAGTAGAACTGAATATTACCTAACATACAAGGGATGCAGGTATACAAACAAGGTTTAAAAGGAAATACATACATTAATTGAAATAATGGTGCCCATAACTGTAGCAAATGACTTGTTATTTGTATTTGTCAGCACAGTTTGACTGGGATCATGATGCTTTGCCTGTTGTGTTTACAATCCTTCTGAAAGGGTCACTCCTAGGTTTTTAGATAGATGTAAAAACAAAGCAACCTCTTTTGGAGTTCAAATGGGTAGCATAAGATTTCTTTGCCACTCCCAGGAATAAATCACAGATAAGCTTTGGCCAGGTTTGTTTTCCACACCTCACACCGACCACAAGGCCACCAGCCGCCTCCCCACCTGCATGGGAGGCTAAACAACACCTCAGACAAAACCATCCTGTTTATTAAGTGACTGGACCTGTAAGATTCATCCATCTCATAGGGTATAAAAGCTGACAAATGGAGTAGATTGATGGGAAAGAAGCCCATTTTAAAAAGAGTTTATGGTTTTTATCAGCACAAAAAAAAAAAAAAAAAGAGTGGTCACAGACCAGTAACTCCTGGCTTCCCACTGCACATCAAATTTCACAGGAGACAGGGAAAATTCCACCCAGTTCACAGAAGGGGTTATTAGCTACATCTAAATATAGAGCTGATCAGTGAAGCCTGATCCTACAAACATGTATACTTGCTATTACCTTACGGTATACAAAGTGTTGCAGCAATTTTAGTGAGGTAACTCATGTGTTAAATTAACCACGAATATAATGGGGATGAAAACATAAGAGCAATGGTTTTCCTTTGAGATTCACTTTTGATGACTTCTAGAAGGTGCCAAAGACTTGGTGTCAAATTTTGAAATATCAAATAATATAATATGGTTGAAGATTAACTAGGAAAACAACCCTCCAGTTGAGGACCGTCTATCTCGGAGCAGGATTTACAGTTTTTCCTTCAAGTTCTACACTATTAACAGGGGCTCTCAACCTCTCTGCATATTACTTTATTTCCACTTCTCTAAACCATATATTCCTAGGTTTGTCAACTTCACTGAATGTGCTTCTTTGATCTATTTTATTTCTTAATGTTTCCGTGTTTACAAGTTAATGATCAAAACAGGGAAATTCAGCGTTATGGTCATACTTCATGAACTGGTTTATAAAACAGATTCAGTTTTGTATTAGGAGTCCATTTGGACACATTAGCCTTTATTGCTGCCACACAGCGAAGTAAGCAGTTAACACTGAATCTATCAATAAGCATGCATTGAACATTTCTTCCTGACTATTACCTAATTCAATATTGAGTTCAACTATGCTTAACTTGTGTAATACAATGACCCAGGAGCACCACTTAACACTTAGATCTATTACATTTAGTTTTTCACCCCCTGCTCTCTTTATTTAACTTATCATTTGCCATTTAAACTATCTCGTGACTTTAGTACCACCTGAAATATTTACTACTTTCCATGTTTTAAACTAAATCAATAATTAAAATATTAAAGAGAATGATCCCAACAAAGAAAGCAAAAGGATCCTACTCTTCAATAATCCATCAAAATGCACTTCCCATGCCCTGCTATTCTGGCTATTTATCCCTATCAAAAATCTTAAGTATCCACTCCATATTCAGATAGCTCATACAAAAACCTGTTGGATGAAATTTTAGTTAAAAGGAAAAAGCTTTCTTGAAATGGAGAAATACTAAATCTTGCATTTACTTTTTTACAAGCGAATGGGAGAAGAGAAATCTTTTTTGCTTAACATGACTCACCTTTCAGAAATCCTCACTCATGTCCTTTAAGTTGTAATTTTCTATGTTGTTTTTGGCAACTGTGAATTAGTATTCTCTACTAACAGACTGAAAATACTTTGCTTAACATGACTCTCATTTTCAACCTTTCATGTACGCTGTCATTTTAAGAACAGTAACTAAATTCACAGTTTTCAGTCTCCTTGTGACCTTAGCATCAAATATACATTAAAAAATAATAATGGCATCAACAGTTTATTTTCACTGTCATGTATGAAGCATATGCATAGTCTGCTTCTGTACTTCACCTAGTTTTCTCTTGCCCTAACCTTTGCTTACTAGCACTTCTTCAAATATTTGATGTAATAATTTTCTACATTAGCAGTATTTCAAAAAAACATTAAAACCCAAAAAAACCCATCCCTGCAACTCCCCCCCATGACCTAAGAGAACGGATAAAGAGAACATTTATTAAAACAACCATTATTATTAAAATTTGTGTCAGTCTCTTGAACATGACACGTTCCTTGCACAGGCTGCACCAGATGGACCCTCACCTGGGCTCCTGCCTGGAAAACACCTCAGTAGCAGGTTTTTTCCAGTCTATCAGAATACTCCTCCAGCATCCAAAGAATGTTGCTGAAGGACTGCTGACACGTCCAATTTACATTCATTCATGGTAGACTTTAAGCACTTATCCAAGTGTTAGAAAAAGCCTCCTCTCCTTTCTTGTATTTAACCCTTGGTTTAATTTACAAAGATGAATCATATGCTTCTGTCTTCATTTTACCAGGCTAAACAAGTAGTCCTATTATATAACATATTTGAATTTCTTCTCATATGATAGATTCACTGTTCCCTTAACCGTTGTAATTGCACTTCTTTCCATCTGTTCTCATTTAAATTCATTTTTCTTGAACAAGGATGACCAGATTGTACCTACCTCTCCAAATAAGATTAATGCATTCAGTGACTCTCATTCTTCACTATTTCTTCAGGTGAGCTTAAGGGACTGTATTTACCTTTTTTTTTTTTTTAAATGGTATTGCACAGCTCCAGAAGAACCTAATTCAGAACTATTTACAACTGAAAACCTCATGTTTGAATATAAAGTTCTACTCATAAAAATTTGTACTTATGGATTTTGAACTTCATACAAGATGTCCTTTGATATAATCACACATCAGTGTTATACTAACCACCAGCTTAGTATAACAGTATTTCAAATCTTATGTGAAACACACTTGACAATGTTCAGCAAAACTTAATCTCTTTTCAGAATGTTCCATGATCATCACCATCACAGAATATCCTCAATTGGCAGTGACCCACAAGGATCATCAAATCTACTTTTAAAACCATGAGGTTTGAAATCTACCATGAAAGTAAAGGGGAAAAAAGGCTTTCATAGCTGAATTTTGGGATCATTGTCTCACCCCACCCCTTTCATTTTCATTAGTTTTCTTCACTTTTACCCCAATATCCTGAAGCAGCACTCTCAGAAAACTAAAATCAGAGCAATAAGCCTGTTAATGCTACATGCACTCAGAGAAAATTCAAGTCAGAGGTAGTTTTTTCTGCCTTATTACTGTTTTTTTCAAACTAATTAGTAACACAAGCTGCACCATCAACACAGTAGCGAGCAGGTTTCATGATATTTAAAACATCGTACACACATAGGAGAAAGGAGTATTACAGGTTAAAATAGTCTTTAATTGAGTTGCTATATTAAATGAGCAACTTATTTATTACAAAATGGAGGGAACAAATTATTGAAAAGCCAAGCCCAGCTGTAAGACCTTAAAATGGTGACATTCTAAAAGAAAACCATACCTTTGGGAGCCAACTCTGTTCTAGCAGTGAAGTAAAACATTTGTTCTAAGCACCACTAAATAAATTATGTTTTTAAAGGAATCTTCAGAAGTGAATCTACATCATAAAATAGAATTACTTTCTCTATAGGATATTACACCCATATCTTAAAATCTCAGCACTTTTAATTATTTGCCATTACCATTTACAGTAAGAAAATATTGGAAGTTCCCAAACTCATTTCAGTCCCTACTGTGTGAAACTGTAGTTCATTATGGTCCACTCCCTCTGAAGAATTCCCTATTTAGCCTAAGATATAGCATGAAAAAAACAAAATGGTAGAATAGTAAAAGATCACAAGTGTACATTAATTTACTCAACTTTGTTATTTCTAGAAAGGAATAACTTAAAGAAGTATTCTTTTTCTCTCTGCTTTTACTTCAATAAAGAACACAATGAACACAGGTGACTAAAACCTGTGCTATCGTTTCAAGTTATAAGGAAACCTTATGATAAAATAAGTAAGAATGTCTAATCAAAAAATATCACTCAGAAATCACATGTACCCAGCAAAGCCTGACTCCCAGCTCTGGGCTGCAGAATCTCCTGCCTGTTCTTTAACTTACATAATATATAAAAAGTCTTCCAAGTACTTTTCCAAATACATGTCTGAACAACTGATATCAGTAATCACAAAAGTAAAAAGGCCTAAAGTAAAACCCAGTGATAGGCTCAATCAGGAAGAGAATTTTCATTCATTTGCATATAGTTTTCACATTTAACATTCTAAAACAACTCACCTTTTGATAGTGCAAAGTCACTTATTTTTTTTTCTTCCCCGGCCCCCCCCCCCCCCGGAAACCTGACAAGGAAAAACTCAAAAGAAACCCTTTTCTATAGCATTTAATTATTAAATGCAGTTC
Organism: Acropternis orthonyx; assembly: GCA_035583155.1. NCBI lineage: Eukaryota > Metazoa > Chordata > Aves > Passeriformes > Rhinocryptidae > Acropternis > Acropternis orthonyx. Next base: position 11,129,805 of record JAWWEU010000138.1, read on the forward strand.
TTGAATTCAAATACATGACATTGCCCTCATCTCCCAATTTTCACATTTCTTAATTTTGGCACTTTCCCATATCCACACAGGAAAAACAAACAGCCCAGAAATTCTAGGTTCCCTAGGAGACATTAAAATTCAGCTAAGGAACACAATAAACCTAATCTTACACCTTAGACTGACCTCTTAAAGATGTTATTGCCTTTCCTACCTCTACCATGCTCCAACATTCATATCACAGTTCTTTAAGTATAAAGTGAATAACTAACTTAGAATTCCCTAGTTTCAAGTGTAAGTCCAGCTATTTGTAAAGAAAACCACTTGCATAACACACTAAAAATACCTATTTTTGAATGTAGCAACCACAACTTTGTGAGGTTTGTCAAGCTAAAATTTTTTTTTACTCACAGGAAATTAGACCAGCTTCTCCTTCTTATGCTGCTGCATCCTGGAGCCAGCAAGGTAATTCTGGTATGGAGAACATGGAGCTGCTTCTCCCAGCATGCACCTACATAAATGTAAAGTCAACTGACTTTGCTCAGGCACTTCTCCTCACTTAATCATGATCTGCAGTCATTCAGCACAGCTGATCTGGTCAGGAAATCAGCAGCGTATCTTCCACAAAACACTTCTCCAAACACAAAATAATTATTGTGAGCTTGGGATTTACTTCTATATTTTTTCTATGAGAGTTTGTTGAATGTACATGCTATAATGGACTTATATTTTTTGGGGGGTGTGTAAATCTGGAATACTAAGAGGCAGGAACTCTCATTTCAAACAAAATTTCCTCTATTTGAAAAGACAGCAAAATAATTTCACTGAAAAAAATTCCTAGTGAATGGAACCATTTTAGTTTAATAAATCCATCACACTTCAATAGAATTAGCATACACACATCATCCTGTATAAAAATCACTATCAAGTGACACATTACAGACTTCTAAACACATTTATTGAGTTTACCATCAGTTCAGCTGAGTGCCAGTTTACAGTTTTAGATGTCTGTGTATTATGTGCATGAGGTACAAACATAGAACTCTGCCACACACACCCCCCTCTCTGTATCATACCCTATAGTGGGTATAAACTGCCTTTGAGGATTAATGTTCTCTCTTGGCTGATGAGTAGAATATGAGAGGGCAGAACTGAAGTACTTCTGGCCCAGCCTATGCCCACTGGCAGCCAACAGCTCCAAAAAGAGTGTTTTGGACAGAAGGTAAAATGTACATCCCACTTAATCCACCCCAAGGTTGTTGAAAAACCTGAAGACTAAAATCTTGCCTTATATTTCCCTCTATTTACATCAATATGACAAAGTAGAGAAACTTAATCCAGTAACATGACCTAAGCAGAAATCTCATGATCACAGAATCAGAATCCCAGGTTGGAAGGGATCTCAAGGATCATCTAGTCCAGTCTGTCTTGGCAAAAACATGGTGGCTCAGCACTCTATCCAGCTGTATTTTAAAAGTGTCCAATGTCAGGAAAAAAGCAATGAAAGATATGAAATTAAAACTGATGTATCAGATAACAGAGACAACCTGTCCCTTAGATTAATTATTTGACTCTGTGGGGTTTTTTATTATTACTGATTTCTATACATTGATGATGCAAGGATGCCTGTTTTCCCAGGATACATAATTATAACAGTATAAAAAGATAATAAAGAGTGCACTATAATCCTCTATCCTGCCTTGAGTATCATGGGAAAGCCTACTTTATACCGTGTAGGAGCCCATAAATAAATTAGTGTTAGACTTATTTTTAGTAGCAATATAAGCAGTCACTAGAATGTTTTCCTCTGGTTTTAACAGTTAACCAAACTTCGTAAGCATTCTGAAAATCAAACCCACAGTTTATTCAATTAAACCCTACATAAAAAAAAATTATCCATCAGCTGTTGAAAGCATGAATTTGGATTGGAAGCAGAATAAATGCAGTATTTCAGATGCTGGCAGGCAGTTCTTTGTACACATGAGAGCAAAGCAGCACACTACAGTGTACTTCAATTTTAACTACGAGATTGGAGTGAAAGCCAAGTGGCTGTAGGAATCCATTACACATAAATGGGCCCGTTGAAGTTGAGGAGAAGTCAGTGACAAATGTACTCTCAAGTCTCTAGGAGAGTAACTTTGATGACAGACAACAAGGAGGTTGGTTTCTACACAGGAAACTGAAATAACATCTTGCCCTGCCCTTTGATGCAAGGAGAGAGAAGCATACAATAGGTTACTGATGTAAAGGAATAATTAAAAAAGACAGAAAAATATTGTTTTGTTTCTATGAACTTTTGCATCACTTTAAAAGAAAAATGAGAGTAAGAGGTTTAAAATTAAACTCTGGAATGCAAACTATGAACTCATGAAGTCAAAGTACCTGGTAGGTTTTTGTAAGATCTCATAGTAGGTCTAAGAACCACACATAAAGATCCTTCTGTTGAGTTACTGTCTCCCCGTCCCCAGGCTGTGACATGTCATACTGAACTGAAGATACTAAAATATTTCCAGAGACAGGACAAGTTTTTTACTGAAGAGACACAATTTTTTATTTGCGACAGAAAATAGAAAAATAATTCTCTGTGTTTTTATGTTGTATAAGTATTAGATTTCGTATCAGTATTTAGATCACTCATGTGATCTAAAAACATTACTAGAAGGGAACAGTTATTTGAACCGAACAATGTGGTTTCTTTCCATTTCACTTTTATAGTAGCATGTTCGTTTTGGCTCTAGGAAAGGTATTGAAGAGTCCAACTTTCTTCAAGGTTTGGGAATATGATCAAACAATAAACAATTATCCTTCTAGCACTCTAGAAGCTTTCAAACTTTTCTAGAAGCTTTTAAAACCATTGAATGGCCTTAATACTTAATGTATGAAATGGATAAATGTTGTTAGAGTTTGAAGACGGGTAGAGGTTATGTCATTTCCTAAAGACCCCAAAGTAATTTAAAAGGAAATCTAAGCTGCAGATTTATACATTCTTGAGTCTTTGGTTTGGTGGGGGGTTTTGTGCTTGCTTTGTTTCTTTTTTTAAAAAAAATATTATTTGTATGTTTTAAATTGTTTTATATTTTAATTCTTGGGGTGAATCCACTAATTTTCTCTTGGCCTTTAATGTAAATGTACCATAGACATATTTGCAAGGCAATTTTCTAGTAGACATCAACCTGAGACTGTTAAATCTCACTTCTCCTGTCCTGTATTAACCTTCAGTATAAACTTCATGTACCATCCTTCACTATAAGCCTTGATCTCCCTGTTCTTCTCTTGTCTTTCCTTCCCTTCTCTCTTTTATTTCAAAACCAGGACTGATAATGGAAAACACTTAATATTCTTTTCCCTATTCTTTCCATAACAACATATTTACGTCCAACTACACTTTGTTTTCTTCCATCAGCATAATAATTTCCTTCTTTTATCCTGATAATCTCAGTCCTATTAAAATTAATAGATGCCTTGCCATTAACTTTGATGGAGGAAAAATTAGCCTCTAACCTGTACTCTGTTTAGTTCTTTAAGGAGAGAATTCAATTCTTAACTCTCTGTTCCTTATTTTATATAGCTGTTACATACATATTTATATTCCCTCCATCTTCTTTCCAGGTGCTTTCCTAGTTTCTTTCTCCATATTATAAATTTTTTTAAATTTTTTTTAAATATTTCAAAATGTGTATTGAAAACACTTAAGTGTGTGTGTGGCACAGTTGATCACTTCTCTGTGGGCATATAGGACCATAGAGAAACTTTTCTGCTAATGCAAGACAACTCTATTAACTTCTAGGGAATTGCACAGGTACAACCAAGGCCAAATTTTTTGGCTTTAACAGAGCTGCAAACCACAATAGAGTAGTTTAGAGCACATATAGTGTAATAACAGATAACATTGCAGTACAGCTTCCCTATCCCTCTTTGTATGTATCCCTAGCAATTAATATCACAGCTGTCAGATAACATTGACCTGGATGAATCATTTCCCCCAATCAATAATCACAGTGGCACGTTCATGCTGCTTCACTCTGTCAGTATATCTTACTGACATAAACTTCTTTTGCCAGGTCCCTTGAGGAGAGCCTTTGGAATGTGCCAAAGGCATTAGGGCTAATCTTGCCAATGTGTAGCACTGACTACAGTGGGCTGAAATTCACATCAATAAAGTCACTTGAGTGTGAGTTTGGAAGATCTGCCACTAAAGGTGCTTTCAATACACTAGTTAAGTAAAACAAAATTAAAAACATTAAAACTGAATAAGATATAGAATCAGACAAAAATGTAAATGTACTTCTGCAGCTGCAGGGTTTGTTATTTTCAGATGGGGAGATGCAATGCTGACCACTGAGTAAAACTGCACACCATTAAATCATATTAAGAATACTTAAAAATGCACCAAAGCAAGGTGGAATGTTTTAGTGCAAGCTTTGCTTTCTTAGTGCACTACTGGGATTTCAGAGAATTTATGCAATAGTTGTTCACTATACTGAGCATGTCATGTGTGATGCAATATCTACTCTAGAAGCAGTAGTAGGATTTCTAAGTGAATACTCAAGTTTCTTATCACTTACAGCTTTTTGTAGCATTAAGTATCCATAGTTATTCAACAAATTAAAACACACTTTGCTTCACTTTAAGAAAATAATAACAATAAAACTTTTCCTGTATAACTACAAGTATTATATTATGTTCATGTGAGCAGAAGTTATTTACAATTTGCTATTGCTTCTATTCCCTTTTCTCTTTGACCTGTTTCATATCTTACATCATAGAGCCTGTCATGAAGATGCATGAGTTTGCTTGGCCTAAACCAGTCCCTGTTTCCAGATCAATGTGCAGCAGTGCAATACCCCATAGATATATTTTGGGGTGTAAGAAGGCACAGCCACTGAGGTCAGGATCCTTGCCACACTAATTCTAATCCCAGAGCTGCCTGAGATGTTGACAGGTCAGGCATTTTTGCATGATGATATGTACAATGTGTTTGTGTCATTCACAACACAGGAAAATTCTGAAAGTTAAAATTTAGGTTCATTTTCACTTCACTTTTCATCTGGACTCCTCTGTTCTTGAATATGAAAGTCTATATGGAGGTTGTCATTAAACAGTTAAAACAGAGTGAGCTACTGGGTGAGCTGGTGGACAAATTAGGGTGAAAGAGGGCAGAAGGCAGCCTGGCCTTACCTCCTTGATGAGCCAGGACTTTTGCAAATGCACATCTGAAGAAGCCAGGGCACCAAAATCTAAGCATCATAACCAACCTCAAGTAATCCACTATGAAAGGTAGGTAGACCTCTATAACACTGCTTAAAGTGATCTGCAGATGGCCCTCTGCAGCTGGAAGTCTTTGCCTTCGGTCTTCAACTACATATCATTTCCTTGGAAAATTAGTAGCTATAGAATCATCCATCTCTTTCTGTTGAACAGGTCTATTTATAATTACAAATTCATGGCCTTTTCTGGATGAAATATTCATGTAAACTCAACTGCCAAACTGCACTTATAGCATAGTAAACTGCAAAACATTATCATATTAAAAGCAATTCAGCAACGTGCTTCATGCCAACATAATAAAAATGTCATTTTAAATATTGTTTTGGAGCACTAGTTTATTTTTCAATGTAGAATCCAAAAATGTATTCAGGACACGGTGTATCTTGAGAAAATGAAATCAAAGTAGGAGGCAAAGCAGTGAACACAAGCAAATAATTTCCAGGTGCTGGCAAAGTGTTTTATTTAGTGAAAAGGATCTATTTTTCTCAATGGTTTTTAGGATTACTATATATGTTCTACACTTTCAGATGTTAGGCAAACCTATAAGTAGTTGTACATATGTACGTATGAGGTAAATAAAGAAGAATATTTAGATGGCACTTGAAATGAAACAGTTATGATAATATTTGCAAATTTATATGTATGTATACAGACTTCAAAGACTTGTAAAGAGTGTAGGCATCTTAGATGGGGTGATTAAACAAACTGAAAATCATTAGGTATTTTTAATTGAAATATTAAGATATAAAATTAAAGACATCTGTATGTAACTGTCAACATAATTTATGTTCTGAAGAGGCACTCTAGGGTTTATATGACCACATCTCAATCTTGATGAATGTAAGAATCACAGAGTGGTTTGGCTTAGAAGGGACCTAAAGATCATGGCATTCCAACCCCCCTGCCATGGGCAAGGACACCTTCCACTGGACCAGGTTGCTCAAAGCCCCATCCGCTGCCAGGGATGGACCAACCACATCTTTGGGCAACTGTGCCAGTGCCTCACCACCCTCACAGTAGAGAATTTCTTCCTGACATGTCCTCTAAACCTGCCCTCTGTCAGTTTAAAGCCATTCCTCCCATCCTTTCACTCTGTACGTGCCTTCGATACCCTTGTAAAAAGACCCTCTCCAGCTCTCTTGTAGCCCCTTAAGGTGCTGGAAGGTGCTATGAGGTCTTCCTGGAGCCTTTTCTTCTCCAAACAATCTGAACAATCCCAATTCTCTTGGCTTTTCCTCATAGGAGAGGTGACTCAGAAGACAATGTTCAAAAATAGCATTATATATTCTTAGCATGTTGTATATTTTCCTATTTGGAGCAGGAGTACCATTGTTAATGACAATATGAAATGAGAAATTCTGAAATTTTATTCTGAAATTTAGAGGATTAAACTGTCAGACTGGATAGTGGAAATAAAATCTCTAACTCAGAAACTACTTTTCAAGTAATAAAGGGTTATCTTGATGCTATAAAACCAGAAGAATTTGAAGCAAATAAAAATGATTTTTCCTCCCACAAACAACAAAAAATATCAGATAAATTGAAATATTTTTAACATTGTTAACAAAAGCAAAACCAGTTCAAATAATTTTAAACCACAATTTACAACATGAAAGTAAAAATGGAGACCCTGGGACTTACTTTACTTAGTAGCTACTGGATATGGTCCCAGTCTCTGCTTTATTAAATATTAAAGTATTGTGTGCACCACAGAACAGCACAAACAGTGGAGACTGAAAGCAACTCGATGTGAATCACTGTTTATTCTCAAGGAATAGTCTACATTCAGATGTTCCTATGAGGATGTTGCTGAAAACTTGAACATTCTTTGGCAAAAAAGAGAATGGAATCTGCCTTTCACCTTCAGGCTGAGCAAATCCTGAGCTGTGCTGCAAAACATGCTGCTTCTGTCAATACTTACCCTGTTCACACCACATAGCCCATCTAAATAACCCTTTCAGCCACATATACTGTGCTATTTATTGTTCCTTTCTTTGCCATCCTTGTTAAATGTGTGCCCCCAAGACCAAATTTTGCTTTCTTTTTGTCACTGTAACACAAATTACATCCTTGGAGTTTGCAAAGTGTCATGCAGATCTTAACAAAACTAAAGATAATCTTTGTCTATATTCATAAATTGTTCACTCTCATAGAAAGAAAAATCTGCAAGATAGTTGAAGAAAGAAAGAAAAATATCCTCTTTTCTCAATTATTCCATATTTTTCTCATGAGAACGTGAAGGAATTGGAATCTAGGGTGAAATAAACCTAAGAAAGCAAGGGAAACAATGAAATTACTGATTAGGTCCAAGAAGCTTACTAGAGGAAGGTGTTCTGCTCATGGACTTCAGAAGTCCTGCGCCTATTTTTTAAAATAATTTTCTTTCAAAGCTGGCAAGGGCTCTATCCCTGCTTGTTTGGTAACAGGGCAAATCCCCGTTCCCAGAGAAGTGTTTCCTGTGCAGGGTGGTGCAGCATGCAATGTGTGCTGACAGAGATTTGCCAATGTCTAATATTATTTTCATAATTGCTATATTCCAACAGGTTTTATTTTTAAATGTTTAAGTTATTAATCTCTAGCACATAATTTCTGGATGGGAAGAACTTCAGATGGATGACAGAGAGTCTTAATTTTTAACAGTTAGGACACTTTTCAAATGTATGACCAACTAATATTTTCTTTCTTCCTAAGAAAAAGATATGAATTGCTGGAGTAAGACTTTGTTACTGAAACTTTATTGTATATCAAAATAGTATTTTCTACTCCAATATTTCATAAAGAAACTACTTTCTAGTTTAATCAATTATAATTATTTACTGCCCCTGTAGCATTTGGTAACACAACTTTCTCTGCAATCACTGAAATTGCTGTATAGAGGTTTTTTGACAGCAGAAGAAGTTACTACAGTTCTAAAATAACTCCAAGGATTTCACATATTGCAGAGTGTTGTAGAATTTCTTTGAGACAAATGCAATGCCAGATGTGTACAGTTCTGTGGTACTGACTGAGTGCCTTTTCAGGTACTCCAACAATATTACCCTACTTAATCAATACAGAGAGTTTATATTGGCCATAAAACCACAGAGCATGGTTTTCTAACTAGAGCCACGTTATATGTTTACTACCCAAACTGAAAACTATATTTATTCTTTGTACTCCACATTATGGAAGGAAGACTGCTTCACAATTACTTTTAGACATCTGAACCATTTCATTTTAACTCTGGAATACACTCACTAGGTAGCAGTATCAGTGTATATAGGTCAGTGAGGAGTATAATAAGCTGGGTTAATCCATATTGCAAAGTATATACATATGGGTGTGCAAGTGTGTTTGTCAGTATTATTATTCAAAATTTGTTTAAAATTATGATTCCATGGAAATGCAAATTTTTCAGAATAATTTTCCCACTAAACTCATAACAGCATTTTGCCTATAAAAATCTCAGACCAGATAACAGTGATCAAACTATGAGTCAGATTACAAGCAAAATAACAAAAGATTAAAATAACTCATGGAAATTTATCGAATTGGTGTTTGTTCTTTTTTGCATGCTGTCCAACATATTCACTGCATGCATTTTGAACACAGAAACACAGCATTTTTTTAATGCCAAGACCAAAGTGTCCAGTACTGGGCTCAGAGGCAGATTACTGCCCATCCTCATGGTAATGTATGTGATGTGTAATGCTGACATGGTATAGACCATCACCCTCTTTGGTTCTGTTCTCTGCCTGCTGAGTAGAGATGCTGGTTCTGCTGCAAACTGCTTGCTATAGTAATAATCAGCATCAGCAGGTGTTGCCTTAAGCTGCTCTGATTCAATCCAGAATTTTGTAAGAAAATTATCTGATTCTCACAGTCATCAAAAAATCAGCTTAAATCCTCATTAACCTGTTAAGGAGACACATTGGCTATACTTGAGTCATAATGATTGAAGGTTTTACACTTTGAGCTCTGGAAAGAGAACTTTGGAGGCGATGCACTCTCACTTGGAAGGCTTCCAAAAGGATTTAAGAGGAAATTGTGTATAATTTTCAAGAAGAATCAAGGACCAAAGTCTAACGAGGTCAACACAAAAACTATTCTTCACATCCTCAGTTTTTCAGCCAGGCCTCAAGAACTTATTTTTATGAAATGTCACATCACACTCCATTAAATAACTCAAATAAAACGCCATTTTTAAAAGTAGAGTCTTTAAAAAAAAAAAAAAAACAAACCTCACAACAAAACACAGGTGAAATTACTTCCTCTTTCCTAATATTTAATGGTCATTTTTGAGGGGTTAGTAATAGATTCTTGGAGTTTATCAACGTTAGTATGACTCCAAGGG